>BSBN01000614.1:2402500-3602500 GCA_027924645.1 Cunninghamia lanceolata
TATGGGATGAAGGGTTGCCATCTACAGAAGATGGAATTAGAGATTTTAGGTGTCTGATTTAGATATATCTAGAGGATTACTTGCAGGGTTAGAGATCAGTTCACCATTGTGTTGATGTGTACCAGACAGAGTTTGCAACTCCTTTGTCTCAAAAATTTCCATTGGAGACATGGCTTCAGAGAGGTTGCAGTGTCAGTAGGCATGATGACTTGTTTAGCCTTTCTAGTGGTGGTGGAGGAGATTCTTATTATTCCCTTGACTTGGGAGGAGCAGTTTCATATCTTCTAGCACCTATGTTGAATAGTCAACACATCCATGGGAGTTTTGTAGAGGATGAAAGGGAATGTGGTGGTTCAGACACTTTGAGATTCAATTACCTCTTCATGATTAATGGATTTGAGGTTCTAATGTGTTGGGATCCAGGTGGTGACATGTTTGGCATGACAGTTCAGTTGGATTCCGATGTGTTGCTTCACGACTCTCTGCATGGTGAAGATTATATCAAAGTAGCATAGTGGAAGTCAACAGGTGATGTGTATGGCAGACTTCCATTTTGGCTTTGGGACACAGGGGTTCCTATGTCTATCCGATTGTTCTATATTGGGGTAGCTACCTACATTGATGTTGAGCCTGGTTATACCTCTACCCAGTGGATGCAGTGGAGATGTTGTTGGACCTTCTTCAGAATGATTTGGGATCCTGGTGTTTAGCTTTGGTATGCAGGTGCAGATTGCTTGAGGGCAAGCAATCTTTGGGAAGGGTGGACTGTAATGTCCCCATTTTTGAGTCTTATTGCAACACAGTTGGAGCTAACTTTCTGGGTTGGCGACATCCTAATCAGAGGAGTATTTCGATGTCACCAATATGTTCAGGTGATCTAGTGGTGCTATATGACACTTTCTGAAGAGATTTCAGACAACTTGTTTGTACTTACTATTTATAGTAAGTGCTTGCATGGCGACAATCTTTCTTAGTTTTTCTGGGTTTGTTCTCTTTAGTCCTCGGAGAACACTGCTATATTTAGTAAGTGGCAGTTTGTCACTATTTTGGTGACTAGGTAATCAGCTGATGGCTATCCCAGATGTTGCATTGAGCTCAGTGATATAAGATGGTTTGTGGATCTAGTTGGTACCCTCTGTGTTGGCTCAGTTTACTTATGGCCGTTACTATTTTTAGTAAGTTTAGGTTCAGTATCGGATCAATTTTTTCAGAGTGGGGTTGGATTCATCTCGTCGAGACCATTCTAACAAGCTATAGATCTTTGCATTTTGACATCGTCTTGTTATTTATTTTAAAGTCTGAAAGTTATATTATTTTATTTAAATGGGACTTTATAAATATTAACGAGAAAGTGACTTTATGAAGTAAAATATTTAAAAAGGTCACTGTATGTCTTGGGCGCCCATCTCAAGGAAATAATAAAGTGTTTTAAAATGATATTTTTCCCTCTCAAAAGTGAACACCCCCTTGAGGTGTTATAAAATATGGAAAAGGGAGCTCATTTGGATATGCTTGGATAATTGATTTTTTCTCTCTTATTGAGATATTCCCTGTGTGGGTTTGGAGCTTGGCTCCAGGGTTTGGTATTATCTTACTGAGATGAAAACCTCTGCAAGATAATGTTGTTCTTGGCTTATGGGGATGAAAACCTCCATTAGCAAATACTATATTGGCAGATGCATCCAGTATTCGCATTTGGTACTTCATCAAGATTCATTGATTGAAGTTTTTGAAGGAGTTAATCGAAGATACATTTAGAAGTTTATGTGCAGCTGGAGATATGGGATTGAAGGCAGATTTGTTGTGATTAAAGTGTGCTTTGCTACTGTGTTTACTCATGTTGCTGGCCGTACCTTCTTGTAGCCAGGTCGTACCTATTTGAAGGGTTGTTTGGTGTCATTTCATGCACATTTCATAATCTATCTTGGTTGGCCAGCCCCATTCTGTTGTGAAGATTAGAATCAGACTTGAATGTAGAGGTTTCATTGTTGTTTGCTGCTGATACATCTTTCCTTGATCCCGTACATCCTTCCCTAGGGGATGTGAGACTCATAGTGGTTCATTGTCTTGGGTTTATAGCAGTTGTATCCCTTATTTTGGAGGCATCTGAGGTCTTTGGACCTGAACATTGCATTGTATATTCATTTGCCAACATTTGTAATGCATTTGGAGTGATTCTGGCTATACCCTTTGCTAGTTCGAAAACAACATAAAAATGAAGTTGCATTTCTGAACATGGGTATGTGATAGTAATTAGTTTTTGGCCATTTTACCATTTGAGTATCTGTTATTTTCTCCATATCTGTTGTATATTTTTAGGGTTTGCATTATATACTATATTTTGTATGCTCTGAGAACACACATCTATAGGAAAACTAAAACCCCTTCTGCATCTTCTCTCTAGTCTGAAAGAACACCTAAAAATAATAAAATAACACATAAAATATTTTTAAAAAATTACAAATAGGTGCAACACATTACATACTTGGCTACAGTCCTCAAGGGAGAGCCAAGATGTCTGGGGCTTGTTTCTTTCTATTGTAATAGTGGAGATTGATTTCAGAATAGCAAGATCTAGGGTTTTAAGTGACCTAATTGACACAATGATCAAATTACAGATGTCATGGACCAAGTAGGCAGAAACTAGAAGTAGATAAGGACTAAGCAGAGCTGTCAGGGATCATTTCCAAAAATAGGGGATATGATGCAGAGCATCATAGTGGAAGCATTAAAGCAAGGGTGAAAACCCATTAAAACCCACAATACAATATAACAAGGCTCAAACAATGTAGAAAACCTCTCATAAGCTTCAAATGATACCAAAGTACCTTCTTTCTTTCTATCGACCACTCCAAACATTCTTCTCCCGATACAATCAGTCATTTCGACGACCTTCGCCTCTATCTTCCGTCTATCAAACTTGCTTCATTGGCCATACTTTAACCTGGACTCCTGATCATTCTTCTCACACCGATATGCTTTCTATCGGCATAACTCTGCCGTTCGCTGTGACTCTTAAATTCTTTCCCGATGGCTCTCCTTACTCCATGTACCTTCGCTTCCTACATACATTGCTAATATACAATTACAATATACATACAGAATACTTCCTCATACAAATGTAGTATATACACAAATTGTCCTAACATACAAATGCAATATACTCATAAAATGCACATTTGGTGACAGAACGCAAATCTTAAGCCGATAACCTTCCTAGCAACCATTTGTAACCGAACAACACACAGAACTTCAAAACTCAACAAAATAGAAATAAATCTAATCAACACGGAGGTCATTCCACTGATTTTGAAGAAATCTTAACCAGTGGAATGACTCCAAATCGATGCTCTTGTAATTAGACCAGTAACACCAGAATTTCTCTATTCCTTCTACTTAGAAATTATACATACAAATTTGCTCTACTCTCCCCTATCTGTCTCCTTAACAAATATAGACTTAACTATTTAAAGACTCTCACATGTTGGAAGTTACAAGATGGAAGGTGAACCACCTACAAACACCTTTGCCAAACGATTACAATTCTTTTAGTTCGGTTACAAACTCAATAACACGTATACAATTTTTTCAATATGGCTCGAAAGCCTTACAATATGACATTTGGACATAATAGAAATGTAAGGGAATCTTTCAGATTCATTATGTTTTGAGGTGCTCCTACACCATACAACCAACCAACAAAATTTCCAAGTCCCTTGGAAATTTACCTGCAACATAAAACTTCTTTTTCTGCATCTCTTTCTGGCTTCAACTTTTGTCTCTTCAGCTTCAAACTTCAAATCTGCACATCAGTGACCAACCAACCAACAAAATCAAACTACCATCTTTAGCTCCTTCTACTCCCATCAGTGGAGTACTCTTCAGGCTGCAACCCCAAGTGCTTCTTCAATTAGGTATCCATCTTTCTCACCGCTTCACAACACCAACTCACCAAACCATTCATCTTACCCAACAACAGATTCTAGTGATGCACCTACCACTCTCTCCTCAGTGGTTTCTCTCTGCATCCTTATCTAGCCTAATCTCTATTGGAGAATGGTCATGACAGACCTCATCTTGTCTGCCCACACGCACAACCTTAGAAACCTCCTTCTGCAGCTAGATGGAACAAGCACCTACAACCAAACAACTTAACAACACAAAAAAATGGTCACCAACACAATTCTTCATCTTTCCTTCAGTTTTTCACCTCTTCACCTGCCTTCTCAGTGATAGGAATCAAATACACAACTCCTTCAGATACACAACACTCTACCCAGAGCTTTCGCTAGCTTTGATACCACTTGAGGTAGAGCATCACAGTGGAAGCATTAAAGCAAGGGTGAAAACCCATTAAAACCCACAATACAATATAACAAGGCTCAAACAACTTAGAAAACCTCTTCGTAAGCTTCAAATGATACCAAAGTACCTTCTTTCTTTCTATCAGCAAGATAACTTCTATCGGCCACTCTGAACATTATTCTCCCGATACAATCATTCATTCTGACGACCTTCACCTCTCTCTTCCGTTGGTCAAACTTGCTTCATTGGCCATACTTTAACCTAGACTCCCGATCATACTTCTCACACCAATATGCTTTCTATCGGCATAACTCTGCCATTCACTGTGACTCTTAAAGTCTTTCCCAATGGCTCTTCTTACTCTAATGTACCTTCGCTTCCTACATACATTGCTAATATGCAATTGCAGTATACACACAAAATACTTCCTCATACAAATGTAGTATATACACAAACTATCCCAACATACAAATATAATATACTCATAAAATGCACATTTGGTGATAGAACACAAATCTTAAGCCCATAATCTTCCCAGCAACTGTTTGTAACCAAACAACACACAAAACTTCAAAACTCAACAAAACAGAAATAAATCTAATCAACATGGAGGTCATTCCACCGATTTCGAAGAAATCTTAACTAGTGGAATGACTCCAAATCGATGCTCATGTAATTAGACCAGTAACACTAGAATTTATCTATTCCTTCTACTCAGAAATTATACATACAAATTCACTCTACTCTCTCCTGTCTGTCTCCTTAACAAATACAGACTTAACTATTTAAAGACTCACACATTGGCAGTTACAAGATGGAAGGCAAACTGCCTACAACTACCTTTACCAAACGATTACAATTCTTTCAGTTTGGTTACAAACTCAATGACATGTATACAATTTTTTCAATATGGCTCGAAAGCCTAACAATATGACATTTGGACATAATAGAAATGTAAGGGAATCTTTCAGACTCATTATGTTTTGAGGTGCTCATGCACCAGGATAGATCTAGAGGACTAAGGCACTGGGCACCCTGGACCTAGGGTTCTAGGGTAGATAAAATCTAGATGTGAATGTATCTACTTCTTCTGTTCTTTTGTCACTCGTCAGGTGTTGGAAACTCTTGATTTGGATCTGCACACACAAAAGAGATAAAATGGTTGTGCTGTATAGAGACTTTCCTTAGTCAAACCTCGTGTAAGTGTTCCCACTTCCACAACAAAAATGATAAGTGTGATAGAGAGTGCATGATCTTGGTGAGCAAAGGAAAAACAAGCAATAAAGACAATAATAATGAAATAGAATGCAATAGAGTTACTATTAGCATGAAACCCTAGTTGAATGGATGTAGCAATCCACAAAGAGTTGAAGGAGAAGGAAGAAGCTTCCTCGCAGACCTACAAGGGTTAGTACACACAATAATAATTTGTAGAAATATAGATCTTGTAGAGAGAAATAGTTTGTTAGAGAGAATCATCATAAAGAGCATCTAAATAATTATCATTAGGTGTAAATGAATGAGAGAGACTTGTTTATATATGAATCTCAATTACTTTTCAAGGGCCCAATAGAGTCGAGGCTGACTAGGTGCATCACTTAAGTCATAAGGAAGGCATTCAAATATGTTGTTGGGGCAAAATTGTTAGAACCCAAGCGTTGGGCACCCTAGTCCTGGTAATTTGGGTTATCCAAATGCCAGATGGTAGAGGATTAAGCCTTGTTTCTCTTACCAGTAGTGAAAATTACATACTGTAAACATAGGTGAACATACAAGCCAAAATGGGTGCTAAAACTAGTATGAAATTGTAAGAGGTATCAATTTTCTATAGTACAGTCTTCCGCTAGTGTTTTATTTGTGGAGTGCTTGGGAAGGATCCTTGATTTCATGTTTTACACGATTGGCCTTTCCCTAGTCTTGGGTGATTGATGTGTGATGCTATGATTTTTATGTATCAATGGGGTGATGAGTGACAGGTAGCACTCATTATATATGTTGATTTTTCTGTACTATAAAGCCATCATACCTTGATTGTACCATATAAATTAGTAGAAATCTTGTTTAATCTTGTTATAAATAGGTGTTATATTGTGGCAGTTGTATAGTTAGATGGTTTTAGGATTGTGAATGGTCACTAACAAAATCCTATAGAAACATACCCCTTTTTGCGTGTAGGTATCTAACCTCTGGAGATAAATCCGAAGTTCCTCCTAAAGACTCCAGAGCTTTGTAGAAGACATTAGGAGTTAAAGGAAGAATTGCAGTTGGAACGTGGACCATGAATAAATGAAGATTTTGGAGAAAAGGGAGCTACACTTATGACAACAAGGTTCAAACAACGAGTAGGAGTTCTAGTTGCAGCTATGCAGCGAAGAGGTCGCCGATTTTGTTTATTTTAGTTCTTTTCTATTCCTCGTTTATTGATCCTTGTGGCATGTATACAAACTTCCATTGAACTCTTGTGACACATGTAGTGTAGAGGAAAACTAATTCATTGTAGACTTAAACAAAATCCAGGGTTAAACCTAACTAAACAATCCACTCTATCATTGCATTCCTACATTAAATTATCGATCGAAGAGCATAAGCTTATGATGATGCTCGCACTATATATGCCTTCAAGACTCATTTCTATCCTAAACTATCTCATACAAACTTATTCTAACCAACTTAATTGATTGCAGTTTACAGAAATGAAAGAACAATAAAAATAGTTAAAAACCTAGTTGCTACAGGTACCCCCAGCATAAGCTGAAGATAGCTATATTCAATAGAGAATCACATAATTAACTTGAAATACACAGAATGAGAAAAGACTTAACACTAACCTCTGGAGGACTTCAATGATGTATTCTATTCATAAATCATGACTACCAGGAATAGCAATCACGATTTCTTACTTACTTCACAATGCAATGTAAAAGATAACATGAAATAGTCTAACTAGAAATGCATAAATAAATAAATGAATGTATGAAGTGAGAGTTAGTACCTTGAGTGGCTAGCTCAAGGAACTATCTCACTTCTTCTGGAAACTAAATCTACTTCAGATCTTCATACAATTTCATGACATACAGTTGAATTCAATTCATATCAAAGACAAAATCTTCTTCAGATTTTATTCAAAATCAAAACATGTCTAGAATAACAGATAACAGATAACTGTAAAAATAGAGTAACGATTATGTAGATAAGAAGTAAAAATAACAGCTAACCAATCCACAAACTCATCCCCTAACTTATACAAGAGTGGGAGAGTTGTATGTGAACTTATAACTAAATGTGATCATCAATTCATCCCTGGATATTAGGATATAGTTTTGAGAGCAACTTATTAATTATCTAGAACAAAGGAAACATAGTCCTATTTAAACAGAAATCCCATACAACGGCTCATGAATGAAAACACATAAACGGTAGTTAGACTTCTAGAACAAGTCTTCTTCTTCCTTGCATTTATCCTTCCATGATGACCACGTTCATCTCCATCGATCTTCATTTTTGGCACTTGGTTTGCACTTTAATTAATTCTCCTATTCTACACTCTGCTACAATTACTCCTTCCCAGATGCTATGTCTTTGCTGCACAAGGTTAATTATTCCAACATATTTACACGAAATAACCTTTCATATTAAACTTATGAAATACTATCTATATTACATGCATATCAATAATTTAAAACATCTACTTGAGAATATAATCACCATATTCCATTTATCAGCATAGGTTCAAAATCTCTGGGAAGTATATGTGAAACATCATATAATAAAGGTAATGTCTGTAAGGTTCTTGAAAAATCATGTAAAAAGGTCTTTAAAACATATAGAAACATTATAAAAGAAAGTCAATATTTCAACCCAACATTTTCCCCCCAACTTAAACTTTTGCTTGTCCCTAAGAAAAACTAGGGAACTAACATCTAGGGCATAAAGTTATAATGCAAAGTAGTTTTTCTAAGGTCCATGTTTTCTTTGAGCCCTCCTTGTTTGAGATAGAATCCATTGTAACATGCAAGTCTCTCCATCCTGTTTAGCTCAGCACACCTACACTTATCACCTCTCCCTCTTGTCCAGTGTGGCACTAGGTAGAGAAGGATAGGAGGCTGATAAGTAAGAGGAAACCATGCTACTCCCTCATGCTCTGAGATCTAGATGTACCTGCATAACCTCTCAAACATATTCATGAAGTTGTGGAAAGAGTGGGATTCCTTCTTTTGCAATTCTAGAGTTAGGCTATTCCACTTGCTCTGCACATACCTTTGACAATTTTGAATGACAAACACTGCTAATCTCTGCATTCTTCCATGATCCCTTAGTCTTAAATCCATGATCACCTTACCTAAACCCCTATGAGAAAGTAATGTTAGCCATTGGGTCAGGATCACTTCAGGTTCTAAAACCTCTTTCCTAATTAGCAGTAGCTCCTTCTTTTCCTGCTCCTGATATTGGTCCATCAGTACTCCCCTGAGTTTTTCATTTTTAAAGTATGACATTAATGCTTTGATCTATAGGTCTCCAACATAGATGCAAGGGTTCCATTCTATGTCCTCATCCATCAGGTAATTATGCAGATAGTATTCACACAACTGGTCCTGTTCTTTTAAACTAACCTCTTTGAAATGATTGCAAAAAATGTGCCTTGAATGTAATCTCGGTTGATTATTGATAAATCTATTAAACTGAAAACTAAGGAATTTCTCTTTCAGAAACAATGCATAAACCCTGGGTGGAGGTCTGCATCCAATGATTTTCTTGGCTCTGTCAATAACTTCTACCAAATGATCCTCCAACCTCTTAATTATCAAATCTTTTTCTACAATTGATGCACTGAGACTATGTTTTTCCTTTTCCCAATTCTCTTTTTCTTGCTTAGTCTTGTCAGTCAACTTCATTAGCTCAAAGCCCAAAGACAAGGTAGTATGGTACTCTGGGGTCTTTGTTACAGGAGGTTGGAGAGTAAGTACTTATTCTTTCTTAATTTCTATTTTATTTTCATCCAACTGTGCCAACAAGTCTAAGTTAGAACCATGGCCATAAGTTTGGACCTTCTCCTCCAACTCTTGAATTCTTTTCTCTTTCTCTTTATCTTTTTCTTCATAACCCCTTACCTGTTCCTCCAGCTGTCTTATTCTATCCAAGGCTTCTTGATATCTCTATCCTCTAATAATTCCTTTTCTTTTTCAACATTTTCATCATTCCTTTTAGGAATATCAAAAGCTTCTTTAACAAAATCATCTGGCACAGGTTTACGCATCTTTCTTGCAGTAAACAAGTCTTTTGGCTTAGAATCATAAGAAGAAATGTATTTTCTTTTCTTTACAGGCATATCAACATTTTCACAAGCATCTGCAAAGACATCCTCAAGGGGGTTTTCTTCTCTATCTAAATCTAGATTTAGAGGAGTTGGATCATTGTCCTGTTGGCCTATATTTTTGTCCCCTTCTCTCTACTTCTCAACAACTTGTTCTTTGGCACATTGCCTCCTTAACCTCCCTGAGCATCTAGGTGTGACTGTTTCCTACTTATCTACCTTTTCCCCCTTTTTATTATCCCCCTTCTTCCTTTTCTCCCCTGCACTTCCTTCTTTTGTTGCACTCTTGTGTATACTCACTCCTTTCCTACTCTTCTTTTCCTTAATAGATGTTGAAGGAGTGGTTCTTTTAGTTTGAGGGGTGGATGTTGAGGGTTCCTCAGATGATACAGACCTAAACTCTAGAGGGTTCTCATGTTGGGGCTCTTCTTTCTTGGTTTCAAGAGGAGGCTTAGGCTCATATGGAATTTCATCTTTTGGTTTTGGTGCCTCTAAAAGTGTTGAAATGTCTACACATTGTTTAAAAACTTCCCATCCAATTTGTGGGTACTGAATCCTTAAACTCCTTTTTATTAGCAAAGCTATCAAACAATGGTGGGAAAGAGTAGAGTCTGCCTGCTATCTTTGATATTCTAAAGACATCCTTTTCAACATAGTATACAAATAGTTTGGAACATTGACAAGTTTTTCATGTCGCAAATGGTTGAGCAATTTAAGTCGTGTAGTATATAACATATTGTATCTAACATCACAGGTAATATACTTGATAATATAATAGGCACATTTCCCCCAAAAGAAGGGAAGAGATAGTCATTTGGTACCTTGTGTAGTAGAATCTAGGTGTTCACCTCTTTCACAGAACTCTTCCCTAGCTGGGTACTCGGACCCTGTCTGAGGCAACCCTGTCACTTGAGCAATAGCTAACTCAGAAGCATCTATAGTTAACCCCTTCACCATTGCTTTATCATACTGTAGAGTAAATGCAAATTCTCTCGTCATATCATCATCAAACTCTATCAATTTTAGGAAGTAGTCTAACCAACCTACTCTCGTGAAGAGCAGGAGAACCATCACATCCTCCAATAGTTCCTTATGTGTTGAAGGTTCCCTTCTGATCATGTCTCCTCCCATTACCACTATGAATTGCAAACTCTTACAGTATCAATTTTCTGCACAATGTCAATTTCTATTGCTCAATTCCAGTTGCTTCAACTCACCACCCCAAAGAACCAATCTGCCTCTTCTTTCCTTTGCACTATAACTTCCTTAGGGTGCTAATTCACTTGCTGGAAAAACAAGGTAAGTTCATGGCACATAATATTTGTCTAGTTTTCTTGAATGGCAAGGTTTTCAAAGGCAAATGTTTTTCTAATGGCAAAAATTGAAAATAACCCTCCCCCCAACTTAATTGTGAAGTGACCTCACTTCATGTGGTAGGTATTACGGAATGATGAGTGATTAAAAGAAATGGTGATAACATTCGCCACATGCATGAAATAAACTGTGACTAATCATGAATATAAAAAGAAATCTAGTTGTAATAATTGAAAGTTATTGAATGTAGATATGAAGTGGAAATGAATAATTAACATACCTTGGAAATTGTGAATAATTTGGATGATTGGAAAGAATATGCATGAGATGAACGAGATATAGGGTGATAAAAGGTGGCAGGTACGGCTAATGAAGCATTTGAAAATGGATATAGGCATGTGGAATGGGCAGGAGAATTGAGGTATTGTTCTGCGGGTGCCTTTAGCACAGGTCTCGACTGTATAATTAGAATTATATATATCAGGTCTCAGCTGAGTTAGGTCCCAATTTGAATGAGTGAAAAAAAAGGTTCGGGTGGAAATAACTTGTTGTAGCCATGGAAAGTGTGCGGTGTGTGCATGTGACAAAAAAAACAAAAACAAAAATAAAGAAATTTAATTTTTAGCAACAGGGGTTGAGTATTGCAACTCAACCTCCACATCACTGGATAGTGTTGGTATATCAGCATCTGAATGTGTATCATCTGGTGTCACAACATCATCATTAGGAGTATTAGGAGTACCATGAGGAGCATACTGAGTAGCTAAGGAAATAAATAAATTCATCCTTCTGAAGTGGCTTTTTATACAATTTGAGCCTGTGCCCATTTACCAGTAGTGAAAACTGAACTTCATCAATAGTCTCTAATTGAACTGCACCATTAGGAAAGACTTGATTGATCTCATATGGGCCTAACCAATGTGATTGAAGCTTGCCCTTGAAGTCCTTATACCTTGAATCATAAAGGAGTGCCCAGTCACCTGCAGTAAATTCCTTTGATTTGATGTACTTGTCATGCCATTTTGCCCTTTGTTTCTGTATGACTTCTATATGATGAATGGCCTCCAATCTAATTTCATCCAAGGCATTCAAATGTTTTAGCCTTTCCTGTTGTGCAGTGGTCAAATCCATTCCTAGGTCCATTGCCGTCCGCAGGGTTTTGTGTTCAAACTCAATAGTCAGGACTGTTGTCTTGCCATAGACTAGCTCATAAGGTGTAAACCCTGTAGTTGTCTTCCAAGTTGTTCTTGTTAAGGGAAAATTGGATTCAACATGAATAATCAATATATCAATATCAAAATACCCAAAACTTAATGAAATACATAAACAAAGAGATTTACCAAACAAAAGAACTTCAAACCTTTGCAAACCTCAAAGCTTCATAGCTTCCGTTGGTTGTTTATCTCAATTGATCTTGTATGTATGAATAAGGCCCTTAGAGAGTGCACTTCCTTGCTATGATTCCAAGATTGTCAATGGAGAATGGCTATGATAGTTTCTTTATGAAGATGAGCTTCACAACAGCGATAGTAGTATGGTAACGAGTGTGATCACAAGCAATGAAGGAATTGGTGCCAAAGGCGCGTTGTAATTCCTGCAGAGTAACGATACTTAAAGCTTGGATGAATGAAATGGAAGAAGAGGGTTCAATTTATAGACTTGAGAGAAAGAAGATCAATGATATAGAAAGAGTGAGAGAATGTGTGTGAATAGAAAGAAGACAAGTGTCACACAAAAATTGTTTTGTTTGAGTTAACTACTTTCTTTTCTAAAGATAAGATATGACTTTAAAAATTAGAAAGCTTTTTCTAATTTAAGAGATATTGATAAAAACAAGGTTGATTGAGTCAGTTAACTCAACTTGTGATTTGCTTTTGCATGATTTGAGAGAAATTAAATAATAAATTATTTAATTTTATGTGCATGAAGAAGAAGACTTATTTTTAGAAGATTTGGAAGATATTTGAAGAATTTAGAAGATAAGAAAGCTAATTAAATAAATAAATTTATTTAATTATTGTGCATGATTTTGGGAGAATAAATAAAATATTTGAATATATTTTATTTTTAGAGATTCATAGTCAAGTAGGTTAGATGAACGTTGTACAAAACCTACCCCCGTGGGAAAAGAAACGAGCGGAGATACAGTATTCAAAAGACGATAAACACATCGACCTCCAATGGTGGAATAGACAGAACTAGGCATGAGCGAGACACCTTTGACTTGCAATAAGAGACAGAAAGCAGAGGAGATAAATTTATCAGAAAGAGAGAGGGTGAAATTAGGTTGGACAGAAATATGGCCATCTCCTTTCTTAGGGCTTAAAACACCTCTAAATTGGGCAATGACAGCTTGTTCCCAAATTTGACATTGAGTGTCAACTAAGGTAGCAAAAAATTCAGCTTTGATGTCATAATTAAAGTGAGGGTGAACAATGATGTTGACATGAGGAAAACGGACATGGAAATATCCTTTATCACTCCATTGAGAAACATCTTCGGGAAGGATAAAGGGAAGATAAATAGGACAAATACCAGTACTAGAAACTAAAAGCTTTACTTCAGACTGACGCACAGAGTCACAAAATTTTGATTTAATGCCTTTTTCAAGATAGAAATTTGAAAATTTTAAATCAGGAAACTTAAAATTGCCTTTTTCATCCACAACATTATCATCAGTGTCTTGGAAATAATTATGCAAGACTTGAGATAGGGAAGAACTAGCATTGATAGATCTACGGAGTGCCATAATGAGAATGAACTTACTGATTATCGTTCGCAATATTCCCTGCTACTTTAGTCGCTTTACTGCCCTTCACATGGCACTTTCCTTCGGCCTTCAAAACGGGTCTTACTCTGACTTCCACAGGTACTACAGTATGCTACTAGCAAAACTTTCAGATATTCTCACAAGACAATGACACAAATTTCACAACACATGGCTCTGATACCAATTCAAGCAGAACATAATACATGTAAACCAAATACCAACTGAATTCTCATTAATCTTTGATGAGTATTACAAAGCAATTTCTGATTGTCCAGATCGCTATATAGTGCAAAACAAGAGCATAATCTTGCTACTATCTTGAGACCTAAGATTCTTTGTGCTTCTACTCCAAAGCCACTGATACCAATTTAAGCGGAACATAATACATGTAAACCAAATACCAACTGAATTCTCATTAATCTTTGATGAGTATTACAAAGCAATTTCTGATTGTCTAGATCACTATATAACATAGAACAAGAGCATAATCTTGCTACTATCCTGAGACCTAAGATTCTTTGTGCTTCTACTCCAAAGCCCCTCCGCCTCATGAGGAGAAAAAACCCTTATTTATAAGTTCGAGCGGACTTCAACACTATAAACTATTCTAGAAATCTGACCATAAAAATCAGACACATAACAACACTGTAGGAGGGGATAGCTGTTAGGCAGTCATATCCGTAAACACTAACTATAGTGAAAAGTACATAAATATTCGCATTAGGCACACCGTATGCGATAGACGGCCCACTTTACACTCAAAAGTGGATATGCGGATCATGATTTTTAAGATAGGGTTGCATCATGTTGTTAGAAGCCTAACGTGGCCGACGTCACGGCACAGACAAGCCCATGTGGTAGCCCAAACTAGAAATATCAATAGGTGGCAAGAAATCCTGTGGTAGTGGTTTGAAAATAATATCCAAGTCATCATTGCGAGGATGAAATGAATATATGATTTTTTCAATCTGGTCAGGATAGGCAATATCCATCTCTGTTCTTGCAGCAACTAAAGTGGGATGTAATGAAGGAATTAAATCATTTAAGATAGCTTTTAAAAACCAATCATGTGTTAATGGATAATATTCTACCCTGGGAAGGCAGTATCCATGAGGTTGTACAAGATATCCAGATGGTCCACATAATCCTTCTTCAATAGACCAACCAAAATTCTTCTGGATATGATCAAAGAATTCATTTATGTCTGGTTGCAAAATTCTATCATTGATACCAAGGAAGATATCAGCATAATCTTCAAACTCAATTTGAGAAATTGTAATGCTATTAAGAAAACCAAACTTTGCAACCTTTAACAAATTTTTCTTATCCCTGTATGTCCAATGCATTGGAAGGAGTGAGGTGATACAGATATCCATCTGCAAACCATTTCTAAGCATGAAATCTATTTGAGATTCTTCAAGGCCAAAAAATTCAAGAAAATCATGAGTCTGAAGGAGTGAGAATTCCTTGTTCATAAGTTTCTCGTATTTTACTCCTTAATTCATCTAGCCATTTATTCAGAAAAAACACTTCAAGAATAGGAGAGATAATTTCTGTAGGTAAATGAGGTACCCAAATATCTTGTCCTCTATCATCTGTACTCTGGTAGACTTCAATTCCAGCCTTTCTTGTAACTGTTTCTCCAATTTCTATCATCATGCAAACTGGTTCTGCAAGTTTTGCCATTTCTCTGGTGAGACTATCTGCAAGAGGGTTGTTTTCTCCTTGGATCCATTCTATGTCAAAATCATAGCTTGTAAAATCTAGATACCATCTTGCAATGCGTCCATGAGCTAGATCTTTATCAGGGTTTTTTCTGAGAAGAGACCTCATAGGCTGGTTGTCTGTTCTGACTATGAAATGTGCTGGTTTGAGAAAGATTTTGAACTTTTGAATTCCTTTCTTTATTGCTAGAATTTCTTTTTCATAAATTGTGTATCTGCATTCAGTGTTGGTAAAAGTACTTGACCTGTAACCACACACTTGAGATCCTTTTAAAGGAATTTCCTGTAACAACACATCACCCCAAACTTCATCAGAAGCATCAGTATAGAGAATCAAAGGAAAACCATCTTTAGGCAGATGTAATGTTGGCAAATATTGGCATTTGAGTTTGATCTTCTGCACTATTTCTGCTAATTCCTGAGTCCATGGTCCTGCACTTTCTTTTAGCTGATTTTGCAACTTCTTCCTATCTTTAGCCAAACCATTATAGAAAGGGGACACATAATTCAAGCATCCAAGAAATCTTTGAATCTGTTTTATCCCAACAAGAACTGATCTTGCGATGTTTGTCCTTGGCTATATGAGCAACATGCTCTAGTAAAAGTACCTGACCTATAACCAGAAGAACTGATCTGAAGAACTGGATTCAGATTGTGAATTGCTACTAGAAGAACTGATCTTGCCATGTTTGTCCCGGGCCATGTTCAACTGTTCTGGGAGAACTTCAACCAATTCAAAAAATTCACTAAGAAAATAAGAGTTTCTCAGAAGGGTAAAGATAGTTCTGAGGAAGAACCTGAGGAAACAAAGTCTCAAAAAGTACCACTTTTTACTACCTATAGGTCTATGCTTTATTCGCTGAACAAGATGTACATAATAATTGGGATATTATATATAGCTTTGAAGCCTTGACTCAATTTGTAGATAACATGGCTGTAGACACTAAAATAGGTGTCAATAGAATTGTGGCTACCCAAAAAACTCTGTCTAAAGTTCAAAGTGTTGTCTTCAAAACAGAAACATTATGGAATATGTTTGTCTAATTTCATACTCCTCCTCAAGAAAATATGGTTGAACTAAATAATACAGAAAATTGGGAAGAATTTTATTTTGCTAGTCAAGAGTCTGTGTACAACAACTTTGTAGAAATGAAAGAATCCTTATCTGAAAATCCTAGACTTGAAAATCTTAGAGCCTATGCTACATCAGGTTATATCCTCAATATTGATAAGCTGGTGGATCCTTATGATGCTATTTGTACCTGGTGTGATACTTTAGAAAGTTATTTTGATACTAGAGGATCCCCATGGAATGATGCCAGCAAAGTTCTGTATGTTGTTAGACTAATGTCTGGAAAACTTAGAAATTGGTGGAACTCTCTGCCAGATAATGGAGTGATCACCACAGATCAAGATATAGGTGAGGAATATGTCAAAGAAAAAGATTTGGGTAGAAATGATATTTCTACAGAAGGGTTTTCATTGTTAAAAATGACTATGATTGGTTTGTTTGCCAGAAATAGAAAGAATGAAGTCTTAGAAGCAGAAAAGATTCTGTTTTCTCTCCAATTAAAAGACTTAGGCAAACTAAAAAAATATAATTTGGTTTTTGAGAATTTCATGATAGCAGCCCATAAATTGCATGATCCAACAACCAAAAAGTATTATTTGAGTTCTCTACCTTGTGGTTTAGGTGAGTATGCCGAAGACTATGTGATGAATAAATATAAAACCACAATAGACAAATATGGTTTTGTTGATTTGAGAAATCTAGTTACTCATAAGTTGGATACGGGTTGTCTCACTAAAGCTCTCAATGATAATAAAGACCAATATAATTCTTCTTGTAACATGAAAGATTACTGTGACTTACCACCTCTGAGTCAATTAAAAGATTTTAAGCATGTCAGAAAATTCAAAAAATCTTCCTGTGGTAAGCATTGCAGTTGTAAAAAATGTAAAAGATCTTATGATGATGACAACATGGAAAAATCATTCCGTCATAAGCATCACAAGTTTAAAAGAAGATATAGATTGGCTCCTGTACATAAGCAGTCTTTTAAAAGGAGATCTCCTCCTAAGTTTTTGTTCAGAAGAAATAAACAGTCAGGCAGGCATCGATCAGTTAAATGTTTTATTTGTAAAGGTCCCCATTATGCCACTGATTGTCCTCGAAAAGGAAAGCAAGATAACAAGGTCTATGCTTTATTTGCTGAACAAGATGTACATAATAATTAGGATATTGTATATAGCTCTGTAGCCTTGAATCAGTTTGTAGATAATGAATTTTTTGAATTGGTTGAAGTTCTCCCAGAACAGTTGAACATGGCCCGGGACAAACATCGTAAGATTAGTTCTTCTAGTAGTAGTTCACAATTCGAATCCAATTCTTTAGATGAAAACATCACTGTCACTAGTGTTGTTAAGAAAGCTATTAAAGATCTAGATTTCAAAATCAGCATGGCTAAAGCCAAAGATCCTTATCGGTTACCTGGCTCCACTGAAGATAAGAAAGTTGCCGCCAAGAAGCAAACCAAAGACATTAAAGAATGGGAAGCTGAATGGGATTCTCTCTATTCTCAGCTTAAGAAAGGTAAAACCCCTTTTACCCGCTCTTCTAAAGATCATATCTTGTCTCCTCCCTGCTCTCGACATTCAAGATCTCATGGCTATGTTGCACCATCCTGGAAATCCCATAAATCTTCCAGACCTCATAAGTCTCCCTCACCATCATCATCTCCCACATTAGGTCATTCTATAGATACCCTGGCTGTCAAAATTGACCGCTGTCATGAAGAACTTATTATTTTGACTCGCCATATCACCTTGCAGTAGAAATCTCTTGATAAACTCACTTCTGCAGTGGGGGAATTGCGTGACATTATGGTAAAAGTTGAACATTCCAGTTTTGAATCTGCACCATCTGCACACTCTTCACATTCTTCCAAGACAAGATTTACGCTCCCGAAGTATTAACCTGCAAATGCCTTGTTCATTGCTGAAAATTGCACCTACATTCGTATTAATCTCCAATTCCCTGGTTATAAACCAATATGAATGGATGCTTTTGTGGATTTTGGATCCTCCAAAAATTTTCCCAACACCAATGCTATTCCTACTAAATTTTGGAAGCCCAGACCTAAAATACCTATTGGAGTTGCTATTAATGGCCAAGATGTGCAATATGGACGGTATGCCCAAGATGTTCCCATAGAAATCCAAGGCAAAAGGTTTGTTACAGATTTCATTGAGCTAAAAGGTCTTAGAGGTGATGTTCTCCTAGGTTTTACTTTTCTGACCAAATATCAACCATTTGTGTTAAGGGTCCATGAAATATCCCTTCGTCATGAAGATGGCCAAATTAAGATCCCTGCACTTAAGCTGGTAAACCATAAGTTCCTAGATAGAAAACCTGGAGAGAAGAAGTCACCTAAGATGAGTAGAAAAGAAAATATTTAGTTACAAGCTCAAACACTACCCCTGTTAGAACCAGTCAAGATAAGATTTGAGCAGGAGTGTTGCAGCATGAATCCTCTACAATTTTGGTCAAAGAATCATGAAGAATGTGAGATAAAGATTAAGCCAGAATGTTCATATGTGATTCCTTTTGAACCTGCTTATCTAATGAGTCCTTCTGAAGTAAAAAGAAATTGATGAACATTTGCAAGAGCTGCTGGAAGGAAAATTCATCAGGGACAGTAAGAGTCCATTCAGTTGTCCAGCTTTTCTGGTAAACAAAAGAGCAGAACAAATTAGAGGAAAGAAAAGGTTTTGTATTAATTATAAGCCTCTGAATGATATCATTCTTCCATTCAATTATCCAATTCCATTCAGCACAAATTTAATCATGAGTGCAGCTTCAAAAAAGATATTTTCAAAGTTTGACTGCAAATCAGGTTTCTGGCAGATCAACGTAAAAGATGAAGATAGGTATAAAACTGCTTTCTCAGTCCCTCAAGGTTTATATGAATGGAATGTAATGCCATTTGGTCTAAAAACTACTCCAGCTTATTTTCAGAGAAAAATGGACCAAGCCTTAAGAGTTTTGAAAGAATTTTGTGCTGTATACATTGATGATATTATTGTGTTCTCTGATGATATAACCCAACATTTGCAGCATCTAGAATCTTTATATAACACTATCAAACATTATGGAATATGTTTGTCTGCAAAAAAGATTGTTATAGGCCAAGCAGAAATTGATTTCCTTGGTTTAGTTTTGTCACATGGAAAGATCAAATTGTAACCTCACATATTAAAGCATATTAATGAATTCCTAGATGTTTTGGTAGGGATAAAACAGATTCAAAGATTTCTTGGATGCTTGAATTATGTGTCCCCTTTCTATAATGGTTTGGCTAAAGATAGGAAGAAGTTACAAAATCAGCTGAAAGAAAGTGCAGGACTGTGGACTCAGGAATTAACAGAAATGGAGCAGAAGATCAAACTTAAATGCCAATATTTGCCAACATTACATCTGCCTGAAGATGGTTTTCCTTTGATTCTCTATACTGATGCTTCTGATGAAGTTTGGGGTGCTGTGTTGTTACAGGAAATTCCTTTAAAAGGATCTCAAGTGTGTGGTTATAGGTCAGGTGCTTTTACTGACACTGAATGTAGATACATAATTTATGAAAA
The DNA here is from genome assembly GCA_027924645.1 of Cunninghamia lanceolata. Classification (NCBI taxonomy): domain Eukaryota; kingdom Viridiplantae; phylum Streptophyta; class Pinopsida; order Cupressales; family Cupressaceae; genus Cunninghamia; species Cunninghamia lanceolata. The sequence continues at coordinate 2,422,563 of BSBN01000614.1, forward strand.
AGGAATTCTACCAGTAAAGAAAGGAATTCAAAAGTTTAAAATCTTTCTCAAACTAGCACATTTCATAGTCAGAACAACCAGCCAACCTATGAGGTCTCTTCTCAGAAAAAAGCCTGATAAAGATCTAGCTCATGGACGCATTGCAAGATGGTATCTAGATTTTACAAGCTATGATTTTGACATAGAATGGATCCGAGGGGAAAACAACCATCTTGCAGAGAGTCTCACTAGAGAAATGGCAAAACTTGCAAAACCAGTTTGCATGATGATAGAAATTGGAGAAACAGTTACAAGAAAGGATGGAATTGAAGTCTACTAGAGTACAGATGATAGAGGACAAGATATTTGGGTACCTCATTTACCTGCAGAAATTATCTCTCCTATTCTTGAAGTGTTTTTTCTGAGTAAATGGCTAGATGAATTAAGGAGTAAAATACGAGAAACTTATGAACAAGGAATTCTCACTCCTTCAGACTCATATGATTTTCTTGAAATTTTTGGCCTTGAAGAATCTCAAATAGATTTCATGCTGAGAAATGGTTTGCAGATGGATATTTGTATCACCTCACTCCTTCCAATGCATTGGACATATAGGGATAAGAAAAATTTGTTAAAGGTTGCAAAGTTTGGTTTTCTTAACAACATTACAATTTCTCAAACTGAGTTTGAAGATTATGCTGATATCTTCCTTGGTATCAATGATAGAATTTTGCAACCAGACATGAATGAATTCTTTGATCATATCCAGAAGAATTTTGGTTGGTCTATTGAAGAAGAATTATGTGGACGATCTGGATATCTTGTACAGCCTCATGTATACTGCCTTCACAGGGTAGAATATTATCCATTGACACATGATTGGTTTTCAAAAGCTGTCTTAAATGATTTAATTCCTTCATTACATCCTGCTTTAGTTGCTGCAAGAATAGAGACGGATATTGCCTATCCTGACCAGATTGAAAAAATCATATATTCATTTCATCCTCGCAATGATGACTTGGATATTATTTTCAAACCACTACCACAGGATTTCTTACCACCAATTGATATTTCTGGTTTGGGCTAGCACATGGGCTTGTCTGTGCCGTGACGTCGGCCATGTTAGGCTTTCGACAATAGGATGCAACCCTGTCTTAAAAAGCATGATCCTCATATCTGCTTTTAAGTGTAAAGTGGGCCATTTATCACATACAGTGTGCCTAATGCAAATATTTATGTACTTTTCACTGTAGTTAGTGTTTACTGATACGACTGCCTAACAACTATCCCCTCCTACAGTGTTGTTACGTGTTTGATTTTTATGGTCAGATTTCTAGAGTGGTTTATAGTGTCGAAGTCCACTCAGACTTATAAATAAGGGTTTTTTCCTCCTCATGAGGTGGAGGGGCTTTGGAGTAGAAGCACACAGAATCTTAAGCCTCAAAATAGTAGCAATACTATGCTCTTGTTCTGCGCTATATAGTGATCTGGACAATCAGAAATTGCTTTGTAATACTCATCAAAGATTAATGAGAATTCAATTGGTATTTGGTTTACATGTATTATGTTTCACTTGAATTGGTATCAGAGCCATGTGTTGTGAAATTTGTGTCATTGTCTTGTGAGAATATCTGAAAGTTTTGCTAGTAGCATGCTGTAGTACCTGTGGAAGTCAGAGTAAGACCCATTTTGAAGGCCGAAGGTAAGCACCGTGTGAAGGGCAGTAAAGCGACTAAAGTAGCAGGGAATATTGTGAACGATAATCAGTAAGTTCATTCTCATTATGGCACTTTGCAGATCTATCAATGCTAGTTCTTCCCTATCTCAAGTCTTGCATAATTATTTCCAAGACACTAATGATAATGTTGCGGATGAAAAGGGCAATTTTAAGTTTCCTGATTTAAAAATTTCAAATTTCTATCCTGAAAAAGGCATTAAAGCAAAATTTTGTGACTCTGTGCGTCAGTCTGAAGTAAATCTTTTAGTTTCTGGTACTGGTATTTGTCCTATTTATCTTCCCTTTATCCTTCCTGAAGATGTTTCTTGATGGAGTGATAAAGGATATTTCCATGTCCATTTTCCTCATGTCGACATCATTGTTCACCCTCACTTTAATTATGACATCAAAGCTAATTTTTTTGCTACCTTAGTTGATACTCGATGTCAGATTTGGGAACAAGCTGTCATTGCCCAATTTAGAGGTGTTTTAAGTCCTGAGAAAGGAGATGGCCATATTTCTGTCCAACCTAATTTCACCCTCTCTCTTTCTGATAAATTTATCTCCTCTGCTTTCTGTCTCTTATTGCAAGTCAAAGGTGTCTTGCTCATGCCTGGTTCTGTCTATTCCACCATTGGAGGTCGATGTGTTTATCATCTTTTGAATAGTGTATCTTCACCTGTTTCTTTTCCCACGAGGGTAGGTTTTGTACAAGGTTCATCTAACCTACTTGACTATGGCCGTTTCATAGACCACACTGGCTTCGAGATTGGTTTACCTATAATTAAATAGTTATTAAACAAACAGAAACCTCAGTTCATAGACCTTCCAATCCATTGGAATAGATTCTCTGAAAGATCTTATTTTCATTCTAGAAGAGTTACTCCAATTACATTGTAGACAGTCCCAAACCAAACTATCTTAGAACAACCATTAGAAGAAGAACAATCATCTAGGCAACAACCCCTAAAAATAAGTTTCTCTATGGCCCATGCATATGCCAGCACAAATAGAAAGCCCTATGTGGATTATAACCCAGAAGAATGTTCTACTTCTTCCAGTAGTTCTAGCAGATTTCAAGCTTCTCAGTCATTGAATCCCTATCCATCCAGATCATCTTTTGCATCTACTTCTGATCTTAGCAATGATCCTGTTCTAGTTGAAAAACTAGCTAGACAAGTTAGCTCAAGACTTCATCTTGCTCCAAGGCAAGAAGATGATCAAAAAGATCACAAGCAGAAAGGGATTAAGATCTCTAAGATACCTAAGATGCCTGACCATGCTTACATGTTAAGAGAACATCTACCTAGATATGGTGCTGAAAGAAAAGAAAAGAAAGTAATCCAGGTAGATCCAGCTACTGCATTGGAGTTAGAACACTATGTACCTGGTAGATGGCCAACCCAAGAAAGTTTTACTATTATCAATCTTGGGAAATAGTTATGGGGAAAATATGAAGCTAGATTGCACACTAAAGTAGGAAGTAAACAAAAAACTTCTGAAGCCCAGAGGAATTGGCAGTCTCAATGGATGTTGTCTGCACAAGACAATTTAGATGACATGGCTATAGACACTAAAATAGGTGTCAATAGAATTGTGGCTACCCAAGAAACTCTGTCTCAAGTTCAAAGTGTTGTCTTCAAAACAGAAACAGTAGTTGACAAGATTGATAAACAATCTACTTCTCTATTGAATGATTCTAGTTCTATGAATTACAACATCAAGAATATTCAATCTCAGCAAACTCAGGTGTATAATCTTGCCCAAAGAATAGATTCAATGGCTAATAGGATCAATGAGAATGTAGTCATTTCTGATAATAAAAAGGAAACTCAAGCTCAAGAGCAAAAAGCTTTACTAGAGCATGTTGCTCACAAGCTGGAAAAAATTAGAAAATATGCTAAGAAAATAAGAGTTTCTCAGAAGGGTAAAGATAGTTTTGAAGAAGAACTTGAGGAAACAAAGTCTCAAAAAGTTGAACTTTTTACTAGGCCCAAGGTCCAGAAAGGTAAAAGAATTTCTTTTGTAGATGAGATTGAGGAACCAGAAGTCAGAACTTCTCAAGTCAGAAGTAAGTCAGCTCCTATGCCAACTAAGTTGGTACTTCCCAAACAAAAAGAACACATGATGCAAAATGTAGAACCCTTGAAAGATTGGTTAGAAGAATTGCATCTAGATCAACCAAATGAACCCATTTACATGGAAGAACCTGCAGCTGCTGTAAATCCAGAAGAAGAAGTTTATCTTGAAGAAGAATCTTCTAATTCTTCAGAAGCAGAAGAAGAAATAGAATTTTCTTCTTCAAGATAAACTTCTTCTTTTGGATTTACAACAGCTGCAGGTTCTTCCATGTAAATTACTAGAAATTAGACAAACATATTCCATAATGTTTGATAGTGTTATATAAAGATTCTAGTTACAGGTTAGGTACTTTTACTGATACAGAAAATTCCTTTAAAAGGATTTCAAGTGTGTGGTTACAGGTCAGGTACTTTTACTGACACTGAATGCAGATACACAATTATGTTTTCATCTGAAGAACTGGATTCAAATTATGAACTGCTACTAGAAGAACTAATCTTTTACTGACAGATTCTAGTTACATAGCACCCCAAACTTCATCAGAAGCATCAGTATAAAGAATCAATGGAAAACCATCTTCAGGCAGATGTAATGTTGGCAAATATTAGCATTTGAGTTTGATCTTTTGCACTATTTCTATTAGTTGGCATAGGAGCTGACTTACTTCGGACTTGAGAAGTTCTGACTTCTGGTTCCTCAATCTCATCTGTAAAAGAAATTCTTTTACCTTTCTGGACCTTGGGCCTAGTAGAAAGTTTAGCTTTTAGCATAATGTCACACAATTCCCCCACTGTAGAAGTGAGTTTATCAAGAGATTTCTGCTGCAAGGTGATATGGCGAGTTAAAATAATAAGTTCTTCATGACAGCGGTCAATTTTGACAGCCAGGGTATCTATAGAACGACCTAATGTGGGAGATGATGATAGCGAGGGAGACTTATGAGGTCTGGAAGATTTTCAGGATTTCCAGGATGGTCCAACATAGCCATGAGATCTTGAATGCCGAGAGCGGGGAGGAGACAAGATATGATCTTTAGAAGAGCGGGTAAAAGGGGTTTTACCTTTCTTAAGCTAAGAATAGAGAGAATCCTGTTTAGCTTCCCATTGTTTAATGTCTTTGGTTTGCTTCTTGGCGGTAGCTTTCTTATCTTCAGTGGAGCCAGGTAACCGATAAGGATCTTTGGTTTTAGCCATGCTGATTTTGAAATCTAGATCTTTAATAGCTTTCTTAACAACACTAGTGATAGTGATGTTTTCATCTGAAGAACTGGATTCAGATTGTGAACTGCTACTAGAAGAACTAATCTTGCGATGTTTGTCCTGGGCCATGTTCAACTGTTCTGGGAGAACTTCAACCAATTCAAAAAATTCATTATCTACAAATTGATTCAAGGCTTCAGAGCTATATACAATATCCCAATTATTAGGTACATCTTGTTCAGCAAATAAAGCATAGACCTTGTTATCTTGCTTTCCTTTTTGAGGACAATCAGTGGCATAATGGGGACCTTTACAAATAAAACATTTAACTGATCGATGCCTGCCTGACTGTTTATTTCTTCTGAACAAAAACTTAGGAGGAGATCTCCTTTTAATAGACTACTTATGTACAGGAGCCAATCTATATCTTCTTTTAAACTTGTGATGCTTATGACGGAATGATTTTTCCATGTTGTCATCATCATAAGATCTTTTACATTTTTTACAACTGCAATGCTTACCACAAGAAGATTTTTTGAATTTTCTGACATGCTTAAAATCTTTTAATTGACTCAGAGGTGGTAAGTCATAGTAATCTTTCATGTTACAAGAAGAATTATATTGGTCTTTATTATCATTGAGAGCTTTAGTGAGATAACCCTTATCCAACTTATGAGTAACTAGATTTCTCAAATCAACAAAACCATATTTGTCTATTGTGGTTTTATATTTATTCATCACATAGTCTTTGACATACTCACCTAAACCACAAGGTAGAGAACTCAAATAATACTTTTTGGTTGTTGGATCATGCAATTTATGGGCTGCTATCATGAAATTCTCAAAAACCAAATTATATTTTTTTAGTTTGCCTAAGTCTTTTAACTGGAGAGAAAACATAATCTTTTCTGCTTCTAAGACTTCGTTCTTTCTATTTCTGGCAAACAAACCAATCAGAGTCAATTTTAACAATGAAAAACCTTCTGCAGAAATATCATTTCTACCCAAATCTTTTTCTTTGACATATTCCTCACTTGTATCTTGATCTGTGGTGATCACTCCATTATCTGGCAAAGAGTTCCACCAATTTTTAAGTTTTCCAGACATTAGTCTAACATCATATAGAACTTTGCTGGCATCATTCCATGGGGATCCTCTGGTATCAAAATAATTTTCTAAAGTATCACACCAGGTACAAATAGCATCATAAGGATCTATCAGCTTATCAATATTGAGGAAATAACCTGATGTAGCATAGGCTCTAAGATTTTTAGGTCTAGGATTTTCAGATAAGGATTCTTTCATTTCTACTTCAAAGTTGTTGTACACAGACTCTTGACTAGCAAAATAAAATTCTTCCCAATTTTCTGTATTATTTAGTTCAACCATATTATCTTGAGGAGGAGTATGAAATTCTATTTCTTCTTCTGCTTTTGAAGAATTAGAAGATTCTTCGTCAAGATAAACTTCTTCTTCTAGATTTACAGTAGCTGCAGGTCCTTCCATGTAAATGGGTTCATTTGGTTGATCTAGATGTAATTCTTCTAACCAATCTTTCAAGGGTTCTACATTTTGCATCATGTGTTCTTTTTGTTTGGGAAGTACCAACTTAGTTGGTATAGGAGCTGACTTACTTCTGACTTGAGAAGTTCTGACTTCTGGTTCCTCAATCTCATCTGTAAAAGAAATTCTTTTACCTTTCTGGACCTTGGGCCTAGTAAAAAGTTTAGCTTTTTGAGACTTTGTTTCCTTAGGTTCTTCTTCAGAACTATCTTTACCCTTCTGAGAAACTCTTATTTTCTTAGCATATTTTCTAATTTTTTCCAGCTTGTGAGCAACATGCTCTAGTAAAAGATTTTTGCTCTTGAGCTTGAGTTTCCTTTCTATTATCAGAAATGACTACATTCTCATTGATCCTATTAGCCATTGAATCTATTCTTTGGGCAAGATTATACACTTGAGTTTGCTGAGATTGAATATTCTTGATGCTGTAATTCATAGAACTAGAATCATTCAATAGAGAAGTAGATTGTTTGTCAATCTTGTTAACTACTATTTCTATTTTGAAGACAACACTTTGAACTTGAGACAGAGTTTCTGGGGTAGCCACAATTCTATTGACACCTATTTTAGTGTCCACATCCATGTCATCTAAATTGTCTTGTGCAGACAACATCCATTGAGACTGCCAATTCCTCTGGGCTTCAAAAGTTTTCTATTTGCTTCCTACTTTAGTGTGCAGTATAGCTTCATATTTTCCCCATAACTATTTTTCAGGATTGATAATAATAAAACTTTCTTGGGTTGGCCATCTACTAGGTACATAGTGTTCTAACTCCAAAGCAGTAGCTGGATCTACCTGGATTACTTTCTTTTCTTTTCTTTTAGCACCATATTTGGGTAGATGTTCTCTTAACATGCAAGCATGGTCAGACATCTTAGGTATCTTAGAGATCTTAATCTCTTTCTGCTTGTGATCTTTTTGATCATCTTCTTGCCTTGGAGCAAGATGAAGTCTTGAGCTAACTTGTCTAGCTAGTTTTTCAACTAGAACAGGATCATTGCTAAGATCAGAAGTAGATGCAAAAGATGATCTGGATGGATAGGGATTCAGTGACTGAGATGCTTGAAATCTGCTAGAACTACTAGAAGAAGTAGAACATTCTTCTAGGTTATAATCCACATAGGGCTTTCTATTTGTGTTGGCATATGCATGGGCCATAGAGAAACTTCTTTTTAGGGGCTGTTGCCTAGATGACTGTTCTTGTTCTAATCGCTCTTCTAAGATAGTTTGGTTTGGGATTGTCTGCAATGTAATTGGAGCAACTCTTCTAGATTGAAAATAAGGTCTTTCAAAGAATCTATTCCTGTGGATTGGAAGGTCTACGAACTGAGGTTTTTGTTTGTTTAATAACTGTTCAATTATAGGGAAACCAATCTCGAAGTTAGTGTGGTCTATGAAATAGCCATAGTCAAGTAGGTTAGATGAACCTTGTAAAAAACCTAACCCCATGGGAAAAGAAATGGGTGGAGATATAGTATTCAAAAGATGATAAACACATCAACCTCCAATGGTGGAATAGATAGAACCAGGCATGAGTGAGACACCTTTGACTTGCAATAAGAGACAGAAAGCAAAAGAGATAAATTTATCAGAAAGAGAGGGTGAAATTAGGTTGGACAAAAATACGGCCATCTCCTTTCTCAGGGATTAAAACACCTCTAAATTGGGCAATGACAGCTTGTTCCCAAATCTGACATCGAGTATCAACTAAGGTAGCAAAAAATTCAGCTTTGATGTCATAATTAAAGTGAGGGTGAACAATTATGTCGACATGAGGAAAATGGACATGGAAATATCCTTTATCACTCCATCGAGAAACATCTTTGGGAAGGATAAAGGGAAGATAAATAGGAGAAATACCAGTACCAGAAACTAAAAGATTTACTTCTGTCTGATGCACAGAGTCACAAAATTTTGTTTTTATGCCATTTTCAGGATAGAAATTTGAAATTTTTAAATCAGGAAACTTAAAATTGACTTTTTCATCCACAACATTATCATCAGTGTCTTGGAAATAATTATGCAAGACTTGAGATAGGGAAGAACTAGCATTGATAGATCTGCGGAGTGCCATAATGAGAATGAACTTACTGATTATTGTTCACAATATTCCCTGCTACTTTAGTCACTTTACTGCCCTTCACATGGTGCTTTCCTTCGGCCTTCAAAACAGGTCTTACTCCGACTTCCACAGGTACTACAGCATGCTACTAGCAAAACTTTCAGATATTCTCACAAGACAATGACACAAATTTCACAACACATGGTTCTGATACCAATTCAAGTGGAACATAATACATGTAAACCAAATACCAACTGAATTCTCATTAATCTTTGATGAGTATTACAAAGCAATTTCTGATTGTCCAGATCGCTATATAGCGCAGAACAAGAGCATAATCTTGCTACTATCCTGAGACCTAAGATTCTTTGTGCTTCTACTCCAAAGCCGCTCCGCCTCATGAGGAGGAAAAAACCCTTATTTATAAGTCTGAGTGGACTTCAACACTATAAACTACTCTTGAAATCTGACCATAAAAATTGGACACGTAACAACACTGTAGGAGGGGATAGCTGTTAGGTAGTCGTATCCGTAAACACTAACTACAGTGAAAAGTACATAAATATTCGCATTAGGCACACCGTATGTGATAGACGACCCACTTTACACTCAAAAGTGGATATGAGGATCGTGCTTTTTAAGACAGGTTTGCGTCTTGTTGTCGGAAGCCTAACGTGGCCGACGTCACGGCACAGACAAGCCCATGTGCTAGCCCAAACTAGAAATATCAGTAGGTGGTAAGAAATCCCATGGTAGTGGTTTGAAAATAATATCCAATTCATCATTGCGAGGATGAAATGAATATATGATTTTTTCAATCTGGTCAGGATAGGTAATATCCATCTCTGTTCTTGCAGCAACTAAAGCAGGATGTAATGAAGGAATTAAATCATTTAAGACAGCTTTTGAAAACCAATCATGTGTCAATGGATAATATTCTACCCTGGGAAGGTAGTATCCATGAGGCTGTACAAGATATCCAGATGGTCCACATAATCCTTCTTCAATAGACCAACCAAAATTCTTCTGGATATGATCAAAGAATTCATTCATGTCTGGTTGCAAAATTCTATCATTGATACCAAGGAAGATATTAGCATAATCTTCAAACTTAGTTTGAGAAACTGTAATGCTATTAAGAAAACCAAACTTTGCAACCTTTAACAAATTTTTCTTATCCCTGTATGTCTAATGCATTGGAAGGAGTGAGGTGATACAGATATCCATCTGCAAACCATTTCTCAGCATGAAATCTATTTGAGATTCTTCAAGGCCAAAAATTTCAAGAAAATCATGAGTCTGAAGGAGTGAGAATTCCTTGTTCATAGGTTTCTCGTATTTTACTCGTTAATTCATCTAGCCATTTATTCAGAAAAAACACTTCAAGAATAGGAGAGATAATTTCTGCAGGTAATTGAGGTACCCAAATATCTTGTCCTCTGTCATCTGTACTCTGGTAGACTTCAATTCCATCCTTTCTTGTATCTATTTCTCCAATTTCTATCATCATGTAAACTGGTTCTGCAAGTTTTGCCATTTCTCTGGTGAGACTATCTACAAGAGGGTTGTTTTCTCCTTGGATCCATTCTATGTCAAAATCATAGCTTGTAAAATCTAGATACCATCTTGCAATGCATCCATGAGCTAGATCTTTATCAGGCTTTTTTCTAAGAAGAGACCTCATAGGCTGGTTGTCTGTTCTGACTATGAAATGTGCTGGTTTGAGAAAGATTTTGAACTTTTGAATTCCATTCTTTACTACTAGAATTTCTTTTTCATAAATTGTGTATCTGCATTCAGTGTCACTAAAAGTACCTGACCTGTAACCACACACTTGAGATCCTTTTAAAGGAATTTCCTGTAACAACACAACACCCCAAACTTCATCAGAAACATCAGTATAGAGAATCAAAGGAAAACCATCTTCAGGCAGATGTAATGTTGGCAAATATTGGCATTTGAATTTGATCTTCTGCACTATTTCTGTTAATTCCTGAGTCCACGGTCCTACACTTTCTTTCAGTTGATTTTGCAACTTCATCCTATCTTTAGCCAAACCATTATAGAAAGGGGACACATAATTCAAGCATCCAAGAAATCTTTGAATCTATTTTATCCGTACCAAAACATCTGGGAATTCATTAATATGCTTTAATATGTGAGGTTGCAATTTGATCTTTCCATGTGACAAAACTAAACCAAGGAAATCAATTTCTTCTTGGCCTATAACAATCTTTTTTGCAGACAAATATATTCCGTAATGTTTGATAGTGTTATATAAAGATTCTAGATGTTGCAAATGTTGGGTTATATCATTAGAGAACACAATAATATCATCAATGTATACATCACAAAATTCTTTCAAAACTTTTAAGGCTTGGTCCATTTTTCTCTGAAAATAAGCTGGAGCAGTTTTTAGACCAAATGGCATTACATTCCATTCGTATAAACCTTGAGGGACCGAGAAAGCAGTTTTATACCTATCTTCATCTTTTACGTTGATCTGCCAGAAACCTGATTTGCAGTCAAACTTTGAAAATATCTTTTTTGAAGCTGCTCTCATGATTAAATCTGTGTTGAATGGAATTGGATAATTGAATGGAATAATGATATCATTTAGAGGTTTATAATTAATACAAAACCTTTTCTTTCCTCTGATTTGTTCTGCTCTTTTGTTTACCAGAAAAGCTGGACAATTGAATGGACTCTTACTGCTCCTGATGAATTTTCCTTCCAACAGCTCTTGCAAATGCTCATCAATATCTTTTACTTTAGAAGGACTCATTAGATAAGCAGGTTCAAAAGGAATCACAGATGAACATTCTGGCTTAATCTTTATCTCACATTCTTCATGATTCTTTGACCAAAATTGTAGAGGATTCATGCTGCAACACTCCTGCTCAAATCTTATCTTGACTGGTTCTAACAGGGGTAGTGTTTGAGCTTGTAAATGAATATTTTCTTTTCTGCTCATCCTAGGTGACTTCTTCTCTCCAGGTTTTCTATCTAGGAACTTATGGTTTACCAGCTTAAGTGCAGGGATCTTAATTTGGCCATCTTCATGACGAAGGGATATTTCATGGACCCTTAACACAAATGGTTGATATTTGGTCAGAAAAGTAAAACCTAGGAGAACATCACCTCTAAGACCTTTTAGTTCAATGAAATCTGTAACAAACCTTTTGCCTTGGATTTCTATGGGAACATCTTGGGCATACAATCCATATTGCACATCTTGGCCATTAATAGCAACTCTAGCAGGTATTTCAGGTCTGGGCTTCCAAAATTTAGTAGGAATAGCATTGGTGTTGACAAAATTTCTAGAGGATCTAGAATCCACAAAAGCATCCATTAGTATTGGTTTATAACCAGGGAATTGGAGATTAATACGAATGTAGGTGCAATTTTCAGCAATGAACAAGGCATTTGCAAGTTCATACTTCCGGACTGTAGATCTTGTCTTGGAAGAATGTGAAGAGTGTGCAGATGATGCAGATTCAGAACTGAAATTTTTAGCTTTTCGCATAATGTCACGCAATTCCCCCACTGCAAAAGTGAGTTTATCAAGAGATTTCTGCTGCAAGGTCGTATGGCGAGTTAAAATAATAAGTTCTTCATGACAGCGGTCAATTTTGATAGCCAGGGTATCTATAGAATGACCTAATGTGGGAGATGATGATGGTGAGGGAGACTTATGAGGTCTGGAAGATTTACGGGATTTCCAGGATGGTGCAACATAGCCATGAGATCTTGAATGCCGAGAGTGGGGAGAAGACAAGATATGATCTTTAGAAGAGTAGGTAAAAGGGGTTTTACCTTTCTTAAGCTGAGAATAGAGAGAATCCCATTCAGCTTCCCATTGTTTAATGTCTTTGGTTTGCTTCTTGGCGGCAGCTTTCTTATCTTCAGTGGAGCTAGGTAACCGATAAGGATCTTTGGCTTTAGCCATGCTGATTTTGAAATCTAGATCTCTAATAGCTTTCTTAACAACACTAGTGACAGTGATGTTTTCATCTAAAGAACTGGATTCATATTGTGAACTGCTACTAGAAGAACTGATCTTGCGATGTTTGTCCCGGGCCATGTTCAACTATTCTGGGAGAACTTCAACCAATTTGAAAAATTCATTATCTACAAACTGATTCAAGGCTTCAGAGCTATATACAATATCCCAATTATTATGTACATCTTGTTCAGAAAATAAAGCATAGACCTTGTTATCTTGCTTTCCTTTTCGAGGACAATCAGTGGCATAATGGGGACCTTTACAAATAAAACATTTAACTGATCGATGCCCGCCTGACTGTTTATTTCTTATGAACAAAAACTTAGGAGTAGATCTGCTTTTAAAAGACTGCTTATGTATAGGAGCCAATCTATATCTTCTTTTAAACTTGTGATGCTTATGACGGAATGATTTTTCCATGTTGTCATCATCATAAGATCTTTTACATTTTTTACAACTGCAATGCTTACCACAGGAAGATTTTTTGAATTTTCTGACATGCTTAAAATATTTTAATTGACTCAGAGGTGGTAAGTCACAGTAATCTTTCATGTTACAAGAAGAATTATATTGGTCTTTATTATCATTGAGAGCTTTAGTGAGACAACCCTTATCCAACTTATGAGTAACTAGATTTCTCAAATCAACAAAACCATATTTGTCTATTGTGGTTTTATATTTATTCATCACATAGTCTTCGGCATACTCACCTAAACCACAAGGTAGAGAACTCAAATAATACTTTTTGGTTGTTGGATCATGCAATTTATGGGCTGCTATCATGAAATTCTCAAAAAACAAATTATATTTTCTTAGTTTGCCTAAGTCTTTTAACTGGAGAGAAAACAAAATCTTTTCTACTTCTAAGACTTCATTCTTTCTATTTCCAGCAAACAAACCAATCAGAGTCATTTTTTAACAATGAAAACCCTTCTTCAGAAATATCATTTCTACCTAAATCTTTTTCTTTGTCATATTCCTCAGCTGTATCTTGATCTGTGGTGATCACTCCATTATCTGGCAGAGAGTTCCACCAATTTCTAAGTTTTCCAGACATTAGTCTAACAGCATACAGAACTTTGCTGGCATCATTCCATCGGGATCCTCTAGTATCAAAATAATTTTCTAAAGTATCACACCAGGTACAAATAGCATCATAATGATCCACCAGCTTATCAATATTGAGGATATAACTTGATGTAGCATAGGCTCTAAGATTTTCAAGTCTAGGATTTTCAGATAAGGATTCTTTCATTTCTACATCAAAGTTGTTGTACACAGACTCTTGACTAGCAAAATAAAATTCTTCCCAATTTTCTATATTATTTAGTTCAACCATATTTTCTTGAGGAGGAGTATGAAATTCTATTTCTTCTTCTGCTTCTGAAGAATTAGAAGATTCTTCTTCAAGATAAACTTCTTCTTCTGGATTTACAGCAGCTGCAGGTTCTTCCATGGGTTCATTTGGTTGATCTAGATGCAATTCTTCTAACCAATCTTTCAAGGGTTCTACATTTTGCATCATGTGTTCTTTTTGTTTGGGAAGTACCAACTTAGTCGGCATAGGAGCTGACTTACTTCTGACTTGAGAAGTTCTGACTTCTGGTTCCTCAATCTCATCTGTAAAAGAAATTCTTTTACCTTTCTGGACCTTGGGCCTAGTAAAAAGTTCAGCGTTTTGAGACTTTGTTTCCTCAGGTTCTTCTTCAGAACTATCTTTACCCTTCTGAGAAACTCTTATTTTCTTAGCATATTTTCTAATTTTTTTCAGCTTGTGAGCAACATGCTCTAGTGAAGCTTTTTGCTCTTGAGCTTGAGTTTCCTTTTTATTATCAGAAATGACTACATTCTCATTGATCCTATTAGCCATTGAATCTATTCTTTGGGCAATATTATATACCTGAGTTTGTTGAGATTGAATATTCTTGATGCTGTAATTCATAGAACCACAATCATTCAATAGAGAAGTAGATTGTTTATCAATCTTGTCAACTACTATTTCTGTTTTGAAGACAACACTTTGAACTTGAGACAGAGTTTCTCAGGTAGCCACAATTCTATTGACACCTATTTTAGTGTCTACAACCATGTCATCTAAATTGTCTTGTGCAGACAACATCCATTGAGACTGCTAATTCCTCTGGGCTTCAGAAGTTTTCTATTTACTTCCTACTTTAGTGTGCAGTCTAGCTTCATATTTTCCCCATAACTGTTTCTCAGGATTGATAGCAGTAAAACTTTCTTGGGTTGGCCATCTACCAGGTACATAGTGTTCTAACTCCAAAGCAGTAGCTGGATCTACCTGGATTACTTTCTTTTCTTTTCTTTCAGCACCATATCTGGGTAGATGTTCTCTTAACATGCGAGCATGGTCAGGCATCTTAGGTATCTTAGAGATCTTAATCCCTTTTTGCTTGTGATCTTTTTGATCATCTTCTTGCCTTGGAGCAAGATGAAGTCTTGAGCTAACTTGTCTAGCTAGTTTTTCAACTAGAACAAGATCATTGCTAAGATCAAAAGTAGATGCAAAAGATGATCTGGATGGATAGGGATTCAGTGACTGAGATGCTTGAAATCTTCTAGAACTACTAGAAGAAGTAGAACATTCTTCTAGATTATAATCCACATAGGGCTTTCTATTTGTGCTGGCATATGCATGGGCCATAGAGAAACTTCTTTTTAGGGGCTGTTGCCTAGATGACTGTTCTTGTTCTAATGGCTGTTCTAAGATAGTTTGGTTTGGGACTGTCTGCAATGTAATTGGAGCAACTCTTCTAGATTGAAAATAATGTCTTTCAGAGAATCTATTCCTGTGGATTGGAAGGTCTACGAACTGAGGTTTCTGTTTGTTTAATAACAGTTCAATTATAGGGAAACCAATCTCGAAGCTAGTGTGGTCTATGAAACGACCATAGTCAAGTAGGTTAGATGAACCTTGTACAAAACCTACCCCCGTGGGAAAAGAAACGGGCGGAGATATAGTATTCAAAAGACGATAAACACATCGACCTCCAATGGTGGAATAGACAGAACTAGGCATGAGCGAGACACCTTTGACTTGCAATAAGAGACAGAAAGCAGAGGAGATAAATTTATCAGAAAGAGAGATGGTGAAATTAGGTTGGACAGAAATACGACCATCTCCTTTCTCAGGGCTTAAAACACCTCTAAATTGGGCAATGACAGCTTGTTCCCAAATCTGACATCGAGTATCAACTAAGGTAGCAAAAAATTCAGCTTTGATGTCATAATTAAAGTGAGGGTGAACAATGATGTCGACATGAGGAAAATGGACATGGAAATATCCTTTATCACTCCATCGAGAAACATCTTTGGGAAGGATAAAGGGAAGATAAATAGGACAAATACCAGTACCAGAAACTAAAAGATTTACTTCGGACTGATGCACAGAGTCACAAAATTTTGCTTTAATGCCTTTTTCAGGATAGAAATTTGAAAATTTTAAATCAAGAAACTTAAAATTGCCTTTTTCATCCACAACATTATCATCAGTGTCTTGGAAATAATTATGCAAGACTTGAGATAGGGAAGAACTAGCATTGATAGATCTGCGGAGTGCCATAATGAGAATGAACTTACTGATTGTCGTTCGCAATATTCCCTTCTACTTTATTCACTTTACTGCCCTTCACACGACGCTTTCATTCGGCCTTCAAAACGGGTCTTACTCTGACTTCCACAGGTACTACAACATGCTACTAGCAAAACTTTTAGATATTCTCACTAGACAATGACACAAATTTCACAACACATGGCTCTAATGCTAATTAAATAAATTTATTTAATTATTGTGCATGATTTTGGAAGAATAAATAAAATATTTGAATATATTTTATTTTTAGAGATTGAGAGAATTTAAATATATTTGATTGATTTATTTAAATTTGGAGGAAGAATTGACTTAATTAAATAATTAAGAATTATTTGATTGTTTTGAAGAATTTAATTAAATAAAGGATTTTATTTAATTTTGACTTTAGAAGAGGTAATTAAATATTTCGATATTTAATTAACTTAAAGGAATATGAATCAAATAAATAGATTTGTTTATTTATTTATTGATAGAAGAATTAGAATGAAATAAATATTAAGAATATTTATTTAGACCGAGTCATGTCATTTTTAGGCGTATACATTTTGCCCCTCTTTGATGCAATGTGTTTTATCACGTTGTTTCAAAAGATAAATTTTTCTGATAATGATAGATGCCCCAGTTTGCCCCTGGTACATGTTATGACGATAGGATGCCCTCTCAGGAGATTGGATGGGAAGAAGGCAGAAGGCGTGAGATGGACAATCTCACGATGAAGAAGGTAAAAAAAGCGCTGAATGATACGTTATGCAAGATAGAATGATAACACACAAAAGAAAGCAAGCAAGTATGCACAAATGATAGAAGTAAAAACAAGGTATTGCCCCTGTAAAGTGGTAAACCAACGATATATGATAGTGTTGTCATGGCGGGGAATGATATATCCCTAGACCAACATGGCAGGCGTGTTGTCATGGCGGGGAATGATGGATCCCTAGAGCAACATGAAGGATAGTGTCTAGTTTCAGGAAATGAAACATGTCATGTAAGATGCGTGTGTTGGTATGATTTCGACAATGTTACATCCTATATAAGATAATTGATTGATTAACTGATCGAGTTGGTTTACGACCAGATAAGGATCAAGACCACTGATTGTGATTGGATCATTTTACAAGATTGACTTGAATCGATTGGTATGGATTAAGGATGGACCTGCATTTGGATCACTGCTCGGGTTGACCAAATTGAGAAGAATGAATCACAATGATAGATAGAATTTTGATCGATAGAAGAATGACTCGACAGAAGGACTCACAAGCTTTTGTAAACATTGATACTTTGCATAGAATTATTATTGCTGGATAGTATGAAAAATGCCATTGGATATGGATACAGATATGGAATGCAATTGGATACGTTATGGATATGGATATGGAATGCAATTGGATATGGTATGGATATGGATATGGAATGCAATTGGATACGAATGGTTTTTTGACATCTTGATTTTGCAAGTATTTTGAAGTGCTTATTTCATCATTGGGCTTTTTTTGAAATGTTGTAAGAAAATACAAGCATCTAGGTATAATTGAACTGAGATGACCTGAGTATTGCTTACATGGATTTTGATTTACAAAGTTAATACAAGCATCTAGGTATAATTGAACCGAGATGACCTGAGTATTTCTTGCGTATCAACAAACAAGGATTGCCCCCTTTCATGTTAGACCTTTGATGTCCTTGATGATCTTTTGTTGATCATGTCGTTAGACAAGGCTTCCCATTACTAAAGATTAATCCACAAACAACAAACAAAGAAAATAATCATGCCCCCATCATAGCATCTCTAGCTTTTGGCATCCTTGAGTAGCATAGGAAGACATAATAACAAAAATCAAGATGCTGTAACCTAACTTGATCGCAACTACAAAACATTCTTGCATTTAGATGTGTTTTTCTTGCCATAATTTAGATAGAGACATTTAGAGTGCTTTAGGTACTTGCTTTTCTTTGGATAGGGTAAGGTCTTGCATCAGGATTTCTGCTTGAAAAGAGCAGGTTTTGTTTGTGCTTGCTTGCCTGGTGAGAAGATTCCACAATCTTTATTGCTGAGACGGACCCTAAGGGATTGACCTAGTGCCTTGGGGGCTCATTGCTAAATGGCCTTGCCTATGTGATGATGTAGAGGCAACATAGTTTAGGGTAAACCCTAACGGACCTAAGATATGGATTGAATATGGAACAAATATGGATCAGATAAGACACGCTATGGAATAGATAAGACATGATATGGAATGGACATGGATCAGATATGGAACAGATATGGATCAGATAAGACATGATATAGAACAAATAAGACATGATATGGATGTGGATCAAACAAGACACGATATGGAACAAGTATGGATCAAACAAGACATGATATGGAATAGATATGGATCAAACAAGACACTATATGGAACATACATGGATCAGATATGGAACAAATATGGATCAGATATGGAATAGATATGGATCAGATATAGAACAGATATGGATCAGACGATACTAATGACAAGGAAACACCACGGATAGGTAGATGTATGGGTGATAAAGAATATGTAGAAGGAATCAAGGATGTGATCTCCAAGGACTATGTCGCATAGGAATAATGTGCCCCATTGTAGGTAAATACTTAGGACTTTCCATGGCAACACTTATGACAATAGAAGGATAAGAGGATATGAAGGATTTGCTTGGTTTGGGAGGGATAATGTATGTCAAGAGACATCTAAAACATTTGTCAACATTGTGCCCCTAATCTTTATCAAGACCAAAGAAAGTAGAGGAATGGAAAATTAGGATAGATAGACTGGACAGTATAGGTATGCAATGGATAGAAGGATAGGATAGGAAATGGTATGGAAGGAAATTGATAGGAGAAGAGTGATATACCAATGAGACAAGGTGCCCCCAAGTGTAGGTGATGTAGAAGATCAACTTACACATGACGTCTGTTTGCCAGGTTTTCATCATGGTACTTATCCAAGGCACCTATTTGCTAGGTTTTCACCATTGGACGAAAGGATTTTTCTTTAACTTTTTTTTTTATTTTTTTTATTTTTTTTTTTGGATAGGAGAAGGTGGATATGGAAGGGATAGACTCAAGTATCTAATTCCCTGAAGGTGATAGTGTCCCTCTAGAAATGCATGTCGTCTCATGGACTATGTCAAGTATTCTCATAGATGTTGGTAGGGGATTGTATGAAAGTGAGATGGAGAAGGTAGATAGCAGATTGCAGAAGGTGCAATAGTGGATGATGATGTAGGATACGGATGGAAAGCTTATGCAAAAGCATGGACCACATGAGTAGGATGGGGAAGATATGTAGGATGTATATGGAAACATTTGTGAGATGGAAGGGAATCATGACCAACAGTTGCACATACCATGATAAATATTGAAGCTAGTGATGGGAAAGTAGTGTAGGAAGCAATAGAGACTTTTGCTTGTGGATGAATGACTTAGGCATGTAGGGATCCACATAGACTGAGTATTTTTCTGATTTTTGTTTGCCATGTGGCATGGAAGAATTTGAAACTTTTGGATGGAATGGGAGAAAGTGGATGGTTGGGATTCTTGAGAGGTGGATGCCTCATGTAACTTGAGCGATTTTTGCTTAGACACCCAAACCATTTTTCTTTTAGATAGTACCTTTGAAGGTATGGGCTTGGGTGTATGCAGCTTTTGTGTAGCTTCGGGGGTAATTATTTGTTGGATGCGGACCCACACCTTTTTCAGTTTGGCATATAGGTAGGTGGGTGTATGCAGCTCTTGAGAAAGATGTTTCTTTGATTCTTGGCTTTTGTATCCTAGGTCATGAGGACTCTTAGGATTTTTGACTTTATAGGTAGAGGCACCTAGATTTTTATTGTTGAATTCCCGTGGGATGGTGGAAACCCTTTGTTTAGACAACATGTGCATCTGTTGGCCATGATTGAGATTGTTAGAAGATTCATAGATGGATGGATAAGGTGCTGGAAGAAGTGGTGGTAAAATGCATGGAGAGATATTAGGAGTTGGAAGTAGAGGAGGTAGATTGGAAGGTGGAAGGTGTATGGTCACATGCTTTTGACAATTATAGGATGATGGAGGTGGAATGGTGACATATGTTTTGGGGATATGATAGGGTTTGTGATGAAAAGTGGGGGATTTAGGAGGAGTGGAGGAAGTATCAATATCATGAGATTGTTCACCTTGGGGTGTGTATCCAAGGCCATACGAATGAGGAGGAACATTGACATGGACGGGCTCCAAAATACCTTGTTCGTGAAGCCCTAAGCCTTTACCTTGATAGTTCATATGTTGGAGTATGCGGTGGACAACGGGATTATGTATAGGTGGAACACTAGACACGAGTTCTTTATTGGGTGGAGAAGGCGAGATAGAGGATAATGGTTGCTAGTGTTCTGAGGAGGAACACTCATGAATGAAAGTGGTAAGACCAAGGATATATGGTGGGGGGTTTGTAGCATGGTCGATAATGGATGGCAGAGGAGTATTATTGGTTCAATCTTCTATGCTTGTTTGGGAGGCAAGTGTCTCATCAAGGGAAGTGGAAGTTGTTTGATCTTGGATAGGACTAGATGGGGTTATGAGATTAGGACCGTGGAATGCATAAAGTTGGCTAAGAGGATCATCATGGTCTTCTTGATCATAGATAAGCTCTTCATCATAGATGGGATTTTGATCATAGATAGGATTTAGCATGATGGTATCAATGTGCTTTTGTATAGGTTCTTTATCAACGATAAGATCTTGATCATAGAAAAGATATAGGTTATGGAGAGGTTGGAATTGGATCTCTAGCTCTTGTATAGGATCAAGTTGCTCATGGATAGCTTCTTCATCAAAGATGGTATCTTGATCATGGAAAAGATATAGGTTATGAATGGTTTGAAATTGGAAAAGATATAGGTATAGGATCATCAAAAAGATAAAGGTTATGTAAGGGTTAGATGCGAATACTTTGATCTTGATTTAGACAGGGGGTTGGCGTTTCCACATGCTCTAAAGTGTGCTCTTGACATAGTGCTTGATGTGCTTGAATTGAAGTTGAGGTAGAAGACTCTTGAATAGGCACTTGATCAACAACATGATGGTGTGACAGACCTTGACTTTGGTGCATGGTAGGAGGTTCTTCAATATGCACAAGGGGTTGCAGGTTACATGAAGGGGTTGTAGGATTTGACATGTTTGAAGACTCTTTGATAAGGTCAAGGACCAGAATTTGGGGATATGGTTGACTCTTTACTAGTAGCCCTTGGATCACATCCTATGTAGGTGTATGGGTTGATGAATGAGGTAATGGATGGGTGGATTTGGAGTTCTCCATGGTATGATTAGTATGCTTTGGGCCATGTGTTCTAGGAGATGGTGAAGGACTAGTAGATGAAGTGGTATATGATATCCAACTTGAGGTGGTGCTTTCCTTGTCAAGAGTATCATGAAGATGAGGAAAGGATGTATGCTTTTGGGGTGAGGTGTAGCTAGTACTAGCCTACTCAGCTTTTAAGATTTCCATTTCTTGTTGTATCACTTGGAGTTCTTGGGCAATTGCTATACGATCCTGGGGTGAGATATCGAAGTCTAATTGCTCTCATAGGTATTGGAGTTCTTGAGAAATTACTTCTAATTGGTTTGTCATTTCAATAGAAACTAATACAAGATTGAAATGGGTACATAGAAAACCTAAAATTTTTCTTTAAAAAGATGTGGAAGTACTCACTATCATGCATGCGTCGGAATAGATGCGCCACAAAAATCAGTAAATGCGCAAAAAGTTAGTGTATAAGCATAGCACTGGTAAATATCAAATGCACCATAACAGGTTTTAGAAGCACTGTAAGTCAGTGCAGATGCGCCGCAATTCGGCACAAATGCGCAACAGAAGAGGACGAATGTGCCGCTCTGGTTTTTCAATTTTTTTTGCAAGTTTTTGGAAATTTTTTGATGTTTTTGGTATCTTTGGTTGAAATAAGGTCTTTTGATCTGATTTTCTGAAATTATGGCAAGAAGACACAACAAACACAAAGAATGTTTTTATGGTTTTATTTTTTTGACTCTTTTTGGACTAAAAAGAAAGCAAGTACAATCCTAGGTTCCAAAGGATAGTATAAAATTGAATTCTCATTATCTCTAGTGAAGCATCTTCAGGAGGTGATAATCGCCCTTCCCTACATTGGATTATAGGGGTTTTTGGCCACTAAGACAAAGGTGTTTAATAAAGGCAACCGTTTGAGTGGTTATACATGCGGCAACACCACTCTCCGTTATGGAGTCTCCCAGCCTGCAAGGGTTACGCCTTGGAGGGTTTTGGGGGAGGTTGTCTGTCAGTATAACACAACTACACTCATTGTTTGAGGCTTTCAATCCAAACACAATTTATTTATAGTGGCTTGGTAGGGCTTGGCGTCTAGCCTATTACCACTTAGGGTCATTCCTACTTGGATGAATGGTATCCAAGAGCAGGCCCCTCTAAAGGAAAAACACATGCGAAAATGATATGTTTAGAATTTTGGTCACCCAAGATAGGGGAGAGCATAGGCCTGGTATCACTCCCAAAACACAGAATACAGTG
Organism: Cunninghamia lanceolata; assembly: GCA_027924645.1. Lineage (NCBI taxonomy): Eukaryota > Viridiplantae > Streptophyta > Pinopsida > Cupressales > Cupressaceae > Cunninghamia > Cunninghamia lanceolata. The sequence goes on from BSBN01000614.1 coordinate 2,445,348, forward strand.
GTTCTTTTCCCCTAGTTAAAATGAGAAAAACTAGATGAGCTATCTACTTGGGTAAGCACAAAAAATTGTTAACTTTGAAGTGATAATAAGATAGCAATGGTCTAGTTTTACCAAGATAGCAATGATGTGTTCAATTTTAGCCTAGATAGCAATGAGTTGTTCACTTTGAAGTGATAACAAGATAGCAATGGTTTAGTTTTACCAAGATAGCAATGATGTGTTCAATTTTAGCCCAGATAACAATGAGTTAACTTTGAAAGATAGCAATAGAGCAATGATTCAATGATATGCAAGATAGCAATGATTCAATTACCACCTTCCTAGTTAAAATTATGTGAGATTTACATGAGCATCCATTTACTTTCTCGTTAGAAATCAAAGTGTGAGTTAACAAATGCAACTATATGATCTAAACCAGCCCCTAACCTGCAAGTAGATCAGAGAATATTCCTGCAAATTGTGTTAACATTAGAGATTTCTCAAGAAACAACTCAAAAACCTAGCAGAATGGATGTGCAACAGAATGGAGTAAATGCATAGCAGAATGGAGTATATGCACAATAGAATAGATCATGTGTGCAGTAGAATGGATCATATGCGCAACTCTGGTAAAATCAAATGTGCCATAGAATGGGGTATATGTGCAACATAATGGAGCATATGCACAACAGAATGGATTATATGCACAACATAATGGATCATATGTGCAACTCTGGTAAAATCAAATGTGCCACAAAATGGGGTATATGCACCATAGAATGGAGTATATGCGCCACAGAATTGATCATATGCACAACATAATGGATCATATGCACAACATAATGGATCATATGTGCAACTCTGGTAAAATCAAATGTGCCACAGAATGGGGTATATGCACCACAGAATGGAGTATATGCGCCACAAAATTGATCATATGCACCACAGAATGGAGCATATGCGTAGAAACGTAATGGATGTGCAGAAACGCCCTGTGTACGGATTCTAACACATAAACTCAATTTTTGGGTTAAATTGGGGCTAGGCCCCACAGTGGGTGCCAAAAATGTTAAGGGAAAATTGGATTCAATATGAATAATCAATATATCAATATCAAAATATCCAAAACTTAATGAAATACAGAAACAAAGAGATTTACCAAACAAAAAAACTTCAAACCTTTTTAAACCTCAAAGCTTCATAGCTTCCATTGGTTGCCTATCTCAATCGATCTTGTATATATGAATAAGGCCCTCAGAGCGTGCACTTCCTTGCTATGATTCCAAGATTGTCAATGGAGAATGGCTATGATAGTTTCTCTATCAAGATGAGCTTCATAACAACAATATTAGTATGGTAATGAGTGTGATCACAAGCAATGAAGGAATTGGTGCCAAAGGCGCATTGTAATTCCTGAGAGTAACGATACTTAAAGCTTGGATGAATGAAATGGAAGAAGAGGGTTCAATTTATAGACTTGAGAGATAGAAGATCAATGGTTGAGAAGAAATGAGAAGATTAACAGTATAGAAAGAATGAGAGAATGTGCACGAGTAGAAAGAAGACAAGTGTCACACAAAAGCTATTTTGTTTGAGTTAACTACTTTCTTTTCTAAAGATAAGATATGACTTTATAAATTAGAAAGCGTTTTCTAATTTAAGAGATATTGATAACAACAAGGTTGATTGAGTCAGTTAACTCAACTTGTGATTTACTTTTGCATGATTTGAGGAAATTAAATAATAAATTATTTAATTTTGTGTGCATGAAGAAGAAGACTTATTTTTAGAAGATTTGGAAGATATTTGAAGAATTTAGAAGATAAGAAAACTAATTAATAAATAAATTTATTTAATTGTTGTGCATGATTTTGGAAGAATAAATAAAATATTTGAATATATTTTATTTTTAGAGATTGAGAGAATTTAAATAAATTTGATTGATTTATTTAAATTTGGAGGAAGAATTGACTTAATTAAATAATTAAGAATTATTTGATTGTTTGGAAGAATTTAATTAAATAAAGGATTTTATTTAATTTTGACTTTAGAAGAGTTAATTAAATATTTTGATATTTAATTAACTTAGAGGAATATGAATCAAATAAGTAAATTTGTTTATTTATTTATTGATAGAAGAATTAGAATGAAATAAATATTAAGATTATTTATTTAGACCGAGTTGTGTCATTTTTAGGCGTATACAGTTCTATATGCCCAAACAGCTTCAGGGACCCTAGAAACCCAATCTCTTCTGTGAAATTGCGCTGTCTTAGTCAGGATGTTCTCAATTTCTCTATTAGTGACTTCCACCTGACCATTAGCCTGAGGATGGTATGGAGTGGATTTCTTATGCCTGATCTGATATTCGTCAACCAATTTGGTGATTAAATTAGATGTAAACTGTGGTCCCTGGTTAATGACTATTTCTCTTGGAACACCATACCTAGTGAAGATGTCTTCATACAAGAATTTGGCCACATTGCCATCTCTGGCAAACTGTAATGCCTTCACTTCAACCCATTTAGTTAAGTAGTCTGTACACACTAGGATATATTCTTTTTTGTTTGATGTAGGAGATATAGGACCTAAAAAATCCAAACCCCACTTGTCAAAAGGAGCCAATGAAATTTGTGGCTGCAAAGGCATCTCATCACTTCTAGTAGGCCTCCCCATTCTCTGGTATCTATCACAGCTCCTAGTGTACTTGACAGCATCTTTATGAAATGTTGGCCAGTAATATCTTGTTGTTAGGATCTTGAAGGTTGTCCTCTTAGTTGCAAAATGTCCTCCACAAGGCTCATCATGACAAGCCTTCATTATATCAAATACTTCATCCTCCCTGATACATCTTTGCATAATATTGTTTGGCCCAATGTAAAATAGAAATCCAAAAATCCAGGAGTAAGAGAAACATTTATGAACTAGCTGCCTCTTCTCCCTTGGGGAGAAGTATCCTAGAATCTACCTTGTAACCAAATAATTGGTGATATCTGCATACCATGGAGTGTGTGTAGTGAGAGCAAATAGATGCTCATCAGGAAAAGAATCATCAACCACTCCATCTGAAGACTGTGTAGGTGGTTTGGATAGAAAATTAGCAACAAAATTGGCCTTGCCTGGTTTGTCAACAATTGTAATATCAAACTCTTGCAACAACAATAACCACCTTACAAGTCTGCCACGTACTATAGGTTTATTCATCAAGTATCTAATGGCTGCATGATCTGTATGGATGAAAACCTTGTAAACAGTTATGTAGTGCCTGAATTTATTAATTGCATAAACAACTGCTAACATCTCTTTCTTTGTCACTGTATAGTTTAACTCAACTCCTTGCAGATTCTTACTAACATAGTATATGGCATACTCCTTGTTTCCTTCTCATTGACCCAGGACTGCTCCAATGGCAAAATTAGATGCATCTGTATGGATGTGAAAAGGTAGTGACCAATTTAGACCTCTAAGGATAGGCACTTGTGTCAAGGATTGTTTTAGCTTTTCAAAAGAGATCTAAAAATCTGATGTCCATTCAAATTCAATGTCCTTGGTCAGTAGGGTAAACAGAGGAGCATAAATCTTGCTAAAATCCTGAATGAACCTCCTGTAATATCCTGCATGGCCCAGGAAGCTCCTTACATCTTTCTATTTTTGAGGAATAGGTAGGGTAGATATAATCTCAATCTTCTTTGGTTCAACTTGAATGCCTGCAATTGAGATAAAATGTCCCAAGACTATTCCTTGTGTCATCATCAAAAAACACTTTTCATAACTCAAAGAGAGGTTATGCTCTGTACACCTCTTCAATACCTTCTCCAAGTTGTGTAAAGCTTCATCAAATGTGTCACCATATGTGGTGAAGTCATCCATATAAATCTCCATACTGTCATAGACAAAATCAGAGAAAATGCTTAAGACTGCTATTTGAAATGTAACTGGAGCGTTGCACAAGCCAAAGGGTAAGACAGAGTATGCATATGTCTCCCAAGGGTAGGTAAACATGGTCTTATCCTGATCTTCTGGAGCAATCTTAATCTGGTTATAACCACTGAAACCATCAAGAAAGGGAAAATATTTCTTGCCTGCTAAAGAGTCAAAAAGCTAGTCAATAAAAGGCAATGGAAAGTGATCCTTCCTGGTAGCAGTATTCAATTCTCTGTAATCAACAAAAACCCTCCATTTGCCATGTTTCTTGGGGACTATAACCAATGGTGAAACCCATTCACTGTCTGAAATGGGGTACATAAAGCTTGCGTCCAAAAGCTTATAAAGCTCAATTTTAACAATTTCTCTGAGGGCTAGATTCATGCGCCTCTGCTGCTGCCTGATTGGTCTATATCCATCATCTATGTATATCTTGTGCATGCATAAGGTAGGATCAATGCCTTTTATATCATTGTAATCCCAATCAAATGTTGCTGAGTGTGTATGTAATATTGCATGCAGAGATTGCTATTGTTCATCAGTCAGTGTATTGTTAATGTTTAGCATCTTACTTGGCTTGACTTCTACTTGTTTGGACAATTCTTGAATAGAAGACAAATCAAGGCTAGGTAATACAAGTAAGCATTGTTGAGGTAACAACACATGGAAGCTTTGGGAGAATTATTCTAATGAACTACTGGGTATTATGCTACTCAAAGGGTCTTGTAAGCAAGATAGGCAGTCTTGCTGATGTGGATGTCTCCCAGAATTATTTTGTATAACATAAGTAGTTAATTTGTCTTCATCTGGAATAGTCAATAAAGGGATGCATTCTATAGTCATCAGGGTTTGCAAGGAATAGGTGTCCTCATCCTCCAAGCTAGGCCAAATGGTCTTCTCAAGCTCATGGTATGGTTGGGCTGGTGGATATAAAACCAATTGCTTGGTCACTGTCCCATTAGATATGATCATGTTTCTAGACCTACAACCTATAAATGCATTAGCAGTGGCAAGCCATGGTCTACCTAGTATAAGAGCATATCCAGCAAGATTAACCTTAGGCTGCAGAACAATAAAATTAGCAGGGTATTCCCAAGAATCTAATGCAATGACCAAATCTTCTATGACCCCTTCAGGTTTCACTGTAGACCTATCAACTAATTGCAAGACTGTTTGAGTAGGCCTAAGGTTGTTTAATTGGAGTGTCTGCATTGTTTCCTTGGTCATGACATTAATTACAGCTCCTAGATCTATTAATGTGTTTTTAATCAGAGTCCCATTGATCTTTACATCCACCACTGGGCTACCTAGATTTGTGTATTTAGGAATAGTTATATTACCCAACATGATGTCAGCAAGATTACCTAAAAGATGTACTATATGAGGATCTATTCTCTTCCTTCCTGGCTTCTTTATGCAAAGATCCCTAATAGTTTTGGTATAGATAGGAATATCCTTGATGGCTTGGATTAAGGGAATCTTGATGCTTGATGCAGAGTGGAACGCAACGGAGGCAACCTAACAGGAAGGAGCTGCCAACAAAACAAACAGCATGATATTCTTCTCTAACGGCTGAACCTCATCATCATATTTCCCACTAACACCAACTGCATCATCATATTTCAACATCATCATCATATTCCTGATGACCGCAAATATCCTCCTGTTGCACTGTTCATCGGGTGCCAAATACAAACGGCATCATCATGATATTCGATATCACCTTCGTCAGCAGGATATCCAAATATCCGGTTGTCCAAATATCCTGATGACGTTCTACTTCAACAACTTGCCTTCGATGCTTCACTGCCCGACGATACAAGCAACAGCATCATGATATTAAACATCCGGTTCTTCGAAACCTCCTGAACAATACAATGCATAAACAGAAAACACAAATGCAATCTAGGCTATAATACAGGACCATTCCACCGATTTGCAGGATCAACCGGTGGAAGGGTTGAAATTAGTCATTAGCTTGCAAAACGGAAATGAAATCAACACAGATGCAAACAGATGATGCAAAAGACGAGATCTTATTCAATTGCAATTCAATGTCCTGAATACAGCTTCACAATGTCTGACCTGCTCTTCCTGAATCTCAACTCAACACCAGTACATCAAATCAAAAGCTATATCACCACTATCTCTAAACCCTACAGATCGAAGGTATATATAACAAATCCTTCGAGTACTACTAACATCACTTCCCAGCGGCTGGGAGCTTCCAAGCGGCTGGGAGAGAGGACAGCTCAGACTCTCTTATCCCGATCCCTAACTACCTCTAACTGCCTACACATACTCCTATGCTGAACTATTACATAGCATCGGTCACAGTGGACCTTATTACATGATAAGTCAAACATACTAAAAATAGATTATCCCGTCAGCATGATGATAACTATCCTACATCCTGATCATGTATGTCATCATGCGGACCTATATCCTGATCATGTGTGGGTGCTCCTGCACCAATGCTTATGTCTTTTAGCTGGCTAAGAAGGATAGTATCAACTTGGACTGTTTGCTTTTGCATGGCCAAGTGCTTAGGGAAAGGAGGAAACTTCTGTTGCACAATAGTTTGGGCATCTTGAGTTGATTCAGGTTCCAAGGGTTGCTTATCTGAGGCTTGTTTAGTGGCTTCTTCATCTTCAAGCTCAGTAATTTGGGGAGATGAAGGTCCTATAAGTTGCTTCCCTAATCTAAGATGAACATTACTCACATCCACCCCATAGTGGGATATTGCATTACCTCGTTAGTATAAGCCTATTGGATAGGCTTGTTGCTAGGGTTAGGTACAGGTTGGGCAGGGATTTGGGTAGGTCTAGAAGGTGTATTTTGAGGTGGTGGCATTATGGCTGGCTTCTGTGGTTGAGATGGAATCATAGGTTACTGAAATTGTACATTTTGTTGCCATTGTTGGCCCTTGTTCCACTGAGGCTGCCATTGTTGTTGTTGAGGAGGCCACTGAGGGTTATAGTTTGGACCTTGGAAATTTTGTTGTGGCCATGAATTAGGCTATTGTTGGTTCCAACCAGCTTGTGGAGCAGGCCATTGGGGAGTAGGCCATTGGGGGTTTTGCCATGCATTTGGGTTACCAGGCCATTGTTGAGCATTCCAAGCAGAGAAGTTCTGATTTGCAGCAGGAAAGGGAGAATTAAAACTAAGTGCATCAGAGGGCATACCTTGCCTTTGTTGCCAAGGTCTCCTTTGAGTAATGAAGACTAATTGCCCATCTTCTCCTTCAAATTACTACAACTCAGGTCTCTCAATCTTTTCTAGTCGTATATTGGCCACCCTTTTGCATTTACAACTGGCCTTCCTCTGTCTACAGCTAGGGTAGTACTCAATGAGCATTACATCTACCTCCTCTTGTTTCTTCTTGATATGGAGAGTATCCAGCTGTGTAGCCATATGGCTAATATTGTCCTCCTTCATGTTGGTCAGTAGGTTACTAATCTCCACCCTTGAAACTCCATTAGTTGCCTTGCCTGTGATAGCTGCTCTTTCTTCCCTTGGTTTTCTGGAGAATGTTCTAGAATAATTTCTGTAGGCTATATAGATATCATCAAATAGAAGTTGAGATATATCCCCTATTCTAATGAGGTTGAGGGCATCCATGTAGTCATCATTAACTCCCCTCAGAAAGACTAGCTTTATTGATTCTTTAGACAATCTATTTTGAGGGTTTTTCTTCAAGGCAAACTAAAATCTTTCCACATAGTCTTTTAGTGGTTCATCCTCTTTCTGTGACATCCTAAAAATGTCATCTCTTCTCCTATCGTGTCCTCTGCAGTAGTCTTTATATTTTGCTAGGAACTTTGTCTTCATGGTATCCTAGTCTGGGATGACATCTTTCCCCAACCCCATAAACCGCCGTAAAGTAACATCTTTGAGTGTGGCAGGGAATAGCTTGAGTCTGTAAGGATCAATGGTGTAGTCATAACTCCTACACAAGACATCAAACTCAAATAGGAAAGTGTCAGGATCTTCGGTCACCAAGCCGTAGAAAACAGGCAATGCAGAAGGTGGTATATTTTTTAGAGTAGTAGCCTGTGCTTGGTCTGGGATAGGAAATTCAAATGTTACTTGTCCTGGAGGATCCTCTACTATGGCTTCTACCATGGTTCTAAATGTCCCTTCTGTAGCTGTGGAGGAAGTTGATGGAGATGTAGGGGGTGTTGATGAAGATGTAAAAGGAAACTCTCCTTCAACACTTCCTACTGTGTAGTTGTTGAAATCAGTTGTGCCCTTGTTATTCTGAGAAGTTGAAGGGAGGATTCTACCTTGGTTATCTCTCTACCTCCGCATACAGTAATTTGAGATTTATGTTTCAGCGGTCTTGCACAGTATTAGTACAATGCCTGGTGTTTCTTGAAAAATAAATTTATTAAATCTAATGTTGAAACCAAGATTTAACTATGAAATAATATAAAACTAATGAGACTATGAAGATAGCACCATCCCCAGCAATGGTGCCAAAAATGTAGAGGAAAACTAATGCATTGTAGACTTAAACAAAATCCAAGGTTAAACCTAACTGAACAATCCACTCTATCATTGCATTCCTACATTAAATTATCGACTGGAGAGCATAAGATTATGATGATGCTCACAATATATATACCTTCAAGACTCATTTCTATCCTAAACTATCTCATACCAACTTATTCTAACCAACTTAATTGATTGCAGTTTACAGAAATGAAAGAACAACAAAAATAGTTAAAAACCTAGTTACGTACCCCCATCATAAGTTGAAGATAGCTATATTCAACAGAGAATCATAGACTTAACTTGAAATACACAGAATGAGAAAAGACTTAACACTAACCTCCGAAGGACTTCAATGATGTATTCTATTCATAAATCACGACTATCAGAAATAACAATCACCGTTTCTTACTTACTTCACAATGCAATGTAAAAGATAACATGAAACAATCTAACTAGAAATGCATAAATAAATAAATGAATGTATGAAGCAAGAGTTAGTACCTTGAGTGGCCAGCTCAGGGAACTATCTCACTTCTTCTAGAAACTAAATCTACTTCAGATCTTCACATAATTTCATGACATATAGTTGAATTCAATTCATATCAAAGACATAATCTTCTTTAGATTTTATTCAAAATCAAAACATGTCTGGAATAACAGATAACGGATAACTGTAAAAATAGAGTAATGGCTATGTAGATAGAAAGTAAAAATAATAGCTAATCAATCCACAAACTCATCCCCTAACTTATACAAGAGTGGGAGAAATGTATCCAAACTTCTAACTAACTCTGATCATCAATTCATCCCTGGATATTAGGATATAGTTTTGAGATCAACTTATTAATTATCTAGAACAAAGGAAACAGAGTCCTATTCAAACAGAAATCCCATACAATGGCTCATGAATGAAAACACATAAGTGACGGTTAGACTTCTAGAACAATTCTTCTTCCTTGCATTTATCCTTCCATGATGACCACATTCATCTCCATCGATCTTCATTTTTGGCACTTGGTCTGCACTTTAATTAATTCTCCTTTTTTGCACTCTACTACAATTACTCCTTCCTGGATGCTATGCCTTTGCTGCACAAGGTTAATTATTCCAACATATATACATGAAATAACCTTTCATATTAAACTTATGAAATACTATCTATATTACATGCATATCAATAATTTAAAACATCCACTTGAGAATATAATCACCATATTCCATTTATCAGTATAGGTTCAAAGACTCTGGGAAGTATATGTGAAACAACATTTAATAAAGGTAATGTCTGTAAGGTTCTTACAAATCATGTAAAAAGGTCTTTAAAACATATAGAAACATTATAAAAGAAAGTTAATAATTCAACCCAACATGTAGTGTCACCATATTATCTTTTAGTATTCGATTGCATGAATTATGTAATAAGACTTCGATATTTGTAAAGGGCTACAGTAGAGAATAATAACTCTACGATTACGTATTAGAACAACACTTGACATATATAAAGAATTAGAAGTAGAAAATTAGTTAGTCTTTTTATTGCATGGATAGATAGATTGAAAGGACCTTCATATCTATGTGCCAATTACATGCATGTTATGTTTTCAAACAATCTGGAATGAAAGAGCAAATAATTTGGCATCTCTAATTCTAAGTTGTTAGTCTAGTCTCCTTTCCAATGGTGTGCAACAAGGGCCCACTCCCACTAACAGAGAGAGGCTAGTATTTCATTTCTATTTATCTATTTCTAGCTTGATAGATTAATTTTTATTTCAATCTTAGAATAGATCTTTGCTATGGTTTGATTTACTTTTCTATTTTGCAATTGATGATTGAATCCTAGATTAAGTCTTGGTTACCAGTTATTCCTTCCTAGTTAGATTTCTTTCGCACAATTGTGTGTGGATTAGTTATTAGATTTATTTTCAAGCACTTAGATGTATTTTTCAAAAGTAAGTAAATGCATGAGTTGGATTAGGAAGTTAGTTTAATTTGTAGAAATAGTTGGGACTATTAGTTGTTAGTTCTGCTACAAACTATGATAGATAGACTACCTTGGATTGATAGATAATGATATTTAAATGCAAGGAACAATGACCCTTGTCATTTTTGGCACCATTTTCAAGGATCAATGTTAGTAGGTACTTAAATTGATAGTCATAGATAGGGTTATAACAATTCTTTCATGGTTAAGCCTAGATAATATCTAGGAGGATTTCTTAAAAAACAATCCCCCACACAAGCCATAGGTGAGAGTAGTGGAGTGCAAGAGGACACTGTTGAGAAGGAAAATCAATCACCAACTATTTTAAAAACATCATAGCAACTAGAAGATTTTGCACTTCCCCAACATCATATAATCCTAGAATTGCTTCAATGGCTGCAAGATCAAACCCAAATTGATTCCCTAGAAGGTTCTCTTTCCAGACCTCCAATAATGGAGAATAATGACAGGGATGAGCGACCAGATCCTATGGGGAAAAGGGTCCCTGGGTAGATTTTTTCTTACCCTATAGTTCTTGATCCTGAGGACAATGCCCCTATGAAAAACATCTCTCCATCTAACCTTCCTACATTCAAAGGAATCCCTTTAGAAGACCCAAACCAATTCCTCTTTGAATTAAAAGTATTATGTCAGACTTATGATTATGGCTTTGATAATCAGAAGCTGAAGTTGTTTCCCGCCACTCTCAAGGAATCTACCATGAGATGGTTCATGGGTTTAAACCTTGACTCCACACATTCATGGGGATAGATGGAAACATAATTTCTTGACAAGTATAAGGATTGTTGCACATATGTTACCTAAGGTTGTTACTGTTGTGGTTGTCGTTAATGTTAACACTCAGTTTGGGCTGTCATTGATGCTTATGTTGATGGTGTTCTAATAGTGATGTTGTTGATGTGCATGGTTAGATGTCATGCCTTGTTTAATGTCAATTAATGTTGTATTGAGTATGTTTGTTGTCAACAGAGATGATATCATAATGATATATTAAGATGGGAATTAGAAGCATCAAGATGATGATTAGAAGTAATGCTGATGTTGCGAAGATGTTGCTGATGGTCTGTAGCATGTTGTATGCTCTCTCCTGCTGATCCTAAGGAAGTATGTATTGCTACAAGGAGACTCTGGTCTCCAGATGTTTGTGAAGGTTTCTGATGTAGGAAGTTGCCTTGAAGACTACTTGGGAAAATGCTCCGCATTCCTCCACATTTGAAGATATGGTCATGCTGTTGGATCTAGGGCATACAACTGAGAGGGGGGGGTGAATCAGTTGTATAGAACTTGTTCTCTTTCAAACACTTAATTCTCTGTTGTTAGTTAGCAGCATATCAAATAATCATTCATGGAAGCACAATACATAAACACAAGAGCAGATAAGCATCAACACATTGAACACCAAGATTTTGACGTGGAAAACCCGGTTAAGGGAAAAACCACGGGGTGATTAACCCAAGAATTATTCTCTGTTAGAAGAATAAGGAAAAATGAATGGCACATGCCAATAAGGGCTCACTGCCCGAGCACACTGCTCACAAAGAGGCCCACTGCCTACAAGGAGACACACTGTCTACAAAGTGATAAAAATCACAGTCTTGAACTGGAGAACGACATCTCTACTATGTCCGGATCAGTTCCAATTAAGCCCAACAATCTCTGCTCTGCCTTTCGCACCTTTCTTCGCTATATCCTGCTCATCCACATGCCACACCCTGAAATGAATTCACAAATCATTATTTATACAAGACATCGACTTAGGAACAAGCATCTAAGTCGGCAAACAACCATAGGAGTATCCGCAAGATGAATAACACATCCGGTCGGCTAAACAGAGCAATAACTTCATCCGGAAGAATAACTTCAATTCCGGGCTCTACCATCAATGCGGACCAACAACACAACCTAAACATGATTCAAGAGCCTTCACAAGTCTGTCTGAATGTCCGGATACATCCGCACTTCCTCTGCTTACTGGGATCTCTTGTCTTCCTCATCCGGAACTTCAAGAACACAGTCTGTCGCCACTGTCATAATGCAGGAGGTACTTCCGGACCTCCAAATCACACACAAATCAGGATGACACATCACAGGGACATCTCAAACACTCCTTCCAATCCGCAGATTATGATAATACAATTCCGGACCTCACCGGACCTTTTTGTGATCCTCTGTCACCTCCGGATACTTGCCGGACCCGGTTCTATACCGGCAGCCATAACTCCTTCAGATCTTCATGCGGACCTCTGAAATCTTAACTGTAGCATCTCAAGATTCATATCTACTAACCCTTTAATCCGCATCCTCCGGTTCTCATCCTATACAGTATATTTACCTTCTTCTCATCACTGTTCTTCACTGTTCCTGACTGAGGCTAATTTTCTCAATATCCTCAGCACAAAGCTCATCAAATCCTTCTTGTCAGTGCAGTATGAGTATGTTGACATCAATGACAACACTGGCTCACCTCATACTTGCCAACAATCTCCCCCTTTGTCATTGATGGCAACATATGATGTGAAAAACCATTAAGACAAGAACTTCTCTTTTCTGTCACAGCTCCCCCTATCAACAACAACTCTTCACATGTCTTCCTTTGCTGCTCCCCCTTTGATCATCAACCACTTGTTTTTCACATGTCTTCTCTCCCCCTTTGACATCAATGGCAAAGGGCTCATACTTGCAACTCTCATGCATCAGAATAATACTAGCTGCTCCCCCTTAGTTGCAGCTCCCCATTAGTCCGGATCACAAGATATGACTGTGATAGCCACCGGACTGATGCACATCAGTGCATCTTAGTTCATCACCGGAGGGGCCATGACCCCTAACTTCTCCCGGAGATATTCAAAAGAGTCCTTGGGAAGAGGTTTTGTAAAGATATCTGCAATCTGATCCTTGGAGGGAACATACTCCAATCTGACTTCTTCCTTGTTTACTTGTTGTCTCAAAAAGTGAAATTTGATAGATATGTGCTTAGTCTTAGAATGCAATACCGGATTCTTGGAAATATTAATTGCACTTGAATTATCACAGAAAATTGTAATAGGCTCCTCATATTCAACTTTGATGTCTCTTAGCATCTGCTTCATCCACAAGATTTGAGTGCAACTACCTGCTGCTGCAATGTATTCTGCTTCAGTTGTAGACAGAGATATTGCATCTTGTTTCTTGCTTAGCCAAGAAACCAATCTCTTCCCCAAAAAGAATGCTCCACCACTAGTGCTCTTCCGGTCATCCACATCTCCTGCCCAATCTGCATCTGTGTAAGCATGAAGAGAGAAATCCGGATCTCTAGGATACCATAGACCATACTCAACTGTCCCTTTCAAGTATCTAAAAATTCTTTTGATTGCCATAACATGAGATTCTCTAGGATCAGCCTGGAATCTTGCCACAAGACCAACAGCTTGCATTATATCTGGTCTAGTTTGAGTGAGATACAACAATCCACCAATCATTGATCTATACTTTGTCTGATCTGCCTTTGGAGAATCATCATCTTTGCTTAACTTACATCCGGTTGCCATAGGAGTGTTCATAGGCTTTGAGTCTTCCATACCAAATTTTTTTAACAATTCTTTCACATATTTGGTCTGAGAGATGAAGATCCCTTCTTTTGTTTGAGTAATTTGCAGACCCAAGAAGAAATTCATTTCACCAAGCATAGACATTTCAAACTCACTTTTCATCTGATTTGCAAAAGTTTTACACATACTATCTCTTCCTCCAAAAATGATATCATCCACAAACACTTCAACAATCAGAATGTTTTCATGATCAATTTTGAAATATAAGTTGCTGTCAGCAGTACCTTTGTTGAATCCAATCTGCACAAGATGCTTATCCAACCTTTCATACCATGCTCTTGGGGCTTGCTTCAATCCATACAAAGCTTTCTTCAACTTGCAGACCATATCATTATTATCAGACAATTGAAATCCATCCGGTTGTTCAATGTAGACTTCTTCTTCCAGATCACCATTTAGGAAGGCAGACTTGACATCCATCTGATATACCTTGAAATCTTTGAAGGCAGCAAATGCAAGAAGTAATCTGACTGCTTCAATTCTTGCTACCGGAGCAAAAGTCTCTTCAAAGTCAATTCCTTCTATTTGAGAGTAGCCTTTGCAGACCAATCTAGCTTTGTTTCTGATTACTTCACCAGCTTCATTTAGTTTGTTCCGGAAGACCCACTTGGTTCCAATTACATTCCTGTCTCTAGGTCTGGGAACAAGATCCCAAGTATGATTTTTCTCAATTTGCATCAGTTCATCTTCCATTGCTTTGGTCCAATTTTCATCATTGCAGGCTTCATTTATTGTTTTAGGTTCAATCTTTGAAATCAGACAACATTCATTCTGATCTTGAGCAATATTCCTTCTAGTTTGTACACCTTTGCTTCTGTCACCTATGATCTGATCTTCAGAGTGATTCAGTTTTACATACCTTGGAATTTTGGGAGTATCCAGTACTGCTGTTTCTTGATCAGGCTCATTCAAACCTAACTCTTCTTCCTGATTTACCGGATCAGGCTGACTCTGTTTCACCGGAGAGGATTGAGTTCCTTGAACACTGTCTTGGTCATCTTCATCAAATTCATAAAATCTTGAAGGCTTCTCAATTCCTTCATCAACCTTTACATTGGTACTTTCTATCATCTTCCTCAATCTCTTATTGTAACACTGGTATGCTTTGCTTTGAGTGGAGTAGCCCAAGAAAATTCCTTCATCACTTCTAGCATCAAACTTTCCTAGATCTTCATCTCTTTTAATATAACACTTGCTACCAAATACCCTGAAATATTTCACAGTAGGAGTGATGCCAAACCAAAGTTCATAGGGGGTCTTACCGGTGTTGTTTCTGATTTGAACTCGATTGAGAGTGTAGACTGCAGTGCTGATAGCTTCTTTCCAAAACATTTGAGGAACATTTGCTTCCAACATCATTGTCCTAGCAGCTTCCTGGATGGTCCGGTTCTTTCTCTCAACTACTCCATTCTGCTGTGGAGTCTTAGGAGCAGACAACTGTCTCCTTATACCCTGTTTCTCACAAAAGTCAATGAATTCACCAGATGTAAATTCACCACCTCTATCAGACCTTAGACACTTTAGTTTCAATCCGGTTTGATTCTCCACCATAGCTTTGAAGATTTTGAACTTCTCAAAAGCTTCTGATTTTTCTTTTAGAAAGGTAACCCACATCATCCGGGAATGATCATCAATTAACAACATGAAATATCTATCACCTTGCAGACTCTTGATTCTTGTCGGACCACATAGATCAGTATGTACTAATTCCAACAATCCGGTAGAAGACTGATCTTTGCTTTTAAAAGAGACTCTGCTTTGTTTGCCTAACTGACATTCTTTACACACACTGTTTGTAGGTTTTATCAACTTTGGAAGATCTCTCACAGCCTGAGTATTGCTTATTTTGATGATGTTATCAAAATTTACATGACACATTCTTCTATGCCATAACCAACTCTGATCAATTTGAACAAACAAACAACTTTTATTTGAACCAACCAGATGAAAGATGTTACCTCTTGTCTGAGTACCGGATGCAATTTCAGTTCCGGAGCTTGTAAAGATTCTGCATTTTCCATTCTTGAACCGGAGATCATAGCCTTTGTCCACTAACTGACCAACACTGAGAAGATTGTGCTTCAATCCTTCAACATATAGTACATTACCTGTTTTGCTCTTACCATCAAAGGAAATAGTTCCCCTACCTCTGATTCTGCCAGCAGAATTGTCACCAAACTTTACCATTCCTCCTTCATATCTTTCCAAGTCTAAGAACTTATTCTTGTCACCAGTCATATGGTGAGAGCATCCACTGTCAATAACCCAATCATCCTTTTCTTCCACTTGAGCAGCCAAGGCTTTTTCAACAACTTTGTGATTGACAGATTCAGAGAGCAAGGAATCTTCTTCCTTGATGGCTATAAACACCCACTCATTTCCGGATTTGCTTCCTGGATCTGATTCATCATCTGTTACTCCTTCATTGTCATCTTCTTCATGAACATAATAGCAATTCTTTTGAAACCTTTGTCTGTGAGTATTAGATCTTGCAGATCTCTCCGGACATCTTGAGGCAAAATGACCAATCTTATTGCAGTTAAAACACTTAAAGGGTAGTTTTCCTTCATACTTACCGGATCCTCTTGGCAGTCTCTTTGCAATGAGGGCTTCAAGTTGAGCTGTTTCTGCTTCTTCTTCTTCCATGTCTCTTCTTGCTTGATCATACCATGACATTTTCCTTGATGAGTTTTCACCCGGATCAAATCTCTGTTTGCCTTTCACATAGGCACTGGCTTTGAAAGCAGATTCAGTCTTGGGAGGATCATCTCCAAACTCGGTCATTTCAAATGCAGCTAGTTTGCCAGCCAGTTGTTCTCTTGTGACTGTTGTGTGGGCTCTGAATTCATCAATGGCAGCAACTTTGATTTTGTAGGCAGCAGGAAGGGATCTTAGGATTTTGCAGACAATCTCATTTTCATCTAGAGTTCCACCAGCATTTCTGATTCCACATACCAACTCATTTACTCTTGGCATAAAGGTAGTAATGTTTTCATCATCTCTCATTTTCAATCTTTCAAATTTCCCTTTCAGACTTTGCAACCTTGCACTTTTGACAAACTCATCTCCTTCATACAGAAGTTCCAGTTTAGTTAGGATCTCATATGCAGTTGGTAGGTCAATGACATTCGAGAGATCTGAGTCATTCAATGCGCTTAGAAGAGCTTCCTTGGTCCGCAGATTGTTTTCAGCTTCTGTGGTTTCATCTGGAGTTGTCGGACCACCTTGTGGGGGTATATATGGTTTTGAAATCATAGCCAAGTATGCTTTTCCCATACATTCCAAATGACACTTCATGCGACCTTTCCAGAGAGTGAAGTTGGTTCCATCGAACTTCGGACTATCCTTCTTGTATGACGACATCCTGGATCACCTCAAGCGGTTAAGCTTCTATCAGAGGAACTTAGCTCTGATACCAATTGTTGGATCTAGGGCATACAACTGAGAGGGGGGGGTGAATCAGTTGTATAGAACTTGTTCTCTTTCAAACACTTAATTCTCTGTTGTTAGTTAGCAGCATATCAAATAATCATTCATGGAAGCACAATACATAAACACAAGAGCAGATAAGCATCAACACATTGAACACCAAGATTTTGACGTGGAAAACCCGGTTAAGGGAAAAACCACGGGGTGATTAACCCAAGAATTATTCTCTGTTAGAAGAATAAGGAAAAATGAATGGCACATGCCAATAAGGGCTCACTGCCCGAGCACACTGCTCACAAAGAGGCCCACTGCCTACAAGGAGACACACTGTCTACAAAGTGATAAAAATCACAGTCTTGAACTGGAGAACGACATCTCTACTATGTCCGGATCAGTTCCAATTAAGCCCAACAATCTCTGCTCTGCCTTTCGCACCTTTCTTCGCTATATCCTGCTCATCCACATGCCACACCCTGAAATGAATTCACAAATCATTATTTATACAAGACATCGACTTAGGAACAAGCATCTAAGTCGGCAAACAACCATAGGAGTATCCGCAAGATGAATAACACATCCGGTCGGCTAAACAGAGCAATAACTTCATCCGGAAGAATAACTTCAATCCCGGGCTCTACCATCAATGCGGACCAACAACACAACCTAAACATGATTCAAGAGCCTTCACAAGTCTGTCTGAATGTCCGGATACATCCGCACTTCCTCTGCTTACTGGGATCTCTTGTCTTCCTCATCCGGAACTTCAAGAACACAGTCTGTCGCCACTGTCATAATGCAGGAGGTACTTCCGGACCTCCAAATCACACACAAATCAGGATGACACATCACAGGGACATCTCAAACACTCCTTCCAATCCGCAGATTATGATAATACAATTCCGGACCTCACCGGACCTTTTTGTGATCCTCTGTCACCTCCGGATACTTGCCGGACCCGGTTCTATACCGGCAGCCATAACTCCTTCAGATCTTCATGCGGACCTCTGAAATCTTAACTGTAGCATCTCAAGATTCATATCTACTAACCCTTTAATCCGCATCCTCCGGTTCTCATCCTATACAGTATATTTACCTTCTTCTCATCACTGTTCTTCACTGTTCCTGACTGAGGCTAATTTTCTCAATATCCTCAGCACAAAGCTCATCAAATCCTTCTTGTCAGTGCAGTATGAGTATGTTGACATCAATGACAACACTGGCTCACCTCATACTTGCCAACACATGCAATTCAGGAGTTAAGTTCAGAAGATTGTAAAGGTGCTACATTCAAAGTTTCACATCATTTTTTCCTCCACAGAGAGTTGTAAGTGACAGAGTATAGGACTGTTTTGTTCGGTGGATGGTTTTAGTGTCTATTGGATTGTGCCAACTTGTTGCTGTATGAGGTGGTGAATTGGTTGGTGAAGAATGATTCTGATGATCTTGTGATGTTTCTTGTTGCTCTGTAAGGTGTTTTCTATTTTCTTCAGAATAGGCTGTGGTTCGAAATGAAGGTGTTTCTAGGTTATGCTTTTTGCCTAGCCGATTGAGGTATGTTGAAGGTGTGCGACATAAAATCCTTGATGTGTAGAGTTCAAGGAGTGTTTGGAGATGTTGTATGGGTCATACCAACTCATCTAGGAGAAAAGCAAGTAATGTTAATTAATCTTCCAAGAGTACCGCCAAGTTGTAGTGATCGATGTGCTACAAGCTTCATGTTTTCTTTCTTAAGGGCGACCTAATTCAATTGTACAAAGCATGCAGATGTTATTCTATGAAGGATGATGCTGTGAAGTATGTTTAGGACTAGGTTAATTATGTGTTGGAATCTACAAGGCATGTTCCTCTTCTTGGTGTTGCATGTAGTTCATTTCAGGGCTTGCCCTCTACATGTTTCATGATTGTTTGATCTTTGGCCGACTTGTATTTATAATATTCTTGTTGTTTTTGGATGACATGTAATGTAATCAATTTAATATCATATATATTGTAAACTTAGGTGATCTAGATGAGGAATGATTGAGAGTATGTATGTGTGAAGTGGAGTATGGATGTGTAATGCATTATGATGTGCAACTGAAACATAATGAGCAGAAGTGACAAATCCTATCTGGATTCATCTTGAAGATATTTTTAAGATAGAAGGGAAGTGAAGAGTGTGCCTAACTAATTGCTAGAGGCAGTGAGCCAAATGTAAAACTTCTTGAAGGCCAAAAGAAATGAGTCAAGAAGCTATAGAGAAGACATTTGAAGAAGTTGCAGAAGTTGTCAAGGTAGAAATTCAATCATCAAAAGGAGTGAGCTTCATTGTCAGTTTCAGATAGTAGAAGGACTATCATGTGATGAGACTAGAAATGTCTCATCTAAATTCATCTCTATTTTCTCTTAAAATTAGCATTAAAAATAAATTTAAATGTAGTTTTACGAACTATTAGCTTATTTAAAATAGAATATAGGATATATATTGGTTTATTTCTTAGAAGTCTTGCAATTTAATTGCTAACATTTTCTAATGTTTATTGAAAAAAAAATAGAATGTAATATGTTAAAAATGATGCAGAATTAGTCTTGAAGTATTCCAGCCTCTTTCAACCAACTTTGAAGCATTCTAAAATCACTTCCGGAGCCAACTTCAAAAGTATTCTATCTTGATTTCAGCCAAAGGTGTTTCTGTTAGAGTAATAGGTTCTTTACTTAATTAATTTAATCATATTGATTAATTAATTAAGTCACCTTTATTTTATTTCACTTAAGCTAAACTTAGGAATTTCACATTAGGGTTTTCTAACTTGCAAATATAAAAGCAAGTTCTCTCATGTAATTCGTTAATCCAT
The DNA here is from genome assembly GCA_027924645.1 of Cunninghamia lanceolata. NCBI lineage: Eukaryota > Viridiplantae > Streptophyta > Pinopsida > Cupressales > Cupressaceae > Cunninghamia > Cunninghamia lanceolata. The sequence continues at coordinate 2,465,600 of BSBN01000614.1, forward strand.
TTCATTAATTACATCTTTTTCTGTGCAAATTGCTCTCTTTGCTTTTTTTCTCTTGTGGAAGGTTAATCTTAGGTTTTGCAAGTGTTCACTGGGTCCTGTGAGGTTGGTTTCACAACTTCTACATGGTATCAGGGTACAGGTCCTATGCAGGGTATGTCCCTACTACCGTAGGCCCTTTGGGCCCCGCACCCACCAAGGGCCTACGGTCCCTTAAGGGACCTGCAGACCCCTTTAATGGGGCTGCAGAAACCCCTTAATGGGGTCGCATGGGGGGGTTCGCCCCTCCACCCCCATTTTTTATTTTTATTTTTTAAAATAAAAAATCCTTTTTTTACATTTTTTTTATTAAAATAAAATAAATATGCAAATAAATTTTTAGCTATTTTTTTAAATTAAAAAAAATACTTGTAATTCCTTGTACCTGCATCCACCTAGCCTTGGGATTTGTGCCACTTAGTGGATTTTTAGCAGTACCTCTATTTTAGAGGCTTATTTGGCCCTTTTTTTTTCTAGTGAGGAGAGCTCTAAATTTGTCTAGGCCCCTCTATACTTGGCGAACCTCCAAATCATCCTGCGAGTCTCTATTTTTGGTAGGCCTCCAAAGTTAGTAGAGGTTCTACAACTGGTGGATCTTCAAATTTGGAGGCAGTTTTGCTAAATTTTGTGGAGGTTGACTTTTTGCAAAATCTACTGTTCACCATTGGCAGTTTCATTTTTGCACTTGATTTTCAAATGACGATATCTTGGCCATACAAACATATTTTTTAGTGCAATTTTTTTTTGAAACAGGGTAGTATTTCATGCTCTTCATAGTGATGTAGATGGTTTTCAATTTTGACTTCTATTTTTTTCTAGAAATCAGTTTTCTCAGTGTTGTTGCTATGCAGTTCTCATTTTGGAGACTTTGACGGGCCATATCTTCTGCACTCGGACTCCTTTTTGGGTCCCATTTTTTCAAGGTGCATGTTTTTCTATGTACTTCACCATGGTGCTATTAGTTTCCTCTATTTCTATCAGATAATTGTATTTTCAACATGTGGCCCTTTTTTAGACATTGTGAGCTTCCATTGTAAACACTTCTCATATGTAAACACACTGAAATAAAGTGCCTCAACATTGTACATGTATTCTTGAGATCTTGCACATCATTTTGTGCCTTATTATACTCACACTATGATATAAAGTGTCATGGGGGGGTTGATGTTTGCCTTTTATTTTGCCATCACACCTTTATTAAGTGAGTGTCCCTTCCACCACAACAGTGAATCACATTAATTCTTGACTCATGCATGTGTGCCTTGGTTTGCACACCCTTTTATTTGTTGGTACTTTCATGTTTGCACATTCAAATGTTCTTGCTTCTTCTACAAGCACTTCTTGGTTTCACATAGTTTCAGTGTACCTATCATGGCTCTCCCTTGTTCACATTATGGGGGGTTTCTACTATTGGTGCTAATGCTTCCTTGGTGTCGTGTTGGAGTGAGTTATGTATCTAGTATTTGTTCCTATGTACTAGGCAGATGCAGCGTACATCAGTGGCTGGTTACCCATGCATTTTGGTGAGATGGAGCATTTATCATATGGATACTCTTGCATTCCTTTTGTGGAGGTGGCCTTCTATTTTCACTTGATCAGTTCTTCAGACTTTTGGTACCTGTGCCATTTGTATCTTCGAGTTCCAAATGTTTTGCCTTTGTTTGCCATCTAATTTGAGTAGTGTCATTGGGGGCTCTCATGCAAATTCTTGTCTTCTTGATTCTGATCATCTTGTTTTAGAGGAGGTTCTTTCAACACTAAAGCAGTCAGTCTTCGATAGTGTTTACAGCTTCTTCATGCTTCAGTGGAGTTCTTCATGTTCCTATTCTTTTGGGACATCTTTTGTGGAGGCTTCTTAGTCCACTCTTTCTCTCTCTTGTAGGGAGGTTTGTTCTCTCTTTTGGGGAGGAGTTTTTCCCACGTGGTTTTCTCCTTTTCTCTATTTTTGAGAGACTCTTTTGTACATGGGTACCTCATCAGGCCTAGTTGTTGGGACCCATCTTTGCTTTCATGCATTTGTCCTTAGTTTTTTAGCTTCTCCCTAAGTTCAACTTAAGGGGGGTGTTAGAGTAATAGGTTCTTTACTTAATTAATTTAATCATATTGATTAATTAATTAAGTCACCTTTACTTTATTCCACTTAAGATAAACTTAGGAATCTCACATTAGGGTTTTCTAACTTGCAAATATAAAAGCAAGTTCTCTCATGTAATTCATTAATCCATTTCATTAATTGCATTCTTTTTTGTGCAAATTGCTCTCTTTACTTTTTTCTCTTGTGGAAGGTTAATCTTTGATTTTGCAGGGGTTCATTGGGTCCTGTGAGATTGGTTTCACAACTTCTACAGTTTCAACTCATTTGGCTTAAACCATGGATTTGATATTCTCTCAACCTTTTATTTTCTAAAAAGTTGAAGATAAATTGTTTTGGGAAAATCATAAAGTAGCAAAAATAAAACCTTTTCCCTTAAAAGGATGTGGATGTGGATGAGCTGTCACTTTGTAATGAGGGAATAAAGGATGTTGTTTCTTTAGCATAGGATTAGTAGAGAGAATAAAGGAATTTGTTTCCTATATAGAGAGAATAAAATAATTTTTTTCCTTTCACATAGGAGTAGGAGAGATAAGTGTAGAGAATAAAGGGAGTTGTTCCTTTATCATAGGAATGTGGAAGACAAGTGTACTTATGCTTTCCACTAGTTTAGGGAGTTGGGTGAAAATCTTCAATGTATAAATAAACCTCTCAACTCTAAAGAAAGGGGAGTTTTTATTTTTGAAAACTTTGAAAATAAGAAAGCTACAACAGTTTTAGAAATAAATTTGTAATATTTTGTTGAAGAAATAAGATATATGGAGCATTGAGCACAAAGTTGGGTGAATGATCTTGGTCCAATTCCAAGGGAGGAGCAAGTTGCTCATCTCAAGGAAGAGGACAACATTAGGTACTTATTTGATTGTTTGTATTATTTTAGTTTTATGCATTTCTATTTATTTTAAATGTATTAAATTAGATTTTAGTGCAAGAGCTATTTTATTTCTATATTTTTAATTCATGGAAACATGTTTTAAATTTATAGTTTTAATTTATGCAAGTGAGTTTAAATTTTGCATGTGTCATTTCATTAGATTAATTTAATTTTTTTTCTCTATTTGTTATGTCATAAAATGTCCCCTAGGACTTTTACCTCCTAAGTTTAGCTCCTGGGTCCCTTGTTTTGCATCTTGCATGTTCATTTTAACTCCCAAAAGAAAATGGCCTAAAACCCATGTCAAATGGGGCTTGAGGGACATTGTGGCATTTGACCCTACCCTAAAATTGGACCTGAGGACTTGGGCACTTGTGCCCTAGTCTTGCCCTATTTTAGGTAGGTCCTGGTGGTGTTCACCTAGGGTTAGGGTTTGGACTTCCAATTTACAGGTCCCTGTGTGTTTTCCTTCGGACCCTTAGTGCCTTGGTTTAAATTGTTCCCTGGCCCACATGCATTGTTTAACTATTTTTCCTGTCGCATTTGAGAAAATTGTTAAGTTCTGTGTATGCAAAGGTGAAATGTGTGTTGGCAAACTTGTGAAATCTCCCTCGGTCCCTGAAAACTGATAAAAAATGGGTCAAATGCATAAAAAATGCATATCGGGTCACTGCTTCAAAGTTTCTAAATGTTTCTAGAAGTGGCTAGAAGGGTCTCATTGTGCCAGTGCTGCGTGATTCACCAAGTATTTTGCCCCAGTTCAAGTCCACACCATTGCTTATGCTTCCCGTGGGGGGCGCCGCGTGGCTGTTTCTAAGAGTTTCAAGAATGTTTCTTTGAGTTTCTTTGGTGGCCGTAGATCCTGCCATGTGTTTGTCTCCGCTTGTGTCTTAAAGACCCTTTAAGTGTTTCCTTTGTGTTTCAAGTTGCTCGCTGCAAATGGCACCGCGTGTCAGCTTCCGCCAAAGTTTCAATAAAGTTTTTGAATGTTTCAAAGTGTCATGGGATGCACCACGTGGAGGCACCTAAGGGACTCTCAAAGTTTCACGGTCTCCGCTAGTTTCTGAAAAACCCTAAGTGTTTCTCAGGATTTCGCGGAGTGCACCACGTGTCGCTGTCCACTGAAATTTCTACATGTTTCAATGTTTGGTGCAGACAGGGTGGGTCCCGGTTAAGTGTCTCAAGTGATGCGGATGATGACATGTGTCAGCTTCCGCATAAGTTTCAGAATGGGGCCTTAAAGTTTCTGAAGAGCGCGGAGCCCGACAAGTGTCAGCCTCCACTGAGGTTTCTTCTAAGTTTCTGAGCAGGGACAGAAGGTGCCACGTGCCCCTTGTTGTGGCTGCGAAAGCTGACAAGTGTCAGCATCTGCGTTATGTTTCTTGTTTGTTTCGGGGCTAAGTGAAGATCGTGGTGGGTCCCAGTTAGGAGTTGCTACTGTGGATGTTGCCAAGTGGCAACCTTCGCCTAAGTTTTGCGGGACCCTTTCAAAGTTTTTGAGTGTGGCGAAATGGTGGTGGGACCCTGCATTAAATATCAAGTGGGGCGGAGGACGCCAAGTGTCAGCTTCTGCCGGAGTGTTTCGAGGAAGGGTCTTTGAGTTTTAGGGACCGTGGAAGGCGCCACATGGAGGCTTCCGCGGGAGTTTCACAAAGGGTCCTAATGTTTCAAGAGATGGTCGCAGAGCTTGACAAGTGTCAGCTTCTGCGAACTTGCCCCTGTTTCTCTCTTATGTGGGTTGCCGCGACGGTTTGTGGGCCCCATTTTCAAGTGCCTTTAGTTTTAAATGTTGCGGGTTGCGACAGTTGTCACTTATGGGGGCCACTTCAAACTTTTGACACAGTTTAGCAAGGTAACGCGGAGCTCGACACGTGGCTACCTCCGCATAAGTTTCAAAGGATGTTTCTTTGTGTTTCAATGGAGACTGCAGAAGCTGCCACCTGTCCCGATAGCTGATGCTGCGGAAGCTGCCGTGTGTCCTCTTTTTGAAAAGCAAATGGGGAGCAGAAAAGTAAGCAACGGACCCAACGATAGAAACTTCAGGTGTCTGCGTGGCACATTTTTTTTCGTTCGCAACTTTTTAGCGTTTCTAGTGTCGTTTGATCTCGGTGATAGGAGGAGGATCGACGGCCACATTTTGAGCTTGTAACGCGGGTTTTCTCATGAGCATTTGCAACTGTTTTTGGCGGGAAACTCTGTGAAACTTGCTGTGGCTGCACTCTGGGGCCTGCGGGTAGATGAAACAGTAATGGCGATTTTGCAGGGGAGCGATGGGATGATGATGGATAGGTCAACTTCCAGATTTAAAAGAAAATGTCCTTGAGCGGCGGCTCGGATCCTGATCTCACTTGCTTTGTTCTCTGTTTCTGGCTGTTGCATTCAATTTTGAGCACCACTTTTTAGTACTGTGTATCTGGCAAGATTTTTGGCCGCCCATGTAATTAATGCTGAGTGCACCTTCCTTGTTGTATATAAGGGACTGTGTGACTCATTTTCAGGGGTTGTTGAAAGTTGGACATTTTTGGCTTTGTAATACAATACGACTGGTTTTGGTTTGCTCTGTGCAGGAAGCCTTGTGAGTTTATGTATCTCCTGTTGTATGTTTCTTGCATGAATCTACTGATTTCATGATTAATCTTATATAAGTAATGTTGTTTAGCATGTGTTTTGTTAATTCTATATCTAGTGTTGCATGTGTCCTTCTGAGTCTAGATATCTAAGGGGTGTCTGGTTTTCTAGAATACAGAATTCCTATATTGAATGTTTGATCTTTTAACTTCTGCTCAAGGGGTAGATTAAATTGTTTTTAGATTGAATATTGGGAAGGGTATACTACAATAGGGATGCCATAAGTATAGATAGCTTAACACTCTGTATTGGGAGATATTTGTAAGGCAGATATCACATAAATCCCCTTGAAATCTAGTTTTAGTTGTTCATGTTGACCATTCACAATTGTATGGCTACTGACTCCAAGCCCTGGATAGGCACCAATCTAGTTTTGTGTTGAGGTTATACACCAGGTCCAGCTCTACATCCAAACACAACATCAAAATCAAACTCCAAAACAACCATTAGGACAGTAGAATTAGTTTTAGAATCCCAAATCCTCTGTCTACAACTGAAAATAGGCCCTAAGCTAGCCCCTTTGCTTTTATCTTGTAGTTTGGTCTACTTACAGGAGGACTTATCTGCTTCATGTCAGCATCCCAGCCTTTGTATGCATATTATCATGGATGTTGAGTAGGGAATACCCCCTAGGTTTTGTAGAGCCTGAAGAAGAAGAGGAGATAAAAATAGAGTCTATCTCCTATATTGTTGGCCTTTGGCCCAGAGATCCTGTTGATCATTGATGGCTACCTTGTAGGGAAATCTGGGAGTAAGCATCCAGTCTGGGAAAATAACCAATAGAAATGGTGACTCTACTGGGGACCTTGTGAAAGTACCCAGATTTTTAAAAGAAAACAGTTCCTAGTAATAGGTGGCGACTTCGAACCAATCTCCCAACCGGTAAAGTAAAAATTTGTATGCAAGGGAGAAGATCCCAGTGTAATACACTGTTTGAAGAGTTACCCATAAAAATGATGTATAGAAAAAATGGGACTGTTCGAGCCAGTCAAGATGGTTCTCCAAGCCCCAAGAAAAATGATTTTATTCAGGATAATCCAGGATCCTCAGAGAAGACAGCACCTTATTTTTCAAACATTGAGGCTGAAATCCAGAGTGTGTATGAAAGACAGCAAGGTAATGGTTTGAGAATAAGGTTAGAGGTGTTTCAAGAACATCCTTTTCATGATTCTCCTGACAGATTTGAAGAGGCTGAATCCCTAAGGGATGATGATAATGATGATTAGAATATGATAAAACCATCCTCTTCTATGCCTAGAGAGGAAGAACTAGCTGATGAAATTAAGAGCTTAAGGGCTAAGTTAGAATATCTGCAAGCAGTAAAAATTAGAGATGATATGAGACAGAAAGTGTAAGCTTTGAGAGTTGCTCAAAATGATTGAATTCCTACCCTCCAAAATGCAAATATGCAGAGAAATCAACAAAGAAATGAAGTCCAGAATCAACAAAATGATCAAAGACACAATGCAAATAACATAAGAGCTCCATTAAATAATGTGAGAAATCAAAATGTAAATAGAAATGCAAATGCTAATCAGTTTGAAAGGCACCCAATGCAGTTGGATAGATTCAGACAGCTTGTTTTTGATGGCATTCCTGGTTATCCAAACCCTGTTGACAAACATGTGAGGCTACAAGTGCCTAAATTTTTAGGAAACAATACTGTCTCAGGAGAAGACCATTTAAAAGATTTTTAGAATATCATGGACAACTTTGAGGTTGAGCATGAGGATGTTTTCATGAAATCATTTATGCAATCCTTAGTTGATGAAGCCAAGGAATGGTATAAAGGTCTACCTGACAGAAGCATTTCATCATGGGATGATTTCAAAAAGGATGTTTAAGGAGCAATATGGTGACAAAACTGACCCTAGCTTTTTTGTAAATGAGTTCACTAGTATCACTAAAGGGTCAAATGAGCAGGTTGTAGATTTTAATGCTAGATTTACTAAAGTGTTGAACAAATTGCCACATCACATGAGGCCAAATGAACCAATGTGCATAATATTATATATTAATGCTTTTGATGCCAAAACAACATATGGGTTAAGAGATAAGGGTCTTGCTACTCTTAGGGATGCTTTCAAGATAGCAATAAATATTGAGAATAACAAGAAAGCATCAGGCAAGACAAACAGAAGGGATGATGTGAAAATTTTGCAGAATCCAAACAAACCTCAAAACACTCAAGGTAGTACATCTGCCCCTAAAGATAAAATAGATAAATTGACAAATGTTGTTAAGGACCTAAGCTATAGATTGGGTAGAAGTGAAAAAGGAATAGGTCCTGATAGGCAAGCTTACCAAAGACAAGAAAAGAGACCATCATTGCATGATATGCCATATAATACCAATTGGCATAATGGTAGACCTGTATTGCCACATAACAACACAAATCAAAGAGCTCAGAATCTAAAGGAAACACCTGATCCTTTGAAGAAGGCTTTTAATATTGTTAATGACACCCCGTGGTGTATAATATGCCAGATGCCTTATTCACAGTCACAATGTATGATTGCTCAGTCTCTATATAACAATGCCATGGCTTGTGATGAGTGCAATGAGCCTCATTGCATGGAAGATGATAATGTCAACATGTTGTCTACAAATAGAGAATACTCTTTTTATGATGCTGATGCAAATGCAAATGATGAAACTCAGGACTGCCAACAGTTCCCATATGATGAAGATGATGAAGACAACTATGCCTATGCTCAGGATTCACACAATTTTTTGAATAACTTGAGGAGGCCTTCTGATGAAGAAATTAGGGCCTTCACAGCTGCAACAGTTGCTCAAGTCAAAAGCAACTACAACCTAAGAGGTAAAGCTCAAGTAAGCAGCCCACATTAGCTAGAAGGCATTTCTACAAATCAACCTGTACACAGTCATAAAGGAACTGAGACACAAAAGAAGCAATGGAACAATAATAGGCAAAATTTTAAGCAGAAAATAGGTTATGATTCTCAAGGACCAAAAAATAGAGTTCCCTAGGTTGAGGATCAAAACAAGAATTTTCAAAACAAGGATGACAGTCAGAGAGCCATAAAAACTGAAGCTGGATCATCTCAGGATAGAGGTAAAACTGTGGATCAAGCTACAACTGTTATTCAAAATTATGCTCCATTTGACATCACTCAGGTCTTGTCTCAAATAAAAGTCTCTGTTCCACTAATGGAGCTGATGAAAGTTGAAGAATTCAGAAATAAGACTGTATCCTTGATTTCAGGAGTACCATGTCAAGCCAAGCAGAATATTGAGACTCAGGATAAGAAACAAGCTATGTGCATTGAAGAGGATGAAATTCCTGAGGTATATCTAGGGATGACCATGACAAAATGCCCTTCACAAGTGGAGCCATTTTATGTATCCTTGGTTATAAATGGAAAAGTAATTAGAAATTGTATGCTTGATTCTGGAGCATCTACAAATATCATGCCTTTAGCCATTATGTAGCAAGCTGGATTAAAAATAGACAAGGCATGTGGGAAATGCTATGCCATGGATGCTAGAGAGGTACCAGTCATTGGGATCATAAAGGATGTGGATTCCAGACTAGCAGCATATCCTGAAAAGATCTATAAAATGAACATAATAGTGGTTGATATCAAGCCACAATATGGCATGTTGCTGTCAAGATGGGCAGCACTGATTGGTAGAAGTATGTGATTGGATCTGTCATATGCCATGATCCCAATGAGTGGCAAGGATGTCAAACTGATCAAAGAAGAAAGATCATCAGAGACAGTGGAAGATCAAGAATCAGAGGAACACATATGTTTTGTAGACAATGACTGTGAAAATTTCAGAGTTGTCTCAGATGATAAGGAAGATAAAAGAGAAAAAAAATTGCATTCAAGAATTGGATCAATAAGGTCTTTGGACCATGTATTTTGATGGAGTTTGTTCAAAAGAAGGCTCTGGTGCTGGAATTGTTTTTCTGTCTCCAACTGGTAAGCTTCTCCAATTTTCTTTCTTGTTGAGGTTTGCTTGTACAAATAATATTGCAGAGTATGAGGCTCTGTTATTAGGGTTAAATGTTGCTTTGAAGCATAGAATTAAGATGCTCAAAGTGTTTGGTGATTCAAATCTTATTGTGTCACAAATTAGAGATAAGTATGCATCAAAAAATAAAAGGTTGAAACAATACAAGCATGCTGTTTGGGATACAATTGAATTGTTTGATGCTTTTTCAATAAATTGGATAGAAAGATAAAAAAATGTCAGAGTAGATTTTCTAGCCAATGTAGCCATAAGGCTAGATGATATAACTTTGTCAGATGTTACAAATGTTGAAATCAAGCTTAGGCCTGTAGTGCTAGATAATGTATGCAGCTGGCAAGTGTTTGATGATGATAAGGATTTACTGAGATTTCTACATTGTATTGATGAATATGAGAACCAAGAAATGGATTTTCAGAAGTTTGTGGAAGTTGTAGATGGAAAAGAAACCCTTTTAGGGAAGGAACTAATTCAACTCAAGATAAACAAAATCCCTAGAGGGCTGGTAGCTCTAGAGAGGGCTTTTGACAATAGGGACCAATTTGTTACAAAAGTATCTCCAACAAACAAGAATGACTTGGAGGAGATAAACTTGGGAACATCTCATGCTCCCAAAAGGGTATACATTGGCAAACAACTCAAACCACACATTAGGAGTATGCTGATTGCATTACTGAAAAAGTATAAGCATATTTTTGCTTGGTCATATGAGGACCTAAAGGCCTATAGAGAGGATTTATTCTAGCATGAGATCCCATTGAAGCTTGGAGCTAAGCCATTTAGACAGAAGCAAAGGCCTATTAATCCTACCTTGGCTCCAAAAATGCAAGAAGAACTCAAGAAGCTTAGGGAGGCTAAAATAATCATGCCTATCAGACATTCAACTTGGGTGTCTAACCTTGTCCCAGTCAGAAAAAAGAATGGTGATATAAGGTTGTGTGTGAACTTTAGAAACCTAAATGTATCTTCTTTGAAGGATAACTATCCATTGGCAAATATGGAGGCCATGTTGCAAAGAGTGACTGGTTGTGAATTTTTATCTATGATGGATGGTTTTTCAGGATACAATCAAGTGAAAGTAAAAGAATTAGAACAATTTAAGACTACTTTCACTACTCCATAGGGAACCTATGTATATGTAAGGATGCCATTTGGACTAACAAATGCAGGTGCTACATTTCAAAGGGCAATGGATGTTGCTTTTGCAGGATTGATTGACTCAATCTTGGCTGTTTATCAAGATGACTTGATTGCCTTTTCAAAGAAAGAAGAACAACACTGTATGCATTTGGAACAGATTTTTATTAGAGCATTAGAATATGGTATCTCACTCAACCCAAAGAAATGTACTTTTGGGGTTGTGGAAGGAAAACTCTTGGGGCACTTTCCAAATATGAAGTTAGGATTGATCCTAATAGGGTAGCAGCAATTGACAGAATTCAGATCCCTAAGACAGTAAAAGGTGTTCAGTCCTTCTTTAGACAAATTAACTTTGTTAGGAGATTTGTCCCTAATTTTGCAGAGACCACAAAAGAAATCTCCAAGATGCTGAAGAAGAATGCAACTGCCAAATGGGAGGATGAAGCAACTGAATCATTCCAGAACATAAAAGAGGCTATAAAGATGGCTCCTGTGCTGAAGTCTCCTGATTTTTCTAAGCCATTTTAGTTATTCTCATTTGCTTCTTTCCATACTATTGCTGCATGCTTATTGCAAAAAAATGAGGAAGGGTTTGAACAGCCTATTGCTTTCTTTAGTAGGTCATTGCAGGCTACTAAATTAAAGTATGACATTATGGAGAAACATGCATATGCACTGGTTAGAGCAGTCAAGAGCTTTAGGCCAGATTTGGTAGGCTCATGAATAATTGCATATGTACCTCATGCAGCAGTTAAAGATATATTTGCTCAGCAGGAGGTAACTGAAAGAAGATGCAGATGGATAAATAAGTTGTAGGAGTTCAACATAGAGATACAGATCACAAAATTGGTAAAATGATAGGGATTAGCAAAGCTAATGACACAGTCAAACCTAGAGGCATGCCAAGTGAATCAAGTGCATAATGAAGTTGTAAATGTGTCAGAATCTGAGTGGTATAAGGACATAGTATATTATTTGCAAAATTTGAACTGTCCTTCCCATCTCAGTGATATCCAGAAGAGAACTTTGAAGCTGCAAGCTATTAAATACATCATTGTTCAAGGAGAGCTGTATTGGAGAAATCATGATGGTGTATTACTCAGATGTGTGGATGAAAATCAGGCCAGGAGCATTCTAAATGACATGCACAATGGAGTATGTGGTGGACACTATGTTGCCCATACAACAACCCACAAAATTCTCAGAGCTGGCTACTAGTGGCCAACTCTTTTCTCAGATGCACATAGAATGATAAGGAAGTGTGATCCTTGCCAAAGGTTCTCAGGAAAGCTAAAATATGGAGGTGCATTGCCCCTTAAGACTGTGATTGTAGAAGCTCCATTTCAGCAGTGGGGGATTGATTTCATAGGGGAAATCTCAAAGAAATCAAGTGGAGGACACAGCTGGATTCTTGTTGCTACTGATTATTTCACCAAATGGATCAAGGCCATCTCGACCAAAAGATCTACCAGCAAGGTTGTGATGGATTTCATTCTAGAGAATATTATTATCAGGTTTGGAGTACCATTAAAATTAGTCACAGATAATGCTATGTGCTTCAGGTCTGGTGAATTTATTGATTTTTGCAGTAATTATGGAATTAATTTGTTACATGCATCACCGTATCACCCACATGGAAATGGTCAAGCTGAGTCAAGAAACAAAAGCCTCATGAAAATTGTAAAGAGAATGGTAGGTAAAAGAAAAAGGGCTTGGGACTCAAAGCTGAAAATGGCATTGTGGGCTGACAGAGTGACAGTCAAGAAGGCAACTGGAAGATCTCCTTTTGAACTGGTGTATGGTGCAGCAGCTAAGTTTCCTGTGAACAATTTCCTACCAGTTTACAAATTCATACAAGAAAACATGGAGGAGATCAGAGATCCAATGATTGAGAGAATCAATCAGCTAGTTGTACTAGATGAGATAAGAAGGGAAGCACAGAAAACAAACATCAAGAGACAGCAAAGGGTAAAGTATCTGTTTGATAAGAGAGCTATAGAAAGAAAGTTTCAGAAAGATGATTTGGTCCTTGTATGGAATGCAAGGAACCAAGATAAGGGCAAACATGGTAAATTTGAGCCCTTATGGATGGGCCCATATCAAATCAGTGACATCCATGGAGGAGATTCTTACTTTCTCCAGGCCCTAAGTGGTGAATTGTTGGAATTGCCAGTGCACGGTTAGTTCCTGAAGCGTTACTTCTTATAATGGTTTTTTATGTGCACATTGTAAACTGAATGTAAATGTTTTGTACATACCCTGTATAGTCGGTCGTGTTTTGAGTTTTGGGTTTTGTCTGGTCTGCCCCGAAGTAGTCTGGTTCTCGCTGTAGTCTTGCATCTGCACGTCCCCAATCAGAGCCACTAGTGGTGGTCACCTAGGGTTAGGGTTTGGACTTCCAATTTGCAGGTCCTTATGTGTTTTCTTTCAGACCCTTAGTGCCTTGGTTTAAATTGTTCCCTGGCCCACATGCATTGTTTAACTATTTTTCCTGTCGCATTTGAGAAAATTGTTAAGTTCTATGTATGCAAAGGCGAAATGTGTGTTGGCAAACTTGTGAAATCTCCCTCGGTCCCTGAAAACTGATAAAAAATGGGTCAAATGCATAAAAAATGCATATCGGGTCACTGCTTCAAAGTTTCTAAATGTTTCTGGAAGTGGCTAGAAGGGTCTCATTGTGCCAGTGCTGTGTGATTCACCAAGTATTTTGCCCTAGTTCAAGTCCACGCCATTGCTTATACTTCCCGCGGGGGGTGCCACATGGCTGTTTCTAAGAGTTTCAAGAATGTTTCTTTGAGTTTCTTTGGTGGCCGCGGATCCTGCCATGTGTCTGTCTCCGCTTGTGTCTTAAAGACCCTTTAAGTGTTTCCTTTGTGTTTCAAGCTGCTCGCTGCGGATGGCGCCACGTGTTGGCTTCTACTGAAGTTTCAATAAAGTTTCTGAATGTTTCAAAGTGCCACGGGATGCACCACGTGGAGGCACCCGAGGGACTCTCAAAGTTTCACGGTCTCTACCAGTTTCTGAAAAACCCTAAGTGTTTCTCAGGATTTCGTGGAGCGCGCCACGTGTCACTGTCTGCTGAAGTTTCTACATGTTTCAATGTTTGGCGCAGATAGGGTGGGTCCCAGTTAAGTGTCTCAAGTGACGCAGATGATGACATGTGTCAGCTTCCGCATAAGTTTCAGAATGGGGCCTTAAAGTTTCTGAAGAGCGTGGAGCCCGACAAGTGTCAGCCTCCGCCGAGGTTTCTTCTAAGTTTCTGAGCAAGGACAGAAGGTGCCATGTGCCCCTTGTTGTGGCTGCGGAAGCTGACAAGTGTTAGCGTCCGCGTTATGTTTCTTGTTTGTTTTGGGGCTAAGTGAAGATCGTGGTGGGTCCCAGTTAGGAGTTGCTAATGCAGATGTTGCTAAGTGGCAACCTCCACCTGAGTTTCGCGGGACCCTTTCAAAGTTTCTGAGTGTGGTGAAATGGTGGTGGGACCTTGCATTAAATATCAAGTGGGGCGGAGGACGCCAAGTGTCAGCTTCCGTCGGAGTGTTTCGAGGAAGGGTCTTTGAGTTTTAGGGACCGCAAAAGGCGCTGCGTGGAGGCTTCCACGGGAGTTTCACAAAGGGTCCTAATGTTTCAAGAGATGGCTGCGGAGCTTGACAAGTGTCAGCTTCCGCGGACTTGCCCCTATTTCTCTCTTATGTGGGTTGCTGCGATGGTTTGTGGGCCCCATTTTCAAGTGCCTTTAGTTTTAAATGTTGCGGGTTGTGACAGTTGTCACTTACGGGGGCCACTTCAAACTTTTGACACAGTTTAGCAAGGTAACGTAGAGCTCGACACGTGGCTGCCTCCACATAAGTTTCAAAGGATGTTTCTTTATGTTTCAATGGAGACTGCGGAAGCTGCCACCTGTCCCAATAGCCGATGCTGCGGAAGCCGCCGTGTGTCCTCTTTTTGAAAAGCAAATGGGGAGTGGAAAAGTAAGCGACCGACCCAACGATAGAAACTTCAAGTGTCTGCGTGGCACGTTTTTGTTGGTTCGAGACTTTTCAGCATTTTTGGTGCCGTTTGATCTCGGTGATAAGAGGAGGATTGACGACCATGTTTTGAGCCTGCAACGCGAGTTTTCTCATGAGCATTTGTAACTGTTTTTGGTGGGAAACTCCGTGAAACTTGTTGTGGCTGCACTCTGGGGCCTGCGAGTAGATGAAACAGTAATGGCGATTTTGTAGGGGTGCGATGGGATGATGATGGACAGGTCAACTACCAGATTTAAGAGAAAATGTCCCTAAGCGGCGGCTCGGATCCTGATCTCACCTGCTTTGTTCTCTGTTTCTTGTTGTTGCATTCAATTTTGAGCGCCACTTTTCAGTACTGTGTATTTGGCAGGAGTTTTAGCCTCCCATGTAATTAATGCTGAGTGCATCTTCCTCGCTATATATAAGGGACTGTGTGACTCATTTTCAGGGGTTGTTGAAAGTTGGACATTTTTGGCTCTGTAATACAATACGACTGGTTTTGGTTTGCTCTGTGCAGGAAGCCTTGTGAGTTTATGTATCTCCTGTTGTATGTTTCTTGCATGAATCTACTGATTTCATGATTAATCTTATATGAGTAATGCTGTTTAGCATGTGTTTTGTTAATTCTGTCTCCAGTGTTGCATGTGTCCTTCTTCTGAGTCTAGATATCTAAGGGGTGTCTGGTTTTCTAGAATACAGAATTCCTGTATTGAATGTTTGATCTTTTAACTTCTGCTCAAGGGCTAGATTAAATTCTTTTCAGATTGAATATTGGGAAGGGTATATTGCAATAGGGATGCGATAAGTATAGATAGCTTAACACTCTATATTGGGAGATATTTGTAAGGCAGATATCACATAAATCCCCTTGAAATCTAGTTTTAGTTGTTCATGCTGACCATTCACAAGTGTATGGCTACTGAATCCAAGCCTTGAATAGGCACCAATCTAGTTCTGTGCTGAGGTTATACACCAGGTCCAGCTCTGCATCCAAACACAACATCAAAATCAAACTCCAAAACAACCATTAGGACAGTAGAATTAGTTTTAGGATCCCAAGTCCTTTGTCTATAACTGAAAATAGGCCCAAAGCTAGCCCCTTTGCTCTTATCTTGTAGTTTTGGTCTACTTACAGGAGGAATTATCTGCTTCATGTCAGCATCCCAGCCTTTGTATGCATATTCTCATGGATGTTGAGTAGGGAATACCCCCTAGGTTTTGTAGAGCCTGAAGAAGAAGAGGAGATAAAAATAGAGTCTATCTCCTATACTGTTTGCCCCTGGCCCAGAGATCCTGTTGATCATTGATGGCTACCTTGTAGGGAAATCTGGGAGTAAGCATCCAGTCTGGGAAAATAACCAACAGGTCCCAAATTTGAATGGCGGTTATGTGACTGTTAGAATGTTCCGTTGCTGACATCTTAAGTTTGAATTACAAAATTTGTAGTGGGAATGCATATATAAGCATGTTTAGGGATTCATTTATAAAATAGAAGATGATTATGAACTTTTGGCGAACTTATGATTCTAGAGCATTCAAAATATTCATTGTTGCAGAGCAAAATATTGTTGTTTGCTTGTGATTGCAGATTTAACTTCATCTTCTCATTTGTTGAAGGATTTTCATCTACATGCAAGCTACACCTCTGAGGTGATATCTATTTATGTTGATTCAATCAATTTGTTTTTGCCTCTATCCCACAGGGATATGCACTCTTTATCAAACAACAATGTTGGAAGACTTGATTGCCATTATGGGGCTTGACTGAGGCTAGCTCTTAAAAACCACAACCCCCAACCACACTCCTTGTGATTGTAGGTTACAATTATCAGATTTCACAGAGTGGAGTTGCAGAGGAAGGTTATAGAAGATAAGGGTTTTGGATCTGATGGAAAGAAGTAATCTAGTGCATTTTCAAGACAAGGGCGTTAGGGGCAAAGTCCTCTGAGGTTGCAGACATAGAAATCTTTGTGATAGTGATAATTAGCATCAAAAGAAGTGTCGACATCCTGAAGAACATCGTGCCTTAGACTACGGTGCGAGCTCCAGTGTCCTTCGCATCTTCTGTAGTAGAAACAGACAAAACAATGATCATCAGTGTCAGAAGGAGTCTAGAACTTCCTGAAGAAAACACTGAAATGGATTACGACGCGAGCCACAAAGTTGCCAAACATTTCATAGCATGAACTTTGAAAAATGGTTAGTAACTAATCTCTATCTACTATCTTGGTCTGCGAGCATTTGTCATAATTTATCAGTTTGCTTACGATTTTGCATAATTAGGTGTTTGAGCATATTTGATCATTAAATTAACACATTAATTGATAATTTATGAATTTGCACATCATTACAAGTGACCCTCAACTTGTAGGTGAATACTCTTGCAAAAGGTATGATTCGACTCGGTTGAAATGTCCTTGAATGTTTGTAATGAAAGGAGAATCTAGCCAAACAATCCTGTCTTTCCCTCTTTTCCTATTAAACATTTTGGTGAACTCATGTTTATTTGAATTTTGCACCTTGCTGGATGTTTACTTTAGATTTACATTCATTCATTTAATTTTCATCTTATTGCATTTGAAAATTTCCAAAAAAAATTGAAAAAAATGACATTTTAGGCTTGCATTTTGACATAATTTAATTTCATTTCATTTAAATTCTGATATTTTAATTATATATGATATAAATTATAGAAATTCATCTTATTATAAACATTTTCATTGCATTTGCATGCTTAAATTGTTAGATTTTTCTTGAAATTGTGCATTTTTCATATAACTTAGTTTTTCCAAAAACTAGGGTTTGTAGTTAAAATCTTGTTTTAGATTTTACTACTCTTTTAAACACTCTTTTAGGACTAATTTCTAATTTTAGTTTTTCATCATAGTGTCTTTTTGCAAAAAAAATTCATACCTTAATTTCACAACTAGGGTTTAAAAACCTTGCATTTTCACTAGATTTTGCCTTGTCATCTATCTAGGTTTGCATTATATGTGTGTTGTGAAGGATATTGCTACATTCGTGGACTGATATTGAGCTTATTATTCTCTTCCCCTTGTTAATTTCTTGACAACACTTCTTCTTTTAGGTATTTGCTTTGAAAAAAGTGAAAAAATCAAGCATTTTAGATCATAAGCATACATAGTTTTGCATTTGTTCCTTGCATAAGTATGGAATTTTTTTAAAAATCCAATCTTACATCCATATACACATGGATTATAATTGTAACAATAATGCTAGGCTCTCTCCTAGGCCTTATTTGAAAAGGAGCCCTAAATCAAAAATTACATTTACACCTCATGACAAAACATTTGTAGACAATGAAGGGCCTCTTTACATCATCGTGAGTATAATAGAGATTCCGGTGCATGGCACACTTATAGATCCTAATTGAATGACTAATGTGGTAAATGAAGAGTTCCTTCTCTCACATAATTTGACACAAGATTCTTATGAACCTTTAGATTTAAGAATTAAGACACATACTGGAGCTTTCATGCCTACCTTTAGGAAGATCAAGTATTTGATGTTATCCCTTTATTTGACCTCTTCTATGTAAAACCTGGACACCCATGGTTAAAAGCTATGAATGTTGTCCCCTCAACTATTGACAATTGCATAAAATTCCCTTTACATGGACAAGTGCGTACTATTCAACGTAATACATATCAACCTTTGGTACTAGAAAACAACTTTACTCTTGTTTACTTTTGGTCGCAACTTGATAGAGACCCTGAGCCATGAAGAGATCACTCTTTCATACAATATAGACGATACAAATCAAAAATTATATCTAGAGTGGTTGGGCCTCCTATACAAACAATAAGAGAAGAACAACCCGCATTAGAAGAACTTCTTAGAGCAAAAGGAAAATGACACTATGCTAAGTTCCTCCTCCGTCATCCTTACAAGGATCGAGAGGTATTTGACGAGAGCAAAACATTTCATCAAGACAAATGAGATTTGAACAAGCCTCCTCCTATAACACAAAAAGAATAATAGAACAACATGACAATACTTTTGAAGATATAAGCAATAGGACAAGAAGAAATAGAAAAGAAAGAGAAAGGAGGAACATACAAGCCTTTGCCCAATGAAATGCACCTCAACAAGAAAACATTCCACCTAACATTGAATCAAACCATGAAGAGTTTAAGAATGAACAATTTAAAGACAAAAACAAAATTTGGGCTATGGTACCTTATGTACCTCTTTCCTCTAACATTAGAGATTGGGAAGACAATGATTTGCTTGATGAGAACCACTAGTTCAGTTGTACTTTCAGGTAAGTATTTCTAACCCTTTATCCCTATGTGGTGCTTTCCCCTTGATGTGTTATGTGTTGTTTAGGCCTCCTTGGATGACCCTTGATACTATTGTAAGGTCAAGGATACTGGGAGACCGCCTCTATTGTGACCCTTCTTCTTTTTATATCGTCATCCTTCTATCTTGCTTCTCCTCTATCTTATTGTTGTGTGTTATGTCTTAGGAGCATAGCATTGCAGTTGGTGACCTGGGGGCACCTTCCTATGTGATGAACCTAAGGCACTTGTTCTCCTCTCTTGATTTATTGTTTACCTTCTTCTAGTGGTTCTATCTAGCTGATGGATGATAAAAAAAATAATACTAATACGGACCGCATGTCCCTTTAGTGAGTAAGCAAAAATGGACCTAGTCGGACATACATGATGATGAGGTTGATATATATTATCTGACGCTTGGATAGTAGAATCACTCAGTGTGATATTTTGATGTTGTCTTATATCTACTAACAAACCATAACAATATAGTTGCTTCGTGCACTTTATTTATCTTGGGTCTCACCTTGGTTGCACTCAATTCTAAGATCTTTGCGATATAGCCCCATGGTTATACTCAATTTCTGAATCCCTAGTATAGCCTTGAATCTTGATGTGATTACTTTCCTGCATTGCTTTATCATGTGATGTGGTTATTATCTTAGAGAAATATTTCTAACCTCTCTTCTTGCAGGAAATTGTGTGTTTGTGGGAACATTTGACGATCGTAAAGTACATGTCACCTTTGCGGGCATGGGCCTTGCGAGAGCTCTTGTTCCCTTGTATGTTTTCTCTCTACCTTAAAGTGCTTGATATCGGTACACTATATCAACCACCTTAAGGTGGGGGCATATAAGGTAAGTTGTCTAATGATTTTGGTACTAATGAAGCATGTTTGTAATCTCTCTATCGAGGCGAGATGTTGTATCTCCGTACGAGTGCACATCTTTATTTTATATTACAATTAGAAAGCCCTCTGCGGAGGTAGGATATCATGTATATCCTTTTATTTTAAAGCCCTCTGTGGAGGCAGGATATCATGTCTATCCTTTTATTTAAAGCCCTCTGTGGAGGCAGGGATGGTGTATCTCTTGAGCTAGTGCACATCATTTTTATTTCAAAAGTCCTCTGAGTAGGCGAGGTTGGTGTATCCTCCCTTAAGCATGTCTTTGGTGGTTGTTGTGGCATAAGCCTGACCGTCAGGTGTGCCTATAGCATGCTTGAGATGGTGGGGGCTTAGCAATAAGGTCCCTTCCATCGCCTTGTTTGTCGTGTTTTAGACATATAGTATATCTTTGGCATACTATATGGTGGTCATGTTTTCCATGCGTTTTCCCCTTGTGTAGTCTAAAGTTGTGTGGCGATGAGTCCCTTCCTACACTCAGTTTTGTATGGCATGTTTGCTCCCAAGTATAGTCCAAAGAGCGTGGCGAAATGCCCCTCCTATGCTTTGGGATTTGTATGGCGTGTTTGTTCTCAAGTATAGTCTAAAGCTATGTGGCAATGTGTCCCTCCCTACACTTTGAGATTTGTATTATGTGTCTATTGGCCCATATGTAGTCCAAAGAGCATGGCAAAATTCCCCTTGTTAAGGGAAAATTGGTGTAAATGAATAATCAATGTATATCAACAATACCCAATAACTCAATGAAATAAGTGTTGGTTAACAGATTTGTCATTTGGATTTTATATTCTTTGCCCAAACCAATGACAATCCTACCAACAGATTTTTGGTGACTCTGCTAGGGATTCGAAAGTGAAAGACCAGTATTCCCAAAAATTTGAAGGTGCCTCCCCGAGGACGAAGGCTGGCGGCTCTGTGAGATGAAATGTACTCAGAAACATTCTGTTCCAGCGAAGACCTATGCTGATTTAAATTTTTAGAATTGCATTATGGCATTGATTTCTTCCTAGCCATGGGGAAATCACTTTGGGCCTCTTTCTTTGTCTCAATATTCACCATGCCTGAAGCATCGAGAAAGCATTTTCCAAAATTTAGTGGAGAAGGCCATCAAGATGCTGAAGACCACATTCTAGTATTTACAGCTGCCTGCGACATTTTGGGGGTAAGCGAAGAAAATATTTTTGTTAGATTATTCATTGAATCCCTTATTGGGCCTGCAGTAGATTGGTTTTGTTATTTGGAGAATAAGTGTATTACTGATTGGAATTCATTGAAGACTATGTTCTTGGCAAGATATAAAGGCCCTGTTGATGAAGCTGCCCTGTTGTATCAATTCTTTCACATTCACAAGCAAGAAGAAGAATCCATCAAAGGTTTTGTGGATAGATTTAACCAGCTTCTTAAAAAGATTCCTACCTCTATTCAACTAGGTAAGTAACTTCAACTATGTACTTTTATTTCTGCATTGCATCAAGATGTTCAATTTGAATTGAAACGGTGTAAAGTAAATGATACTAAAATTGCTCAACA
Source organism: Cunninghamia lanceolata (assembly GCA_027924645.1). NCBI lineage: Eukaryota > Viridiplantae > Streptophyta > Pinopsida > Cupressales > Cupressaceae > Cunninghamia > Cunninghamia lanceolata. The sequence goes on from BSBN01000614.1 coordinate 2,487,111, forward strand.
AGAAGCCATAAAAATTTAAGATGACTTGATATTGAGTGGTCTATGGAAAGTGAACCAAGTTATAGATAATCTGATTTGTGAACTTATGGTGAAACCTATTGTGTACAAACAAACTGTTTAGCCTATAGGTTTCCATAATGCTCAACCTCCTCTTGCTGAATGTCTCAATCTCACTATTTTTGATCCAAAGTGCTTTTGTAGAAAAGAGGTGAGCAATGTAAAGATTAAGCTTCATGCTGATAGAAGAATGGAAGCTTTTTATTTCCATCATGAAGAAGATAATCTTGAACCTGTAAGCCTCCCATGTGGTGTAGAAGAACAATGATCCTCTCCTAGTGCAAAATGTACAAACAGTAGTGTAGATGATGATGTTTCAACCTCCTTATCTACAACAGAGATGGAATCATTCACTTTTGACGAAGAACAATTTGAGGCTACACAACATGAAGATAAGGTGCCGAATGTCCATTCTTTGAATTGTATGCAAGTTGAATATGAAACTTTTAGATTCTCTAAGCAAGATGATATAAAAGTTAGGCTACGAGAAGAGGTTAGAAATAATTCCATCCTTGAATCTTTCTATTTTGAAAATCAGGATGCTGAAATTTTAAAACAAAATCAAAGGGATGAGGTTATGAGTAGCCATGATAATTCAGATGAAGGTGGTCAAATACATGATCATATTGAGCCTTATATGGTTTATATTCTAGAATGGTATCTTAATGCAAGTAATGATGAATTCCTATGTGGAGAAGAGGATGTCATGTCTAATTTGCAGGCTATAGAGAAGGAGGATGGAGTGTATCATGAAATTGTTGAATCTAATTTTACAGAGAATAAGGAGATCATTCCAGTTGGGGGTGATTTTTAGCCACATGAAAATATTATTTGTAATGCAAGTTGTCAACTTGATTCACTTTCAATTTTTCAGGAAGCACAAGTTACTAATGATTGGTCTTCCAATGTTTCCACTAGTCTTTTTCAGGCATGGGATATTGATTTACCTACTGCAGAGAGAGGTGATTATACGCAGAAAAATGATGGGGCAGCCAAAGAATGTTCTTTGTCTTATGATTTGTGTATGGGTTGTCCAATCTGAGGGCTGGTTTATCCGTGCTTACAAAACCAAGTGCATTCTGATGAAGTTATACATGCAGATGTTGGTAATCATATGTTGGGTAATGTTGATAGGAGTCATTCAATTGAAGAGGCATACAATGAAGAATGGATTTTTGAGTAGAAAATCATGTCCAGAAGATTTTTGTATGATGTCATTCTTATCAATTTAATCACAGTGGTCACAAGTTGGCAGTTGCTGGTGTGCATGCTCCTCATTCGCCTAACATTATTCCGCATAGGCTGCTATTTATCCCAACTAGCTAATAGATTCACATGATCATTCTGGAGCCATCTGAGGTAGGATCTTCCTACCATGTACATAGTAGGAGTTTTTGTTGTGCTGGTAGTGTAGTTGTTTCCTTTTCCTATCGTGTTCCATTTGTGGCTTGCTCTGGCTCCTTTGTCCCCTGTGCTATTTGACTCTATTACCCAATGGATAATGCACTAGTCCATGCTTGGGTTCTAGGTTCCTTGCTTCGTCCATCACAGTCCTCATCCCTAATCAGAGCCAGTTGTTGCCTCAAAATTTGAACCTAAAAATTTTCAAATTTTTAGTGCATTCTCCTTTGCCTGCCTTTATTTACCACATTCTGAAAAATAATTATTTTTGAAAATCTATTAAAGTTGGTAGAAATTCCTCTTATGGGTATAATCCTAACCCTATTTCACCTGCACTACCTAGTTCTTGAGCCAATATGCCTTACCGTTTGCAAGATCTATAGCCTCACATTTTATGGTCTGTGGTTCACAAACTGAGTGAAAATCTGATATTCTAGTTGTTGGAGGTTTAAAGATTTCTGGGTTTTTCTCTATGGCATCAAATCATCTTGTTCTCAAAATTTTGTGTAAAACTAAATTACTATGTGTAAGTTATGAGGTTTTTCATCTGGAGGCCTCAAGTCTATTCATGGGATAATATTTTTGATAGAGCAAATTATATTTTCAAAGTTTGAAGTTAATGTGTTATCATTATCCCATAGCTGAAAGGGGAAAATAACTTTGTTAAAGTCATGTTTCTCCAAGCCTTTATGTTTCCATCAGTGGGTCCCATAAGATCTTGAAGATTTATTACCTTCTACTCTTTATTGTCAGGAAATTTATAAGTTATGGAACTCTAAGGAAACCTGACCATACTAAAACTTTTAAAAAGTCGCTGAGTCGGGAGTTTTAAGAACTTCCAAACCCATAACAAAAGGTTCTAAAGTTTTTAAAAGCTCCGACCTCCTGATGTCTCTCTCGACAGTACAAAATTTTAAGGTTTGGACTAGCTTCACCAATGCTTGGCACCATTCAAAAGAGGTGATAGCGTGAAAGTAAGATATTCTCAAGTTGACAGGAAGACATATCACTAAAAATCATTGCATTATCATGGTCGAGAGCACTATGTATAATGGCATCATTCGATGTAAAGTTTCAGGGATATGCACAAAGTGGTTTCGGTGCTCACAATGGGAGTCTTTAATAATTTTTCTTTCTAACTTGAAACATAAGTGAAGAACATGAGATGTTTAGCAAATTGCCTTGAAGGACCCAATTCACAGTGATCGCGGAGTATATACATCGATTTGTTGAAAAGACATCCTATTAGACTCTACTATCATCGCCAACGTGCCTCCAGTATTATGATTTCATTAGAATGCAATGAACACAGGATACATGCAAATTATTTTCATTGGTTGTGGCAGATTCCTAAATGAGTGTGCATCCTAATAAAATTCGGCATATATCTTAGTCATTACAAAGTATAACCTTCATCATAGAATGGAACGACTTTAGAAACTCTCACACAATGATAGCAAGATATACAAACAATGGTTCGTCAAGAATACTCTAGAAACTTTCAAATGAAGACAAGTTACACCTACTACAACAAGAAATTCTCTGATAAACATGTATGGGGAACGTATAGACAAGGCACATGAATCATTCTGTAGAATGGCTCTAAGAAAGGTAACGGCCAGATCCCATGGTCATAGAGGCGTGTTGAAAACAAAGATATTTATCATATGTATAGATTGAAAAGATCTGGTGGACATGTATGTCATGGAAGGAAAAGATCACGAGATGCTTGACAGAATGCTTCGAAGGAGTGAGGCTTCATGTGGCGTCAATAGGTATTGTTTTAGTCAAATGAAGAAACAGCTCAAAGTGACCCCCACAGAAGCTCAACTTAAGGACATTGTAGACTGACAACATGCCACAAAGTAATGTCGTCTCATGAAGTGCAGTGACCGCAACATATATACAAATTGATTCTGTTGAAACACAGTTGGCTGAGGTGATGCCATTACACTCTAAAAGCTGTCTCAAGTTACTCTTAGCAGTGTATTCCTTGAACCTCCTATGGTTGCAAGTGCCAGTACATGCTCTGAGAGATATATATGCAGTGCTCTTGAATTGTTTGTCAAATGTCCTGAAGAAGCACCTACAAGAAATGCCAGAGAATTGGGTAACGAGGAGGATGTTTCCTTTAGTGATCTTGAAGATGATGATGCATTTGATTGAACAACTTCTCAAGTGTATCATGTATATACCCAAAAATAAAAGGAGATTAATTCAACTCAATACGACGTCTTGGTAATTAGCAGAAAATTGTACTAGTTGAAATGCAGTTAATGCAAATAAATAGGAATTGAGAACTATACATTTCAATTAAATACCAATTCCTTGAAGTTGTCAACAATATTCAGTTGGGAAACTGACAAAGATGAGAGTACTTGAATGCAGACTTTGGCATAAGATAGTGCTTGCCATTCTGGTCAAAATATGTGTTGAATATTTAGTGTACTGTGTTTCGGATGAGGCTGAAATGTCTTTGCAAAGTGCACTATATGCTCTTTCTTAAACTGTGCAATACAATAAATTACTCCTTGGTATTAGTTGGCTGGAAATGTTCATGGCAGAATAAGTGGATGACCTTGAGAAGAGGACACTGGGAAAGAAGTGTCTTGTAATGGATTCTTTTGTACATGAAACTTAGGCAAATTCCAACCATTATAGCAAACAATACTGGATTAAGCAATACAATTTTGGTTGTGTAACTTCGTGTAGAGTATCATCAGGAAGACACCAAAATAGAAATTGATGTCATTGGAGATGTGGAGAAGTCAGGAATCCCCGAGGCCCTCAAATAAAACAAGTGGCATTACCTTCTTTGTTTTCATAGACTATATGAGAGATGTAATAGAAATTTTGTTTTGGGTAAAGTTAGGGTAATAAGTATAATAAACCATGATTTTATTGGTCTTAGAGGAGGTGGGCCAAGTCCACTAATGTTGTAAAATTAGATCAAGTAATTCTTCAGGGTAATTTGGAAAAGGAATTTGTGATTTGAAACAAGGAAATCTTCAAGAATGAGTTACGGGAAGGAAATTCTCATTACTTTCAAGAAATAGTTATTCCACAGGAATGGGAGAGTTTCTTTCTATGTTCAAATATTTCAAGAGACAGTTGGAACTGAAGAGTCACGGAGAGGAGATTATAAATCTCAATTTTTCTCATTGTAAAGGGATCTTTTTTTTTTTAGCTATTCGGGAGAATAGGGGAGTAGTTCTGTCTTCTTTTAGCACAATCTTGTTGTATAGGAGGTCGAGTTTGTGAACTCATATGTTGGCATTGGAGGAATATAGAGAGCATTTTTGAGTCTTTGAATTTATTAATGTTGTATTTGATTACAATAAACTGTGTTTCTTTGTAATTACTCTTTAGTGTCTTTTCTGTTATAATGGACTGTATATGTGTTTAATTCTAGAACTTTGAATTCAGTGAAACTCATTTGTTGAAAGGCATCTACTGTTCTTTCTTTTCCTGGATATCATTTGTGGGTGTGAGATGAGTAAACTTTGGGTTATTTGTCTGCATTCAATTCATTCTGATTTAATCTTTCACATCTATTTCATGGCTATAGGTAGATGGTAGTTTTCCTTTTCTGCTTTTCGGTCAAAAGTACACTCAGTATTTCAATTCATTGCAAACTATTTGAAGGTAGCTGCGCCTTGTAAAATAAGCAGAGAGCACTTGCAACTAATTATTACAAGTGACTCAACTGTTGGTAGGATTGTCATTAGTTTGGGCAGAGAATATAAAATCCAAATGACAAATCTGTTAACCAACAATAAGAAACAAAGAAATCAATCAAACAAAAAACTTCAAACCTTTGCAAACCTCTTCACTTCATGGCTTCCATTGATTGCCTATCATAAATGATCTTATCTATGAATATGGCCCTCAGAAGGTGCACTTCCTTGCTATTCCAAGATGTCAAATGGGAATGGCTATGATAGTTTATTGCAATAAAGATGAGCTTCACAACAATGGTAATGATATGGTAACAAGTTGATCGCAAGCAAATGGAATGACTTGGGTGCCAAAGACACGTTGTAATTCCTGCAGAGTAATGATACTAAAAACTTGGATGATAGAAATGGAAGAATTGAGTTCAATTTATAGACTTGTGAGAGAGAGGATCAATGGTATAGAAAGAATGAGAAGACCAATGGTTGAGAAACCTTGAGAGAATGTGCACAAATAGAAAGAAGACAAGTGTCACACAAAAGCTGTTTTGTTTGAGTTAACTGCTTTCTTTTATAAAGATAAGATTTAATTTCATAAATTAGAAAGCTTTTTTTCTAATTTAAGAGTTGTTGATAAAAACAAGATTGATTGAGTCAGTTAACTCAACTTGTGATTTACTTTTGCATGATTTGAGAGAAATTAAATAATAAATTATTTAATTTTGTGTGCATGAAGAACAAGAATTATTTTTAGAAGATTTGGAAGATTTTTGAGAAATTTGAAGACAAGAAAGCAAATTAAATAAATAAATTTATTTAATATTTTGTGCATGATTTGGAAGAATAGATAAAATATTTGGTTATATTTTATTTTTAGAGAATGAGAGGATTTAAATAAATTTGATTTATTTATTTAAATTTGGAAGAAGAGTTTGACTTAATTAAATAATTAAGAATTATTTAATTTGTTTGGAAGAATTAAATTAAATAAAGGATTTTATTTAATTATTGGAAGACATTAGAAGAGGTAATTAAATAATTTGATATTTAATTAATTTAGAGGAATATGAATCGAATAAATAAATAAATTGATTTATTTATTGAAAGAGGAATTAGACTTAAATAAATATTAAGAATATTTATTTAGATAGAGTTGTGTCATTTTTAGGTGTATACATTTTGCCCATCTTTGATGCAATGCAGTTTACAACGTTGCTTCAAAGAATAAATTTTCTGATAATGATACATGCCCCAGTTTGCCCCTGGTACAGGTTATGATGACATGATGCCCCTTCGGGAGATTGGATGAAAAGAAGGAAGAAGGACGTGAGATGGACAATCTCATGAAGAGGAAGGTTGAAGAACAGGTTAGAATGAAGAAAAATAGGTCACGATTTAGAGAAATGGGAAGAAATGGGCTTGGGAAGTAGTCACGGTCACCGCACAACTAGTTAGGGTACACTTTCTATACACAAGAGCTGGGTCCACAATCCTAGTCATTTGCACAGTTGGCTTTTATTGATAGGTCCCTGAGAGCTTAGGAGAGGATAGGAGCATAGAGCAGTCGGTATAGAGATGGATATTCCACGTGAGGAGCACCACTTTGAGCGAGTCTGACGGTTTGATTGGCCAACTGACGCAGGACCACCGGTATGTAGTTCAAAAAAAAATCACCTAGGGTCATTTATGAATGCAATAAATGCTAGGGAAACTTAGGGAAAATAAATGTGCAGTTTCATAGTTTGGCGCATTTGCCACACGAAACTGTGCCTTTATTGAATTTTGACGCATTTACGGTATGAATCGACGCATGCATATTGGCTGCACATATACATTATGGGTTGGCACATACATTAGGATTTTGTGCATTTGACATGGGAAATTGCATATACGCAAAAGCTGCGCATGCATGACATAAGTCGGTGCATACACTGCAAAGCTGTGCTTTTGATATGGGACTGCACTTTTACCCAATTTGGTGGTGCATTTGCCAGAAGTGGCGCATTTATTGTGAAATAGCACATGTACCTTTTGGTTCAGCGCATATGGTTTAGATAGTTAGCTTTACTTAACGAAATTGACTCGATTGGCATCTTGTTCGATGCGTCAATCAATAAGTGATCTCTGAGATTGTAGGAATCTAGTCAAGAGATGTTGTATGTTGTTTTAATCAATTCGATATGTTAAGTAAGTGATATGATGCTTTAGATAGGTTTGTGCAGTTTGGTAGATTTGGTTGACACGTTGCTTTGCTTGATTGTAGGAGGACATTCGGGATGTACTTATGTCATGGGAGCAGTTTCCCCTGCCATTGTTGCAGCAGTACATGCTTACTGAGATAGATCAAGAGGCCCTCGATGCTATGGGACTAGATTATGTGTGCTTCATGCCTGAGGTTTGTGTGACCCTTGGTTTGATGACTGCTACTATAGAGTGATTCCATAGTGAGGATGGGACCTTTCACCTGCCTACTGGTGAGATGGCGATTACCTTGGAGGATGTCTATAGGATTATGCACTTGCAGATACAGGGTAAGCTAGTAGAGTATGATCCTCAGCGGGATATAGGACTGGTAGAGTGCAAGCAAGTCTTTGATGATGTAGAGCTTGAGGGATAGGTGATCTCTTGGTAGGACATTCACAACTACTATGACTACTTCCCAGGGATAGTGGCTGGGTTGATCGGGGGTGTGGTCTACCCCGATAGGAGGTTGCATGGCTTCCCTGTTGGTTGTGGTGAGACCATGGAGAGGATGGTTACAGAGGGCACCCATTTTGCATGGGGTGTCTGTGTTTTGGCACATTTGTATCAGGATATGCATTAGGTGGTTTACCACAGGGGTGCCAACTTGTTTGTAGGCATCTGATTACTGTAGTTTTGGCTATGGGAGCATATTGTGATTACTCATCCGATATGCATCTTTACCAGGTAGAGGGGTGAGCCTTATAGCTATGGATACGCATTTGTTATTTCCCAGCACAAGCTGGGAAAGCTTGAGTATTGGAGGCATGTGCTAGACAATGTTGAGAGATTTGTTTGGTGTCCCTATCTAGATTGTGAGCCTTGGGATGATGAGGATGACGAGATGCCCTACTACTTTAAGACTCGGTGGTTCATTGGGAGGACATGATTTATATTGGAGAGATAGATAGTTAGCTAGGTTTGGCGACAGTTTGGCAGGGTACAGGGTATGCCACAGGGGCAGGCTCGATTTGCGAGGACACATGTAGAGCAGTTCAGATAGGGTCTGGTTGCTTCTTATGAGGAGGCACTAGCAAAGTTCTAGTAGACTCCTTATGTGGCTTGGCCAATGCGGAGGGAGGTCATAGATGTAGGGATGACTCCTGATTACGAGGAGTGGTTTGCTACTCATTCGTTCCTGAGATACTCAGGACTTGGAGAGTTGGTTCCTCGCTTGGATGATGAGTATTCAGAGGATGAGGAAGGTGCAGGTAGGAGGAGGAGACGGTGGAGATGGAGGTGATGGAGGTAGAGGGAGGTAGAGGCAAAGGAGGAGAGTTGGGGAGGGACCCTCCTAGCAGCAACAGGTAGTGTAGCCATAGGTTGCACAGTAGGTACAAATGTCGGCACCACAACAGGTGCCCTAGCAGGTGTCTCAACAGTAGGTGCTACAGGTTTAGGTTCCTCAAACTCCTGCCTAGCCTAATTTACAACAACAGGCTATTATTACACTGCAGGGACAGGTGAGACAGCTCAAGGCACATCTCTGGGTGGTAGAGTCCCGGAGAGAGTCAGATGTGCGGGTTTTATCTGGGCTCGCTACAGAGCAAGATGCAGCACTGGAAAGGGTACGGGCCATGAGACTTGAGAGAGATGTGGTTCTAGCAGCCTTGGGTATGGATGGGGCCACTATATTTTTGGTTACATAGGTGGAGCAGGGACAGGCTCAGGTACAATAGTTGCAGACATAGATTGCATAGGTATAGGGTGAGCTTGCCAGAGCATAGGCTTAGACACAGTATTACAGAGGACTGTATCACGAGGTGGTGCTGGCAGACCAGAGGGCACTGAGCTACAGGAGCCAGTCTGTGGTAGGTACATTCCAGAGGGCAGGTGGTTCATGGTCAGCGGCCTCTGCTATGGGTTCGCAACAGTCAAGAGCTGGTAGAGGTGGAGGTGGAGAGGGTAGTGTTGGGAGCAGTGCCCCACGGCAGCAGGGCTAGTCATCATACTTGTACCATTTTTGGCTTATGTATACACTTTTTGATGGCTCAGATAGCCTAATATGTATACTTCCATTATTTGCCTAGTCTCAATCGATCTTTGTATGTGAATTGAAGCCCTCAGAAGCATACTTCCTTGCTTTGTTTTTCTAGATGACAATGGAGAGATGGCTATGATAATTTTTGTAATGAAGATGAGCTTCAAAACAATGGTAATGATATGGTAACAAGTTGATCGCAAGAAAATGGAATGACTTGGGTGCCAAAGGCGTGCTGTAATTCCTGTAGAGTAATGATACTAAAAGCTTGGATGATAGAAATGGAAGAATTGAGTTCAATTTATAGACTTCTGAGAGAGAGGATCAACGATATAGAAAGAATGGGAAGACCAATGGTTGAGAAACCTTGAGAGAATGTGCGTGAATAGAAAGAAGACAGGGGTCACACAAAAGTTGTTTTGTTTGAGTTAACTGCTTTCTTTTATAAAGATACGATTTGATTTCATAAATTAGAAAGATTTTTTCTAATTTAAGAGTTGTTGATAAAAACAAAATTGATTAAGTCAGTTAACTCAACTTGTGATTTGCTTTTGCATGATTTGAGAGAAATTAAATAATAAATTATTTAATTTTGTGTGCATGAAGAAGAATTATTTTTAGAAGATTTGGAAGATTTTTGAGAAATTTGAAGATAAGAAATCAAATTAAATAAATAAATTTATTTAATAGTTTGTGCATGATTTGGAAGAATAGATAAAATATTTGATTATATTTTATTTTTAGAGATTGAGAGGATTTAAATAATTTTGATTGATTTATTTAAAGAATTTGACTTAATTAAATAATTAAGAATTATTTAATTTGTTTGGAAGAATTAAATTAAATAAAGGATTTTATTTAATTATTGGAAGACATTAAAAGAGGTAATTAAATAATTAGATATTTAATTAATTTAGAGGAATATGAATTGAATAAATAAATAAATTGATTTATTTATTGATAGAGGAATTAGACTTAAATAAATATTAAGAATATTTATTTAGACAGAGTCGTGTCATTTTTAGGTGTATACACCCCTCCTACATTTTGAGTTGTGTGTTGCATCTCTACTTTCCATGTATCTGCATTCATTTATATATATATATATATATATGAAAATTAAAAAGAAATAATCACTGTATTCATCATGTTTTGCATTCTTCAATATTGTCTTCTTTGTGTCTTGTGTACCTATTACTGTCTTCTTTGTGTTTTGCGTGCCTGTTACTGTATTCACTGTGTTTGGCGTGTCTGTGGTGTGTTTTCTCTAATGTCTACCTAAGATTGGGGGCTAGAAATAGTTCCTCAATCTTTGTGTATACATTAGCTTTAAGTGCCTGGCATGTTTGTTATGTTTTGACCGTACTTTAATGCATGTATAGGTCTTGCGTTCATACATACATTAAAGTGGGGGCTAAATGTTATGTCATAAAATGTCCCCCTAGGACTTTTACCTCCTAAGTTTACCTCTTGGGTCCCTTGTTTTGCATCTTGCATGTTCATTATAACTCTTGAAAGAAAATGGCCTAAAACCCATGTCAAATGGGGCTTGAGGGACATTGTGACATTTGACCCTGTCCTGAAATAGGACCTAAGGAACTGGGTGCTCACGCCCTAGTCCTGCCCTATTTTAGGTAGGTCCCAAATTTGAATGTCAGTTATGTGATCATTAGACGGTTCCGTTGCCGACATCTTAAGTTTGAATTATGAAATTTGTGGTGGGAATGCATTTATAAGCATGTTTAAGGATTAATTTGTAAACTAGAAGATGATTATGAACTTTTGGAGAACTTATGATTTTATAGCATTCAAGATATTCATTGTTGTAGAGAAGAATATTGTTGTTGTGTTTGTGATTGTAGATTTAGCTTCATCTTCTCATGTGTTGAAGGATTTTCATCTACATGCGAACTACACCTCCGAGGTGATATCTATTTGTGTTGAATCAAGCATTTATCAATTTGTTTTTACCTCTATCTCATAGGGATATGCACTCTTTATCAAAAAATGGTGTTGGAAGGCTTAAATGCTATTCTAGGGCTTGACTGAGGCAAGCTTCTAAACACCACAACCCCCAACCAACTCCTTGTGATTGTAGGTTACAGGTATCAGATTTCATGGAGTGGAGTTATAGAGGAAGGTTGCAGAAGATAAGGATTCCAGATCAAGCAAAAAGAAGCAGTCTAGTGCACTTTCAGGACAAGGGTGCTAGAGGTAAAATCCTTCGAGGTTGCAGACACAAAAATCTCTGTGACAGTGATAATTAGCATCAGAAGAAATCCTAACATCTCGAAGAACATCCTGCTTGGACTACGGTGTGAACTCCAGTGTCCTTCGCATATTCCGTAGTAGAAATAGATAGAATAGTGATCATTAGTGTCGGAAGGGGTTCAAAACCCCTTGAAGAAAACACTGCATTAGACTAGGGCACGAGCCATGAAGTCCCCAAACATTTTGTATCACAAACTTCAAAAAATGGTTAGTAACTAATCTTTGTCTATTGCCTTGGTCTGCGAGCATTTGTCATAATTTATCAGTTTGCTTACAATGAGCATATTTGAGCATTAAATTAACACATTAATAGATAATTTTTAAATTTCCACATTGTTACAAGTGACCCTCAACCTTTAGGTGAATCCTCTTGCAAAAGGTGTGATTTAACTCGGTTGAAATGTCTTTGAATGCTTTTAGTGAAAGGAGGATCTAGCTAATCTATCCTATCTTTCCCTCTTTTCCTATTAAACACTATTTTTATTAGAAAGAACTGTTTGCCAAAAATATTTAAGTTCCTAATGCATATAGCCTTTGGACACCACCCTGGATTGATAAATTAAATGAAGAGGATTACCGTGATCCTCATCATCATGATATAATCATTTTTGAGTTTGTTCTTAGTTCAGGGAGTAGTTGCTTCCTTGGTTTGTAGCCCTAAAACAAAGTCTTCAGGGAGTTGTAGCTTCTTTGGGGGTGACCCTAAAAACTTTCTTCAAAGAGTAGTTGCTTCCTTGGGTTGAAGCCCTAAAATAAAGTCTATAGGGAGTAGTAGCTTCCTTGGGTTGTAGCCCTAAAATAAAGTTGTAATTTTTATAGCAGTGACCTTCATATATTGTGAGTTAATCCTCACCATGATTTTTCCCCTTTGGGGTTTTCAACATAGATCTGGTGTTATGTGGCGTTGTGCATTATGCTGAAATTTTATGTTTCTGTTAATGCTATAACATTTAAGTTTCAATTTTCTTTGGAGGGTTTGAGACTTGTTTGAATACTGATTCATCCCCCTCTTAGTATTAGGTGTGTTCAACAATTGGTATCAAATCCAAGTTCCTCAAAAGGAGCTTAACCACTTGAGGAAGGTCCAAGATGGCTCATAATGGATCTCACAAGGTACCTATGTTTGATGGAACAAATTACTCCTTTTGGAAGCTATGAATGGAAAACTATCCTCTCTAGGGTTTGGTGTTTGGAAATCTGTCAAGAATGGTTACACTGCTCTTGCTAGTGATCCTATAGATCTAGATGAGATTAAGTTGTATGTCAATAATTCCAAGGAAAAGAGTGCTATCATGGGTGGGCTAGTTGATTCAAAAATTCTGAAGGTAATGAGTTGTAGTTCTGCCAAGGATGTCTCAGTAAAACTTAGTAGCATTTATGAAGTAGATAGTAAAGTGAAGAAAGCTAAGATATAAATCTTCAAGAGCAAATTTAAGACCCTGAGGATGGTAGAAGATGAAGACATTTCCAGTTATAAGCTCTGAGTGGATGAAATAGTTAATGGCATCAGAGGTTTGGTGGAACAGTGAAAGAAGATGAGATTTTGAAGAAGGTGTTTAGTTCTCTCACTAAATCTTGTAGTAATAAGATATCTACCATTGAGGAGACTCAAGATTTGGATCACTATACAATAGATAAATTGTTTGGTTCTCTCACAACCTTTGAAATGCGAGAATTTGACAAAGGTGTTCCAAAGAAGGAAGCAACATTCACAGTAAGAAGGAAAAAGATGAAACAAATAATCAAGATGATCTTGATGAGGTAGAGGAAAACTTTGTGAGAAGATTGAAGAAGGACATTGGAAAATACAAAGGTAAGTTACCTTTCAAATGCTTCAATTATGGGAAAGTTGGTCATTTTGCCTCTAAATGTCCTTTTAAAGAATCAAGGGGTAGTAACAAGAGAGAGAAGTTCAAAAAGGGTCTTTATTCTGTGGAGAAAAACTACTCTTTAGAAGATGAGGATCATGATGATTCAAATGATGAAACACTTTTCATGGCCTTGATTGTTGGTGACAAAAGAGGTGATATTGGGAAATGTAAAAAGTTTGCTACCTTGCAAGCTAGCAAAGACAATGAAAAATCAATGGTTGTATGGACTACCTTTCATGCAAAAGAAGAAGCAAATTCTTAGGTAATTGATAGTGGTTGTTCTAACCACATGACTGGTGACAAGGAGGAATTCATCAACCTTAAGAAGTGGAATGGTGGAGTTGTCAAGTTTGGTGGTGATAAGTTAACACAAATTTGTGGAAAGGGTGCTATAACCATTGATGGAAAGAACAAGACTGAGGATGTCCTCTATGTCAAAGGGATGAAGCACAATCTCCTCAGTGTCAGTTAGATGTGCAGTAAAGGATACAATCTTACATTTCATGCCAAAGGTTGTGAAATCAGGAAGGTAGGGTCCAGGAGACTAGTTGTAGAAGGTATTAAGACATGAAGATATCTATCATCTAAAGGAGGTAAATAGAAGAACCTATTTATTGGCTCAATCTGGTGAGTGTTGGCTATAGTACAAGCAAATGGGACACATCAACTTTGACAATATGGTAAATATTATCTCTACTCATGTGGTGAGAGATATGCCTAAGATAACTAAGCATGTAAACACATTATGCAAGGAATGTCAAATGGGAAAGTACATAAAGACAAATTTCAAAAGCAAGGAGTATTCTTCTACAATGCCTTTGGAGCTAATTCACACTGACCTATGGGGACCTACAAGAACAAAGAGTCAAAAAGGTGAAAGGTACTTAATGTTGCTTATTGATGATTACTCTAGAATGACTTGGGTTACTTTTGTAAGAGAAAAATTAGAAGCCTTTGATAAGTTTAAAATTTTCAAAGCAATAGTTGATAAAGAAATGGACGCTATGATCAAATGCTTAAGATCTAATGGAGAAGGTGAGTTCACTTCAAATGAATTTGAAAAGTTTTGTGAAGACTGTGGTATTAGGAGACATCTGTTTGCTCCTAGGACCCCTCAACAGAATGGGGTAGTAGAGAGGAAGAATAGGACTGTGCAAGAGATGGCTAGGGAAATGTTGAAAGATACAGATCTACCTAATATGTATTGGAAGGAAGTAGTTCACACTGTTGTCTATCTACTTAACAAAGTAGGATTGAGGGTCAATAGCACTAAGACCCCTTATGAGCTATGGTATGGAAGACCTCCCACTATCAGATACTTTAGGATCTTTGGCAAGAAATGTTACATTAGGAGAGATGAAGATCTTGGAAAGTTTGGTTCAAGATGTGATGAAGGGATCTTTCTTAGTTCCTCAACCAGAAGAAAGACCTATAGATGTTACAACAAGAGATTGGGAAAGATGATTGAAAGCACAAATGTTAAGGTAGATGAAGATTTGTATTAGATCTCACAAGAACCAGAGGAATGCAGATCTGATATACCTCCCTGCTTTGAAGAAGAAGAAGAAGAGGAGAAAGAAGAGAAGGAATAAGAATCAGAGAAGATCCCTAAGACTCCAGTAAAGTATGTTTAGAGGAATCATTCAGTAGATTAGATTATTGGGGATAAGAATGAAGGTGTGCAAACTAGGAGAAGGCTTGCAAAAGAAAGTGAGCAAGTGAATTTATACATACTATCAAAGGTAGAGCCCAAAACCTTTGCTAGCAATGGAAGAAGAATTGAATCAAAGAGTTAGACATGGGAATTGGTTACCAGACCAGTTGATAAGAATGCTATAGGAACAAAGTGGGTGTTCTAGAACAAGCTGATTGAAGATGGTGAAGTTGTAAGGAACAAAACAAGATTGGTGTGTAAGGGTTATTCACAAGTTGAAGGCATTGATTTTGAGGAGACTTTTGCTGTAGTAGCCAGGATGGAGGCAATTGGGATGTTTCCTACCTTTGTTGCTCACAAGAACTTGAAGGTCTATCAAATGGATGTCAAGTCAACATTCTTGAATGGTAATTTAGATGAAGAGGTCTACATTGAGAAACTAGATGGTTTCTAGCTATCAGAAGATCTAGACATGGTGTGCAGAGTCAAGAAATCTTTGTATGGACTCAAGGAAGATCCTAGAGCTTGGTATGCTCAGTTGGATAAATACTTACTTCAGAAAGGTTTCAAGAAAGGTAGTACAGATAGTAATCTTTACATTAAGGAAGAGGGAGACAAGATTTTGATAGTTACAGTATATGTTTATGGCATTATCTTTGGTGGAGATGATGATATGTGTAAGATGTTTGTAGAAGAGATGCAAAAAGAGTTTGAGATGTCTATGATTAGTGAGATGTCTTTCTTCTTTGGGCTTCAAAATTTTTAGCTAGATGATGGTATCTTTGTTTCTCATGCTAAGTATGTTAGAGAGATGTTGAAGAAATTTGATATGGAGGATTCCAAACTAGTAAGTACTCCTATGGTTATTAGTTGTCATTTGAGCAAGGTAGATGAGTCACTTGAGGTTGATCAGACTCTTTATAGATATGTGATTGGAGGATTATTGTACCTGATTGCTTCTAGACCTAATATTATGCATGCAATATGTTTGGTTGCCAGATATCAAGCTAATCCTAAGAAAACTCATGAGAAGGTAGTAAAAAGAATATTTAGATATTTGAAGAGAACTTTGGATTATGGCTTATGGTATCCAAGAAGTAATGACTTTGATATGAGTGCTTACACTGATGCTGATTGGGCTAGTTGTATTGATGATAGAAGAAGTACAAGTGGTGGTGCTTTCTTTTTAGGAAGCAGATTGGTTTCATGGCATAGTAAGAAACAAGATTCAATATCTTTAACAACTATAAAGGCATAGTATATTGTTATAGCATCTTGGTATACACAAGTGTTGTGGATGAAGAAAACATTGAAGGACATCAAGATACAATATGATGAGCCTATTCCTATTTTGTGTGACAATACTAGTGCTATCGATATTTTCAAGAATCTAGTGATGCATTCTAGAATCAAGCATATATCAATTAGGTATCACTTTTTGAGAGAGAAGGTTGCATAGAAATAAGTTAAGTTGGAATATGTTCCAAAAAAGGATTAGATTGTAGACATTTTCACAAAGGCTCTTGCAAAGGATACTTTTGAATATCTTAGGTAGAAGTTAGGGGTAATTGCCCCTCCTTCTTGCTAGATGCATAGTTGGTGCATCTTTCAAAGGGGAGTAATTCATGCTATATCTTTTTCCTTGACTGATGGTGGCTACCTCTCAGGGGGAGTAGGTAGTGGTTGTCACTGATAGGAGGAGAAGGTTGAAAAGGAGAGTTTGTGCCCTAAGGGGGAGAAGTAGTTTCCCTTTGTCCTTGATGTCAAAGGGAGAGAATGAGTAGGTGTGTGTTGCCATCAATGCCAAAGGGGGAGATTGTTGCACATATGTTACCTAGGGTTGTTACTGTTGTGGTTGTCAGTGATGTCAATACTCACTTTGGGTTGTCATTTCAATGCTTATGTTGATGGTGTGCTAACAGTGATGTTGTTGATGTTCATGGTTGGATGTCATGCCTTGTTTAATGTCAATTAAAGTTGTATTTAGTATGTTTACTTTTAGCAGAGATGATATCATAATGATATATTAAGATGGGAATTAGAAGCATCAAGATGAGGATTAGAAGTAATGTTGATGTTGAGAAGATGTTGCTGATGTTTTGTAGCATGTTGTATGCTCTCTCCTACTGATCCTAAGGAAGCATGTATTGCTACAATGAGACTTTGGTCTCTAGATGTTGGTGAAGGTTTCTGATGTAGGAAGTTGCCTTGAAGACTGCTTGGGAAAATGCTCCACATTCCTCTGCATTTGAAGATATGGTCATGCAGTTCAAGAGTTAAGTTCAGAAGGTTGTAAAGGTGCTACATTCAAAGTTTCACATCATTTGTTCCTCCATAGAGAAAGTTGTAAGTGACAGAGTGCAAGACTGTATTGTCCAGTGGTTGGTTTCAGTGTCTATTGTCTTGTGCCAACTTGTTACTATATGAGGTGGTGAACAATTGGCTAGTGAAGAATGATCCTGCTGATCTTGTGATGTTTCTTGTTTCTTCACAAGGTATTTTTTGGTTTCTATGGAATAGCTTGTGGTCCGGAATGAAGGTGTTGCTATGTTATGCTTTTTTCCTGGCTGACTGAGGTATGTTGAAGGTGTACAACACAAAATCCTTGTTGTGCAGAGTTTAAGGAGTGTTTAGAGATGTTGTATGGGTCATGTTGACTCATCTGGGAGAAGAGCAAGTAATGTTTAATATTCCAAGAGTACAACCAAGTTGTAATGATCGATGTGCTATAAGCTTCATGTTTTCTTGCTTAAGGGTGAGATAATTCAATTGGGTGAAGTGTGCGGATGTTATTCTATGAAGGATGATGCTGTGAAGGATGTTTAGGACTAGGTTAATCATGTGTTGGAATCTGCAAGGTGTGTTCCTCTTCCTAGTGTTGTGTGTAGTTTATTTTAGGGCTTGCTCTCTACACATTTCATGATTGATCTTTGGCTGACTTGTATTTGTAATATTCTTGTTGTCTCTGGCCGACATGTAATGTAATCAATGTAATATCACATATATTGTAAACCTAGGTGATCTAGGTGAGGCATGATTGTGAGTATGTATGTGTGAAGTGGAATATGGATGTGTAATGCATTATGATGTGCGACTAAAAGAGAAAGCACAGAAGTGACAGATCATGTCTGGATTCATCTTGAAGATATTTTTGAGATAGAAGGGAAGTGAAGAGTGAACCTAACTGATTGCTGAAGGCAGTGAACCAAAGGCAAAACTTCTTGAAGGCTAAAAGCAATTAGTAAATACGCTATACAGAAGATATTTGAAGAAGTTGCAAAAGTTGTCAAGGTAGAAATGCAATCATCAAAAGGAGTGAGCTTCATTATGAGTTTCAGATAGTAGAAGTACTATCATGTTGTATTCATTTTGAGTTTGTTCTTAGTTCATGGAGTAGTTTCTTCCTTGGGTTGTAGCCCTAAAACAAAGTCTGTAGGGAGTTGTAGCTTCCTTGGGACTGACCCTAAAACCTTTCTTCAGGGAGTAGTTGCTTCCTTGGGTTGAATCTCTAAAACAAAGTATGCAAGGAGTAGTAGCTTCCTTGGGTTGTAGCCCTAAAACAAAGTTGTAATTTTTATAGCAGTGAGCTTCATATATTGTGAGTTAATCCCCTTTGGGGTTTTCCACATACATCTTGTGTTATGTGGTGTTGTGCATTATGTTGATCTTTTATGTTTCTATTAATGTTGTAAAGTTTAAGTTTCAATTTGCTCTGGAGGATTTGAGATTTGTTTGAATACTGATTCACCCTCCTCTTAGTATTAGGTGTGTTCAACAAGGACTACTTTCGAGTTAGTGATAGGAAAGAGGAGTTTTTCACAACTAAACAAAAGGAGGATGAAAGTTTGGAATATTATCTGGATAGATTCAATTTTGCTTTACAAAGATATGGGAATTCCATGGAACATAATTTAGACAAAGCTTTATTCCTCAGGGGATTAGAAAAAGAATCAAAGAAAGTCTTGGATTTGATGGGAAATGGAAACATTAACCAATTAAACATGCCAGACATAGAAGAGATCTGTATGATTTACTCCATAATATAGGATGGCATTAGGGCACCTCGATCTGCTAAAGGAAAGGATGATATAAGTCAATTGATGGAGGAACTTTCTAATCTCAAAATAGACATCCTCAGTCAGTTGAACACAACCTTGGATGGATTTTAGGCAAAAAAAATAACTACAAAACCATTGTCCATTTATTGTCCTGGGTACAGAAATAAACATCTTCTGGGAGAATGTCCCTTGGAAAAGATTGAGGTCTACCAAATTTGTGACAAAAACCACCCTACTGACTAGTGTGATCAACTTCTTTCTTTGAAATGGTTGACAAGGAAAATACCTAGATGGATGAAGAAATGAACTACATTGGCCAGAAACCACATGGAAATCCCTCATATCCACAACATCCACATCAATAGTCTTATAGAGGCTCCTCAAATTGGGGTGCTAACCAATGGAATCCACAGTGGAATGGACCCATATAGCTTCCCCAATTTGGTCCACCATAGTGGTAGAGCCAATATTGGTAAAGTCGACAATGGCCTAGCCAATAATGGGGAAACCAATAATAGAAAAATCAACCCTAGTGTAATAAAAAATAGGGAAAGCAGATCTGGCAGAATCAACAAGGACCACCACAATTTCAACCCCATTATGGACCTTAGTGGAATTCCTAGCAACACCTTAGTCAGCCTTATCAGAATCAATAAAGATGATTCCCTAACCAACAATAAGACCTCCTGATAGTTCTAATGAATACACAACAAAATGAACTTGTTAGTCAACCACCTCTCCTTGCTCAGCCTATGGCGAATCCTAAGCATAATAAACAAGGGGCAACAATTTACCTAACTGATCAAGAAAACATAGCCGGAGTAAATGCAATATACCTGAATAACCTTGAATTGCACTTAGGGGAATCTCTTCCAAGACCATCTCCCCCCATTATTGTTGAAATAATTGATGAACTAGAAAAACAACCACAACATGAGATTATTACCACTAGGATGCCAGAGAAACAATCTAGAGAACACTCTAGAGTTCCTCTAGAGATGAACTTTGGAGTTCCTCTAGAGTCATACTCCAGAGCTCCTCTAAAGATACACTCTAGAGCCTCTCTGAAGACTACAAGTAAGGCACCTTCCCTAAATGGTTAAAGCACACTACCCCTAAAAAAATAAAAACCATCCAACCAAATAAAAACAACTGAATAATCATAATTACTTCAAGAGAACAGACAATTGAATATTGAGATACCGCTTCTCTAAGCCATCAGAGATGTTCTCAAACTTAATCAATTTATCAAAAAACATTGTGTCAGGACTCAGGGGCAAAGGCCAACCCTTCCTAAAACCATTCTAGTGGAGGGAAAAGTAGTCAACCTGCTAATGAGGGAAATCATCCTCTCTAAATATGGTGACCTTGGCAACCTTGTTATCATGATTTGCATTGTAGGAACTAAGATATCATACATGTTGGTTGACCTAGGGGTAGAAATTAATGTGATGATGGTCCAAACCTCTGATAAGATGGCTCTTAGAGGCATGCATCCCACTTCCATCATTCTGAAGTTGGCTTATGAGTCAGTGACAATTCCCAAAGGAGTGCTTGCTAATGTACCTGTAATGATAGAATCAGGGGAATTCCCTGTGGATTTTTTGATCTTGGAGCCAAGGAACCACAAAAATGGTTATCCCTTAATTTTAGGAAGGCCTTGGTTAGCCACTGCAGCTGCATCAATTGAATGCATAATAGGTGATATGGTCATATCCAATGGAATGGGAATGAAGAAGATCTTCTTGTACCCACCAGCCAAACCATTTAGTCGGCACTCAAGAAAAGTTTGGGTGGATGAACCAACCACTAGAGAAAATAGTGCTTCCCTAGCCATGGTGACTATTACAGAGCACTTAGGGGAATTAGAAGGAGAAATATATTATGACACCCCTAAAGACATAACTCACATCCTCATCAAAGGGAACACAATGGACCTCGCTTAAGATTTAAGGGATGAACTTTTGATTGTAGCCCGTTGTACCCTTGGCAATGTTATACCATGTGGAGAAAATTTCTACAGAGACCTTGCCACCTTTCATCTACTACTTCCACATCCTTTCCCCCTAAACACCATCAGTCTAGAATGTAGAGTAGGAAAATCCATGTAATAAACCACAAAACAAATTATGATCTTACCTGGGAAAACACTTAACATCGGTACTCAGTTAATAACAAAGCACGAGGCAAAACTTCTTAATCTTCTAGTATCCCATTCAGAAGAGTTCACTTGGAAATATAAGGACATGAGGAGCATACCTGTTGATATTTGTACTCACTACATATATACAAAAGATGTTAATATGGTTAGACAACATCAGCGAGAGATTGAACTCTACACTGAAAGAAATTGTGAAAACTAAGATAAAAAAATTGTTGTAGGTTGGATTCATCTATCCTATCTCAGATAGCCAGTGGGTGTCCCTGTTATTCATAGTGCCCAAAAAGAATGGAAAATGGAGAGTATGTATTGATTATAGGGAATTAAAAAAGGATAAAAAAAGGACTATTTCCCTTTTCCATTCATTGACCAAGTGTTAGACAACCTAGCAGGAAGGAAATACTTTTCATTCTTGGATGGTTTTAGTGGATACAATCAAATCCAAGTGGCACCTAAGGACCAAGATAAAACCACCTTCACTTGCTATTAGGGAACATTTTCTTATAGAGTGCTCCCATTTGGAGTATGCAATGTACCAGCTACCTTCCAAAGGGCAGTGCTGACCATTTTTGCAGAATTAGAAAATGAATGTATGGAAGTCTACGTGGATGATTTAACTATTTATGGGAACACATTTGAGTATGCCCTACAGAATTTAGAGAAAGTGCTGAAATGTTTTGAGAAGCACCACTTGTCTTTAATTCATGAGAAGTGCTTCATGATGGTGGAACAATGTATTATGCTTGGCCATCACATATCTATTGAGGGGATAAAGGTAGACAATAACAAAGTGGAAGTAATAACACAATTACCTACTCCTAAAAATCAAACTAATGTCAGGAGTTTCTTGGGACATGTTTGTTACTATAGGAGGTTCATTGAGAATTTTATTAAAAATAGTTGCTTAGGTATGTTCTCCCTTTTGACAACAGATACTGAGTTTCCTTGGACAGAAGAATGCCAAACCATTTTTGAAACTATCAAGGAGAAACTGACTCACACCCCTGTCCTAAGAGCACCAAACTAGACTCTCCCTTTCTGCATTCAAATATATGCATCTAACAAGTCAATAGGAGTAGTCCCAGGACAAAAAAAGGGGAAGGAATGTATGCCATCTAATACATCAATAAGAATCTCACCCCTGTTGAAAAAAATTATACCACCACAGAAAAGAATTCCTAGCTGTGATATATGCTATTAACAAATTTAGGCATTTTATCACAGTTTACAAAATCTTTTTACACATCAATCATGCAACGATTAGGTATTTAATGAACAAACCAATTGCCAGTGCAAGGATTATTAGGTGGTTACTGCTATTACAAGAGTTTGACATTACCATTATTGATAATCCAAGGAAATTTAATCTGGTTGCTAACTTTTTGTCTAGACTGCGTACAGGAGGAGAAGATGCACCTATGGAGTATGGTTTTCCAGATGAGCATTTATTTATTGTATATAAAAACACCTTGGTTTTATGATATAGCCCATGTCCTAGATATAGGCTTGTTCCCTCCATAATTTACTTCAAAACAAAGGAAGAAGTAGGTGAAAGAAAGCTTATCTTATAAATGATTGAATGGTCTATTGTTCAAATGTGGTCCTAACTTTGTTTTGCACGGGTGCTTAAGGGCTGATGAAATTTTTGATGTCATCAGGACATGCCATGATGAACCAGTAGGAGGACATTATTTTGCATAATGGACCATCCATAATGTTTTAGGAGAAGGCTATTATTATTGGCCATCTTTACATAAGGATGTAAAAAGGTATGTAAGACAATGTGATCAATATCATAAGATGGGACAACCCACATTCACAAATGAGTTGACACTAGACCCTTAGGTGGTTTTAGAACCATTTTAAAAGTGGGGTCTAGATTTTGTTGGACCCATTTCTCCAACATCAACAAGAAAGGATACATCTTAGTATGCACTAACTATGTGACAAAATGGGTAGAAGTTCAAGCCTTGCAGGTTGCTAGGGAGGATAAAGTTGTTGATTTCTTGTACAACTGGATCTTCTTGAGGTTTGGAGTCTCGAGAACTATAATCTTAGACCAAGGACCCCAATTCAATTCTCAAATGATCTAAGCATTCACATAGCTCTATCAGATAAAACACCAAAAATCATCACCTTATCATCCTTAAGCTAATGGACAGGTGAAAGTCACGAACATAGAATTGGAGAACATATTAACAAGGATAGTAGCAATGAACAAAAAAGATTGAGAAAATAGACTACATGAAGTAGTATGGGCTTACAATACAACATGGAAATTAACAACAAATATTCTCCTTATGAGCCTCTCTATGGGAAGAATCCTATCCCCTCAATAGAATTTGAACTCCAAACACTTAGGATAACACTTGATATTAGGTTACCTTTGTCCATTGCACAACAAAATTGGATCTTACAACTTAATTAGTTGGATGAGATTAGGATGGAGGCCATTCAACAAACAATGGCATGATCAACATATCAAGAGGAGGATGTTTTAACATGGAGATTGGGTTCTCTTGTATGACTCTAAGCTCAAGGAATTAAAGGGAAAACTACAAACTCATTGGATGGGGCCTTATGAAGTCAAAGAAGTATATGACAATGGAATAGTCTAGTTGACACCTATTGATGGAGAAACCACATTTTTAGTGAATGGTCATAGGATGTGCTTATACCAGTGACCATCCACTAAGGAAGAATTTGTCAAGAATCTATGTTACGTGGGAGAGGTTATACTCTCTTGCATGGTTGATGGATAAAATTAAAAAAGGGTTGAAAACTAGTAAAAAGGCGGCCCTTCTCAAAAAATATAATAATAAAAGAGATGAAAACCAGCAATGGTGGTTCTCTTCTTTCTTGTAGGTACACATCTGGTGCTAACAAAACTCCATCTCTAAACCTTTCCCCCGGTGCTCATTTCTGCACTATCCAAATTACATGACCACATCAGTAGCACCTCATAGGCATGGCATCGACATATCACACCTAGAAAAAACAATTGTCCACCAATTAAGGATTCATTTCTTTTCACTCGTATTGACGCATGTTCCATGGTGACATCATCAACAAGTGAGGAAATAGATGTTGTAGTAGTCATCAATGCCATATCACATGTTCTGGTAATATGAATGGTCAAATCACATCTCGCAGATGATATGACACACATTTCTGACCTGAAGTCAAATAATTACGATGAAAACCACAAGTAACACTTGTCTTTATCTTGTTAAATAAGGTATTTACTATATTTTTTTTGGTATGATCAATCATCAACCGCCACCTTTCCCATTCCCCAAACATGCCTCAACACCTATTATCCATGTGCCACCATTACTGTCCCTCTAGAGTGACATAACCACCTTGAGTGGAGGTAGTTTTCCTTAATTTTCCCTTGCGCAACCATCATTACTATAGATAACTCCAAAGTTGAGGTTCAAAAGAGAAAATAAAATAAAAGAAACTAGAAGTCATTCAAATGATATTCTACATTGAAGTTTCCAGTGCGACGGAGAAAACTTAGACCTAGGGTTGAGACACAGTGAGAAAGAGAGGGATCATTAGGATAGTGGTGGACACCCAATTAGATCGCACTGCAACCATAGGAGTAAAGAAGAAATCTAAACCTGCAATAGTGGAGGCACTGGTAAAAGACCAAGCAATTGCAGACATTCTTTGGAATGCAAGGTGGTTACCATTCCTACAAAAATTTGAAGGGTACAGAGAGGACGTGGTTGAATAATTTGTCTTGCACCTCAAGGAGGGATAAAGTAAAGTCTAGGGTGTCACCATCCCCATCTCCACAACTATCATCAATGACATTTCAAGCCTGCCAGAGGAAGGTGAGAGGTTCTATCATTTGAAAATTATGTATTCTGAACTTATATAATATTTTTCAATATAAAATGAACCTGCAACTCAAACACATGTAAATAAGGGGGAAGTAAAAGGGATTTTTAGGACCAGTCTTCCTTCCCCATGGCACTCTCTGGCCACCTGGCTCATGAAATATTTCACTTGTGGTGGCCAATTTGCCATAGTGTTGGAACCTATCATGAAAATGCTTATCTTCCGAAGGCGTGGGTAGGTTCACCTTGAATATAAAATCAACATGTCAAATTTCCTCTACTCTGCCATCACCTCAATGGCAGATAAATATTAGCAGGGGAAGGGTTAGTTAAAACACCATGGGCTTGTTTTCCTTACCATGAAGCATCATTTCTTAACACATGAGGGAGGGGCAACCCAGTGGAACACCTTCTTACAAGTCAAATATAAGAACAAGAAGAAATCAAAGAAGACTTCCACTGAGGGTTCATCTCTCACTAAGGAGGAAAGGAAAGAGAAAACAATTGAAACAACATCCTCCTCACCTATGACTAAAAAGAGGAAGGCAAGCGTAATTGAGATTATCCCCTCTCCACCTACAGTAGAACAGGAGGAACCATAAAAAAATGAATAAAACCCCTCACCACCAAAGGGAAAGAAGAGAGGAAAGGAAAAGATAAGCCTCAGGAGGAATACCTTGCACAGGCCTCCTCAACACTGAAAATTAAGAAAAACCCCTCACCACCAGAGGGAAAGAAGAGAGGAAAGAAGGGAAAAGATAAACATCAGAAGGAATCTTGTATATAGGCCTCCAAAACATCAGAGGCACCCATTTTTGAGCCCCAGGACATTTCCTTAGGTTTAGAAGAACCTTCAGAGAAAACACAAAGAGTGCTCCGAAGAAGTAAATGCAAGAGGGCAAAGACTCAGATGAAGATGGATACAGAACTGATTGCTAAGGTCTTGTTAGAACTTCGGGCCTTAACACTAATAGGTGGTGAGATAGAGTCACAAGCAACTAAGATTGAACTTGCACATGACTAGACACCTACAAAAGAGGTGGAACCCTACCCTCCTACCTCTAGAGGAACAATGGAGATAGAAACTGAAGGTGTTGAGCTTATGAAAGCACCAGAGTCAGAGGCACTAGAGACTGAAACAAAATATTAGGCAGTGCCAGAGACAGTAACATAAGCATGACCATCTATTGATAAAGAAAAGATAGTGGCAGAGGAGACATAGCATGATAGTGAGAGTCAGTCCTAGCCTTCTAACCATGAAGATATTGAGGTCTCTTTGGAGAAGCTACTGATGGAATAAATTGATAATTTGAAGAGAATGCTCTGGAATAAGAATCTCATCATCTTAGATCTCAAAAAGGTCATGCAAGAGAAAGAGACAATAAAGGATCAACAAATTTATCTCCTTCAAAGAAGCATCCAGGAAAAAGACACAATCATTAAAGGCCAAAAAGTAGAACTAAGGGAAAAAGAAGAAGTGGCATTGGCCAGGGAGGCAGAGGTAACAGAGGAAAACAAACAACTCAAAAATTCCACTAAAGCAATGAACAAATGCCTTACCCTGATGTCAGCATTGAGGGACATGATGGACATGAAGTCTTATAAACTAACCCTAGCAAATAATAAAATTTTTGACTAGCAAGAGATCATAAGAGAGCTCATAGTCCCTACACCGACAGTCCACCAGGGGACCCAAACTGACATCTCTTTGAGGGAGGTTGAATTCAATGTCCCTAGGGCTATGATGAACTAGGAAAGAAGGTGCAGGTACTTGGTCAACAATACTGTGATGATTCAGTAGTAGAGGGTGATATCTACCCTAAATGCAAAGGTAAGAATGCTAGAAGACAAAATTATCACAATGGCCACCCTTTTTTCTGATATATTATCATGCAGACCTCCAAGTAGGAGTTATACTATGTTCTTAAGGGAGCGATTTATCCAAAGAAAACTCTCATTGCTCATCTTAGGCATGACCAAAACTATTGAAAATGGTCATGATTTCATGAGAGTATATCTTCTTAGTTTTGATGAAGATAAGAACTTCCTTTGTGAGTTGTTCCTGCACAATTTCTTTTTGGATGACTATACTTCATTTATCATTAAGTTGTTTATAGGTGAGTGTCAATTAAGGGAATTAATATCCTTGATGAAGAACCATGATATTTGGCAACAAAGGATGGATGCACACACATCTAATATAGAGAGTATAGGATTATTCATTCAGCCTAAAAGTCCACATCCTTTAGCCTTCAAGAACAAATTCAGACTATTTGTCTACACTGATGCTCTCCTACCTCTGTATAAAAGAAATTTGTTGGAATCTGTTGTAGAATTTGGAACATCGATGATCTTCTTAGTTCCTACAGGGTTTTTCGCAGCAAGAAAAAGATGAGCCACTTTAACTGCAAAGCACAAAATGAGAGACCCAGTGTTCCTTGTGAAACTTAAGTGGTTTATAAGAATATCCAAGGCGATGGCTAGCCTAATTGAGAAATATCAACATGAATGGATTGGTATGCATTTCAGGCCACCTCTCATCATTGAACCTCTTCCTATATGGACTGAACAGTTGGAGGACACTAAGTTTCAAGAATGGTTGCACCAATTTGATCTATACCAAGAGAATGCTGATACAACTAGGACAAATTGGAAACATCTTTTCTCATCTACAACTTGGTGGAGAGGTTGTATCAACTT
Source organism: Cunninghamia lanceolata (assembly GCA_027924645.1). Classification (NCBI taxonomy): domain Eukaryota; kingdom Viridiplantae; phylum Streptophyta; class Pinopsida; order Cupressales; family Cupressaceae; genus Cunninghamia; species Cunninghamia lanceolata. The sequence continues at coordinate 2,515,028 of BSBN01000614.1, forward strand.
AATAGATCAAGGCTTCAACATAATATAGGAGGACTTGCAAACCTTTTAGTTGGGGGAGGGTGATGAGTGACAGGTAGCACTCATTATATATGCTGATCTATCTCCCTTTTCTGTCCTATAGAGCCATCATACCTTGATTGTACCATATAAATTAGTAGAAATCTTGTTTAATTTTGTTAGAAATAAGTGTTATATCATGGTAGTTGCATAGTTAGATGGTTTCAAGATTATGAATTGTCACTAACAAAATCTTCTAGAAACATACCCCTTTTTGTGTGTAGGTATCTAACCTCCAGAGATAGCTTTGGAGTTACTCCTAAGGACTCTGAAGCTCTACAGAAGACATCAAGAGTTGAAGGAAGAACTATAGTTGGCACGTGGACAATGAATGATTGGAGATTTTGGAGAAAAAGGAACTACACTTATGATAACAAGGTTCAAACAATGAGTAGGAGTTCCAGTTGTAGCTATGCAGTGAAGAGGTTGTCGATTTTGTTTATTTCAGTTCTTTTATGTTCCTCTTTTATTGGCCCTTGTGGTCTGTTTACAAACTTCAATTGAACTCTTATGACACCTATAGTGTCACCATATTATCTTTCAGTATTCAATTGCATGAATTATGTAATAAGACTTGGATATCTATAATGAATTGCAGTAGAGAATAATGAATCTAAGATTATGTATTAGAACAACACTTGATATATATATGTTGAAATTAGGGCAGACAACTGAGAGGGGGGGTGAATCAGTTGTCTCAAAACTTTATATTTTGCTGCATTTAATCTTCTTTACCACTTATTAACAGATTAATGATATAACCATGAAAACATGAATCAACAACACATGAGCAAAAACACAATCAACACACATAACACCAGAATTTTTACATGGAAACTCGGTTAAGGGAAAAACCACGGTGGGGGTTAACCCACAAGATTTATTCTCTATTAAAAGAATAGAAAAATGGGAAGGCACCTGCCTTTGAGCACACTACTCCAAGAGACTCACTATCTACAAAAATATTCACATGGTTAACATTGAAAGGTTGAACTGAGAAACATCATCTTCTCCATGCCAAGGTTCAGTTCCATTGAAGCTCACAACACCTCTGCTTTGCCCCCAAACACTTCTTCGCTACCTTTGCATCTTCATACACTTCAACACATTTACATGAATTCATTACACTTATTTATACATGACATCGACTTTGGAATGAACATCAAAGTCAGCCTTACAATCATCTATCTGGAACATTCTCCAAGATAGGCATTACTAGCAATTACAATCACAAGACTTGACTTAATACAAAATGCTACATGTAGACCACTACACTGTCGACCAAACATAGCTAGGACTCAAATCTTCCTCGAACAATATGCCACACTCCATAGAACTTCTCTTAGATCATCCTTAACATGCACAAAGCATCTGGTCGGCCAAGACTGGAAACAACAGCAACACCCAAGGAGAAATCTTCAACTAAGAGCTCAATCCTCAATGCGGACCACCAACACAATAAGCACATGATCCAGAGACCTCCACAAGCACAATGAAATCAACAAGAACAACCACACCACCTCAAATCACCAGAATCACTTGCATCTTCATACAGGAACTTAAGAACACTAATTGTCATGATTGTCACACTAGAAAGATTGCTTGTGGACCTCCAAACCATGAACCACTTGAGTTGAGGATACACACCAACATTCCAAACATACCTCTATAATTGTAGACCATAATATTTCAATGTGGAGCAATCGAGACCAAATTCCTATCCCTTAGTTACCTCTAAACAACTACAAAACCCAGTTCTCCTTAGATGGCCATAACTTCACCAATCCTTCATGCGGACCTCTCAAATATTAACTGGAGCAACTTCAGACAATCCTCTACAAAACCCTTTAATTCGCATACTTTGATCTTCATCTCACTACGAATGTAGAGCAATCTACTTTACTGAACTGCACTTTCTTCACTATTTTTGACAAAGAGATATGTTGACATCAATGACAACACATCATAGGCACATATTTGCAACAATATCCCCCTTTTTCATTGATGGCAACATATGATGTGAAAAACTGATTCAACCATCAAGACAAGGACTTATCCCCCTTTCTCTTATCACACTTCTTCACTGCTCCCCCTTTCACCAACAACTACTTACTTCTGAGTTTTTCACATGACTTCTCTCCCCCTTTGACATCAATGGAAAAGGGCACATATTTGCAATCATCTCTCCCCCTTTTTGTTTCTTTGATAAAACAAAACTAAACTCCAGAATTAACATACTTACTACTCCCCCTGAGTAGCATCTGCTTAACACCAATCTGGATCACTAGATATGACTGTGAGTTCCACCAGACTGATACACACTAGTGCACCTTAGTTCTGAACAGGAGGGGTAATAACCCCTAGCTTCATTTTGAGATACTCAAAAGTGTACTTAGGTAGAGGCTTAGTGAAAATATCCACAATCTAATCCTTTGAAGAAATAAACTCCAATCTAACTTCATTCTCATTTACCTTCTCTCTCAAAAAGTGAAACTTGATGGATATATGCTTTGTCTTTGAATGCAACACTAGATTCTTTGAGATGTTTAATACACTTAAATTATCATAGAAGATTGTAACAGGCTCTTCAAACACAATTCTGATATCCTTCAACATTTGCTTTATCCACAAAACTTGAGTACAATTACTTGCTGCTGCTATATACTCTGCCTCTGCAATAGACATAGATATTGCCTCCTGCTTTTTGCTCAACCAAGAAACCAATCTCTTTCCCAAGAAAATGTACCACTAGTACTATCCCTGTCATCCACATCTCCTACCCAATTAGCATAGCCTTTCTCCATGGACATGTGGAACATTTGCCTCCATCATCATGGTTCTAACAGCCTCTTGAATAGTCTGGATCTTCATTTCCACAACTCCATCCTGCTGAGGAGTCCTAGGAGCAGATAACTATCTTCTTATTCCATGTTTTTCACAAAATGCATTAAACTCACGGGAGGTAAACTCTCCACCTCTTTCAGATCTCAGACACTTTATCTTCACACCAATCTCATTCTCCACCATAGCCTTGAACACCTTGAATCTGTTAAGAGCCTCTGATTTCTCTCTCAAGAAAGTCACTCACATCATCCAAGAGTAATCATCAATCAGCAACATAAAGTATCTGTCTCCTTGCAAACTCCTAACTTTGGGAGGACCACACAAACTAGTGTGCACAAGTTCCAACAATCCACTTGAAAATTGTTCTTTACTTTTGAATGTAGCTTTGTTCTGTTTTCCCAACTGGCATTCCTTACACATGCTATTAACAAGCTTCACAAGCTTTGGAAGATCTCTCATAGCCTGAGTAGTCCTTATCTTGACACTGTTATCAAAGTTTCAATGACACATTCTCCTATGCCATAACCAACTCTGATCAATCTGAGCAATCAAACAACTTTTACTAGTACCACTTAAATGAAATATATTACCTCTAGTCTGTGTACCAGATGCAATCTCAGTTCCAGAGCTTCCTAAAATTCTACATTTTCTATCCTTGAATTGAAGATCATACCCTTTGTCAACCAATTGTCCAACACTAAGAATATTATGCTTCAACCCTTCTACATACAAAACATCATTAGTGTTATTCTTACCATCAAGAGATATGGATCCTCTGCCACAGATTCTACCAGCTGAATTGTCTCCAAACTTCACAATTCCACCTTCATATCTTTCCAAATTTACAAACTTACTTTTATCACCAGTCATATGATGAGAACATCCACTGTCAATCACCCATTCATCCTTTTCTTCAACTTGAGCAGCCAAGGCACTTTCCACATTCACACAGCTAGTAGATTTAGTAGGCACCAGATCTTTTTCTTTGATAACAATGAACACCCATTCATTTTCAGAGGTACTTCCCATATCAGATTTATCATCTGTGACTCCTTCATAAGCAGCTTCTTGGACATAGTAGCATTTCTTCTGAACCCTAGGTCTTTTAGGGTTTGGCTTTGAAACCATCTCCGGACATCTTGAAGAAAAATGACCAATCTTATTGCAAGAAAAACATTTGAAAGGTAACTTTCCTTTATACTTACCAAATCCTCTTGGTAATCTTTTGGTAAAAAGGGCTTCAAGTTCTTCAAGCTCAGATTCATCTTATTCAAGTTCCTTCCTTGCCTTCTCATATCTGGTTAGTCTTCTTGAAGAGCTTTCACCTGGATCAAATCTTGGCTTTCTAAAAACACTGGCCTTAAATGCAGATTCTAATTTTGGAAGAGAATCACCAAACCCACTCATTTCAAATGTTGAAAGCTTGCCATCCAACTGATCCCTTATAACATCTGTCACAATTCTAATCTCCTCAATAGTAGCAACTCTATGTTTGTATGAAGCAGGTAAGGATCTAAGCACTTTGGCAACAATCTCTGATTCTTCCAATTTTCCACAAGCACACCTAATACTACACACAAGTTCATTCACCTTCTGCATGTAGGAAGTGATGTTTTCATCTTCACTCATCATGCTAGATTCAGGCACCCACTTACTGGTAGGGGGAATTAGATTTTCAATGTAGTTCCCCCCTGAGCCAGAACCTCTAGCTCAGTTTCCAGAGGTACCAGCACTGGATGCTAGTGTGGATCCTTCCTTTGACTCAGAATCATCCTTTTTAATCTATATCTTGCTCATCTCCTTCTGTGTTTCCATCGGATCTACCTTTTGCTTGCCTTTGTCCATCTTCTTCTCTATTCTTCCTTTACTTACCTGTGTGTTTTCTTTTCCCTTTTTTCTTCTACAAAATTTAGCAATATGTCCGGATTTGTTGTAGTTGAAACACACAATCTTATTCCTCTGACAATTACATGTTGGTGCAAGCTTAGATCTGCATTGCATTACAATATGTCCAAACTTGTTGTAAGTAAAGCATCTTCCATTGAAAACTTGTTTGTTCTTAGGAGGATTCCTTGATCCACTTCTGCAATCCTCAACCTTATGACCTATCTTTTTGCAATTAAAGCATTGATCAAAAAAAGATAATGCATTTTGATTCACTTTACTTCTACATTGATTAGCCTTATGACCATACTCATTACATTTGAAACAATTACCATTCAAGGATGGATACCTTTGAGCATTAGGCTATCTGACCGGAGGTCTTCTAGGTCTGTTTCTCTAATTCCTTGATTCAGAATTTCTTTGACTAGATCCAGAGCTTTCACCTTTCTCATATCCCAGACCATGCTTATCATTTGCCTTCTTTTGACTATCAACCAGTACCTCAATTTTAGCTGAGCTTATCTTGAACTTCTCTTTGTATTCATTTGTAGCTTCTAGGCCATGTTTGAGAATGACAATTTGCCTTTCAAGTTGTTCCTCATTATACCTGGTTTCTTGTAGATCAAACTCTAGATGGCCAATTATTCTGTCTAATCTACAGCACTCTTCTGTTCTTTCTTTCAGAGACTAAATCAGGTTTTCTTCAGTCTTCTTCCTTTCATCAATTTCCTTGGTTAGCCTCATCACCTTGGATTCCATCTCATGCTTTAGGAAAACAACTTCTTTTGCCAGCTTCTCACATTCCTTTGTCTTCTCCTTCAGAGCCTCATCCATGCCATTATCTTCCTTATGATTTGCTAACTGCTGAAGTAGCCCCTTCCTCTTTTCCATAGATTTGCTCAGTTGCCCTTTTAAAGTATGAATGAAATCATCAACATCTTTAAGGTTCTCTTGCAGTTCTTTAACTTCTACTCTAGACTGATCAAGATCATCTAAAGCAACTTGAAGTTATTCATTGATGCCATCAGAATACCTGAATGAACCCACTGAAACACCTTCCTAGATCTTCCTCAAGTTGTTAAACTTCTTTTAGAGGAACTGACTCTGATGCCAATTGTTGAAATTAGGGCAGACAACTGAGAGGGGGGAGGTGAATCAGTTGTCTCAAAACTTTATCTTTTACTGCATTTAATCTTCTTTACCACTTATTAACAGATTAATTATATAACCATGAAAGCATGAATCAACAACACATGAGCAGAAACACAATCAACACACATAACACCAGAATTTTTACATGGAAACCCAGTTAAGGGAAAAACCACGGTGGGGGTTGACCCACAAGATTTATTCTCTATTAAAAGAATAGAAAAATGGGAAGGCACCTACCTTTAGGCACACTGCCTAGAGCTCATTGCTCCAAAAGACTCACTGTCTAAAAAAATATTCACATGGTTAACACTGAAAGGTTGAACTGAGAAACAACATCTCCATGCCAAGGTTCAGTTCCATTCAAGCTCACAACACCTCTGCTCTACTCCCAAACACCTCTTCGCTACCTCCACATCTTCACACACTTCGACACATTTACACAACTTCATTACACTTATTTATACATGACATCAACTTTGGAATGAACATCAAAGTCAGCCTTACAATCATCTATCTGGAACATTCTCCAAGATAGGCATTACTAGCAATTACAATCACAAGACTTGAATTAATAGAAAATGCTACATGTGGACTACTACACTATCGGCCAAACATAGCTGGGACTCAAATCTTCCTCGAACAACACACCATGCTCCATAGAACTTCTCTTAGATCATCCGCAACATGCACAAAGCATCCGGTCAGTCAAGACTGGAAAGAACAACAACACCCAAGGAGAAATCTTCAACTATGAGCTCAATCCTCAATGCGAACCACCAACACAATAGGCACATGATCCAGAGACCTCCACAAGCACAATGAAATCAACAAGAACAACTGCACCACCTCAAATCACCAGAATCACTTGCATCTTCATATGAGAACTTAAGAACACTAACTGTCACACTAGAAAGATTGCTTGTGGACCTTCAAACCATGAACCACTTGAGTTGAGGATACACACCAACATCCCAAACATACGTCTAGAACCGCAGACCATAATATTTCAATGCGGAGCAATCTGGACCAAATTCCTGTCCCTCTGTTACCTCTGAACAACTGCAAAACTTGGTTCTACTCAGATGGCCATAACTTCACTAATCCTTCATGTGGACCTCTCAAATCTTAACTGGAGCAACTTCAGACAATCCTCTACAAAACCCTTTAATCCACAGACTCTGATCTTCGTCTCACTGGGAATGCGGAGCAATCTACTTTACTGAACTTCACTATCTTCACTATTTCTGACAAAGAGATATGTTGACATCAATGACAACACATCATAGGCACATATTTGCAACAATATATAGAGAATTAAAAGTAGGAAATTAGTTAGTCTTTTTGTTGCATGGATAGATAGATTAAAAGGACCTTCGGATCTGTGTGCCAATTGTATGCATGTTATGTTTTTGAACAATCTAGAATAAAATAGCGGATGATTTGGCATCTCTAATTCTTAGTCGTTAGTATAGTCTCCTTTCTAGCAGTGTGGAGCAAGGGCCCACTCCCACTAACGAAGAGAGGTTGGTATTTCATTTATATTTATCTATTTCTAGTTTGATAGATTAATTGTTGTTTTGATCTTAGAATACATCTTTGCTATGGTATGGTTTACTTTTCTATATTGCAATTGATGATTGAGTCCTAGATTAAGTCTTGGTTACTAGTTATTCCTTCCTAGTTAGATTTATTTCCAGTAATTATGTGTGGATTAGTTATTAGATTCATTTTCTAGCACTTAGATGTATTTTTTAGTAGTAAGTAAATGCATGATCTTGATTAGGAAGTTATTTTAATTTGTATAAATAGTTGGGATTGTTAGTTGTTAGTTATGTTGCAAACTGTCATAGATACACTACCTTGGATTGACAAATAATGATATTTAAATGCAAGGAACAATGACCCTTGTCATGGGGGATGCCCTATGATGATACATATGCTTGTGTGGACTATTTTTCTCTCTTCTCCCTTGTTGGTGACCAGAAATGGTCACATAGTGAATGTAAATGTGTAACTTTCAAGAATTATGAACTTTTCTTTCAGTTATTAGTGAGTTTTATTTTGGCTTGTGAAGACCAGCATTGATTATATTATCTTTGGTTGTGAGTAGATTAGCCACAAATCTTTGACATTATTTTCTAGTCACTCTTATGGGTGCATTTGACTTATTGTTGAAAATTTTCTAGCATTTACTTACCTTATTGTTAGAAGTGAGATCTCTTTCAATTTGGTATTCTTGAAAGTGTTGTGGCTATGCTATTTTCTAATTGTTTGGACTCATTCATCCTGTGTTGTGAAATTTTCTTTTCTACCCTATCTAGTGCTAGATTTTGGGTAGAATGTTATGAGTGAGTTGAGATGGAAAAGATTTGTGACAAGAAGTAGATGTGGTTCATTATGGGACAATCGTTATCCATCTATTTCTCTATGTGGGTGTTTGTGTTGTGGTGTAAGTTATGCATTGGTTGCATCTTCTTTTGAGTAGTGATTATGGATTAATATTCTCTTGATGAGAAAATTCTTGTGTGCTTGAGTGAAGTGATTTTTTTTGAGAAAATCTGGCATTATTTTGGAATGACGCCTTGTGATAGTGTGGGAAATATGTTATATTTCCCTTGTCTTGCTCTTTTGATCTTGTGTGATTAGTGTGGCCAGCTTTGAATGGTTGGAGGTGTATGTTGTTGTCTTTGGTTTGAGTGTGCTTAGTGGTATGGTGATCCTACCTTAGATGACATCTATGAGGAAGTCCACTCTAAGGGGGTGAGGATGTAATGCCCACCTATGTCGACCCTTGTCATCTTGTGTGATAAATGAGTTTTGGTGCATTGATCCTGATATTGGATCATTATGCGATATGTTATTTAGTATCTATCTAGTGTTTTGTGTGTTCTTGTGATTTGGCATCATTGCATTGATCTTATTGATGAGGTTGTTTCCACTGAGGTGTTCTGAGGGTGTAGTTTGGATGCTTCATGAGATGTTTTGTATGACTATTAAGGAGTTTTTGATGAGGTAATGTGATGTATTGTTATATTATTGGAGTTTTAGCTTCATTGTTTTCATTTAAATAACATGTTGGGTGGGTATGATTTCCTTCAGTATGATTATGTTAGATGATTAATTGCACATTGATCATATTATTTTTAGAATTCTTGATTTAATTGAAATGTGCACTTTAGATGATTAATATTTACTTATGTAATTTCTATCATTGCTTTCACTATTGTTACGTTTTGGGTAGATGTGCATAACATTTGCATTGAGTGTGCAACAAACTACAGGTATTGACCAATGAGTGAAATATGGATTAGATTACATGGGATGCTTGGTCATCTCACCTCATGATCCTTGTGTTATTAAAACCAGTGAAAACCTCATCCGAATCGATTGTAATTCTAGATTCCCCTTGTGATGGACATGTGAATGTCTTCTTGGGTGCATTTAATTTATTGCTTGTGTGATTATTTGTATGCTTGGTGTGTGAATTGATTTATTATGCCTTATAAATCATTGATTTATACTATTGTTTCCTAGTTAGGAGAAAAACATTTAAATGATTTAGTAGCTGTTTGGAAAATATTTAATTGAAAAGGCATCTTTAATTAATTGCTTTGTGTTTGAAATAGAATAAATTCTATTTGAAAAGAAATATTAGTGTTTAAAGTGATTGTATATTGTGGAAACGAATAAAAGAGTTAGATATTTTTGAAAATGGGAGTTATTTATAAAAAAGTGCTTTATTATTTTTATTATGTAACTTTGCAAATGGAGAGCAAAAAATGGGAATTTCAAAACCCTCTTTTGGAAGAAATTCGATTTGCTCACACTGGGAGATCGCTTGGTCGGATTGGATTATGGTAACAATGAAAAATATTCCCCTCCTCCATACCTTCAATTTGAGTCGGGTATTTCTCTTGTTGGATATCTATTTTTTTTATTTAGCAATTTTTATTTTATAGAAAATATTATTTTAGGAAAATTGAATTTCCTACCCAAACCTTGTCAAAATTTTCTAAAACTGAAATATTTTGTGAAAAGTGTGTTGTTGGGTAGAATTGGAACAAGAGGGTATGTTTGCATTTTCAATTTTTTTGATTTATTAGAAAACATGAAAAGTGCATGAATTTCCCTGTTTTGACCTATCATATTTTGTTAAAAAAATTATGTGTGGAAAATATTTATGTTGGGCTAATTTAGAGAAAGAGGGTACATTTGCATTTTCAATTTTTGGATTTCTTGGAAAACGTGAAAAGTGCATGAATTTCTCTTTTTTGCCCTGCTTGATTTGATTAGAATTTAATGTGATTGAAAAAGTGTATTGTTGGGATAATTTATACCAAGAGGGTATTTTCTCATTTTTAATTCCTCATTTTTCAAAAATGTGAATTTTTGAGTGATTTTATAGTTGCATTGGGAAGCATGCCTTCAAGGGTAAAACACTCTTTTTCTATTTTTGGGTTCCTTGAAAGAGGAAGCCCTTGCCTATGTGGGTTGGATAATTCCCAACTCGTTGGATGATGTTGGATGCAAGGAGTGCGCTGAATAAGTGCCCCTTGAGCCTATTTGAGTGTTTAGAGTGGTTATCATTCATCTTGTGTCTCTCATGCGTGAGTGGTAGATACTCATCTTGAGGCTCTTATGTGTGAGTGGCAGATGTGTACCTTGAGGCTCTTATATGTGAGTGGAAGATGTGAACCTTGAGGCTCTTCTGTGTGAGTGGTAGATGGGCACCTTGAGGCTTTGTGTGTGAGTGGTGGCATCCTAACCTTGAGGCTCTGTGTGTGAGTGGTGGCATCCTAACCTTGAGGCTCCTATGAGAGTGGAACATCCTTACCTTGAGGCTCCTATGAGAGTGGTGGCATCCTTACCTTGAGGCTTGTATGAGAGTAGTGATAATTTTATTGATATGCTTGTTGTTGAGCATTATCCTTTCTTGTGCATTGATTGGCGTGTGTGCCATATGGTACCTTTATGCTCTTTGTGACGTGAGTAGTTGTATGTGCTTTCTGAGTACTAGTGATGTGAGTGTTACCTTATTGTACTTATGTGTGATTCCATCTTGTGACTCTAGTGTGAGTGATGTGTTTGAGACTCTTGTACTTCATTGAGTGTTCTATACATTCCTTGGATTAGTGTGAGATGGCCATGCTAGTGGGTTTGCCATGATTGTCTACTTTGTAACTTGAGGGTTGCCTAAAGTGGCATAGTCATCTATTGTGCTTGACGATGGTAATATGGTTGTGAGGTGAGTAACATTTACCTATTGCTCCTATCGAGATGATCTTGCAGGAGCTAGATGAGTTCTATGTCTATTTCTAGACATTTTGACTATGTTGTTCTATATGCCTATTGGGGCATTTTGGTGGCAGTTTATTATGATGTTTATTCTTTGTATTATTTATTTCTTGGAGTGTGATCCTTCTACGTTTGGGAAGTAGCCTCTATCATGTTGTATTTTTATGATGTTGTTTGGTTAGAAAATGAATCATGTTTTGGATGGAAATTATCTTTTTGTAACATTTTCTCATGTGTTGGAAATGGTTAACTGAGGATGTTGTAGTCCTTTGTTTTGTATTATGCCATGTTTATGGATTGGGATATATTTTCACCAAATTATGATTTATGTTTCAATGTTTGGTTTTGCCCTGATTTGACGTTGGTGTCGAATGAGAGTGGCATTATGTTTGTAGTTTCTCTTATTTGGCATATACGTTAGCATTTTGGAAAATGGCTATAATTCTATATTTGAGTTATTTCATGCTTTTGATATTAGATAGCATGTTGTTTAAGGTTGTTGAGTGGATGCCTCATGGTTTGGATCCTTGCGGTTGTACCATTTTGGTCAGGTGTCGTAGTTGACCCTCCTTTCAGCTTGTAGGTTGAATGTCAGCATGGCTTGGTGGGTTGCCCACTTGTCGACATTAGTTGTCTCTTTTGGAGAAGCATGTGTCTTGCACCACCTTCTATCTAGTGCCTTTGTGTGGCACTGGGGTAATTTTTCATGCTTTGTGTGCAATTGTGACATGGGGATGTTACACTTGCATCGCAAAAAATTGGTTCATCCTGTGTTTGTTTGTTAATGTCCTAGTGTAAAAGCTAGGGCATTACACCACTTGCCAAAAGTCCCTCAAACCCTAGATTTGCAACAACTCAAGTCTGCAAACACACCTTTAACCTTGAAAATGACTTTGTTCCTTTCCTGCAAAGCCATGGATTCAACTATGCACAAAATCTACTCACAGAAAGGGTTACAAATACCTGGGAGATCTCCTCCCACAACCTGGCAACCTAGATTTGATACCAAATGAAGGGAAATTTGCAGCCATAAAAGACAATTTCCACATAACCTTATGAGAGATAAATATACAAAAAATATTCACAAATCCATATGCAAAATAATAGGCAAACATACCATCAAGATGACACAAGATTTACTTTGGGAAAACCCTCCATGAGGGAAAAACCCAGCCTTTAAAAGCATCCACACCCATTGTATTCTCATGAACAAAGATTACAATACATAGCCTCCATGAATACTTCTGAATCATGAAGTTTCCTAATTGCACCCCATGTGAACAAGAAAATGAGAATAATGTAACCACACATCCCAATCCATGCTTCCTCTCCTCACATATACAACCTACAAGAGAAGCTCAATACAAATGACAAGCCAAATAGACAACCTCAACAACTACTCATGCCTACTTTTATAGAAATAAGCTTGTACAAAACTACTAAGTGGTATTGCATAACCATGTCCCTCAAAACCATGAGCTAACTAAACCATGTCCCCCTCATTTAATTATTGGTACTAAGTTTTCCCTTTATGGTACTAAGTTTTCCTAATTATTAAATATTTTCCCAATGTGCAACCCACATTAAATATTTATCCCAATGTTACATAAAACTTTACAAGTGGCCCCAAATAAATACTTAATGTGACTAAACACATCACCTAGATGCACCACAAATATATATTTATTTTACATAATTTAAATATTCTATTTTTATGAAATGTGTACAACACACCTTTTCCAACATAAGGTAGGGGTGATAATGGAAGGATGAGTAGAGAATAAAAAGGAAATGGTAGGAGGTGAGATAGGGTGGAGAGGTGGTGCCAAAGTGTGAATTGATGGAAAGGATAAAATGGTAGGAGGGGAGGTAGGATGTAGAGGTGGTTCCAAATTGCAAGTGGAGAAAAGGAAGTGTGGGACATTGGGTGTGGGAAATAAGTAGGGTGGATGATGCATGTGAGTGAAAAGGGAGAATGTCGGAAGCATCATTAGGATCACTAGAATCCTAAAACAAATGACTAATCCTATTGAGCATATCTATGCCATATGTTTTAGTCATGAGAAGCTTATTATGTTCATTAGCTAGGAAGGATGATTATGTATCAATATATAAAGCTATAATTTACTTCTTTAATATTTTTAATTTGGTATCCATTTGACTTTTCTTTTTATTTTCTATATATTCACAATTAGATTTATAGTCATGTGTGTCATGTTTATTGAGATGCATGGAAGTAGTGAGGTTTTCAATGATGGATATATAAAAAAAGCCATTGGAAGAGAATGGTTTATCCTTGCACATGGAAGATTTTTTAGTAGGTAAGGGTAAACCAAATACAAAATTTAATAGTAAAAGAAAAAAATATTAGATATAAACATGTGAAAATGGATGAAGGATAACTTAGGGAAAGAGTATAAGTGGTGTGAGAATGTTAGGGTTCACCATAAGCGTGTTGTAAATACGATTAAATTTGTCCAACAATGGAAAGATTTAATTCTTGTATTAATTCAATGAAGTAGAGATTGACCTCATTGTTAATTGGCTAGAATGTTGGGGTAGAAGATTTGAATCTACAATCAAGACATGGAGCTAGATAATTAAGATGTGTTAGATATGTATAGTGATCTTTATAGTTGTGGATTAGGTTACATTGTGTAGTTTGGTCTTGAATTGAGTTGCACCATGCAATCTATTCTTGGACTGAGTCGTATTGTGTGGTCTCATTTAATTGGTTCTACCTAGTCCTTTGTTGATATAAATATACTATTTCATTCACCTTTTTACTACACTTTCCTATAAGATTAGTTGTGTTAACAAACATAATGGGGATTGGTTCAAGAAAAATGGAAGTCCCTTCCCTCAATTAAATATAGTCAACCCCATTTAATGAAGAACAATAAATCACAAACATGCCAAGCAAGTAATATAAAATCAATTCTAGTGGATTGGTGGATTGATGTAGTGTGTAAGTGGTGCAGGAGCTTCAATTTACATTTCTTTTTCAAATATAATATTTGATGACCTTGTTAATTTTGGTTTTATCTAAGGGCTTGGAAGCCATTTTGATGTGTTGTAATAAGGACTTAGTCCACTTTATTTGACTAGTCCACTAGAAGGTTTGAAAGACCTATTTTATAGGATTTTCTCTTTTAGAAACTTTTTGTTTTTATTAAAACTGCCTTTTCCATTTGATTTTCTGCCTTCCTAGTCAGTTGTACGGACAAATGGGAAGTGGAAGAGTTTTGGAAACTTCCTATAAATCTAAATCTGTAAAATCATGCCAAGGATATATAGAAAGAAGGAATTTTATGAAGAAAAAGTGTGTTTTTTCTATTTTTTGCTGTGAAAACAGTCTTGGTACGGCTAAGTACAGATTGCTTGGGAAGTAATTTTTTTTAAATGCTTTAGTTTTGGGTCATGGCTTTCATTTGTAGGTGATTTGAGATTTTGAAACGTTTGGAGGTGTTAGTTCTTCTCCTTTTTGTGAATATTGGATTAAACCCTCCTTGCCTAGGGTTTTGAGGTAAAATGGAGTTTTTTTCCTCTGTCTTCTGAAGATGAACAGTCATCTTTTGATGAGATGGAGGAATTTAGAGTAGCTTTCATGTTTTTGTTGTTTGATAGGTTGTTCTCCTTCTTTCATAGTGTTTGGCATGTCTCTATCTAGTCAAACAGTGACTAGTTAGTCAAGAAAGATAGAAGACAACAGAAATGTTAGAAAACAGCCAAAGATTTGATCAAATGATGTTGATCTCTGTGTATTAGAAGGAAGGCAAGTCTGCACAACATCCTCTTGATCCAGACAAGGTGTTTGCTTGAAACATATCTTTCTCTATTCCTCAATTAGAATTATTTCTAGAAGGAAAGAATAATTTGTTGTCACGAGGGACAATCTAATTACTATTCCATATTGACAAAGTACGGCCCTGTACTTTTGTGGAAAGATAGTGAAGTTTTCATGGGTGTTGGAGTGTGTAGTAACCCTACATGGACTGTGGAAGGAATTTTGAATTGAGATTGTGTGAACAAATCTTAAGGAGGTAGATTTCTTTGTAACACTGTTTTGTGACAGTCAAGGATAGTTGCTGTCCACAGTCCTGTTTAGGACAGAAGTTTGATCATCTTGTTAATAGCTTATTGTTGTTCCTGTCTACTGAAGGTATAAGGGATATTGATGAGGAGAACCCTATTGATAAGGGAACACAATACCAATTGATGGTTCATAATAGCTACAAGTTATAAGTTGTTATCACAGCACTGTCATAGGACAGTCAGTATGCCATTGTTGTCCACTGTCCTCCATAAATACAGTGTGGATTGTATGTGTGTAAATAGTAGTTCTTTCACCTTGAAATGGTCAGTATGCATCAAGTATTGAAGTTCTTTTGAAACCTTGAGGGGTTATTTAACAAATTCCTTAAGACTTAAGCCTTCTCCAAACGCTGTCCTAGGACAGCCACCTGTTGTTTTGCTGTCCACTGCCCCTTTAATCATAGTGTGGGCCTACATGTGAGTTGATGGTTGGTATTTCATATCTAGTGTCTAGTATGCTTGTATTATTAATGGTCCTTTGAATTTTTGAAGGGTTAAACCTTATTCCAAACACTGTCTAAAACAGTCTTATTACTGCCACTGTTATTGTCTAGAGAATGCAGGAAGTGATCTTTATGTCAGAGGTCTCATGACTGTCATGACAAGTATGTGTGATTACTATTGGTAGAGGTGTGGTAACAGGTTGTGAGTCCTTGAAAGGGTGTATTGTGCAAGTAGGTTGGATGGAGCAATGACTCTCCAAATTGAGAAGTGGATAGCCTGAGAGGAGGACACTAGATAGTGATCCTAGGCTAGGTCAATCTCTGTAATAGCCTTGTGTAGGCTTTGTCTTCACAAACACCATTGTTAATATCTTGAGGGAAGTGATCTAAGCTCATTGAGTGAAATCCTACTACAACATTACCTTAACCTCTGCATCAGTAAGTGTAGAAATATAACTTTAGATTCTCTTGAGTTGAACTAGTCTTTATGTGATTCTTAGATTACTTGATGTCTCTCCCTTAAATTTAAATTAATGTTGTCACTAATGGAAGGTCCAATTAAGGACTTTCTAACTATAGCTTTAACACACTTACTCAAAATCTATACATAAGATACTAAAACATTAATAAATATTATGACAAAGATTTGCATTTCTATATATATATGCTCAATAATAAGAATTACATCCATAGTTTCTACTGCAAGGGATTATAATATGAATAGACCTCAATCTAGTTTACAATATAATTCAAGCACTTTTGTTAAGTGCAACCACCAATATGGACATCCTTGGGATAATCTCACTTTACTCACTCTATCCTGAGGCTGCTTGAACAATTTTTTGTCCTCCAATCTCTCATTTCCCTTTTCTACTCTTCTACAAATGATTTAAACCTCCTTATATATTCCTGCTCCTATTAGAGGTTTTAGGTCAACCTAGAATGAGAAATGCTAGATTCTAAACTTAATGTGGTACAAAACAAGACATTCCATGGAACCAATAAGGCCTCTCAAATTATTATCTTTTGGTGCACACCTCATAGACCTCTCTATCTGATATAGAATGCCACAAAGTTAAATGATCATAAAATATTAAATGGGCATGTGGGCATGCTATGATGCTTTGTTGATGTTCTAGATGAAACTACACAATGTTCTAATTAATATGGCATACCACATAGATGATTCTTGTTTGTTGGTTTGAGTGTCCACTCAAGACAGTTTTAGAAAAATGAAAATATAACATACCAAAATGAGTTGAAAATAAGCTATTGAATGAAAAATAAAACAAATTGAAAGAAAATATTTTTGGTTGATGCAAGATTTCTTGTAGGCTATGGATGTTCCTACATCAAACACCCTTGGTATGTGATTTGTAATCATAGTGCTCCAAATAAGGGTTGAATGATAGAATTATTATTTAGGTTGGTAAAGCAACGATAGTGCACCCTCAACAAATGAATAGTTTTCTAGAATCAACATCTTATCTTTTCCCTGTATTTGTCATTCCTCTCTTTTTTGTCATCTAAATAATTTTATATTAAAAGCCTCCACCGTTCCTTATGCAACAAGGTCCTTCATTTTATCTTCCATTTCACTCTCTTGGATTTTAAATTCTTCCACCAATCTAATCTCCTCCTTTTGCAACTTTATTTTAACTTATACTCATTTACCCTGTTCTATAATGTGTCCTTTATTCTATTTCTCTATTCTTCATTTTCTACCACTTTATCCTTTTGCAACATCTAACTCTTTTTACTTTTTGAGTTCTCACACTCTATACTTCTCAACAAAGTATTCCCAACTATTGCTACTTCTTCCAATTCAAATAAACTTACTACATTCAAACAACTCTCTATATTCTCCCAGTTTGTACCATTACAACGTCTCTAACATTTTCTTCCTTATCATTTCTTAAACTCATAATTTGAATTCTATTAATTGTTAATTATATTGACTTTATCTTCTAGTCTCTATTAGTTATCTAATTCATATCTTATCCTCTCATCCATCTATATATACTCCCTTCAATCCATTCATATTCTACCCTCATATTTGCTTCCACAAAGAGTCATGCTATATGTATCGATTGTTGATGTGTTATCTTCATCAATTCTCTATTATTTATTTTTGATGAAAACCTCTAATTCCACGTTTCATCATTGCTACTACCTACAATCTCATCACTCCCACTTATTTTCACATTCTCTTCTATACACTCTTTATGTAATCACTTGTTATCTAATCCAACTCAAATTTGTCTCTATTTCCCTTATACTACCAACCTCTACTTTTTTAATATGTATTCCCATCCACTTCCTCCAATATATCTCTACTATCATTCCTCTCATTATGGATTAATCCTTTATCTTTTAGTAGCTAGAGTTTCTACTACTCGTCCCTATGATTATCTAACTATCTTATTAACTTAATCATTTCCCATGGAACCTAATCCACTTGATTTTCCTTTCTAAATCTAGTGATCATATATTATCACTAAATCCCATCCTTTTCTAGTTATACACCCATCATGTGCTGACCACAACCTAATGGATTCTCCTCATTTTTTGACCATACATTCTCCATAGAAATTTTCTCATTTCATAGTCTTCTCAACATTGCAAGTGTTATTTTACATTGTGTTCACATCCTCTAATATAGAATCTTAGGTCTCTCATGAAATTCCACTACCCTCCTCCACTCAATCTCTTCCACCCGAGAAACTCCACATCTACATGATGTATTCATTTGTATTATATCCTTTAGGTTTGTTATGTAGGAGCGTCCTAGGTGTAAGAGAAATCTTGCATCACCCAAAATTGTTTTCTTTCACTTTGTTTATTTGCTTGTAGGTCTTCAATACTATTCCAATTACCATCCAGGAACCACAATTCCTACCACATTCCATTGTAGTTGTAAATTTTACATCATAGCTGAGAACACATGTTCTATTAAGAGATCACAATGCCACATCAAAATTTTAGGAGATTTTGATCAACACAAAGGTATATTTTAGTTCTAGACTTATTATTGGGCATAACATGATAACAATGTTTTTCAAGCTTGTGGCACATTTACAAAGCATGTAGCACTAAAGGAATACCTCTTGGGAGGAGAGTTTATGGTATCAATTGCATCAAGATTCATTTAACCATCTTCACCTTATTCATTCTAGAATTTTCCCTCCACACATTTGGCTAACTACATGCTACACTTGGCATTGAGATTTGCACCTCCTTTCAGCCAACATAGATAATCTCTAAGGCTAGATCTACTATATAAGAACCACTCATGCTCATTTGAATTTAGCTTAGTTTAGTTTTTAGCCCTAAGTTAATATATTTGAAGAGCCTAGTATGGCAATCCCATTTAAGAATTCTATAATTTGTACATATTTGTTCCCATGCTTCTTGAAGGCCAAGACCTCTTGTTGTAAGCTCCTGTGGTAGAATACAATTCAATTGTAATTATGAATCAGTAAAAATCATATTGTAATTTTTAGTCTTTCACTAAGTTCTACTATGTGTTTCTTTATTTAGCTACATGGTTAGATAATCCTTTATTGAATCCTTCATCCATTACTCTATAAAGTTGTATTAGAGTGAAAGGTTTGGAATCCTTAAGGTTTTTTCTTGTAAATATATCATTGGATTTGAGACAATTTGTAAGAAGCTCGTAAATAGAGCACTAACTATGAGGTAGTTTAAAGAAGTGATTATGGATAGACCATTGACTTTGAGGTAGTTTGCATTAGACCCAGAAAAATGCCATCAGGAAGAGCAAACAAAGAAGTACTATATGTTTCTAAGAACTTTGATGAGATATTAAATATGTAAGGAATGAACAAATCCAAATGGATGCCTTTGTAGATTATTTAAAAAGGGGTCCAAACCATAGAATTGATGAGAGTGTTAAAGAAAAAGAGACTGGTCTTGCTAAGAAAATTAAAAGTGAAGATGATAAGGAGGAAATAATGTTGAAATCTATATGGATTATTGCTATGAAGACTATAGTAGATATTTTTGGATTGAGAATCGTGCACAAATTATGTTAAAAAAAGAAACAATAATTACAGATTTATGGTCAAGAGAACCACATCAAAATTTTATCAGTAGCTAGTATCAATCCAAAACACACTATGTCCTATTACATACAAAATATTTTGTCCACTTCAAAACATAAGTACATAATAGAGCGTCAATACAATATAACATCTATATGTTCAAAACCATTCTTCTGCTCAAGCTATATCATCCTCAGATTACTATTTCAATTCCTCACAAGTACTCACTGCTGCATTTGAGAGTTCACTCTTCCATTTCCTCATATGCATTTTTGCTGCATTGGAAGATTCACTATTCCTATTTACCTCCTCTAGATTTATGTGTCCTTCTGGTTCCTTGTATGGCTGATTTGGATCTTCTTCCAATCCCATCCCTCTTGCCTGATAATAGTATCCCTAGCTATCATCTAAGTTAGTTCCACAATACTCTTCCTCTGCCATTGAATTTTTATTGTCATCTTTCCACTGTTCATCAAATATTCCTCTTTCCTAAGCCAATAAGTAGTCCATGTTGTCACTATCTTTATATGAGTCCATACCTAGAATTATGCCAATATTTGGTGAGATTCTCTATTGTTCAGTGCTGACACTGTAATTCTAGCAAGTGATTTCCAAATACTTGTGCATCTCACCCTTTTCCATCTCTATTTGGTGTTGTTTACAATAGAGCTCTTGGAAATCTGTGCATTCATTGTAAAATCTTTGATCAAATCTTCTCAGATTCTTTGAGCAGAAGTCTGTTTCATGTATGTCCTTATAAATCATAGTACCCCCATCCACGATCTCTTTGAATTTGTCTAATGTCAGCTTCAAGGTAACTACAACCTGTTCAAACAATTTATATTTTTTGAGTCTTGAGAAAGCCTCAGTGAGCACTCTCTCTTTACCTTGGAATCTTTCCTCATTCCTCATCTTCCATATAAACGAAAGGATTTTAGTAGATAACACAAACCAAAATTTGCTAGCTTTTCTATTTAAACCATCAACAAACCCACACAAAATTTGTTTCCAATTGGTACTGATTGTAGGACACCAATTAGTTATATTCCCCATCAATAAAGACCAAACAATCTTTGCATATTCACATTCAAAAAAGATATGAAAACAGGTTTCAACAACATGACATATAGGGTAAAACACAATGTCAAAACCTATAAACAACCTATTAAGGATAAGAAGGCACCTAAAGAAACATTTCTTAGGTTTAATGTCCCTTGACTAGATCAGTTTAAAGGTTTTAGACAAGACTTTTTGCCCTAGAGTTTCATACCAAGTTGTGTTGATATGTTGGAATACCGCCTGGGAGTTTGAAAGCATCTTATATATCACTTTTGGTTCCACATTCAGAATTTTGGTCCCATCCAACCATTTTAGATTTCCAAAGCACTCTTCCCCCAGGATAGAGTATTCTTGGGAAAGCTTGCTTAGTAGAACATTAGAAAGAGTGGAAAATGTTCTAACTTGTTTAGCATCCAAACCATAATCTTCTTTCAACTAAGTCCAGGATTTAGGTCCATTCTCATCAAATAGATCACTAAGATCAGAGAACCCTTGTCTATTCCACTTCTTGGCAGAGCAGCCTTGAAGAAGGGCTAAAGGTTTTCCCTTATGTCTCACATTCCACCAAATAGATCTGTGACCCCAAATCATGTTTTTTTCAAGATTAATGGCTTCTCTATCCAGAATCATCAATTTAGCCTATTCCCAGGCTTTCCATATGCTGCAAAATACAATAGATCCCCTAGGTTTGGCATGGAATTCCCCAAGCAAAGTATCATGAAAATGCAATATACCCCAGTCCTTTTTCTTACATGGCAAAGCATTCTTAATATTGTTTCTCACCAAAACCTTCCATGGCTCCCCCCATCTAAGGAATTGATTATCCATTTTGTTGCCAATGCATCACCCTAAATTCTCAAATTACTCTGGTAGTTTAAATCTTGAAGAATCGATACATTGTATAACTAATTTTGAAGAACCCTTTGAGTATGAAGATATTTATGATCCAGATAGGGTGAAATTATTGAAGAAAAAGTTGAAAGATCATGCTTCTATTTGGTGGAAATAAATTCAATTAGAAAGAAATAGAAAGGGTAAACCTAGCATTGGAAAATGAGATAGTATAGTGAAAAAGTTAAAATCTAAGTTCATTCTTGTGAATTACCATTTAGAATTGTTAAAGAAATTGCACAATTTAAGATAGAAGAATATGACTATAAAGGATTATACTAAAGAATACTATAGGCTAACAATCAAAGTAGTTCATCATGATGAAGGCCGAAAGAAGGCGGAAAGGTATATCAATGGTTTGAGAGGATCAATTCAAGTGGAGTTGAGTATGTTGAATACCCCAAAAATAGAGGAAGTGTACAAAAAATATGAAATTAAACAAAATATTTGAGGGCAAATAGAACCAACAAAGAGGGAGAGGAGGAAGACTCTAGAGAAGTAGATAACAATTCAATGATAGAAGATATTGCAATAAAAATGTATAAGTGAGGAAGAGTAACAATGCATATCACAATGATAAAATTTCATACCACAATGAAGGAGGAAGCACTAATTTTTACTTCAATAGAAAATAATGTAGTAGTTCAAACCATAATGATAGAATAGATGGATACCAGAGAGGTAGAGGAATATATGGTAGAAGTGATGGAAGATCTTTTTTGTGGAACTGTTTTTAATATGGACTCGAAGGTAGTGCTATAACTGCATATGTCGATGAAGAACTGAGGGGATCATAAAGCCTAGTTGAAGAACCTAAAAAGGGTGAGTCATTTGTCATGAGGAGAGCTTTGTTGATAATAGATGTTGTGAATGAAGAAGAACTAGTACAAAGGAAAATTTTGTTCAAAATAGTATGTATGACTAAAGATAAATGTTGTAAAGTCATCATTGATAGTGGTAGTTTAGATATTTTAGTTTTAGAAGAAATGGTTGACAAGTTCAAATAAAATAGGTTAAAACATCCTAGTTCATATTAGATTGTTTAGTTGCAAAAAGAACACAAGGTACTGGTAAGTGAACAATGTTTGGTGAAATTCAAGATAGGTACATATCATGATGAAGTTTTGTGTGATGTTATTCCAATAGATGCATGTAATTTATTGTTGGTTAGATCATGGAAATATGATAGGAAAACTATACATAATGGAATAAATAATACTTAAATTGTGATGAAGAATGGTAGAAAAAATACTTTAGTAGCATTGAAAGAGAAAGAAAGGAAAGTTTGTAGTAGAGAAAAAATGTTTAGTTGATGGATGAAAGTTCTTGTATGGCCTAAGGCATGAAAATATGTGTTTTGTATTGATTCCTAGAATTTGTGGCATTATAGATGTGGATGAAGCCCCATAGAAGGAAATTACAAATTTATTGACAAAGAATAAGGACACCATATCAAATATCATAGATGGATTACCAATAGTAAGAAGTATAAATTATCACATGGATCCAATTCTAAGAGAAAGTTTTCCAAATAAGGCTGCATATAGAATTGTTGAAATTAGGGCAGACAACTAAGAGGAGGTGGGGTGAATCAGTTATCATAGAAACTTTTATCCTTGCTACAACTTAAACTTCTTTACCACTTATTAACAGATGAATGATATAACCATGAAAGCATGAATCAACAACACATGAGGAGAAACAAAATCAACACACATAACACCAGGATTTTTATGTGGAAAGTTGGTTAAGGGAAAAACCACAGTGGGGATTAACCCACAAGATTGATTCTCTGTTAAAAGAATAGAAAAATGGGAAGGCACTTGCCTTCGGGTGCACTGCCTAGAGCTCACTACTCAAAAGAGGCTCACTACCTACAGAAATATTTATAAGTTTATCATAGAAAGATTGAACTAGAAAACAACATCTTCTTCATGAAAAGGTCAGTTCCATTTAAGTGCACAATACTTCTACTCTGCCCCCAAACACTTCTTCACTATCTCCTCATCCTCTACTGCTCTTCCTCTTCTTTGCTCTGCCTTTCCTCCTTTCTTAGGATCTTGTCATTTTTGCACAAGGTAGATTTTTGACAACTCAACCACACATATTTATATGCTTCATCAACCTTGGAATAAACATCAAGGTCAGCACTGCAATCATCTGACTTAATACGAATCACTATACTGTTAGCCAAACATAGATGGGACCCAAATCTTCCTCGAACAACATGTCACACTCCATATAACTTCTTAGATCATCTGTAACATGCACAAAGCATCTAGTCAGCCAAGACTGGAAAGAACAACAACACCCAAGGACAAATCTTCAACCACGAGCTCAATCCTCAATGCGGACCACCAATACAGTAGGCACATGATCCAGAGACCACTACAAGCACAATGGAATCAACAAGAACAAATGCACTACCTCAAATCACCAGAATCACTTGCACCTTCATCTGGGAACTCAAGAACACCAACTATCATGACTGTCACACTAGAAAGATTTCTTACGGACCTCCAAACCACAAACCACTTGAGTTGAGGATACACACTGACATTCCAAGCACACCTCTAGATCTGGAGATCATAATATTCCAATGTAGATCAATCTGGACCAAATTTTTGTCACTCTATCACCTCTGAACAATTGCTAAACCTAGTTCTACTCAGATGGCCATAACTTTGCCAATTCTCCATGCAGACCTCTCAAATATTGACTGGAGAAACTTCAGACAATCCTCTACAAACCCTTTGATTTGCAGACTCAGATCTTCATCTTACTAAGAATGTGGAGCAATCTACTTCACTGAACTGCACTGTCTTCACCATTTTTAACAGAGAGATATGTAACTCACTTGTTTCTTCTAGAGGGGCTAATTTTCTTAATATCCTCAACATACAAGTCTTCTAAACAAGCAATGGAATACGATACAGTTACACTAATGACAAGAAGGATATGTTGACATCAATGACAACACCGATTAGGCACATATTTGCAACAATTTGCCCTTTGTCATTGATGGCAACATATGATGTGAAAAATTGTTTCAACCATCAAGACAAGAACTTTTCCCCCTTTCTCTTATCACATCTGCAATCACTTTCTTCATTGCTCCCCCTTTCACTAGCAACTACTTACTTTCAATTGTTTCACATGACTTCTCTCCCCCTTTGACATCAATGGAAAAGGGCACATATTTGTAGTCATCTCTCCAGAATTAGCATACAGACTACTCCCCCTGAGTAGCATCTCCTTAACACCAATCCGGATCACAAGATATGATTGTCAGTTCCACCGGAATGATGCACATTAGTGCATCTTAGTTCTGAACATGAGGGGTAATCACCCCTAGCTTCCCTTTGAGATACTCAAAAGTGGCCTTAGGTAGCGGCGTAGTGAAGATGTCTGCAATTTGATCTTTTGATCAAACAAACTCCAATCTGACTTCATTCTCATTCACCTTGTCTCTCAAAAAGTGAAACTTGATGGATATGTGCTTTGTTTTTTAATGCAACACCAGATTCTTTGAGATGTTTATTGCACTTGAATTATCATAGAAGATTGTAACAGGCTCTTCAAACACAACTCTGATATCCTTCAACATTTGTTTCATCCACAAAACTTGAGTACAATTACTTGCTGCTGCTATATACTCTACCTCTACAGTGGATAGAGATATTGCCTCCTACTTTTTGCTCAACCAAGAAACCAATCTCTTTCCCAAGAAAAATGCACCTCCACTAGTACTCTTCCTGTCATCCACATCTCCTGTCCAGTCAACATCTGTATATGCATGAAGAGTGAAATCATCACCCTTAGGATACCATAAGCCAAGATCAAATATTCCCTTAAGATATCTAAAGATCCTTTTGACTGCTACAACATGAGATTCTCTAGGATCAACTTGAAATCTAGCAACAAGGCCAACTGCATTCATAATATAAGGTCTGGTATGAGTTAGAGAAAACAGTCCTCCAATCATTGATCTATACCTTTTCTGATCTGCCTTAGGGGAATCATCATCTTTACTTAACTTACATTTGGTTACCATAGGAGTACTCACTAGTTTTGAATCCTCCATTCCAAACTTTTTCA
Organism: Cunninghamia lanceolata; assembly: GCA_027924645.1. Classification (NCBI taxonomy): domain Eukaryota; kingdom Viridiplantae; phylum Streptophyta; class Pinopsida; order Cupressales; family Cupressaceae; genus Cunninghamia; species Cunninghamia lanceolata. Next base: position 2,540,910 of record BSBN01000614.1, read on the forward strand.
ACAACTCTTTCACATACTTAGACTGAGATATGAAGATGCCTTTTTCTGACTGAATGATTTGCAGACCTAAGAAAAAATTCATTTCACCAAGCATGGACATCTCAAATTCACTTTGCATTGGATCAGCAAATTTTTTACACATACTCTCATTTCCACCAAAGATGATGTTATCAACAAATACCTCAACAATCAAGATGTGTTCATGATCAATTTTGAAATAAATATTACTGTTAGCAGTGCCTTTGTTAATGCCTAACTTTAGAATATACTTGTATAATCTTGCATACTAGGCTCTTGGGGCTTGTTTAAGTCCATACAATGCTTTCTTCAATTTGCAGACCTTATCTTCTTGATCAATCAACTGGAATCCTTTTGATTGCTCAATGTAGACTTCTTCTTCTAACTCTCCATTTAGGAATGCTGAATTGACATCCATCTAGTAGACTTTGAAATCTTTGTAAGTAGTAAAGGCAAGAAATAATCTGACTGCTTCAATTCTTGCCACCAGAGCAAAATTTTCTTCAAAATCAATTCCCTCTACCTGAGAGTAATCTTTGCACACCAATCTTGCTTTGTTTCTCACAACTTCACCATCTTCATTCAATTTATTTTGGAAGACCCATTTAGTTCCAATTACATTTTTGTTTTCATGTCTAGGAACAAGATCCCAAGTGTGATTCTTCTCAATTTGCATTAATTCTTCTTCCATTGTTTTTGTCCAACTTTCATCATTACATGCTTCATTCATTGATTTTGGTTCAATCTTTGAAATTAAACAATACTCCACTTGTTCTTTAGCAATTTTCCTTCTAGTTTGAACACCTTTATTTCTATCTCCTATGATTTGATCTTCAGAATGATTCAACCTTACATACCTGGGTGTTTTGGGATTTTCTTGAGCTTCTGATTCTTGAACTTCTTCCTCAGCATTTTCACAAGCTTCTTGAGTCACTGGATTTTTCAGAGCAATCTTAGTTTGAGCTTGAACTTGCTTTTCATTTTCATCATCTGATTCATATCCACAAAACTTGGAAGGTTTCTCCATGCTCTCATCTACTTTGACATTAGCACTTTCTACAATCTTTCTCAATCTCTTGTTAAAGCACCGATATGCCTTGCTTTGGTTAGAATAACCCAAAAATATTCCTTCATCACTCCTTGCATCAAACTTGCCTAAATCTTCATCTCTTTTGATATAGCATTTACTACCGAAAACTTTGAAGTATTTCACAGTAGGAGCATTACCAAACCAAAGTTCATAAGGTGTTTTACTAGTATTACCTTTGATCTGCATGTAGTTAAGAGTATAGACAACAGTGCTCACAACCTCTCTCCAATAGATATGTGGAACATTTGCCTCCATCATCATAGTTCTGGCAGCCTCTTGAATAGTACAATTTTTCCTTTCCACAACTCCATTCTGCTGAGGAGTCCTAGGAGTAGATAATTGTCTTCTTATTCCATGCTTTTCACAAAATGTATTAAACTCACTGGAGGTAAACTCTCCACCTTTGTCAAATCTTAGGCATTTTACTTTCACACCAATCTCATTCTCCACCCTAGCCTTGAACACCTTGAATTTGTCAAGAGCCTCTAATTTCTCTTTCAAAAAGTTGACCCACATCATCCAGGAGTAATCATCAATCAACAACATAAAGTATCTATCTCCTTGAAAACTCCTAACTCTGGCAAGACCACACAAATCAGTGTGCACACATTCCAACAATCCACTTAAAGATTGTTCTTTACTTTTGAATGTAGCTCTGCTCTGTTTGCCCAACTGACATTCCTTACACATGCTATTAGCAGGTTGTACAAGATTTGGAAGATCTCTCACAGCTTGAGTAGTACTTATCTTGACAATGTTATCAAAGTTTACATGACACATTCTCCTATGCCATAACCAACTCTGATCAATCTGAGCAATCAAACATCTTTTACCAGTGCAACTTAAATGAAAGATATTACCTCTAGTCTGTGTCCCAAATGCAATCTTAGTTCCAGAGCCTTCCAAAATTATGCATTTTCCATCCTTGAATCGGAGGTCATATCCCTTGTCAACTAACTGTCCAACACTGAGAAGATTATGCTTCAACCCTTCTACATACAAAACATCATTAGTGTTATTCTTACCATCAAGAGAGATGGATCCTTTGCCATGGATTCTACCAGTTGAATTGTCTCTAAACTTCACAATTCCACCTTCATACCTTTCCATACTTACAAACTTACTCTTATCACCTGTTATATGATGAGAGCATCCACTATTAATTACCCATTCATCCTTTTCTTCAACCTGAGTAGCCAAGGCTCTTTCCATATTCACATAGCTAGCAGATTCAATAGGCATCGAATCTTCTTCTTTGATGGCAATGAACACCCATTCATTTCCTGAGGTACTTCCCTTATCATATTCATCATCAGTAACTCCTTCAACAGCTTCTTAGACATAGTAGAATCTCTTATGAACCCTAGGTCTATTAGGGTTTGGCTTTGAAACCCTCTCTAGACATCTTGAGGTAAAATGACCAATCTTATTGCAAGCAAATCATTTGAAAGGCAACTTTCCTTCATACTTACCGGATCCTCTTGGTAGTCTTTTGGCAAAAAGAGCTTCAAGTTCTTCAAGCTCCATTTCATCTTCTTCAAGATCCTTCCTTGCCTTCTCAAATCTAGTTAGTGTTCTTGAAGAGCTTTCCCCTGGATCAAATCTTTGCTTTCCAAAAACACTGGCCTTAAATGCAGATTCAGATTTAGGAAGAGAATCACCAAACTCACTCATTTCAAATGCTGAGAGCTTGCCAACCAACTGATCTCTTGTAACAGTTGTCACAGTCCTGATCTCTTCAATAGCAGCAACTCTATGCTTGTATGAAGCAGGTAAGGATCTGAGCACTTTGCCAACAATCTCTGATTCTTCCAGAATTCTACCAGCAACCCTGATACTGTACACAAGTTCATTCACCTTCTGCATGCAAGAAGTGATGTTTTCATCTTCACTCATCCTCAAATTTTCATATCTACCCTTCAAGCTCTACAACTTAGCACATTTGACATATGCATCACCTTCATATAGAGTTTCCAACTTCTTCCAGATTTCATGAGCAGTTTTCAATTCTAGGACATTTGTCATTTTAGTATCAGTCAGTGCACTCAGCAAAGCTTCTTTAGCTTGAATGTTGTTTTTAGCATCTTTGAGTTCATCTGGAGTTGAGGGACCTTTTTCCAGAGGCTTATACTCATCCTTAGTTATCAATCAATAAGCATCACCCATGCATTGCAAATGGCACTCCATGCGACTCTTCCAAATAGACTAATTTCTTCCATCAAATCTCAGAATGTCCTTCTTGTAAGTCGACATCCTGGATCTCCTCAAGCGGTCAAGCTTCTTTTAGAGGTACTGGCTCTGATACCAATTGTTGAGATTAGGGAAGACAACTGAGAGGGGGGTGAATCAGTTGTCACATAAACTTTTATCCTTTGTTGTAACTTAAACTTCTTTACCACTTATTAACAGATGAATGATATAACCATGAAAGCATGAATCAACAACACATGAGCATAAACAAAATCAACACACATAACACTAGGATTTTTACGTGGAAACCTGGTTAAGGAAAAAACCACGGTGGGGGTTAACCCACAAGATTTATTCTTTGTTAAAAGAATAGAAAAATGGGAAGGCACTTGCCTTCAGGCGCATTGCCTAGAGCTCACTGCTCAAAAGAGGCTCACTGCCTATAGAAATATTTATAAGTTTATCACAGAAAGATTGAACTGGAAAACAACATCTTCATGCAAAGGTCAGTTCCATTTAAGTGCACAATACTTCTGCTCTACCCCCAAACATTTCTTCGCTATCTCCTCATCCTCTACTGTTCTTCCTCTTCTCTGCTCTACCTTTCCTCCTTTCTTAGGATCTTGTCATTTTCACACAAGGATGATTTTCCACAACTCAACCACACATATTTATATGCTTCATCAACCTAGGAATAAACATCAAGGTCAAAACCACAACCATTTGACTTAATGTGAATCACTATACTATTGACCAAACACAGCTGGGACCCAAATCTTCATCGAACAACACGCCACACTTATAGAACTTCTCTTAGATCAACCGCAACATGCACAAAGCATCTAGTCGACCAAGAGTGGAAAGAACAACACGCAAGGACAAATCTTCAACCACGAGCTCAATCCTCAATGCGGACCACCAACACAGTAGGTACACAATCTAGAGACCACCTCAAGCACAATGGAATCAACAAGAACAACCGCACTACCTCAGATCACCAGAACCACTTGCACCTTCATTTGGGAACTCAAGAACACCAACTATCATGATTGTCACACTAGAAAGATTGCTTGCGGACATCCAAACCATGATCCACTTGAGTTTAGGATACACACCAACATTCCAAACACACCTCTAGATCCACAGATCATAATATTCCAATGCGGATCAATCTAGACCAAATTTCTGTCCCTCTGTCACCTCTAAACAACTGCTAAACCCGGTTCTACTCAGATGGCCATAACTTCGCTAATTCTCCATGCAGACATCTCAAATCTTGATTGGAGCAACTTCAGACAATCCTCTACAAACCCTTTAATCTACATACTCAGATCTTCATCCTACTAGGAATGTGGAGCAATCTACTTCACTGAACTACACTGTCTTCACTGTTTCTGACAGAGAGATATGTAACTCACTTGTTTCTTCTAGAGGGGCTAATTTTCTCAATATCCTCAACATACAAGTCTTCTAAACAAGCAATAGAATAAGATACAGTTGACACTAATTACAACAAGGATATGTTGACATCAATGACAACACCGATTAGGCACATATTTGCAACAAGAATGACATCAACAAAGAATGCAAAACTAACAAGTACAAGAGCTATTGAAGAAAGCTTTGATCATGGAGATTTTGAGCCCATGTGTGGTATCCCCAGTACTATCACCCAAGAAGGATGGTGAATGGAGGATGTGTATAAACTCCAGAGTGATCAACAAGGTCACAATCAAGTACAAATTCCTATTTCAAAGGATGCATGACATAATGTATTGTTTGAGAAGAGAAAAATATTTTACCAAGATTGATTTGAAGAGAGGTTATCATTAGATAAGATTTAGAGAAGGAGATGAAAGGAAGACTATATTTAAGACAAATGAAGGACTACATCAGTGGTTGGTAACTATGCTCTTTGGATTAACTAACACACATAGAACATTTATGAGGTTGATGAATGAAGTTCTAAAAAAATATTTGGGTAAGATTGTAATTGTCTACTTGGATGATATTTTGATTTATAGTAAGACTAAAGAAGAACACCTAGAACATATTAGACTAGTATTGTAGAGTTTGAAAGAGGAAAATTACTGATCAATATGAAGAAATGTAGTTTCATGAAGTCAAAATTAGAATACTTGGGATTTGTAATCTTCATTATAAGGTTTAAAGATGGATCTAGATAAATTTAGAGAAATAATTGAGTGTTCTACACTAGTGAATGCTGGATATGTAAGATATTTTCATGGTTTGGTGAGTTTCTATAGAAAGTTAATTAGAGATTTCAATGGAATTTGTGCACCAATAATTGAGACTATGATATGCAACAAGAAGGAATTAAAATGGACATTACGAGTAAATAGAAGCTTTGAGTTGCTAAAGATGAAGGTAACTAAATAACTAGTGTTAGCATTGCCAAATTTTGATAAAGTATTTTAGGTTGATTATGATACAAGTAGAAATGCAATAGGAGCCGTATGCCAAGAAGGTAGACTAGTAGATTATTTAAGTGAGAATTTTAATTATGCAAGGACATATTTAGTCTATGATTAGGAATTTTATGCCATAATTCAATCCTTCAAGAAATGGAGACACTATTTTCTACCAAAATAATTTATATTATATACAGATCATCAAGCCTTAAAATACTTAAATAGGCAAGATAAATTGAATCAAAGACATGTGAGATGGGTAGAGCTTATAAAAAGTTATTCTTTTGTATTGAAGAATAAGAGTGGGAAATAAAACAACGTTGTAGATGCGTTGAGTAGGAGACAAAATTTGGTGACAAGAATGAGAGTAGAAGTGGTAGGATTTGATGAATTGAAGCATTTGTATAAAATTGATCTCAATTTTATGGAAGGATGGAAAGCATACAAAGAACCAATAAGTATGTATAGGAGTAAATGGGTTGATTACTTGATTTAGAATGACATATTGTTTAAGGGTAATCAATTGTGTATTCTAAGAAGCTTAATGTGAGAAATTTTAATCAAGGAGAAGCATAGTGGTGGTTTAGTAGGACATTTTGGAATAGATAAGACAATGCAATTAATAAGTGAAAATTATTTTTGGCCTAAGTATGTTCAAGGTTGTAAGATTTATCAAGTAGCAAAGGGGAGGTTTTATTGTTAGAAATTAGAATTTCTTAGGATACTAGTCATTACAAATAAAATATAAAATAAATAAACCAAAAATTATAGATGCATAGATTTAACATATTACACAACATATACATGGGGGAAACTGTAATGTGACAAACTAATATTTTATAATTTAAATCAGATCTGAAAATGATTTCCCCAAACTCCATCAAAATCCACAAAGACTAGTAAACTAGTCAACACACTAAACAACCCCAATACACTGGAAACTTATGCAGTATATATATTTGATTTTTCTCTGAATTTTACATCATATATATAACTATTTTAATAGTAACAACACCTGCTGCAACATCCAATACAAATTTGGATCAAATTTGAGAAAACCCACAAAACCTGTCGACTATATAGAATGTTTTTATTTGTATCTTCTGATGTAAATAACATGTAAATAGGTTTGATATACTGGAGATAACAGTAGACAGATGCAGCAACAAGATTTCAAAAAATAATGCAAACCCACAATTACAACAATTAAACAATGTATATTTCAACACCTAGATACTGCACATGCAACACTTCCTGAGATCAAACCAGCAATACCCAACTTCTCCAATCTGATCCAGACCTTTGAAATGGATGAAATACAACTCCTAAAATAACATTCAATGACATGTAACCACAAATACACAAAAAGGAAACTACAAACTATGAAAATAAACACTATCGGCAACACCCTAAATTGCAAATTTGATACACAACTTAACCACACTTGTACCCAAGGTACTAAGGCACCTGGAATGATGTAGCAACAACACAATCTATAGAAAACTCACTCAGAACAACACCAAATCCAAAAAACACACCCAAAACTCATAATCACACCTGCAAACCCCAATACTGAAAACTGTTGAAATAAACAACTCCTGCAGTTCAATGACAATCTATGTATGAGATTGTACTTTGCAATCCTCAAGCTCCCACTCTTAGATCATTTGAAGCTTATGGTCTCTCATCCACAAACTTCCAGCTCTAATGGTCTAACACCCACTGAGAAATCCACAAGCTAAACAACTCTGTGAAGGAAAATGATCAAACAACAATAATCCCCTCTACATGCAAAATAAACAATACTTATAGGCTCCTTGAGCATCCGGAAACTTCGACCACATTTAGATTCACGTCCAAATACTATTTCCCTATTTTTAATGCCTCCAAAAGTCACAAAATCTATTATAATATCTCCAAAAATGGCCTTTCACATTGTACCACTTAAAAGGCATCTTTTGACAACTAAAAACATATTTTTCAAGGCACCGATATGAGGTTAAAGTGCCAATTTCAAATTCCCACGCCTTTCTTGGATTGATTATAATATTTAATGTCATATTTATTTAATATTCATTTGTCTTAAGTTTGGTAATTACACTGAAAAAAATGAAAATATTATTTTCTCAACGTTGTCTCGTGATCCTAATTTACTATTTATGAACAGTGGGAACTTACTATAATTAGAATGTGCTATTTTTGGAAAGGGGACATTAAAAGTCCTCCCTCCTCAATCAAGCAATATAAACCCATATGCTTCAAAATTATGCTATACTACATAGAAAGTCTTGATCTTGTACCTATGAGATGTTGCAAAATATGCTATAGAACACTGTGCAAACTTGATTGCTCAGATTTATTTGTGAAAATACCATGAAACCAACAAGAATATTCATGTAATTCTTTCATACATTATCTCCAATTCCAAATCTGGATCACATCTTCTCCAAGAAATTTTGTCAACTTACCAAATGCTTTCCACTAGATATATGCACTAACATGTAATAAATCAAAATTGTAACTTCTCCCAATAATATAAATTTGATTTATGCTGCTATTAGGATTATTATAACAATTATTACATTCTCTATAACAAAAAGGACATCTTTGGGAAACAAAAACTACTTTCAGCTCCAAAACACTGAAATATACATGGCTGAAATGCACACTAGTAAGCCCAAACATTACCTCAACTTGAGGGATGGTACCTTTAGCTTCATTAGCTGATCTATAACAGCAAAGTATTTGTAGAGGAGAAACAATTAGCATCATTTATAAGCACGATTTACACCACCATTTCCCAAAAACTAATTCTGTAAGCAATAGTTCATTCTGGTACCATTGTATGCATGCACTAGCACTAGGTAGTTTATACCAGAAATATTTGCAACTTCTTACTATATCACACATTTAATTCTTACAGCCCATAGGAATGTTGTAATAGTTAAGGCACTCTCCACAACAGAAAATTCCAAACTTGGAAACAATTTCCTCTATTACCTCCAAAAAAAGATGAGACATCCTGCTAAAAACAACACTAATTGTTTGGAAGTTTACCTCATCTTGAAGGAAGTTATGTACATATTTAGTATCTATTATAGAATAGCATTGGTTCAGTTGAGGAACAACCATTATCATCATATAGCAGCAGCAAACACTTCACTCAACTCTGGGTATTAAACCTGCAAACAATAATTCATTCTGATTGTAAATAGTGCACTCTTGGAATCCACTCATTAGCACATACCCATTTTGTTTATCATGCTTCAAATGATTTAGGGAGAAATGTAATCCCTTGTGATCCCTTATACCATTTCCCACATGCTCTTGTATGTTAGATTTTAATTTTCCTGCATGGTTTTGTTTTTTGAAAACTTTGACAAGCTAGAATTTAACATTAGAAACTAGTGGAAAATTCTTTTCATGTGCATGCCTTTCTCCTTAGAATGCTTTCTCATAAACACTTAGTGTAGCAAATGTTATCGTACAATTCTCAATACAACCCATAGAAAATTTTAGAGCATACTAGAAACTCTTACCGTACACCAAAAATCCATTTCTCACAACTTTCATCTTCTGGTTCTCATTTTGAACGGAGTCCTATTTTTGCATCAAATAAGTCCAATCATCTTTCCTTGGAACATCATATCCTTCTACAAATAGATGTGAGGAATATGAAATGAAAATTTTGAAATATGAATTGGTTACTTGATCACACCTTACAAATGCTTCTTGCATTCTGTTTATCCATGCAAAAGCTCCTTTCTTCTCCATATTAGTTAAGGTTATTGAAAAATAGGAAATTCTCTTAACCAACCTTCTAGCATTGTTGTACCTTCTCAAAAAGGTTAGTGTGATAGTGAGTAACCAAAATAGAGGAATTTGAATCCTTGTTTGATCCACCTGTTCCACTATACATTTGAAAGCAACCAAAGGTTTGTATGTTATGGCCACAAACTCTATGTATTCCATGAAGATTCTAAAATTTATATGTTGCACATATTCCCTGCAAACACCTATATGGTGGTAGCATGAGCTCACATCATTCCTTGACAATTGAGTAATGCTTTGTTGGGCTTCTTCATTAGTTGATGACATAGTTGGAATGCTCTCCATTACTAAGTGTCTTGCTTCCCAAACAATTTTACCATTTACTAATTTGCTGCAAATTATGATAATAAATGCATTTGTTGATGTACTCATGGTTTGGGTAATTGCATCTTTCATCCAAAAATCAGATTTGCACTCACTAAGAATGATATGAATCTTCTTACTATAGTATAAGATAGTATACATGCTTTCCTTTATCAAATATCCTCTTGTCCAAAGAAATTGTCCCTTAAAGGAAACCTCCATATCTTTGCATTGTTCCTCTAGCTACCTTTACAACCACCATATCTTTCATATCACAAGCAATATTTATTTTTATAAAGATGATTGTGTAGTAAGCCACCCATGAGATGCCACCATTGCACACACATAACCATGTTAGTTCTTTCAACATTGATTTCATTACATACTTGGTGTTGAGGTATTACAACCTTTGGCTTCCCAAGTGCTTGCCTCAAATGGATAATGATTTCACCACCAAACTTTTTTTGTGCCATTCTAATGCAACTAGCAGTGGAGGATTCTAGACTAGAGAAAACACCTTCTATTTCTGATTTGGACATCCTTGATGAATTTGTAGCAATACTTCTCTTCTCATGATGAACATCCTTAAGAGGATAAGACTGGGTTGGAGCATCCTTCTCAAACTCTCCTCCATACAACCAATGGTAGCAACCCTACATGTATCTTCATCCCAACAATACCATGCCATGCTTAATAATGAAATCAACATTATCAAAATAATATCTATTTTCCTTACCAGTTACCCATAATAAGTATCTCATTGTGCTCATCTCAATTTCTCCATCACTTATGGTCCTGTCTTTAGCTATGGGTGGCTCCAAGGAATGATATGTGAACCCTGAGAATTGATTTCTACCAATGTGGTTGGCATGCATAATAAGCCCTATATGATTCATTACCAACTTCCTTCCATTCCACATGCAAGAGATGGAATATCCAATAGTGATACAAATGTCTCTATCTATCTGAATCCTCAAGAAATTACCATATGAAAGTACTATGTAGAATTTGACACAAGCATTCCCCATGCATTATACTCCAAGTTGTTTTCCTCATTTTATCACCCCTTTTAGCATGCATCCCTTGATGACAAACTTTGTAGTGATAAAGAAGGAAATAATAAATCAAAATCTTCATAGCTTAGATCACCCACATGGTTTCTATCTTCATTTGCTGAAATAACAATTTCTGTCAATGGTTCAATATCTTCAATGTCTAGAAATTTGATGGCTTCTTCCTGGACTACATTAAGAGTTGTTGGAACATTTCTTTCTTCATTTGCCACATGCAATGCTGATTTCTCAATAACTCCCTTGAGGCAACTATTTTCCTGCCAAGTGAACTTACTAGGAGTTATTAAAATATTTTCTTCCGGTACAGTCTCTTTACCTTGATCTTTCATTAATGGTTCCTCCATGGTTTGATCCTTCTCATCCTCTTGTGGCTCTAATTTTGCTTCTTCCTTTGCATTATGCTCCAAGTCTTCTTCCTCCTTGATGAATTTTGAATGCAACTATTCCTCTTGCATCCTAATTTTATTAAACCCTTTCCTCTACAGCATAGTATTCATAATCTCTAAATATTCCTTGAAAGGAATTGAGTTTCTAAATTCCTCACTTTGATTGTTGTAAGTAGTCTTAACAATAGCCAAATCTCTTGCATTTTCATCCTGTTGCCTTCTCCTAAATAGTGATTCAATGAAACCACCCATGATTCACATCAACAGATCAACACCCTAAAGAATGGAAAGATGTAGATTTGATACCATTGTAATGTGCCAAACTGATATTTTATAATGTAAATCAGATTTGAAAATGATTTCCCCAAACTCCACCAAAATTACATCAAAATCCACAAAGACTAGTAAACTAGTCAACACACTAAACAACCCAATGCACTGGAAACTTATGCAACATATATATTTGAATTTTTTTCTGAATTTTACATCATATATGACTATTTTAATAGTAACAACACCTGCTGCAACAACCAATACAAATTTGGACCAAATTTGAGAAAACCCACAAAAACCGTCGACTATTGAATGGAGCCAAAACCACTGGAAACACAATAGAATGTTTTTATTTGTATTTTCTAATGCAAATAACATGTAAATAGGTTTGATATACTAGAGATAAAAGCAGCAATCTCCAGCAACAAGATTTCAAAAAACAATGCAAACCCACAATTACAACAATTAAACAATGTGTATTTCAACACCTAGATACTGAACATGCAACACTTCTTGAGATCAAACCAGCAATACCCAACTTATCCAATCTGATCTAGACCTCTAAATGGGATGAAATACAACTCCTAGAATAACATGCAATGGCATGCAACCACAAATACACAAAAAGGCAACTACAAACTATGAAAATAAACACTACTGACAACACCCTGAATTTCATATTTGATACACAACTTCACCACACTTGTACCCAAGGTACCAAGGCACCTGGAATGATGTAGCAGCAACACAATCTATAGAAAACTCACTCACAACAACACCAAATCCAAACAACACACCCATAACTCATAATCACACCTACAAACCCCAATACTAAAAACTATTGAAATAAACAACTCATGCAGCTCAATGGCATTCTCTGTATGAGATTGCACTTTGTAATCCTCAATCTCCCACTCTCAGATCACTTGAAGCTTATTGTCTCCCATTCACAAACTTTTATCTCCAATGGTCCAACACCCTTTGAGAATTCCACAAGATAAACAACTCTGTGAAGGAAAATGATCAAACAACAATAATCCCCTCTGCATGCAAAATAAATAATACTTATAGGCTCCTTGAACATCTGGAAACTTCCACCACATTTAGATTGACATCTAAATATTATTTCCCTATTTTTAATGCGTCCAAAAGTCACAAAATCCATTATAATATCTCCAAAATTGGCCTTTCATATTGTACTACTCAAAAGGCATCTTTTGACAACTTAAAACATATTTTTCAAGGGGGTCCATATGAGGTTAAAGTGCCAATTTCAAATTCCCACGCCTTTTTTGGACCAATTATAATATTTAGTGTCATATTTATTTAATATTCATTTGTCTTAAGTTTGGCAATTGCACTGAAAAAAATGAAAATATTAAGCAAATATTATTTTCTCAGCGCTCTCTCATGATTCTGATTTACTATTTCTAGACAGTGGGAGCTTACTATAAATAGAAGGTGCTATTTTTGGAAAGGGGACATGACAGAAACCCTTCCAGGTAAAAAACCCCATAAAGCATCATTATATTATAAAACACCTACAAAATTATCTATAAAATTAAAGATAGAATCAAGGGATACACTTCTCCCCACTTCCACATGGCCAATAATGCCTCCTATGCATAGTGATAAAATTCACCATAAATCTCCAAATTGAATTACTTCTCAATGTTAGAGAATCTCCTTAAATATAGGAGAAGGGGTGGAAAAATACCTGAAGGGGTATTAGTCACACCTATTCAAAACAACCATTTGTAAATAATTAATAATCTAATAGTTATTAGATAATTAATTATTAAATGGTATATGCTTTAAGTCATATAATAAACATATGGTTTTATAACCTTATATTAGAACAATATATAAATGTTATAAGGGTATGACCTCTAATAACATTATGTTCTAACACTCCCCCTTAATGTTAATAGGGGGCATCACCTATCAATTTCTATAAAAGAAAAAATGAAGTACCCCAATAACGTGGGTCTTCTTTGATAATGATAAATATGGATATAAATATGTGCCAAAATGAAGAGAATGTATTTTGGACTACATGAAAGTCATCTTATCATAATTTATAATCTCACTATTTAAAAAAAATATTCTTAAATGGGGTCTTATGAAGTTTTTATTGGAGCCTGGGACTCCTCAAACTAGTCTCCCCTGGGTTCATTACATAGTGCCCGTAGGTCTTATATAATACAATGCTTTTACAAGTGGAAGATTTACAAAGAGAAGAATTTATAGTATGCCCAAAAGACTTATACATATAGTTCTTAGAGGTCTTATGTTATGCCTATTAGGTCTTACATATAGGATTTAGCCATATATAATATTTAGAGGTCTTATTTTATGCCTTTTAGGTCTTACATCCCGAGGGGTTATATATAATTCCTAGAGGTCTTATTTATGCCTTTTAGTACATCCAGAGGTGCCATTATCATGTACACTACCCCTCAATGATAACTCCTTATGGCCAAACATTGATTTGAATTTGGAGAATTTGGTACTACATAGAGGTTTGGTGCTATGCTACATATAGGATTTCTTTTGTGTTATTGTAAGCCTATCCTAGGTGTTATTGATCATAGTATATTTTCCATTTAATAATTATTCTAGTAGAACTAGAGAGTGATTTTATGATGGAAAGATTTTTCCTTGAATGAAGCACACATGAACTTCAAATGTGCTTTCTTTCTGGAAATAGAAGTCTTTGGTAAGAGTAAATAACTTTAGTTATCATATAATAAAGTGAGACTTGTACTAGTACATAGATGAAAAACTCTTCCAATAATCTCCTAAGCCACATTGATTCTTTTGTAGCTACTTTTGTAGTCAACCTTTGATTAAAGAGCTATAGAAGGTATCTATTTAAGTATTACTCCATCCATGTTATAACACCTGCATTGAAGACATAGCTTGAGGTATATGTCCTATTAATAGGATTACCAACATAGTCAGTAACACAATAAACAATTTAAAAAAAAAAATTGATGCAAGAACAATAAATCCCATAATTAATTTAATAAGTAAGTCAACTACATATAACATGATGTGACAATACTTAAAAATGATTTGGCGATCTTATCAAGGAGATCATATGGGATTTTTATCAACATAAGTATGTATAATTTGCCATGTTTATGCAAGGAAAAAAATAGTCATCCTACTAAACATATAGTAACAATCCATACAAAATTTAAAGTAATGGTTGAGCTATCCTTTCTAGGATTGCTCGTGAGATAGTTTATTAGGGCGACAACTACCCATTACAAGTAGGTGCTTTATACCCAAGAAGTTTAGATAATTTTTTAATACATGAAGCTCATAAAATGCTAAATACACACTAAGAAACCATTTTTTTGGTTGCAAATTATCATGAGATTCATTCCCCTTAAACTGATGCTTAGAATTATGATGGCTTGGGTCCTAGGATTTATAAAATAGTTGTATGCAATAAAGTAAGTAAATAACAATCTTTGATCATAAAAGGGAGTTGATGTATAATGTAATATTTTTATTATTGCAATTCATTATGCAACTTCCATCATGTCTCATAAACACATCACAATATTTAATAGTAGTAAATACACTAAGTTTATCTTACATTTTTCCTTGGGATTTTGATTCACCTTGATGTCCTTGTGCCTTTGTAGAAGGGGATGGACTCTTTTTTTGTTTATTTTAATATAATGAGAACAAGAAGCTCTTTTGTTAAGAGTAGTTATAAATCTCATTTGTTTAAATAAGATTTTAAAAAATGATTTTAATATGGACTTTAAAAACTAAAACCCAAAATGTAGTTATACCTTATGAGCAAGTTAGATGCCATGAAGCACAATTTTGGTCCATCCATCTATGAAATGTAGATTGGAGAGGAACATCAAGAAACTAGATTCTCTAAACCTCTACTTCCTTTTCTAAGATCTAGAGGAACATCATTAAGGTTGGAAAGAGGTTCAAGGAAAGTTAATGCATGACATGATGATAATGTTCCAATAGTTAGTGGGATAATAAGATCGAGACATTCTTATGGTGGTTCCCATACATGAAACCACATACATCTTGGACAATAAAACCAAAATTTTATTGTTTGATAACATACTTAATGTCTAAGAAGTTAGAAACTTGGCTCATAAGTTTGGAAGCTTACTTGTGGAATTAATAACACAAAGATTGAGTCAAGAGAGTTTCCGGATTCAACTGTGTGAGATTTTTATGGACTGTGGAAATCTGATGTGTTTAATTGATACCCTTCATGGGAGGGAATTATATCACAAACACAAAGATTCATAAATTTTGTTTGTCATTTAAGACTACATGCAATCATTTATGCTCTTAAATGGCTATTTTTTTCAAAATCTTGAATCAATTAAACTACCCAAATAAAAATTGAGGCTCATTCAAAGCCTTCGGTGATTTTTTTTTCATTGGTGATTAACACATTGATTAGTGAAGATAATATGAAAGTATCATAATGAGACTATGCTCTAATACATAGCTTGAGTGCATTGTTATTCCTAGACAAGAAACAAAATTAATATCCATTCCTAATAAATAAGGCATTGCTAGAGTCATTGATTGTATAGATAGAAGGGATGAACTCTTAACATTGTAAAGATTAATATGTTTGTATCAAGTAGAAGACAAAGGTTCATGGCTTAGCCTAAAGATGCTTCTTGTGGTTGTATGCCATAGGAGAAATATGGCTTGGGCCATAAGTGGAGATCAAGTGGAATAGAGATTAAACTCATTGCATAGAATTTTAGATATTTTACACATCCATTATCAAGATGCAAGCTATTTTTGACCCAACATGTTATACTTTACACTAAAATTTATGGGATGGTCCATGACAATAAGGAGAGATATCTAATATGCAACTCATTTTCCACGGTTAGATTTCTAAATTGCATCTCCAATTTTTCAATACAATATCTTAATCAAATTCTCCATATTCAAAGTCATCTCAGAGCACATGTAGATTCATCAAGGCATAAGAACTTTCAAGTATGTAGGAAAGCATTATGGAAATCAATAGAAGTTTGGGTCAAAATATATCACATGGTTGATGGGCACATGGCAAACAAAGAGGCAAACAAAGAAGCAATTATATTTTTAGGATTACAAATGAAGAAGTATAGATTTAAATTTGTCTTCAAAAAGTTTACAAAGATGATCAGATGTAAATATTAGGGTTTTCAAAGAATGATTACACGATAAAACAATGGCATGTTATTAGACAAAGAGGTGAAGTTTTCAAAAATTAAAAAAATGGTTTCCACCCAATCAATCACATGCTTATAAATGGCATGTAAATTTTTGAAACTCAAAATTTGCATAACTATAGTATTGGATGCACACTTTCAGAAGAAAAAAAACAAATTTTTGAAACCCAAAAATTGCATATACTATAGTATCTGTCGAAGATAACAACCACATAGTGAAGCACGCACTGAATTATAGAAGAAAAAAAACAAATTTTAGTTCGAAAATTGTAATTATGTACTAAAGTGCATTGCCAATAACAACAAAAGGAGTTCAACCCCAAAAAAATCATGAATAGCTTATATTATCGCGCCCTTGGCCAAAAAGCTGATTAGAAATAATTAAAAATGAGTTTTATATTATCTTGTGCCCCTAATAAAGGTTGTAGGTATATAATCTATATTCATGTGCCTCGGGAAGAAGGAAAAGACTTGTGCTTTACCCATTTGGAATTTTGAGCGCAAAACGTACATTTTCACGTGGATGAAAAAGTTTACATAATAGCATTCTGTATTAGGTACCTATGTTTGGATTCTCCATGTCGGCAAGGCACTCTTCTTGGAGAGCTGACATTCATACGGATGAGGAAAAAAATAGCTATGTTTAAACCTATACTTGTGATAATATTTGTATCATTTTATAATATTTATCATATTCTTAAGGTTAAATTGTGTCCACTTGTAAAGTATTAGTTTTGGACTATATAGTAAGGGTTGTGACTTTCACAAGTCGTCTCTTTTTTTTTTCTATAAAGGATTTGAACTTTTAACAATAAAATGTGACTTGTTTTTCTATACAACTTTTGCTAACACAAGGTCATAAGGATATTACCGATATCATTTTATTCTAAAAGTGAAAGGTTTGGGAGGCATCGCAAAGATGAGAATATGATTATGAGTGTAGTACCTTAACTACAATGATATTGACATGGGAAATGATGACAATTGCACTAGAAACATAAAGTTGTGTCAAGTGGGAAGGAAAGATCAACTAATCCATGATATTACATGAATGGTAGACCACTTGCTAGTATTCGATGAATTACCTTTTAACAATGGTAAGACCGATGTTCCTTTCCCTTCTTTTTTAATGTGACTTAGAGATGTAGTCATTCTAATTAGAATTATAGTTTCACCATAGTCCAATTATGGTAAGTTTTAGAAGATAGTGATTTAGTTTTAGATATCATATTGTGATTTTTCTACACTATAAGAATTGTGTACATTTCCCCCTAAAGAAAGATCATAGTAAATATCTAAAGCTTGTAGACTGCCTCAAACTGACACTTCTATTTGTGGCCTTAGTGTATTGAGTTATCTTCTACTCAATGTTGCTAATGTTGGAAGATAACTTCATTGATGCGATGTTGACTACCTCACACTTGGCACTCTATCAACAAACTCAACAACCTCTATTGGCTTCTACCCAAGAACCATGTCTTGGAAGATATTTCCATTATCTCTATTATTCGTTAACATGAGCTGCAAGAACCTATTCTCACTCCTCCATGAGCCATTCCTCTAATGGATCACATGTAGTGCAAAACATGCACAAGTTTTTTGTGAATCAATCCTTTGAATGGATCACCTATAGTGTAACCAGTGTACAAGAATTTATGAGCCACTCATTTGAATGGATCACCTATAGTGCAACCAATGCACAAGAACCCATGAGCCACTCCTTTGAATAGATCTCTTGCAATGTAGCACATGCATAAACCTAGCTACAACTAGGATTTGATACCATCTAATGTAGTTTGGGATAAAGGGTTCAATTAAGGACTATCTAACCATGTAGCCTCAACGTGCACTTACAATCTATGCACACGATACTAAAACATCAACACAATCTTATGACAAAGATTTGAATTTATCTATATATGTTCAATAATTAGAATTACATTCATAATTTTTATCATAGGGGATTACAACATGAATACACCTCAGTCTAGTTTATAATACAATTCAAACACTTTTAATAAGTGTGGCCACCAATATGGACATCCTTGGGATAATCTCACTTTCCTCACTTTACTTTAAGCCTCCTTGGACACTTCTTGGTCCTTTGATATCTCCTTTCCCTCTACTAATCCTCCACAAATGATTTAAACCTCTTTCTATAGGGAATACTTAAGGTAAAAGGTTCTAGGTCAACCTAAAATGAGAAATACCATTCCAAACTTAATTTTGTACTAAACAAGGCCTTCCATGGAACCAATAGGGCCTCCCAAATGATTATCTTTTGGCACAAAGTTTTAAATCCTAGTGCACATCTCATAGACCTCTCTTAGCTAATCTAGCATGCCAGTGTTGATAACTAAGAGGGGGGGTGAATCAGTTATCTAATCTTTCTTCCAACTCAAACATTCAGATCCACTTTGTTATTCATTAGCATAGCAATTAATCATTCATGAAAGCATAAAGCATAAACATCAGAGCAGATAAACATCAACACATGAGACACCAAGATTTTGATTAAGGGAAAAACCATGGGGTGATTAACCCAAGGTTTATTTTCTGTTAAAAGAATAAGAAAAAGATGGCACATGCCAATTAGGGCTCACTGCCCAAGCACACTGCTCACAAGAGGCACACTGCCTACAAAGAGACACACTATCTACAAAGTGATAAGAATCACAATCTTGAACTGGAGAATGACATCATTACCATGTCTGAATCAGTTCTATTTGAGCCCATAAGCTCCTGCTCTGCCTTTCTCACTTCTCTTCGCTATATCACACTCATCACCACAAGACACACTTCAAAATGAATTCACAAACCCTTATTTATACAAGGCATCGACTTAGGAACAATCATCTAAGTCAGCAATCATCTACAAGATCATTCGCAAGGCGTGTAATACATCCGGTCGCCCTGTCTCCGGAAGAACACCAACAACCGGTGGTCAATACATTAAATCCAAACTCTAACTTCAATGCAGACCACTAACATGAACTAAACATGATCCAATAATCATCATAACCTTCCCTGAATCACCAATAACATCCGCACTTCATCATCTTACCAGAATTCTTCTCTTCTTCATTTGGAACTTCAAGAACACAGTCTATCATCACTATCATAATGAGAAAGGTCCTTCCGGACCTCCAAATCATTCACGAATCTATTTTTCACTTCACACTGACCTCTTAAACACTCTCTCCAATCCACAGAGTGAGATAATACAATTTTGGATCTCACCGGACCTTTCTGTGACCCTCTATCACCTCTGAACGCCTGCCGGAACCGGTTCCACACAAACAGCCATAACTTCTTCATATCTTTATGCGGACCTCTGAAATCTTAACTGGAACATCTCAAGACGCATATCTACAAACCCTTTAATCTGCATCCTCTGATTCTCAACCCATTGAGTACTTTTGCCTTCTTCTTATCACTGTTCTTCACTGTTCCTGATTGAAACTAATTTTCTCAATATCCTTAGCACACAGCTCATCCAATCCTTCTTATCAATGCAATATGAGTATGTTGACATCAATGACAACACTGGTTAACCTCATACTTGCAATAATCTCCCTCTTTGTCATTGATGGCAACATATGGTGTGAAAAACCATCAAGACAAGAATTTCTCTTTTCTGTCACAGCTCCCCCTATCAGCAACACTTCTTCACATGTCTTCTCTTCCTTTACTGCTCCCCCTTTGATCATCAACCACTTGTTTTTCACATGTCTTCTCTCCCCCTTTGACATCAATGGCAAAGGGCTCATACTTGCAATTCTAACACATTAGAGTCTTACCAGCTGCTCCCCCTTAGTAGCAGCTCCCCATCATCAATCCGGACCACAAGATATGACTATGATATGCATCAGACTGATGCACATCAGTGCATCCTAGTTCATCACCAGAGGGGCCATGACCCCTAACTTCTCTCTGAGATACTTAAAAGAGTCCTTGGGAAGAGGTTTAGTAAAGATATCTACAATCTGATCCTTGGAGGGTACATACTCCAATCTGACTTCATCCTTGTTCACTTGTTCTCTCAGAAAGTGAAACTTGATAGATATGTGCTTGGTCTTAGAGTGCAACACTGGATTCTTAGAAATATTTATTGCACTTGAATTATCACAGAAAATTGTGATAGGCTCCTTATATTCTACTTTAATGTCTCTTAGCATTTGCTTCATCCACAAAATTTGAGTGCAACTACCTGCTACTGCAATGTATTCTGCTTCTGTTGTGGACAGTGATATTGCTTCTTGTTTCTTGCTTAGCCAAGAAACCAACCTTTTTCCCAAAAAGAATGCTCCTCCACTTGTACTCTTCCTATCATCCACATCTCCTGCCCAATCTGCATCTGTATATGCATGAAGAGAAAAGTCTTGATCTCTGGGATACCATAGGCCATACTCAACTGTTCCTTTCAAGTACCTAAAAATTCTTTTGATTGCCATGACATGAGATTCTCTGGGATCAGCCTGGAATCTTGCCACAAGACCAACAGCCTACATAATATCTGGTCTAGTTTGAGTGAGATACAATAGTCCTCCAATCACTGATCTGTACTTGGTCTGATCTGTTTTAGGAGAGTCATCATCTTTGCTCAACTTACATCCGGTTGCCATAGGAGTGTTCATTGGCTTTGAATCTTCCATTCTAAATTTCCTCAACAATTCTTTCACATATTTGGTTTGAGAGATAAATATGCCTTTCTTTGTCTGGGTAATTTGCAGACCCAAGAAGAAATTTATTTCACCAAGCATTAACATTTCAAATTCACTTTTCATTTGGTTTGCAAAGATTTTACACATACTGTCTTTTCCTCCAAAAATGATATCATCAACAAATACTTCAACAATCAAGATATTTTCATTATCTATTTGGAAATATAGATTACTGTCAGCAGTACCTTTGTTGAAACCAATCTGCACAAGATGCTTATCCAACCTTTCATACCATACTCTTGGGGCTTGCTTCAATCCATACAGTGCTTTCTTCAACTTGCAGACCATATCATCTTGATCAGACAATTGAAATCCATCCGATTGTTCAATGTATACTTCTTCTTCCAAATCACCATTTAGGAAGGCAGATTTGACATCCATCTACTATACCTTGAAGTCTTTGAAGGCAACAAATGCAAGAAATAATCTAACTACTTCAATTCTTGCCACCGGAGCAAAGGTTTCTTCAAAATCAATTCCTTCTATTTGAGAGTAGCCTTTTGTAGACCAATCTGGCTTTGTTTCTGATTACTTCACCAACTTCATTTAGTTTATTCCAGAAGACCCATTTGGTTCCAATCACATTCTTGTTACTAGGTCTGGAAACAAGATCCCAAGTGTGATTTTTCTCAATTTGCATCAGTTCTTCCTCCATTACTTTTGTCCAGTTTTCATCATTGCATGCTTCATTTATTGTCTTAGGTTCAATCTTTGAAATCAGACAACATTCATTTGAATTTTAAGCAACATTCCTTCTAGTTTGCACACCTTTGCTTTTGTCCCCTATGATCTGATCTTCAGAGTGGTTCAGTCGTACATACCTTGGAACTTTGGGAGTTTCTTGCACTTCTGCTTCTTGATCAGGCTCATTCAGACCTATCTCTTCTTCCTGATTTACCAGATCAGTCTGAATCTGACCTTCAAGAGAGGATGGAGCTCCTTGAACCAGAACATCATTCTAATCATCTTCATCATACTCATAAAATCTTGAGGGCTTCTCAATACCTTCATCAACCTTCACATTTGTACTTTTTATCATCTTTTTCAGTCTCTTATTGTAACACCAGTATGCTTTGCTTTGAGTGGAGTAACCTAAGAAAATTCCTTCATCACTTCTTGCATCAAACTTACCTAGATCTTCATCTCTTTTGATGTAACACTTGCTACCGAATACTCTAAAATATCTCACAGTGGGAGTTATACCAAACCAAAGTTCATAAGGAGTCTTACCGGTATTGCTTCTGATTTGAACTCGATTGAGAATATAGACTACAGTGCTGATAGCTTCTCTCCAAAACATCTGAGGAACATTTGCTTCCATCATCATTGTCCTGGATGCTTCCTGGATGGTCCGGTTCTTTCTCTCAAAGTTACTCCATTCTGTTGTGGAGTCCTAGGAGCAAACCACTGTCTCTTTATACCATGCTTCTCACAGAAGTCTATGAATTCACCAGATGTGAATTCACCACCTCTATCAGACCTTAGACACTTCAGTTTCAATCCGGTTTGATTCTCTACCATAGCTTTGAAGATTTTGAACTTCTCAAAGGCTTCTGATTTCTCTTTTAGAAAGGTAACCCACATCATCTGGGAATGGTCATCAATCAGCAACATGAAATATCTATCACCTTGCATACTTTTGATTCTTGTCGGACCACATAGATCAATATGAACTAATTCCAATAATCCAGTAGAGGACTGATCCTTGCTTTTGAAAGAGATTCTACTCTGTTTACCTAGCTGACATTCTTTGCACAAACTATTTGTAGGTTTCACCAACTTTGGAAGATCTCTTACAACCCGAGTATTGCTTATTTTGATGATGTTATCAAAATTTACATGACACATCCTTCTATGCCATAACCAACTCTGATTCACTTGAACAAACAAACAACTTTTATTAGAACAACCAAATGGAAGATATTTTGTTTGAGTACTAGATGCAATCTCAGTTCCAGAGCTTTCAAAGATCCTGCATCTTCCATTTTTGAACCGGAGATCATAGCCTTTGTCTACTAACTATCCAACACTAAGAAGATTGTGCTTCAATCCTTCAACATACAGTACATTACCATTTTTGCTCTTTCCATCAAAAGCAATAGTTCCCCTACCTCTGATTCTACCAGCAGAATTATCACCGAACTTCACCATTCCTCCTTCATACCTTTCCAAATCTAAGAACTTATTCTTGTCACCTGTCATATGGTGAGCGCATCCACTGTCAATAACCCAATCATCCTTTTCTTCAACTTGGGCAGCCAAAGCTCTTTCTACAACCTTATGATTGACAGAATTAGAGGATATTGGTTCTTCTTCCTTGATGGCAATCAACACCCATTCATTTATGGATTTGTCTCCTATCTCTGATTCATCATCTGTTACTCCTTCATTATCAGCTTCTTCATGAACATAATAACAATTCTTTTGGAACCTTTGTCTGTTAGAGTTTGACCTTGCAAATCTTTCCGGACATCTTGAAGCAAAATGACCAATCTTATTGCAGTTGAAGCACTTAAAAGGTAACTTTCCTTCATACTTACTGGATCCTCTTGGCAATCTCTTTGCAATGAGGGCTTCAAGATGAGTTGTTTCTGCTTCTTCCTCTTCCATGTCTTTCCTTGCTTGATCATACCATGACAGCTTCCTTGAAGAGTTTTCTCCCGGATCAAATCTTTGTTTGCCTTTCACATAGGCACTGGCTTTAAATGCAGATTCAGTCTTGGGGGGATCATCTCTAAACTTGGTCATTTCAAATGCAGCTAGTTTTCTAGCCAATTGCTCTCTTGTGACAGTTGTATGGGCTATGAATTCATCAATGGCAGCAACCTTGATCTTGTAGGTAGCAGGAAGAGATCTGAGAATTTTGCAAACAATCTCATTTTCATCCAGAACTCCACCAGCATTCCTGATTCCACACACCAGTTCATTTACTCTTGGCATAAAAGTAGTGATATTTTCATCATCTCTCATCTTCAATCTTTCAAATTTTCCTTTGAGACTTTGCAACCTTACACTCTTAACAAACTCATCTCCTTCATGCAGAAGTTCCAGTTTAACCCAAATCTCACAGGCAGTGGGTAGATCAATAACATTTGAGAGTTCTGAGTCAATCAATGCACTTAGAAGAGCCTCTTTAGTCTGCAGATTGTTTTCAGCATCTGTGATTTCATTTAGAGTTGTCGGACCACCCTATGGAGGTTTGTATGCTTTTTCGACCATGGACAAGTACACCTTTCCCATACACTCCAAGTGACATTTGATGCGGCCTTTCCAAAGAGTGAATTTGGTTCCATCAAATTTCGGACTGTCCTTCTTGTATGACGACATCCTGGATCTCCTCAAGCGGTTTAGCTCCTTTTAGAGGAACTCGGCTTTGATACCAATTGTTGATAACTGAGAGGGGGGGTGAATCAATTATCTAATCTTTCTTCCAACTCAAACATTCAGATCCACTTTGTTATTCATTAGCATAGCAATTAATCATTCATGAAAGCATAAAGCATAAACATCAAAGAAGATAAACATCAACACATGAGACCCCAAGATTTTGATGTGGAAAACTCGGTTAAGGGAAAAACCACGGGGTGATTAACCCAAGGATTATTCTCTATTAAAAGAATAAGAAAAAGATGGCACATGCCAATTAGGGCTCACTGCCCAAGCACACTACTCACAAGAGGCACACTGCCTACAAAGAGACACACTGTCTACAAAGTGATAAGAATCACAATCTTGAACTAGAGAATGATATCATTACCATGTCTGAATCAGTTCCGCTTAAGCCCATAAGCTCCTGCTTTGCCTTTCGCACTTCTCTTCGCTATATCACACTCATCACCACAAGACACAATTCAAAATGAATTCACAAACCCTTATTTATACAAGGCATCGACTTAGGAACAATCATCTAAGTCGGCAATCATCTACAAGATCATTTGCAAGGTGTGTAATACATCCGGTCAGCCTGTCTCTGGAAGAACACCAACAACCAGTGGTCAATACATTAAATCCAAACTCTAACTTCAATGCGGACCGCCAACATGAACTGAACATGATCCAACAATCATCATAACCTTCCCTGAATCACTAATAACATCCACACTTCATCATCTTACCGGAATTCTTCTCTTCTTCATCTGAAACTTCAAGAACACAGTCTGTCATCACTGTCATAATGAGAAAGGTGCTTCTGGACCTCCAAATCATTCACGAATCTATTTTTCACTTCACACTGACCTTTTAAACACTCTCTCCAATCCACAGAGTGAGATAATACAATTCTGGATCTCACCGGACCTTTCTGTGACCCTCTGTCACCTTTGAACGCTTGCCGGAACCGGTTCCACACAAACAACCATAACTTCTTCAGATCTTTATACAGACCTCTGAAATCTTAACTGGAACATCTCAAGACGCATATCTACAAACCCTTTAATCTGCATCCTCTGATTCTCAACCCATTGAGTACTTTTGCCTTCTTCTTATCACTGTTCTTCACTGTTCCTGATTGAGACTAATTTTCTCAATATCCTCAGCACACAGCTCATCCAATCCTTCTTATCAATGCAATATGAGTATGTTGACATCAATGACAACACTGGTTAACCTCATACTTGCAACAACCACAAATTTAATTTTTATATAAAATCAAATGGAAATGTGGACATGCTTGCAATGTTATGAATGGAATCGAAAAGTGTTTTGATCAATAAGAAAGTCCACACAAATGATTCTCATCTACTAGTTTGAGTGCTCACTAAAGACTATGTTATCCAAATCCAACTATGGCATACCAAAATGTTTGGAAAAAAGATAGTGAATTGAAAAATGAAACAAATTGAAAGAAAATATTTTTAGTTGATGAAAGATTGCTTGTAGGCCTAGGATACTCCTATATCACAGATGAACTAATACATGTTAATATATGTCCATAGTTGTTAATTTGAATGATTTGGGATGCAATATGATGCTCCTAACTTGGAAAAGGGTTGGCTTTTGAGCACTAAAAGATGAATTTAAATTTGGGGAACTGAATGCAACCTAACCCATGGACTAGACTTTAGTATGTGGTCTAGTCTAAGGTGCTAAAATGATGTGGAATGTGTAGTGGTGAGGCCAAAGGTGGTGGGAAATAGCAAGTGACTAATGGATTCTAGATAGGAGTTTCTACACCAAATTGTTAGGAAAAGTGTCGCAACCTTGCAACTATGAAAGGTTACTATTCTTCCCAATTTTGGTCTTTTTGAATACCCTTTATCTTGGAGAATGGTTTAGAACTTTCAAAGTTTCCAAAAGGGCTAAAAATGGCGAGACATACTATTTTTAGTAATTCTACATTTGACTTTGGATTGACTTGAAATTTTTCCCAAAAGGTGCGGAACTGCTAAGTAAACATCTCAAGTGAGTTTTGACTCAAGATCATATATGGATTGCGAGATATTAGAGTTTTTATTTTTTGAAACTGCTAAAAAAAATTTTGAACTCAGTTTTGAGGCACTTAGAGGTCCCTAAATGCCTTAGAAGTTGTGATAACCGATGAAGTGGGTTATAGCTTGATAGATCTCTTCATGAGCTTTCTGATCATTAAACAGTTCGTCAATCGGACACCCGGATCAAAAGTTGGAACTCTGGAAGTTGGACCTCTTGTTTTTGGGAAATGTGAAAACGTGTTGGACACTCAAAAGCGTTGTAAAGGGGAGAGTTACATGTGTTGGTGTGTGATTTGGCACATCAAAAGGCATATTTGATTGGAGATAATTTGGGTGCCACTTTTGGGTAGTTTTGGCTCATGATTTTGTAATTAGTGTTGACGGCTTACTGTATTGTATCTCCTATATATCAGGAGCTTGAGATGGAGGTTGTGTGTAAGAAAGAGTCTTATAGATGTTGAATTACCTCCTGGATCTCTAGTTGGTTATACTCCTGTGAAAGTTTGCTCTGCAAGTATATTGTAATCTTCTTGATTCTTGAATAATATATTGGACGACTTTGAAGTGGGGTTTTTTACCTGAAAGGGTTTTCCCCATGTATATCTTGTGTTGTGAGTTTTGTATTTGTATTTGGATGTTGTTATTACCTTTTTGTTAATGTGCATCTTAATCTGTAATTGTAAAAGTTAAAATTTGCATAAATTTTTCCTCAGTAGATTAGTGTAGGAAGCGTTTCTGCATTCCTTGCTTCCTTTCACAAATAGGTTTTGAATCATATGCTACAACTATACATCTATGACATGTGTGAAAAATGGTGTAAAATGAAGGTGTAAAACAAGGTATACACTTTATGTCTTACTTGAATGAAAATATCACATTAAAAAATATGAAATTTATATTAAAAAACTTATTACAATATGTTTATTATATGGGTTAAATAAAATAGTGGGTTTTTCTTTGAAAGACAAAAGCACTTTGAGCATTTATCAAATCCAAAGTGATTGATAACTTGCATTTAGCTAGTTAAATTTCCTTTTTAATCTCTATAATTTTCAAATATTTAAATTTTATTTAAAAATCTAAGAATAGCCTAGTTGTCTAAGACATACACAATTTATTGATAAAATCTAAGAATAGCCTAGTTGTCTAAGACATACACAATTTATTGATAAAATCTAAGAATAGCCTAGTTGTCTAAGACATGCACAATTTATTGATGGGCAAGTTAGCTATCTAATGAAAAAATAGAAATAATCTATCAAAATCACCCAAAAATCGAACTTGGTTCAATCGCACTTTTAAAAAATTTGAACTTTGATACATAATGGAATAACATATCATCTCCCCACCAACTATACTCAACCAATTACATTAAAACACTTTATTAGGTAATAGTTTTATACTATAAAATTGACTTTAGGCAAGCACAAATGCTCCTGTAGATCCAATTAAGCCTAATCATTTAGGTATTGAAAAGTAGAGATGGTAGCGAATCCAAGTCATTTCAATTACCTAGCGAATTCAATCTAATAATAACACCACTTCAAATGTGAGAATTCTGGGCTCACATTTTTTTCTTTTTCGAAAAATTGACAATGATACTGTTCATGGTGAACAACAAAATGCTCAAACAATACCATCATTGACTCTTACGAGACACCCATGATGATGACGTGAATAAGAATCCAAAAGATAATCAATACACGCGGCCATACTCTTATAATTAGATGCAATTACTTCTCTATTCCAGAACCTTTCAACCCTATGAAACTCAATGAAAATGCAAGGCACTCTATTATTGTTGCTTTCAATTGACCAATTTCAAGAAAGTACTGATTAAAGTTTCCCTCCTTAAACCAATTATTGATAAACATCACCTCTAGGCAGATTCTATAGTTAACTTGTTTTCAACTACTCTAATTTTTACATGCCTAGAAAAGATAACTCTTTCTTCATTATTTCAATCTGAGATGTCATTTTTTAAATTATTAACATTCTCAGTATCTGGTTTTAGTTTTTTTTTGACATTTTCTGTAGTGGGTAGCTATTATTCTATGCTGAGTTCAGTTGTGACGTAAGGGAATATACAAAACGTAGCACAGGTAAATGATTAGTTTGTACCTATCTAATGTATTTCTTTCATACATTCTCAGTAGTGCAAAGCCTATAGCTATTCTTTTAGTAAAGTCTAATCAGCCGGCACGTTGTAAACTGCTGGTTAGTCGAAAATTTAATTGACTGAACAGGTCGTAGCAATTCGATCGACAATTTAATCGATTGAACAGGTCGAAGGAGTTGCAATGCAGAGGTCGACTACAAAAGTCGGCAGGAAAGGAGGTTGAAAAAACCATAAACAGTTGGTACGACAACGTATTCTGTTAGGCTGAGGCAGTTGTCAACAGTCCAGTTTAAATGTCATTTAAGCAAGTTCGCAGTCACTCTACTTAAACATCATCCATTTCAATGATCAAACAGTCATTAACTAGCACTTGCACTTATAGAAGGTTCAAGGAATACACGGATAGGAACAACCAACAAGTTTAGAAAGTTTTCTGGCGTGAGACAATTTTCCGAGCACTATATGCTCACATATAAAAGCCTATCGACTAATAATGGTACACCTCATTCACAACAAAAAATGATAAATATTTGTCCTATTTTTATTAGCCAAAATTAACTTTTAGCTTTTGAAATGGATGACCACTAATAATGCTTGGTTTCATTTGATGAAAATCGTATATATATACACCACTTTCCATTGTATGTAATATGCCAATAGATACAGACAAATACCAGTGAAATTCAACCATGGGTATAAGTTATCAAACAACTCTTCGTCATTGAATGAGTGCAGGCGTGCTCCAAACCATGATGAAGATGGTACGATACAAAGTGCATCGTTTATTAATAAAGTCCATGGTCACCCACTAGTAGTTAGTGTTTGTCTTTTTCCAATCAGGCACCATGAATTTGGTCAACTGGAACAGTTTTTTCTTTTTTTTCCTTTATGAGGGCCATGAGGATTTTGTAGGTCCAGGGGAATGGGAGGTGGCATTTCAGTCACATTTCATAGTCAAACACAGATCACAAATAAAAATGGATAGTCCCACTTGATGTAGATGTTTTGTGTGCGACAATCAATGCCATCATTTTCAAATTACAGTCGAATAGATTATCTCATTGTCAAAGGTCATCTATGTTGATGGATATGATAGAGCTTTGCCGACTTGCTAAGAATAAAGGTTCTAACTTTTAGAACAACATTTATGGGGTGCATATCTTATAGTCAAACACAGACCATAAATGAAAATGGAC
This sequence comes from Cunninghamia lanceolata, assembly GCA_027924645.1. Classification (NCBI taxonomy): domain Eukaryota; kingdom Viridiplantae; phylum Streptophyta; class Pinopsida; order Cupressales; family Cupressaceae; genus Cunninghamia; species Cunninghamia lanceolata. Next base: position 2,571,205 of record BSBN01000614.1, read on the forward strand.
TGTCCCAACTGCATTGTGTGTGCAACAGTGAATGCAAGATTTGTAATCTACAGTCACATGGGTTCCCTCTTTGTCTATATATAGAGCAATTGAATGGAACTATTCCATCATTAATGTGAACTCAGCGTTTTTTTAAATTTTCATGAGATGCAATGATGAAAGTCAGTTTTAGTAAGAGAATTGTAACTAGCAATTGGACCCATAGGTTCAATGGGCAGGCTGAAAACTTTTTGAAGAAGTTATAGAATTTGTTAGATATTTTTTATTATCTATTAATTTATAAGTTATTTAATCCAATAAATTCTTATTGAAATTTTATCACATTAACTATTGTCTTCTTTCACTTATATTAGTAAATTTCTTTTTACATTACATATTGAGATGAACAAACATAGTTGGATAAAAATAGTAAATTAACTAAATCTCTTATTGATTTTTATATAATATGCCATACAAACAAATGCATATTTAATCATATATACATTTTAAAAATAATTACCATGAGGGTACAATAGATTTATGTTCTACAATTTATATTTAATATTATGCACATAAGGCATAACTATATTTTTCTATTAAATACATACTAAGATGGCTCATAATCATTTTTATAAGTATGTATTTGATATATGAACTTTTATAATATCTATCACATAATAATTCTACTAATTTGTATAATCAAAATTAAATAATCAATTAATATGAATATTATATTAATTTAAATATTACAATTTTGTTATAATATTTGCATAGATTTTAAGAAAAAAATTATTTGTTTAATAACTAAATCCCTGTGATATTTTTTTACTTGATTTTAGTGTGTTTGTTTTATTCAAAATAATATTTCACAAAAAAAATTAAAATAAAATAAAAAATTAAAGTTTATCCATTGTCAAAGTGATAAAAGTAAAGAGAATTTTTTTGTTTTTTAATCATTTATGACATTTTGTAGAAAAATAAAATAAAAAATTAACAATTTATCAATTGTCAAAGTGATAAAGATAAAGGGAACTTTTTTGTTTTTATCATTTATGACATTTTGTAGAAAAATAAAATTAAAAAATTAACAATTTATCGATTGTCAAAGTGATAAAGGTAAAGGGAACTTTTTTGTTTTTTATTATTTATGACATTTTGAAAAACAATCAATGGACAAGATTGATTTCATGGTAGTCCTTTTAATCTAGGCCTTTCATCTATATAATTCATCATGTGATGCTCACATAGGAAAGGCTTTCAGCGTAATAACCCAACCCGATGAGTCATTAACATAATTAATTATAAAATTTTAATATTTTTTTTATAATATTCATAAATCATAAACATAATACAAACATAACACATTATGTAACCCAAAAAAAGATATGTATAGTTTATAATCTCATCTACATAACATCTCATAATCAATATAGTTATCATAATTAAATTTAATAATTTCCTATTAATTCATAAATCATTCTCTTCTCAAACAATTCATATCATAACATCAAATCACAAGAATGATAATTAAGATAGTGATCCACACTCATTACTAATTTTAAGTATTTATCCATGGATATATCCAAGTTCTCTTCAAAGTCCTTCAAATAATAAAAAATTAAATCCACAACAATAAAATCATCAACAATTTAGCAATCTTCAAATACAACAACTATATAAACCAAAACTCAAGCTTAACCAATTCAATTTTACAACCATAAGGACAATAACCCTTAAACAATAAATGATCAATTTCAACAATAAATAACCAAATAAATAAAGACCCAAATTAACATCTCAAAAATAGACTGTCAACAATGAAACAACCATCAAAAAGACAAATGAAAATCAATTATCAAGAAACAATAAATCCATGAGGGGCAAGTTCAATCCAAATATCAATGGATAATATTATCCACTAAGATCTTCATGATCTATGGACCTTAACGAACCAACAATGGTGTGATGGGAAGATTTCACAATTTGAATTGGGATGGATTACATAACCTAAATTGGGATAGGTTGCATCTTTCTCAAAAAAATCCAATATGGCTAATTACGTAACCTAAAAAGACTAATTACATAACCTAAATTGACTAATTACATAATCCAACAAGATTGACTACCTAACTCAATAGAACTGATTACAAAATCATCACTAGTCATGAACCTATAAAATAATTTCTTTGGATAGAGATTTATACAAATTGATGTCCACCACAATGTTTGGAGGTTCATGCCATCATCATATACCAAGATAGAGTACCATACACAATAAGGTTTTCACAATCAAATGCATCACATGGAAATATATTCATATTTTAATGGCCACAATAGAAAGACACACAATGATTTAACATAAATTAGTTAGGTTTTAATAATATGCCACAGCTATAATCATGCCCATCTAATTAGTTATATTTATTTCATCTACATCACACTTGTCACTCAATGCAACCCCAAACATTTTTTAAGTTCTACTTTCTAAAAATCTAACTAGGGGTTGGGGTGACAAGCCCAAATTAAGGCCTTGAGGCCATAGCAAACTGAATGCCACATGATTTGTTATAGTTTTATTGGACATACATTCTTAAAGGAATAACACACAAATAATAAGAAAGGACTAGGAAGTACTTGGGCCCATTATTTTGAATTGCCTACATATCTCAATGTGACAATCATGGTCATGTATTTATCCTATTCAACTATAATATTCTCAATTAAATTCATTGATACAAGTATTATTCACATCATAAAATAGAATAAACATAGCATGGTAAGTAAACCAATCAATTCTAGGAAGTCACAAATTCTAATTTCACAAAACATAGGAAGAACCATAGGTTTCTAAAACAATTTGTGGTATGAGATACTAAAGGAACGCAAATTTTAACTCATTGTATCACTAGTCATCAAAATAACTATAGTCCAAACCACGAGTTTATATAAAATTAGCAGTTAAATTATGTGAACTTTCAAAAATTTTGTGGTCTAGTAGTGTAATGTAATAGACTAGGTTTTTAGGAAATTATGTAGTTTGAGTTTGTTATATTACAAAAAGGTAAAATTTTATCATATAATATAAACTTAGAATACAAAGTAGGCTTAAATCTTGAAGATTCAACTTCTCTAAGTAGAAAATAAACATATATTTACCTAAATTCCAAACCTAATAAACAATTCCATTTAATTTACTCATTTACCATTAAAAAAATCAAATGTACTACTATGAAAGTTAACACATAAAATTGAGGTAGATCTACTAACATCTGGGATACAAGTAGGTAGGATTATTGATTATGTTGTTGATGTTACTTTTCTCTTTGCTTTCTAAATTTTCTTTTATTTCTTTTCCTTCTTTTTGACATAGTCATGGTTGGCAGATCTAATGAAAGACTATCTAACCTTGGAATAACAAGTGATAACACTCAACAACTTTACACAATAAATATTAGAAATTTACACGATGAAAATAAAGTTTACTACTTCAAAACATAGTTACTTCATAAGCTTCATGAGATTCAACAATATTCAAGCATATATCATCTAAGGCCTCTAATTCTCAACTATTTCTTCCTAATTTACACTTTCTAACTTGCTAACCCTTTCAATTAATTTGGGAACCTTTATAAAGAAGAAAGATGTAGTAATCTATGGTGCCAAGAAAAAAATAGTACATCATTCTAGGCACATGAGATAAGGATCAATGACCCCTTATTTTTTGATTTCAACTTGGAATCTTCCTTGTCCAATTGGGCATCTATCTTGAAACATGTAAAGTAACCACCTTTTATGTACATTGACATATGGATCTCAAGACTTGATGTGGCTTCTCATCTAAACCTCCTTAAGACTGGTAATTAAATAGGTAACCTTGTACTTTGGAATACGATTCAAATCATTTAGTGCATAGCCAATTAAGGTACTATTTTACAATTAAAATATTTTATATCTTACAAGAAGATATCAAGTACAAATTTAAACACATGAACATGTTTATAATGGTTACAAGATGTTATGTTCAAACCATGATGTTGATTGGCTACAAATATGGCTAGTGCACAACTAGGTCACCATTGACTAGCTTAAATTTATTGGAATGTGTTATGGAGTAAAAAGTGGACACATGCCTTTTTACCTCCTAGTTTAGATCCTAGGTCCCCGTAATGACATTATGCATTATAATTGATCATCCCGAAGAGATTGCCCAGAACCAATGCAAATTGGGACCTTGGGCCCTTCCTAAATCTCACCTCGGACTAAAAAGGGGGTGCTAGACTTGGGTGCCAACCGCCCAAGTCTCCCCTGATTGGTTGAAGCCATTTAATGCTATGTCAACATAGGACCTTTAAAAAAGTTCCTCTTTGTCGGCTCTTGTGATTTAATTTCATGAATATTAGCGGGAAAGCATATATAAGTTTGTTTTTGCATTCATTATGAACCTAAATGGATATTGTGAACTTATGATATTATGACAAAGAGCATTCAAGGTATTCATTGTGTTATTGTTGTAGATTTGTGTTTGTATTTTGTGTGTTTGTCACAGATTTGGAATCATCATCCATCTCCTTATGAGTTGAAGAATCTTCATCCTCCTAAAGACTTCACCTATGAGGTGACATTATTGATATTTGAATCATTTCATCATTTGGATTATCTTTAGCCTCTGCCCTGCAAGGGCACACTTTCTATAACAACAATGTTGGGAAGCTTGAATACTAACCTAGGATTTGACTGAGACAAATCCCTAAACACCACAACCCCCAAACCCCTCTCTTGTCATCTTGTGTAGGTTATAGGTATAGGTTTTAGGGAAAGTGAAGTTATAAGAAAACTGTACAGGAATCAAGGTTTTGGGATCCGAAAGAAGTTCAGGAATATTCCTCTAAAAATACTTGGGTGGTTTTTGCCCTAGTCTTCTGGGCTTTTAGGCTTTGGATCTTGCATCTAAGTATCAATTACAACATTTTCTCATTTTTGACCTCTAGTAGATTCTCACTTCAGGACTTAGGCACCCACTGAATTCATCCTTTGACACCTCTACTTCTGGAATCAGGTTCTCCTCTGTTCATTGATCTCAGTGCTTCTTTCAAATTGTTTGTATCTATCACAGTTTGAAATTTATGCTCTGATCATCATAGAACTAGGGTTTTATGCATATTTGACCTAGGGTTTGATAAAAGACTTGTTCAAATCATATATTTCCATAGAAAACAAGAGCACAAGATTGTAGTTGAGTCCACCTTCTTGGTTGTGATTTAGCTCAATCATGTCCTTGAATGTTATTGTGGAAGAGGGTTTGATTTAGTGTGCATGCTTGTTTCCATCATCCCCTTTTCATTACATAACATTTTGGTGAACCCGTATCATTGAGCATTTACATATTTCTAAATGTGGAAATTAGATCTTGCATTCATTCATAGCATACATATCATTATTCATTGAAAACATCTTGCATAAATTTGAAAAAAGTGAAAAAAAAGCATTGTAGGCTTGCATAAAGGCATAGTTTTGCATTGTTCTCACTTCATATGATAGAAAGATTTGAATTTCTGATTTTTACATCAGATCTGATCCATATTACAATATACAATCATTTCATTATATTGTACCTTGCATTTGAAGATCTCATTTGCTAGGGTTTTGTTGAAAAAGTTGCATTTTCCTAAAACCTAGTCAATTTCAAAAGCTAGGACCTTTGTAGTCAAAATCTTATTTCATATTTTGCTGCCATCATAAACATTTCAATTCAAATCTTTCATCAATTTATAGCATATTTTCATTGATCATTTGAAATTTTTGAATCATTTCATGCCTTGGTTTAATAAAATTCACATGTTGGTAATTACACATTGTGTATTTCAACATAAGGAATTTGACATCTCTTTAACACTTGCTTTGCAAGAAATTTTAAAATTGTCTATATTACCTTTTGTGCAACACTTTTAACATCTTGATCACTCTTATTGTAGTGACACTAGCATGTTTTTGTTCTTTGCAAAAAGCTTCAAAAACTTGGTTCCCTCAAACTAATGTTGTGGTGTACAAAAGTCTCTCATATTGGTTGTATTTGATAAATGAATAGATTTTATTGTACATTGTTGCTCCAAGACATTTTATTATGTCATCTTCATGTCATTTCTCTTTGGTATCTTTGCATGCATATATCAAAGATCTTGATTTTTATAGATTCATAACCCTCATGGGTGAGCATCCTTCAATATTAGAAAATCTAACAGAATTCATATCCATGAACACTTATGGGAAAAATGATTGTGAAAATTCTTCTTCTTCTATTAATACTATAAATCATGAAAATGCCTTGGATCTACTATCTAAAGTATATGATGATGATGATGATTCTATGAGTCATCCTATTCCTCCTTTAGTTGAATGTTCAGACACCTTGGATATCACTAAGGAAGTGAAGAACCTCGATCTTCCCCCTTGGGCTAAATGTTCAAGTACTTTGGACATCACTAAGGATGTGAAAACCATGAATAGTTCTCCTTTGGTTGCATGTTCAAACCCCTTAGACATCACTAAAGATAAAATCATTGACAATTCTTCTAACAACAACTTACCTTCCCTTCATTCCAATGCTCTTCTTCCAAAAGATGAAACATTGATGGATAAAGTAAGGTCTCTCACATTAAATCCTTTAGGGATGGATGTCGAGCTTAATCAATGTACAAACAATGTTAACTCAATCATCACCAATAGACTCATCCCAACCACTAAGGGGATAGTGGATAAGGGTATTAATGTTCCTAAACTCATTGTACATGGGGCACCTAATGTGCCTTCTCGCTTCAAACTGGTGATTATGGTTCAAGTTGCTCCAAAACCACCTAGACCCCGGGGTTACATTCTTAATCTTACAAAACAAATTACTCAAGGAAACCAAATGTATCAAAATGTGTTGCAACAACCCTACCATAATGTGGTTACTCACACATACAATATGTGAAATAATAAACAAAGTAAACAACAGTCGAACATTTTGATCACTTTACTAACTTCTCAACCTATGCTTCCTCAACCACCCCTTCTTACTCATAAAGGTGGTCAAGATTATGATCTTTTTGAGAATCTTCGTGCTACTCCTACTAAGATCTATCTTTTGGAACTCATACAAACATCACCTACATACCATGGAATACTCTAGGAAGCTTTACAAAAGGTGATTGTACCACATGTTGTTAAGCCTAATGATGTAGCAACTCTATTAGATTGTATGTATATGACAAAAATAGATATTTTGTTTCAACAACACGAATACCATCAATTGAAGTTCAAAATCAATATGATCCTCTTATATAATCTTTATCACAATAAACAAAAAGTTGATAAAGTAGGTTATGGTTGACAATGGATCAACTCTTAATGTTTGTGGCATTGATTTTCTACATAAAATCAAGGTTGACACATCTTTAATCAAACTGGATAAACTTAATATTCGTGGCTTTGATAATGTTAGCAGACAATCCCTAGCTACCATAACTTTACCCTAAAGGTTGGACTTGTGACATTATCTACCCTTTTTCATGTCATGCCTGGTGCACTTTCATATAATATGACCCTTGGTAGACCATGGATTCATGTCATGGGGGCAATTCCGTCTACCCTTCATCGATCAGTAAAGTTTATTTACGAAAATAAACTTCACACCATTGAAACTGATCCAGAGCTGGAAAGTTTTTTACAAATTGAAACACAAAAATAAGTTATCAATCATAGGACTCTAAATAATTTAAAAGTTGATTCATCAATACCTCTTGCCATAGATAATGTTGTGCAAGATTCTAAACCATCATCGAATGCACTTTTTGGTGACAATTGGTGTTGATTAGATTTTGCTCCATCCTTTATAGGGGAATATAAAATTAATAACCCTAATGCTGAAGCATCAAAGGTTGCCTTGATATCATCTAAGCAATCTTTGGAAATACATAAGAAACCTAAAGTTTCTTTAGTAGAAAACAAAGACAATAAGAAAACAAAGACAATACTCATACTTATACTACAGAACATGAGCCTTATGAGGCCCCGCCTTCTTCTAAAGATATGGAGCCTCTCTATAGTCATGGCTTTCAAATCCTTTATAAAAATTGTGACTACGTAGGAAATGGTTGTGGTGTAAACCAATAAGGAATCATGGTACCTTTACAATCTGGTGCAATTAACTACTCAACTGGTATTAGATACCATTCTTTGAAGCCCACCAAAGCTTATCGTCATCCTAAACTTAATGTTAATACAATATCAACAAGACCAAGACTAAATATGATATAATATCCTGAGATGATAAACATGGATTATCCGCTAGGAAATATCGCATCGAAACATGTAAGTACTTCTCCCTCATTTAGCCACACTTGTTGTAGCACCTATTCTAGTTTCTCTTAAGGGTGGCCTTCTCCTAGATATATATGGTGATAGTGTCGTGTTGTGTTTCCCCCATATCATGTTAAATGTTGTCTAGGTCGCCTTGGATGACCCTTGATACTCTTGTAAGGTCAAGGCTATGAGGAGACCACCTCTGTTGTGACACTTCTTCTATTTGTGTCTCTATTCTTCTACTTTCCTCTCTCTAATTGTAATTGTTATGTGTGGTGCCTTGGGGGCATAATGTTGTGGAGGATGTCTTGGGGGCATCTTCCCATGTTGTGACCCTAAGTCACTTTTGTCTCCTCTCTCATTTTTAAGGTTTACATTCTTTAGTGGCTCTACTAGTCAGCGGATGACAAAAACAAATGAGTACTAATAAGGACCATGAGTCCGTACAAAAAGAAAGCAAAAATGGACCCAGTCCATATCTGAAGATGGGGTTGATTTATTACTAACACTTGACTAGTAGAATCACTTCGTGTTTGTGATTCATATTGTGAAATTGTTGTAACAAACCTTTGCAATACTCTAAATTTGCTTCTATGCACTTTGGATGGTTTTGTATCTCACCTTGTTACTACACTCAGTTATGAGATACCTGAAATATAACCTTATGGCTATACTTGGTTTTGAACCCGCAAGTGTAGCCTTGGTCTATTATATGCTATGATAGATTACTTTCATGAATTAATTTGGTAATTATCTTAGAGTAAGATTTTCTAACCAAAGCTTGTATATTGTTTATTATGTTAGCAAGTGATATCGATGTGTTTGTGGGAACATTTGGCAATTGCGAGCACATGTCATCTTTGGGGCATGGGCTTTGCGAAAGCTCTTGTTCCCTTGCATTTTTTTACTTTACCTTAAATGTGCTTGATATCAGCAAGCGGGATCAACCACTTTAAGGTGGGGACATATATCATGGTAACTGCTTGATTATTTTGGACATTGATAAAGCATGTTTGCGTACACTTCCTTTTCACCATAAGGCATCTCCATGATGTAGGTGGGGTTGTGTACTTTATTTTTTTTGTGTATACCTCCTTTTCACCATAAGGTGTCTCCGTGATGCAGGTGGGGTTGTATACTTTGAGCACATGCTTCCTTTTCACTGTAAGGCATCTATGGATGCAGTGTATTTTAAATCCCTTCTGCGGAAGGTAGGTTGGTGTAACTCTTGAGTTAGTTGCACATACTTTTAACAAAGTCCTCATCGTGAGGTGGGGTTGGATCTTGAGTTATCCACCCTTAAGCTCATGTCTTTGGCGGTTGTGGTAGCGTATCTCCATTGTCAGGTGTGTTTAGCGTGTTTGCTATGTATAAGATGTATAGTGTGTCAATGACATACTATACGGCACTAGTGTATTCCGTGTGTTTTTTGTGTGTCATCCGCATGTTTTCCCTACGTGTCTAGCGTGTCTTGCATGTTTTATGTGTGTTTTGCATGTTTTATGATGGTGGTGCGTAGCGATGAGCTCCCCCCATCGCCTAGTTAGGGTTATATATATATGCTTGCTTATTATCATGTCTTCTATTTGTGTATGCCTTGTGTCTTGTGTGATTGTATTCATGTCTTCTCCATGTATTGTGTGCTTTCACTATCTTCTCCATATTTTTTATGCTTCTTTACTATTTTCATCATTTCTTATGTGATTGATAAGTGTTTTCTTATGTTTGCCTAAGTCTGGGGGCTAGAAATAGTCCTTCAAACTTAGGGTGTATCTTCACTCTTATGTTTGATGTGTTTGATGTGATTTGACTGTACTTTAATACATGTATGGATTGTAAGATCATACACACATTAAAGTGGGGGCTAAATGTTATGGAGTAAAAAGTGGACACATGCCTTTTTACCTCCTAGTTTAGCTCCTAGGTCCCCATAATGACATTATGCATTATAATTGATCATCCCGAAGAGATTGCCCAGAACCAATGCAAATTTGGGGCCTTGGGGCCCTTTCTAAATCTCACCCCGGACTAAAAAGGGGGCCCTAGACTTGGGTTCCAACCACCCAAGTCTCCCCTGATTGGTCAGGGCCATTTAATGCTATGTTAGCATAGGACCTTTAAAAATGTTCCTCTTTGTCGGCTCTTTTAATTTAATTTCACAAATGTTAGCGGGAAAGCATATATAAGTGTTTTTTGAATTCATTATGAACCTAGATGGATATTATGAACTTATGATATTGGAGCAAAGAACATTCAAGGCATTCATTGTGTTATTGTTACAGATTTGTTTTTGTATTGTGTGTGTTTGTTGCAGATTTGGAATCATCATCCATCTCCTTATGAGTTGAAGAATCTACATTCTCCTAAGGACTTCACCTCTGAGGTGACATTATTGCTATTTGAATCATTTCATCATTTGAATTATCTTTAACCTCTACCCTGTAAGGGCACACTCTCTCTAACAATGGTGTTGGGAAGCTTGAATGCTAACCCAGGATTTGACTAAGCCAAATCCTTAAACACCACAACCCACAAACCCCTCTCTTGTTGTCTTATGTGTAGGTTACAATTACATGTACAGGTTTCAGGAAAGTGAAGTTATAAGAAGACTGTGTAGGAATCAAGGTTTTGAGATCTAAAAGAAGTTTAGGAATATTCCTCTAAAAAGACTTGGGCAGTTGTCGCCCTAGTCTTCTGGGATTTTAGGCTTTGGATCTGACATCTGAGCATCAATTACAACATTTTCTCAGTTTTGACCTCTAACAAATTCTCACTTTAGGACTTGGGTGCCCATTAAATTCATCCTCTAACACCTCTACTTCTAGAATCAGGTTCTCCTCTGTTCACTGATCTCAGTGCTTCTTTCAGATTGTCCATATCTACCACGGTTTGAAAGTTATGCTTCGATCATCATAGAACTAGGTTTTTATTCATATTTGACCTAGGGTTTGATAAAAGACTTGTTTAAATCATATCTTTCCATAGAAAAAAAGAGCACAAGATCTGTAGCTGAGCCCACCTTCTCCTTGGTTGTGATTTAGAGCTCAATCTTGTCCTTGAATGTTATTGTGGAAGAGGGTTTGATCTAGTGTTCATGTTTGTTTCCATCATCCCCTTTTTCATTACATAACAGAATGAAATTGTAGTAAGAAATATGTAATTGTGGGATCTCCTAAAGAAAAAATGCATGAAAAAAAATTACAAACAACAACAAACATATATTTTGATTTAATAATGTTTTTATCCTAGGATGATCTTGCATCATACACATTAGGTAATAAAAAAGTAATCCTCTCACTTAAGTTCAAGGATTTTAGCTAAAGAAAAACCATAATGATATACCTTAACTATGGACATCCATGTATCTCATCTTTAATGCATCTACCTTTCTACTTAACAAAATATTCATCATGTAGCTTTTATTCCTTGTCCTCTGCACAATCCTCTTGTCTATTTTTTTCTATCTCCTTTACTTCATGTTCTAGTATATTTGGCATCCATTCAACTTCCATATCAAATCCTTCAACAATTTCTCCATGGTAATCATACAAATCAAAAATACTAAATATGGGCCCAATTTCCTTAGGTAGTAATTCAATTTCATAAGAATTACTGGAAAAATTCTTTATTATCCTATATGGTCTAATTTTCTTTTTCTTTATCTTATTATCTAGGTTCCTTGTATAAATAATTCCGTTCTCAAATAAACTATGACCATATCTCTAATTTCATACTCCTTACACCTTCTTCTCTAATTGCATATTCCTAATACTTACTATTTAATTTTTCTAACTATCTTCTCACTTCTTGCTATACTTACTTCAAATTCTCTATATAATATTTAGCTATTACACTTATCTTATATGTTCTCCTCCTAATTCCCTCAATTCTACAACATTTCTTGGACTTTTTTTATACATAATCTACAATGGTGTTCTTCCTATGCTTTTGTTCACATAATTATTGTTAGCAAATTTTGTTGTAAAGCCAAGTTCTGACTACATTTCCTTTCACTTGTCAAACATCTCAATAAGTTCCCCACACTTCTCTTTGTAGATTTTGTTTGTTCCTTTGTCTATGGGTGATATGCCATGAACTAAACTTCAAATCAATATTCATCTTTTTCCACAATGTTCTTAAAAGATGATCAACAAATTTAACATCTTTGTCTAATAAAATACTCACAAGTAATCCATGTAATCTCACAATTTCTTTAAAAATAAATTAGCTACATGCACATTATTAGTTTTCTTGAAAGAAATAAAATGTGTCATTTTGGAAAATTTTCATCAACTATAAAACTTGAATTCAGTTCTGTTTGAGTTCTCAACAATCCTTAACACAAAATTCATATCAATATCATCCCATGGTCTCTATAGAAAAGGAAATGATTGATATAATCCTACATTCTGACTTCCTTTTAACACTTGACATATTCTACAACTTTGTATAATTTTCTTAATATCCATAAACTTAGGCCAATAGTAATTTTCACTCACCAAAGATACTGTCTTATCAATGCCAAAATGACCAATTAGTACACCACTATGTTTTTCTCTTATCAAATTCTCTCTCATAAGATTCCTAGAAATATACAATTGACTTCCCTTGAACAACAAATCATCTTGGATTAGAAAATATAACCACTTAGTTCTATCCACACTTACTAGTGGGTGATCCCATAATAGTGTGTCTTAGTTGTGGGACAAAGAAAAATAATGAGTCCAAGATGCCAAAAATTATAGAATACCTTTGAATAAAGGACCTTCATTTGAAGGTGATGTCATCATGAACTTCAAATGAAAGTCATTTTTTTATTTTTGAAATGTTTCATGTTAAAAATTATTTATAAATGGGACATTTGAATGAAGGTACCTTCAAATGAAGGTTTTGACCTTCATTCAAAGGCCCTTCATTTGAATGTCCCTTTGATGCCATCCTATTGTTGCTCACGGAGTTTTCAAAGATTTTTTTTGTTTTGAAGTAGGGGTTGGACCATCAAATGGAGTCACTATGAGATGAAATTTTGTAGCATTGTAGGCCTTAGAGTAAGCTTCCCAAAAAGTATAATTTATTTATTTATGATTTTTTTTCTATTTTTTTGATGGGTAAATGATGATCATGGGGATCGCACCCTTTATATTATCATATCAGTCAAAATATAAAGTTTCTTTACATTAGTTATGGGTAGTTTCAAAAGGCCCAAATATCTATTCTATTTAGGGGATAATAAACAAAATTCCCCTATTCTATACTATGCATTCTATCATCCTAGGTAATAGATACATAATAGATAATAGAAAACCTTGCTAGTAAGTTGTGACATAGAAAATACAAAAATAGTGAATTATATCTCCAGCTCATTGTTAGAGCTATCTGATATGAGAGTGTTGAGCCAGGTGATACCTTCTATGATGACAAGCTCCATTTCCTATTTGAGAAATTTTGAGCCCCATGAAGCCTTTCACCACATGCAAGCCTCATTATATGGGAGCTCAGTGGAAATAAATGGTCGACATTAGCCAATCACCGTTCTGTTGTTTTCTAGTAGTGTCCAATCTAGTGGTGGCATTCTAGAACCAAATACTACTAGAATTTTATCATCCAATCCCCTTAGAAATTGGCTCTTTATCAGAGTGTCTTCCATCTTCTTAGTCATTTCCTTTGACTTCCCAAGATCTAGTAGAACAATAATAAACATTGAAGAAATGTTAGAATTTATTTAGTAGTAGTGATTAGAGACCATGAATTCCTCACATAAGACCCATTGCACAACATATAAACAAAACCCACTCCATTTTGTAAAGACCCTTTTCAACATCTTCTTGGTGATTCTGCCAAGAAAGGCCATTTGTTGTTGGCTACAAATCAACCTTATAGTTGTGTCTATAGCATTGTTTGAGATAACTGAGGGTTTGAGTTCTTTAAAAAAAAGAGCCTCTTTATTTCAAGAAAAAATTACCATGCTTAATAATTATTTCATCCCTCCTGTGGTTTCAACCATAATCCAGAACTAGAGATATTCTCTAACTTGGCATAAGACTCAATCTCTTCATTTTATGAAATGTTAAAGTGACACCTTCAAATGAAACAAGTCAATCCCAATAATGATTACCATTTCATTAAGATCAATTGACAAAACAATGCCTTAGCCATTTGGTTGGGCTTTTGGATGTCTCAATGAGCTATTCATCTTATGCTTAAGATTAGCCAGGGATCAACCTTGCTATTAAAAAGATTTATACAAAAAATGTTATGCGTTGTGGAATAAAATCACTCTAAATTATAATTAATGTGAATTAAAAAATTAATAATAAATAAAATATGCAACAAAAAATTATGAAAAAATATGCATGGACTATATATATCAGTGTTGGTGATTTGTGTTTAAGAAATTATGACTTTATCTTATTTCTAATAAAAGTTATGTGTAATGGAATAAATGTCACTCATTAAAAATACTATAAAGTATAAAAACCAAGTTATTAAAAAATGCTTAAGAAATGGCACAAATTATTAATTGTTAAAATATATATATTTAGAATCTACAACAAAATCTAAAAATTACTAGTTCATATCATCTTTGTTGGAAAATAGGTGTTGTAGACCTTGCATAATATTGTATTATTTTATTCATGTAAAATAAATATTTATTTGTGGTACATCTTAATTGATGTGTTTAACCACATTAGATATTTATTTGGAGGCCACTTGAATAAGTTGTATGTAACATTGGTTTATTATTTGTATTATTTAATTGCTGGAAAAAAAAATGTAGTACCAACATTAAATAAGGGGGTCAATGGTTTTGTGTATCCATGATTTTGGAACACATGGTTTTATCTAATACCACAAGTTGTATTTGTGTGAGCTTGGCCTATAAAAGCAAGCACATGGTCATTTGTATTGGGTTGGTTGGCTATTTCATTGTAGGTGGATTGGAGGTTTGTGAGAGGTTGTCACTGTATTGAGCTCTCTCCTGTAAGTGCATATTGTGAAGCATGGCAAGTGATGTGTGGATTCATGCTTGGACACATGGAGGATGCATTGGAGGTGCTTGATGGTTCAGAGGTATTCATGGGACTCATGGCATGTATTGTAATATATTTATTGCTGAATAATACATATGAGTGTGATTGCTTTTGGAGGTTGGGTTTTTCCCTCTTAAGGGTTTTCCTAGGGTATATCTTGTGTTATCTTGTGTTTGTTCATTTGATGTTTACATTATGGTTATTTGCTACAACTTTTTCTCCTATTGGGTTATTTGGAATTGGTTTTATTTGACCTGCAAATTCCTAACATGTGGTATTAGAGCCATGTTTATGGTTGAGGGAGGTGTGAGCTTCTTGGATTTGTATAACCCTTGTGTGTAGATTGGATGCAAAATGGAAGCCATGGCAATGCATCGAAGGATTTGGGACATTACGAGGTTTTGTACGAGTTGTATTGCAGATTGGGGGTTTTGGGTATTGAAGTTTGTTGTGTATGTTGCAGGTCTGGTGATTGAAAAATCATGGCTGAAGAGGGTTTCTTGGATCGGCTTCATGAGGGTTTTGTGGAGGGAGTTTTTGCAAATGACCTCTTGGGACAAAACGAACCTTGCCGTTGGATTCAGGGGGCCGAGAGGTGAAGAAAAACATATTACTTGCCCTATTTTGGCCATAGGGCTTGGAAGGGAAAAAATGCCCCTCTCCCTGTTCACCAGTACGGCCGTATGACCAAGTACGCTCTGTAGATTAAAAAATATTTTTTTCCTGCACATTGAAATTTATTTCTATAGTTGTGAAAAAAAAATTAAAAATTTATAAACTATAGAATGGACTTTTGAAAATCAAGATTGAAATTAGAAATTAAAAAAAATTAAAAGTTGCAGGGGTTACACATACCCCCCCATGGCCCTGTGCCTGTGCCTGGGATGGCACGACAGGGGCCTGTCGGCTCCCTATCATGTCCGACATGGCTGGGTCGGTGGGCCTTAAGGTCCTTGGTCCCCGGCCGCTGGTCCGGGTGGACAGAGCCCCTCGTGGGGCATTAAAATATTTTTTAAACAGTGGCAAGAAAACTTTAAATGGCGGTGAAATTTTTTTAGTGGTAGCAGAATAATTTATTAAATTCAAACCTATAAAATATTAAACCACCTTAATGCATTTTTGAGGTCCATGAAAATGGAAACAAGTTTGAAACCTTCCTTTAATTCCGCCATACGCCAATGATGATGCCAACAAATGCCATGTCAGCGCCACCTATACACAATGCCCAGTCAGCATGATGACATCAACGATGTTGTCATGCCACATCAGCATTGTACGGGCAGGGTCCCACTAGGGGTCCCCTTTTAGCCCTCAGAGGGCATCTTCTTCTAGGAGGCATAACTTTTGCCCACGGTATCAAATTTTCAACTTATTATAGGCATTGGAAAGGTCTCTTCGATCACTACAATGTGATACAAGTTTCACGATAATATTTTGTTGTTTTTGTCAGAATTTGGTGCCTGAAGCCAGGCATTAATCTGGGACAATTTTATACTTGTAACTTTTGCATACGGAATCGGATTTTTGATTTTGGACAGGCATTGGAGAGCTATTGTAGTGTACTATAGTTTGGATCATGTATTGTTTTTTCAATTTGGTGTGTAGAGAGAGATTGGTATTTGTTTGATCACTTTTAGGAGTCTGAGATTCAAAGTGCAATTATGAGAGCATTCGAATGGAGTTTTTGGGCACAAACTTGTGGGAGTGCATGTTGTTATGAGACCATCAACATGGTATAGCAGGTTTTCAGATTTGGTACTTCTTTCTACAAGTTTATAGGTGTTTTCAAAGTTTAGACTTTGATGGAGATAGGTACACAGGTTGTCTTCTGGTTTGAGGACATGGTTGATACACGTGTGAGACTTAGAATCTCATTTCAGTGGGAGTTGAATATAGGTACAGAAATGATGACGATTATGGTGTCATGGATATGCAAGTACACTTTTGCATTGGCATGACATGATCATGTATGGGTTATGATGTTCAATTTATGATTACAGGTGGTGTTGTGGTGTTGTTTTAGGAGGTTGTTCTTATCTCCTGGATGCTTGATTAGTTCCTTAACTAAGGTTACTAGTTTGTGGACTTGTTGGAAAATCAAATATAGTGTTGATTTGGTGTTTGAGTCTTGGAGTCTATAGGTTATGTTCTTTGATATCTCAGTGTCCATGTTACTAGTGTGATGATGAGTTTGCATGTTACATTTGTTTGGATCTATGAGTTAGGTAGTTTTGTGGGTTGATCACCTATTTGGCTATAGTGGGATGACTCGGATGTGGATTGTCTATACCTACAAGATTGATTCAATGTTTATGTAGACTTTGTTAGTTGGCCTTGTTTGTGGTGATTTGTACATTGATGGATGGTTAGAGTACCTAGATAGTTGGTTGTTGGGACTTGTAGCATGTTTATCATGATGTCATGGATAGCTTGGATACATGGTTTTATGTGAGCTTTTGATAGTGATGGTTTTATCTTCTTGGTTTGGAGATTATGGTTTACTCTACCTTTTGGACATTGTTGATGTTACAGTGGGATTCATTGATTGGTTTGGGGCCATCGATAATCTTCATTTAGGAGATGGTTACTTTGTTGCCATGGATAGCTCAGTATCATGGTCAGTGGGAGCTTTGGCAACGACATGGATTCATCATTTGTGATGGATGATCTTCTGCAATGGTTGTGGGTGTCTTGGAGAGGCTCTTGGATTATGATTCCTATTTTAGTGAGAGTGCTTTGGCATCCTGATTTCCATTGTTAGTAGATGGTTATCTTCATGTGATTGGAGATGTTGACATCTTGGTTTACCATGGAGGACTTTTTTGAGTCTTTGGTTGAGGTGTTAGTTTATGATTTGTCAGTTTGACATGTTTATCCTTTTTTAGAGATGTTGATATTATTTCTTGATGGACTCTTGATCGCGCATTAGAGTTTTGACATGATACAGGTTCTATTGAGATAGGATGTATGCATTAGTGCATGTGATCTCCTTGGAGGAGATGGTTAGATCATGATGTCATGATGGGCTTCTTGATTATACATATGTGCAGTTGGAGCATTAACAGTGATCTTGTTGGTTCTCTTGGTATTGAGTACTTTGTTCATTTGCTTGAGAGATTCATGATAGTGCAGTGTTGCATTTGGAGTTTGGCATGGATTGATCATGGAGGCATGGATACTTGGAGACTTGGGTGAGGTTGGAGTTCTCTTGGGATTAGAGACACTTGTTGAGATGGTTACTCATTGGAGGTTTCAGTAGATAGACCGAGGAGCCTACACCTAGATATAGACTTAGAGGAGTTTTCTCTTGGAGAGAGTCATTGTGGCTTGGTGTATCTTGGAGGAGCATTCTCATTCCCCACTCTTGGTCTACTCAGTGGTTTATCATCTATCAGGTATTTTGCATCCTTTTAGATGCATTTTTGCTTTATGCTTTAGCTTCTCATAGATATGATCTTGAGCTATTGTTGTTGATTCTGGAGGGTTCATTTGAGGCATGTTAGCATGGTTATCTCCTTGTTCGTATGGTTTGGTTTATGATGCTTATTATGAGGAGTTTAGGAGATGTGATTGGGCTTATTCCTGGTTATGGAATGGCTATGAGTTTGATCTACCTTGATTAGAGAGGCTTACATCCATGTTGGTTACATGTTATTGTTATGTCAGAAAATGTCCCCTTGGGGGCTTTTCCCTCTTAAGGTTTAGCTCTCGGGTCCTTAGAATGCATTTAGAGCATCTTGTGTGATAATTGTGAATCTTGATGAGAAAATCCTAAAGTCTTATGGCAAATAGGACCTAGGGGGTACTATTTTGATGATCCCTAAACAAAAATGGGAGGGTGGACTTGGGCGCTAGTGCCCTAGTCCTACCCTATTTTGGGTCTACCCTAAATTTAATTGTCATTTTTATGACCGTTATTTAGGTCCTACACCGACATCTCAAGTTTGAATTACGAAATTCTTAGCGGGAATATTTGTAGTTGCATATATAATCATGTTTAGGTTTTCATTTGTAAACTAGAGAAGATGATTGCAAACTTTAGGCATATTTGTGATTTCAAGATATTCATTGTTGTAGAGCAGAGCATTGTTATTGTGTTTGTGATTACAGATTTGACTTCATCTTCTCATGTGATTGAAGAGCCTTCATTTATGTGAGATCTACACTTCAAGGTGATATCTATTGTGTTTTTGATCATTTATCATTTGGATTTTGCCTCTATCTTCTAGGGATACACACTCTCATCTACCAATGATGTTCAAAAGACTTGAATGTCTCTTCAGGGCTTAACCAAGGCAAGTCTCTAAACACCACAACCCCCAACCACACTCCTTTGTGATTGCAAGTTACAAGTACCAAGTTTCAAAGAGTGGAGTTGGAGAAGGAGGTTGCAGAAGATAAGGATTCAGGATCTAAAAGACAGAGGACAGAGGTGAATATTTCAAGATAGGGGCGCTAGTGGCAGTCTCCTCCGGATCCTAAAACATAGAAACAAACTAGACAGTAGCAATCAACATTTGAAGAGCTTTCGACACCTCAAAGATCATCTGGTACTAGACTAGGGCACTAGTGGTAGTGTCCACCTTTTTCGGGGTAGAAATGAAAGATGCAATGAATATCAGTGTCAAGAGGAGATCCAAATTCCATGTGGAAAATAGTACCTTGGATAGGGGCACTAGTGGAGGTGCCCTCAACTGTTTCGCATCCCAAACTTTGAAAAATGGTCAGTTATAATCCTCTGCCTACTATCTTAATCTGAAAGGATTTGTTGTAATTCATCAATTTGCTTACTATTTTACATACTTAGGGTTTTGAGAGTACTTAAGCATTAAATTAGCATATTGATTGATAACCTCTGAGCTTCCACATCGTTCCAAGTGATAGCCCAACTTGTTAGGTGAACGCTCTCGCTTAGTAGAGATTCAACTCGGTTGATATGTCCTTGAATGTTTGGTGAGAAGGGAGGATCTAAACTAAATCAACCACATTCATCATTCCCCCCTTTTTCATTACAAAATAGTTACATATGTTCATTTGATCTATGAGATTGAATGATTGGGTGTTGTTGAGGCTTTTCATTTGGGGTTGTAGAGGAGATCATACTTGACACAACTTAGCACTTTGAGGTGTTTGTAGAAGGACATTATGATTTACAGGTTTTCTCTCTTTATCTTATGGCTACTTCTTGGAGGATCATGTTGATATGGTTGTACTTGGGATAGTTATGGTGACATGTTGTGAGAGAGTATGTAGTGATTTATCATGCATGTGTGGATCATTGTAATTGTTCTTGATACTATATTAGCTTGTTGATTAGCTACACCTTGGTTTGAGTGTTGATTGATAGACTTGGTATGCCTTGGATCTATTTTCATATTTGTCATTACCCATGCAGTGGGAGTTCCTGGATGTATGTGTTCTTCATTAACAAGTTTTATACATGGAGCTTGTGATTGCAGTATGGGTTAGATATGTTTTTGGCATGAGTTTATTGATGTTGTTGATACCTATGAGGTATGGATGGTTGGATGTATTAGCATATGTCGTGGGTGCTATTTCCAGTCATGTGAGTTTTTACCTTTGATAACAGCTTGGAGCCTTTTGTTATCACTTGGATTTGATGCTTGTGTTCTTTGGATTGGTGCATCTTCACCTTGGCATGTTCCTTTTCTCCCATAGGAGGCACGTTGGAGGATGAGAGGAGTTCTTGCTTGAGATGGTGGTCAATTTGATTTTATTGCAGGTATCTTGATGGAGCACGAGAGTATGTTGGAGATTCATGTGATTTCATGTTTGCCTATGATGATGTATTTTATTGATTGACCCTTATGCGATGTATGCAACAAGTGGGAGAATGTTGGGAAATAGGCATTGTACACCTTGCATAATATTGTATTATTTTATTCATGTAAAATAAATATTTATTTGTGGTACATCTTAATTGATGTGTATAATCACATTAGATATTTATTTGGAGGCCACTTGTATAAGTTGTATGTAACATTGGGTTATTATTTGTATTATTTAATTGTTGGAAAAAAACGTAGTACCAACATTAAATAAGGGGGTCAATGGTTTTGTGTATCCATGGTTTTGGAACACATGGTTTTATCCAATACCACAAGTTGTATTTGTGTGAGCTTGGTCTATAAAACGAAGCACATGGTCATTTGTATTGGGTTGGTTGGCTATTTCATTGTATTGAGCTCTCTCCTATAAGTGCATATTGCGAAGCATGGCAGGTGATGTGTGGATTCATGCTTGGACACATGGAGGATGCATTGGAGGTGCTTGATGGTTTAGAGGTATTCATGGAGACTCATGGCATGTATTGTAATATCTTTATTATTGAATAATACATATGAGTGTGGATGCTTTTGGAGGTTAGATGTTTCCCTCTTGAGGGTTTTCCTAGGGTATATCTTGTGTTATCTTGTGTTTGTTCATTTGATCTTTGCATTATGGTTATTTGTTGCATCTTTTTCTCCTATTGGGTTATGTGGAATTGGTTTTACTTGACCTACAAATTCCTAACAATCTTCAAATTCTTAATTTTTTTCTTACTATAAGTGACAGAAAGTAAACATTTGGTTTAAAATGTTGATTTCATTGTCCCACTTAGGCCTAAAAGTGGGACATAATTTTGTGGGATCACCCTAATACTTAGCATGCTTTCCATGCCTTAGAAAAATTAACATCACTTTCATACAAATTCTTCATCTCATCAAAACCAACAACTTTAATTCTCATTTGATTCAACAAATTATGCCTTTTATTTAACATGTCTATCACTCTATTGGATTTAACACTTCTATACTTCAACACAAATGTATAAATCTACATAAATTTAAACCATTTAATATATTTTTGACTCAACTTGCCTTGATTATTCAAATATTGTAGTGTTTGATGATCAATATACAAAGTAAATTCTTTAGGCAAGTAATGTCTCTATTTCTTTAGTTCCTACACAATTGCATAAAATTCTTGATCAGAAACATAATACTTAATTCTAGCATCATTCAACTTCTTATTAAAGTATGCAACATGTCTTGTTTCTTTTAAAAATATCTCCAATTGCACTTCTATTTGCATCACAATCAACTTGGAATAACTTATCAAAATTTGGTAAAGTGAAAATTAATTATTTTGTCACCTTTTTCTTTAGTAAGGATATGTGCACCAATATGGGAGACCAAAAGTGGCCAAAAACCATTTTAAAGAAAAATATGACATAATGTGCTCATGTTATGGCTTGGGTGGCTCAAAAATCTTAAGCCATAACATGAGTGTGTTATAACACACCCATGATATATTTGGCTTGAAAACACACAAAGGGCTCTCTTTTTTGAATTTATAATGCATGAAACACATTATAACACAAATGCATTTCATTTGAAGTTTCTTTGGAAACCCACCCTTACATTTGGATTTGGCTTGGATATTTGAGCCAAAGTGTTGATCCTATATGTAAGGTGCCCAAAGACAAGTTTTGCATAAAACTTGGAAAAACAAGTAAATGATAGTGTGCTCTTCATCAAGTTAGCACATTTTTTAAGACATTACTTTGAAAAATTCTAAAATGACATCAAGCTCTCTCTTACCTTTCTAACCATGTATTTTTTTTACATTTCAAATACATTAAGGTTTCAAGATCTTCAATTTCTTTTGCTAGTGTCTTCATTTTTCTTCAAAAACCTATGTATATCTTTTTTGGTGTCATTTTTTATCTTCTTGTCTAAATTTGAAATAAATTACATTTTTACATTCTAGACTCCATTATATACACATTAAAAAAATTGGATTAGTTTTATCAAAATTAAGGGGCAGCATGCTCAATTTTCTATTTTTAGGATGTGTTCAATTGGAAAAAATTAGTAAAAATTATATATTCATTAAAAATTAACAAAAAATATAGCATAAACTATGTGATGTTAGCTAATTTTCCACTAAAAGGATTTGTGAAATACTTTTAAAAATTCAACATTTTAGGGGGAGCACACCTAACTCTATGTTTTTTGGTAAAAAAAGGACCACTTTGTGTGCTCCCCCTATTTGACCCT
Source organism: Cunninghamia lanceolata (assembly GCA_027924645.1). Lineage (NCBI taxonomy): Eukaryota > Viridiplantae > Streptophyta > Pinopsida > Cupressales > Cupressaceae > Cunninghamia > Cunninghamia lanceolata. The sequence goes on from BSBN01000614.1 coordinate 2,594,618, forward strand.
CTTAATCTCCACCATTTAAAAAAAATTAGTAGTTTAAAAACTAGATTCTTAGCACTACTAATCTTGTTCTTGTCGCGTCTTGAAAATTTGAGCATGGGTATCTTGAATTTCTCATCCAAGATCAACTTTTGATGATTTCAGGAAAAAAGTGGCCACTTTTGACCCCTTTTGGCCCCCCATTTCCATGAACATACCTCTAACTCAAATTTTTTTTAACTAAAATGGTCCATCTAAACTGCCTTCTATCACCTCTCGTAGTCTTAATAATAGGTGCACAAATCCCATTGAATTTTTCTATAACTTTTCTATAAAAATTTGCTAAACAATGGAAACTTCTAATTTTTGAAATACTTACCAGTGTAGGCCACTCTACAATGATTCTATGTGCAAAAATAACAAAACTTAAAAGTACACTAACTCTTCTTTCATGGAACTATATTTTTTCATGTTCATCAACTATTTTTCTTCCCTTAACCTCCACAACACTAATATGATGTGGTTGAAATGTTCTTCTCTACTCTTATTGAAAGTCAAAAGTATATCAAACAAATATAAAACAACAAAACTAAGAAAGGGCTTCAAAACTTCATTCTTTAACCACATAAAATTATTAGATATGTTGTCCCAAATGGCATAACCAACCACTCATATAAACCTCCTTTTGTTTTGACGGTAGTTTTTTATTCATCTCCTTCTCTTATTCTACTCTTGATAACCACTTTTAAAATCTCTTGCTAAAATACTTTGCTCCACTTAAGTAATCCATAAGGTCATCCATCCTTCACAATGGAAATCTATACTTATAGTGATCTTGTTGATATCCCCAGAATCTATATGCATCCTCCATTCTCCTCCTTTCATTAGTGCTAGTATGGCCAGTACCCTACAAAGATTCAAACTCTCTCAAATCAACCCTTTTCTCAACAACTCTTCAACTTTCCTATTTAACTCCTCATTTTTTCTAGCATCAACCTATGAGCTTCCTTATTAGGTAAACTAGATCTTTGGATCAACTCCATGTGATCACTTATGCTTCTAATTAGTGGTAACCCTTTTGGTAAATTATTAAATGATATAATTTATCATTATACTCTACCAAAAACTTATTTATCTTTGGTTTCAATGTGAATTCTCCTACTTGTGCACACTTGGGAGGATCATCATAACAACCACATTCCGTTTAAGTCCATTCAAAAATTGCCCACTATTTACTAGTAAGACTCTTGTAATACCATTCACCTATTCATCTTGGTATTTTAGGGGTAAAAAGTACATGCTTTTCCCACCCTTTGTCAACCTATTAGTATTCTATCTACCATAATTTATAGCTTTTAGGTATCAAATTGTAATAATCTACCCAACAAAATATGTCAAACATCCTTAGGCATGATATAACACAAAACTTCATCTTCATAAACTCCAATCTTAAACTTAAAAATAAATTATTCACTAACTAAAAGCTTATGTTCTTTCTACAAATAAAATGTTTTATAAGTATTAGGATGATATATCCCTTTAAATTCAAATTTTCTACCATCTCTGTGATGCCCACTCCTCCTTGTAACTACTTTTTGTTAAGTGGAAAAGAGTGATCTAGCCTAAAGAGTTAAACTAGGTCAAACCCTCTTCTACAAACATTAGGACACAAATCGAGCTTGACTTCTACCCAAGAAGGAGAGTCAAACTATAGGGGTTCTTACATTTTGTTGTATATAGATGGATCAACCAAGTTAAACCAAGGTCAAGTAAGTAGCTAGGACAAATGGTCAAACCCTAGAAGACAAAGATCAACTTATAACTAGCAGACAAAAATAGATCTTAGAAAACCAAAAGCACAATAGAGGTCAGAGAATGATTCAGAACCTAGATCTTGGAGCAGAAATGCCAAGGACTAGGGTGCTTTGGTGACCTAGACTTTTTTAGGGTTTTGTAGAATCTCAGATATCACCAGACCTGTAACTGTCTGCTCTATCTTCTTCCTAGAAATCACCTTTAGAAACCTACTTCTTTGACCTGCACACAAGGAAAGAGGAAAATTTTGTTTTGTGTATAAGGGCTTGCCTCAGTCAAACCCTGTATTGTTGTTTCCACCTCCACTACAATGATGATTAGATCAAAGAGTGCGTTCCCTAGGAGGGTAGAGGCTAGATTTGTAATAATATGATAAAAATATGAATGATAATGATGATGATTATCACAAGAGGTATAACCCTAGTTGATGAAGATGACTCAATATCTCACACCAACAACTTAGGAGAGTGATGAAGAAGGCTTGAAACTCCCTTCAATACCTGCAAACAAACTTCAATAGCTTCCACAAGTAGATAACACTTCCAAGCATGTAAAACACTTTAGCATAGCACACAATATGAGAGAAAACTTGACATTATTCTTCTACGTGTCATCTAGGTGTAAAATGAACAACACTCCTATAAACATGCATTCTTCTCACTTATGACAAATAAAACACAATTAGGCCAAAAAATACAAACTAAGTGTCCCAAGATGACACTACAAAAGGGGGCTAAAGATCCCAACTGTGACCAAGGTGCTTGGGCACCCTGGACCTTTAGCCCACAAACTTTGGAGAGTGCCAAATATAGTAGCCTTAGTCCAGTCCTAAGTTGATTCTGTTGGGTTTATTCATCAGGATTGAGATTTTATCATTTTAAGCTCAAAAAGGTGTTAAAATAGGTCCTGATTAATAAAGGTAACACTTTAGGTCCAACCAGGTGCTAAGCTTAGTGTAAAATGCTAGTGTACACATTTTACGGCATAACATGTAGCCCTCACTTTAGTATGGGTACGAACTTACATTTGACCTCATAGTAAAGGATGGATCAAACACACAAACATAGAAGCTAAAGAATTTTGCCAAGATGTGGACTACAAGTAGCCCCCAAACTTAGGATCCTAAGGTTGCAAACACATAAGCAAAGAGATTTTAAACACTCAAGACATTGCAACATAACTCACACATACATGGAGTACTAAAAGCATACATAAGAATACACACAGAAGACATGCCATACACAATGCATACATGCTTAACACGAAGCATACACATAAGACACAAAGCATACATATGAGGCATAATGAATACATATAAGGCACAATGAATACATACAAAGCATGATGAATACACATGAAAACATAAGCTAAACACAATGCATAAAGGAAACAAACACAAAAACACATAGAAAAAACACACAAGGCACATGACTCTAACACTAGCTTTCTCTATCACTAGGGGTCATGTGAAGAGAAGTGCCACCGTGGATCACACACTAGTAAGGGCCACCAAATTACTAGGTGACCATGACAAGTCACATGAAGCACATGGGCTAGCCAACTACATTGTACTAGGTGGCTCATGGACCAAAAGGAAACATCACAGGCTAGTGAGGACTGTTGAATTGAAAGGAAGCAAGGTATGTGGAAAACACTTCCTACACTGATTTGCTGAGGAAAGATTTATACGAATTTTAACTTTTACAATTACAAATTAAGATGCACATTAACAGAAAGGTAATAACAACTTCCAAATGCAAAACTCAGCATAAGATATATGTGGGGAAAACCCTTTCAGCTAAAAAACCCCACACTCCAAAGCCACCCAATATATTATTCAGGAATCAAGAAGATTATAATATACTTGCAGATCAATCTTTCATAGGAGTATTAATCAACCAGAGATCTAGAGGTAACTCAACATCTATAATATTCTTACACACAACCTTCATCTCCAACTCCTGATATATAGGAGATACAATATAGTAAACCGTCAACGGTAATTACAAAACCAAGAGCCAAAACCACCCAAAAGTGGTGCCCAAATTATCTCCAATCAAAGATTCCTTGTGATGTTCCAAATCACACACCAACACGCATAACTCTCCCCTTTACAGCTCTTTTAAGTGTCCAACACGTTTTCACATTTCCCAAAAATAGGAGGTCCAACTTTTGGAGGTCATAACTTTTGATCCTAGGTCCGATTGATGATACGTTTAATGAGTCAGAAAGCTCCTGAAGAGATCTATCAAGCTATAACCCACTTTGCCAATTATGACAACTTTCAGGGCAATTAAGGACCTCTAAGTGCCTCAAAATTGAGTTCAAAACATTTTTCGATAGTTTCAAAAAACAAAAAACTTTAATATCTCACAATCCAGGTATGATCTTGATTCGAAACTCACCTGAGATGTTTACTTAGTAGTTCCGCACCTTTTGAGAAACATTTCAGGTCAATATGAGGTCAAATTTAGAGTTAGTAAAAATAGTAAGTCCCAACATTTTTAGCCCTTTTGGAAACTTTGAAAGTTCTAGACCATTCTTTAAGATAAAGGGTGTTCGAAAAGACCAAAATTGGGAAGAATAGTAACCTTTCGTAGTTGCAAGGTTGAGACACTTTTCTTAACAGGAATCACTAGGTGAGTTCCACACCAATAAGCATGTAACCAAAAAGAGAGCATAGAATGACATAAGCCTCCACCTTAAAGTGATTGCCAACTCCTATCAGGGAGCAATTACTTTAAGCTAGAACAAACTACAAGACAGGCACAAGAGCTTTCCGGAAACACATGCCCATAAGATACGTGTTCCCAAAAAACTACATTGCACAAAGGGGTTGCCCCCACAAAAGGCCAATTGAGGCGATGCTACAAGCATGATACACAATGGCTTGTGTAGTCATGGTATGATGCCTAGCATAGCAACAAGGTGCCACATAAATCAAGCATAAAAGAAGCAATAGTTATACTAAGTAATAACACAAAGGGATCTACTTAACTAGCATCAATATATGAATGGTTGTAGGAGATATCTCAAGACTATATATATATTTGGAATTTTCATCATCCGCCAACTAGTAGAACTACGGAGACAAAGGAAGAAGTATCACATGAAACAAAAATAAATATCCCTTGGGTCAACAAGGGAGAATGTCGAAACATCCTACGCCTTGCATTGTCCCCAAAGGACACAACAACAATACAATTAATAACATATAGAAGAATGATGATACACATAGAGAGAATGTCACAATGGATTTCAGTCCCTTTGTATCCTTACACCTACAAGGGTGTCAAGGGTCATCCAAAGAGGGCTTAACAACAACAATAATAACAACACAAATAAAATATCAAGCAACACATTATAGGGGAAAATAATCACATGCACTTATAACATAAAAAGGAAAGGTACCTCACTTTTGAGTCAACCTGAAGCAAATCATCCTCCTCCCAATCTTACTCATCATCAATTTGGAAAGGTGGAAAATATGCAAGAGGAACTATAGAATGTGAGGTATAAGGGACAAGAGCCATACTTGTATTATCTTTATATTCGCTATCGAAATGTAGTATAGTAGGTTCCATAGCAGCTTGTAAAGCTTCATCTTTCTATATAGGAGACACAAGAGTAATAGATGTCTCTTTCGCATCCGTCAGTGATAAACGCTTGCAAGGAGGGAGATTCTCCTCTCCTACGGCAAGGCGAACCATAGCATGATGACACTTCTTTATTTCTTTCACAATCTTATTTATCTTAGATTCATTCATGATGTTTGTTAAGGGAACCATAGTATCTACCAACATGGGTTCCTTTTCTTCATTTGCTTCAAGAACATTAGAAGAAATAAGAGGAACCACCAAAGGTTGGGAGACTACAGGGGAAGGGTTTCTCAATGTGGGCTGCTCTTTCTTCTCAACTTGTGAAACATGTGGAAGTACATGAGCATCCTCAATTGGTTGAGAAACCTCAGGAAATAAAACATGCACAATTGATTGGTTTCCATTAGTCTTCGTGGAGGCAGGTGGTACAAAAGTAACATTGCAATTGTGGGGAGGTCTATTTTGTGCATGAAGGTTGCCTCGTTGTCCTTGAAGGGATGTTGGAGGGGGAACCTCGACATATCTACCAAATGCTTGGGGATGGGGAAGAACCTTCGATTTAGGCTTAGCTTCATTCACCACCTGTGGGATAGGAGGAACTCCTGTTGTGGCCTCAGAAGATCAAGGAGGCTAGAGAACATCACAACTTGAGTAATATTACTAAGCAATAACTCTGTTATTTTATTTTCTTTAAACTTTTGATATGATAAGAAGAATAAATCCTCTTTAGCTTGAGTGACTCCAACTGGTTGTGGCCAGAAGCAGTCAAGTGAAAAATGTCCATTGCAAGCAATGTGCCGATACTGATTGTGATGTACAGCATGGACACATCCTTCAAGTGGAAACTTTAAGCACTTGTGAACCATAGAGGGGACTACCTTCATGGAGCGGAGCCATGGGTAACCCAACTTTACATGAAATAAGTCTAATGTAGGAATGATGACAAAATAACATCTAAAGCTCTTGGCCCAACCTTAACTTCAAGAGTTAAGGCACCAAGAGTTGGAAGGATAGACCCATCGTGTGCTCTAATAGCCATCTCTGATACATCATAGGTATCTCGATTTAAACCATGCATGTAGAGAAACTCTTCAGTTAACACATTCACCATGCATATAGGATCTATCATAGTACCCTGAATAGTTTTATCATTGATTTGAATAGTAATGTAAAGAGGCCTCTCAAGAGCTTTGAAAGTAGCATCATGTGGAGTAAAATATATAGCAGGTTCTGATTCCACTTGCTCTTTATGAGGGTGAGCTCATCCACCATGCAAATATCAATAAAATTAGACTCATGATAAGGTAAAGGATCAATATACATTTGAGGATTTTGATTAGGATTTGCCACTGATTTGTTCCCTTTGTCATTCACACCAGCAACTTGGATGACATTTGAGTCGACGAGGTCTTGAACTTCATGTTTAAGACACATACATCTTCCAGTGTCATGGCCAATGGAGCGGTGAAATTGACAAAAGGCTTTCGCATCAAAGGAAGATGATTGCATCTTGTTTGGATCGAGAGGTCTAATGGGTGGAAGCTTGATCAGATTACTTTACAAAAGTTATGTCATGATAGCATAGAGAGATTCTGATAATGGTGTGAAGTTTCTTATTTTTGGTTTCAACTTGTAAGGGTGGGAGTTGGGGATGATGCTTCCACCACATGTTTTCTTATGTTATCATTGATATTTCATTTATCTTGATGAATTTTTTTTTTTTTGAAATCATGATTATGAGAGGCCTCAGATTGACCAGCTGGAGCTGATGAGGGATTATGCTCATACTAACTAACTAAAATTTAATAATCATGAAGAGCCATGCAAAGATCATTGAATGAATTATATCACATCAACAATATCCTATCATGGATGTGAGGTTGTAAGTTTCCTATAAAGATTCTTTGCACATCACCATCTGGAATAGAATATTGGATTTGTGAGAAGACGGCTTGATAACAAACCATAAAATTTGTTATTTTCTCTTCTGTTCCTTGTTTGCGATGGACCAAGTCCGTCAAAGAGATGTGAGGTCTAATGTTCACTTGAAAATGCTCAAGGAACTTATTGACTAATTGTGAGAAAGAAGTTATAGAATTAGGAGGTAGTGAGCAAAACTAATCCAAGGTTGTGTCCATGAGTGACCTAGGAAAGAGTTTTGCCAAGATCGCATCCTCAAAGAAGAAATCACTATACATAGTAGTAAAGGATTCCACATGGTTGTTAGGGTCTCCTTCCCATTATATTTCTCAAAGCGAGGGGTCTCAAACTTCTCAAGTAGTGGAGTTCTTAGGATGGAATAGGAAAAATGGCTATGAATATAATGTGTTGTCATACTAGGCTTAATTAGGTGGAATATTACTCATGCTAGCCAATTGTTGTTGGATGGAGGTCATATTTCTCAACAATTGGTTTATGACAGGATCAGAAGTTGAATCAGGTAGAGATTGGAATGATTTGGAAGGACTAGGTGATGGTGTATGAGTAGCCTTTTGGAATGTGATAGGAGGTTTAGATGTAGGTGGAGTAACATTAGGTGTGTAACTATATGGAACAATACTATAATGGAAAACATGATTCCAAGTGGATAACCTAACACATGTGGTAGAATTATAACTCAGTTGTGTAGTAGTGGTGAGAATAGTAGAAACATAAGTAGGAATAGGAGTGTAGGTATGGGTACCGACACTTGAGTCCCTATTTGATTAGAAGAAGTGACATTGGTGATGATTTCAACCAACTAGATGCAGATAGAATGTTGTTATGAACTATATGTGCAAAGCCACATAAGACTTCCAATCCTTCTTGACCTTAAAGAAAAAGATTTCATGGACTCTCAACAATAGGGATGGCATCCTTAGCTATGTGTTTCAAGCTTAAAAGTTGTTGGAAATTAGCCAACTCTGTGTCTAATTTCTGAATTTGAGCTTCAGGAACATGCAAAGTAGAAATGTCAGGAAGAAGTGATGGACCTTCTTGTTTGATAAGAATAGGAATTTGGGGTTTCGATGTACTGATATCATCACTATGCAAATCATTCAAACCCATAATTCGTTGACTTCTTCGTACAAGAATGTTAGAATTGGGGCACCGGGTCAGAAAGCTCATAAAGTAAAAGAATTGTCTATAAGCTTTAGTAACACACAAGATGCACCAATAGAAGAAATGAATGATGAAGCAAAAGAAAGATTTGAGTTTTTGTTTAAGTGAAGCAATAATATACCTACTCAAATCCACTTAAATATCAATAATGCCAATGCTTAAATCAAACTCAAATTTCAATGTTTTTTTCAAAATGCAACAACTCAAAATTGTTCCTATCTTCAATTGTAAATGCAAGATGACAATTGTAATGTTGTAAAACAATGTAAAATCAGATTTAGAATGCAAATAATAGTAGCAAAATCTAAAATTAAACTATCAATCATAAACCCTAGATTCCACTATCAAAATGCAACTTTTTGACAATTTCTAGCAATGAACAAGATTCAAATGCACAATGTAACACTTATGAAATGACTAAAATCTTAAATACTAATTAATCTGATGCAAAAATCAGAAAAATTAACATATGCTATGATGATCTATGCTTATGAGATGCAAACAAAGTGACAACTATGCTTTTTTTTCAAATTCTAGAATGAAGCTTTTCTTTTTCAAATTTCAAATGCAAGAATACAAGAAAGCAAGAATGATAAGGTATAGAAAATGCAAACAATATTTTAATGCAACAAGATCTAGAACAACCCTCAAATCTATAAACCCTAGGTTCAAAACTAGCTAAATTTTCTAGCAGTGCAAGGCTTTCACAAACCCTAGTTTTGAAACTATGCAAAATTTTACTGTGTATGTATTCAAAGAGATTAATGAAACCAATCCCAATCAGATCTAGGGTGATAAACAACTCATATCTGAAAGAAGAAAGATGCAAAAGTGCAAGACACGATGGGTTCACCAAAATGTTTGGTGGAAAAGAGTGATCTAGCCTAAAGAGTTAAACTAGGTCAAACCCTCTTCTACAAACATTTGGACACAAACCGAGCTTGGCTTCTACTAAAGAAGGAGAGTCAAACTACATGGGTTGTTGTATATAGATGGATCAACCAAGTTCAAGAAAGAAAGCTAGGGCAAATGGTCAAACCCTAGAAGATAACGATCAACTTATAACTATCAGAAGGAAATAGATCTCAGAAAACCAAAAGCACAACAGAGGTCAGGGAATGATTCAAAACCTGGATCTTGGAACAAAAATGCCAAGGACTATGGTGCTTGGGCACCCTAGGCCTTTTTTAGGGTTTTACAAAATCTCAGATATCACCAGACCTGTAACTGTCTGTTCTATCTTCTTCCCAGAAATCACCTTCAAAAACCTGCTTCTCCAACCTGCACACAAGGAAACTGGAAAAGATTGTGTTGTGTATAAGGGCCTACCTCAGTCAAACCCTGTGTTGGTGTTTCCACCTCCAAGACAATGATTATTAGATCCAAGAGTGTGTGCCCTAAGAGGGCAGAGGCTAGATCTATAATAATATGATAGAAATATGAATGATAATGATGATGATTACAACAAGAGGTATAACCCTAGTTGATGAAGATGACTCAAGGTCTCACACCAACAAAGGAGAGTGATGAAGAAGGCTTGAAACTCCCTTCAAGACCTACAAGAAAACTTCAATAGCTTTCACAAGTAGATAACACTTCTAAGCATGTAAAACACTTTAGCATAGCACACAATATGAGAGAAAACTTGCCATTATTCTTCTATGTATCATCTAGATGTAAAATGAACTACAACACTCCTTTAAATATGCATTCCCACTCACTTACGACAAATAAAACACAATTAGGCCAACAAATACAAACTAAGTTTCCCAAGATGAAACTACAAAAGGGGGCTAAAGATCCCAACTGGGACCATGGCGCTTGGGCATCCTGGACCTTTAGCCCACAAACTCTGAGGAGTGCCAAATATAGTGGGCTTAGTCCAGTCCTAAGTTGATTCTATTGGGTTTGTTCATTGGGATCGAAATGTTATTGTTTTAAGCTCAAAAAGGTGTCAAAATAGGTCCTGATTAACAAAGGCAACACTTTAGGTGCAACCGGGTGCTAAATTTAGTGTAAAATGCTAGTGTACACATTTTACGATTTAACACTTTTGTATTAGAGATGCTTGATTGGTGTATGATTATTTAAGGACTTATTTATTGTATTTGTTACAATCATGGAATTGTTTGGATATTAATGTTATGACTAGATTAGTGGCTTTTATCAAGTTGTTATGTTGGTTAAGTTAGTAACTATGATTCACACATATTATCACTATGATAGAATTAGATGAATATAATTTATCTTGTTGACATGGTTTGATTCTTGTATGGATTCAATCATGTGATGATGAATTTTAAATTAATTCAAATCAATGTCTTTTACTATGGAATTTTGAACGAATTGTTTAAATTATGATTATTGATATAATCATAATTTCTGGATTAGAGATTTCAAATTAAAATGTAATTTACCATTGTTGATTTTGTACGAATGTGATTTTGTATGTCTAATATGTAATGTATCGGGTTAAATGTGATGTGGTGTGCAATCTTGTATGAGAATGATATAGATGACTAGATGTGAGGATTATAAAATTATTGTTGACTATGAAATATATGTGATGCATATGTTAATGCATTATGTATGTTGCTTTAGCTATTATCATGGATATATCAATGTTTGAATGCAAGTGTGCAGATTAAATACCATGGCTAAGGGAAAAGTCATGGATATTTATAGGAAACCATTGTCATGTACTACCCAGTATACCTAGGCCTTATCCTAAGAGAGGATTAAGGTCTCTATGTGTTAAGTGTTGTAAGCATAAATGTGTATTTAATCTCTTATTTGATGTTATTTCATGCCAAATTTCGGATTGGATTTTTAGAGGTAGTTTAGGGGCTCATAAATTGTCTTTTTCTTTATTAATTATATAGAATTAGGCCTCTCTAGTGGAGCTCATATTTTAATGTTTAAAAGATGCTTTGGAAGCATCTAGAGGGTGGAAAAGAGCTATTGTTGAAGGGTGACGAGATTGAGAGTTATGATATTCTATTTGGAGAAGATTCTGGAGTTACAATTTCTCTCTCCTCATCTCCACTCTCTTGTGTTGTTATATGGAGCCTAATCAGACTCGAAGGTTAATTTTACCCCACTTTTATCAATGTGGTTTCCCCCCAAATTCCTACGGGGTCAAGGGGTAGCACCCCTTGCAGGGGTTTGGGGGCAGCACCCCCAAGATGGGGTCAAGGGGCAACGCCCTTGGCGTGCTCCCTGTCACGATACAGGGTGGGGTCAAGGGGTAGCGCCCCCATGGGGGCTTAGGGGCAACACCCCCAAAACCTCACACTATTTTTTATTATCTTATAAAGGCACCGGGAGTTATTTTTTCATTGGCCGACATAAGAAAACCCTATTTTTTGTAACCGACAAAAAGCTTGATAAAAGCGGCTAAGGGTTAGGGTTTCTATTGATATTGTATTGTAGCATTTGTAGCAGTATTGAGTTGCAAGGATTGTTGATTGTAATTGGTTTGATTTACTGGATAATAATATTGGACTCTCTATTTGGTGGATGTAGCCCAAGTTTGGGTGAACCACGTTAAAATTGTCTCTCACTATTATTATTTCTATGTATTTTTCATTCCTCTGTTTATTCTTTATTTGCATTTAATTGATATCTTCTGCCGGCTAACCCTAACATCTTGATCTATTTTATGCTATAATTTTTACATGTTGAGCCATCTTGTTGTTGTTGTTGTTTTTGTTTTTGAAAAGAAATCAGCTTTCTTGATTTTGGGAGTTATTGGGAAAGAGTTGGGGTTTTTTGAAAGAGAAGGTATTTGGATTAGCATTAGAGCTTGAAGGGAGACATAGAGGATACTAGAATTAGGGCTTCTCCTAACTTGGTAGAAGCATTAGGTAGGACTTTGAGCATTCCTTGTTCCTTCTTAAAAATATTGTAAAAATTGTAAACCTTTTTGATTGATGAATCTTGTATGAAATTTATTGTATATGTGTAGGAACATTTTTATGTGTACTTGTGTATATTTGTTGGGGTTTGGGTTGTATTGGTTGTAGATCTTCCCCATTAGGGTTAAGAGCCAACCACATGTTGGGGTTACGAGAGGTGTGGAACCTCTCTTGGGGAAATGATTCTTGTGATTTGTTGGGCATGATTGCCCTTGTGATTTGTAATTTGTGGTGGATGTGTTATAGAGATTTCTTGGAGAGTTGTGGTTGTTGGGTTTTGTGGAGATCGAGAAATTTCTATATGATCATGGCCATGAGTTATGTGGAGGTTTGATTATTTGGTTGTGGTGGTTTCTTGGAGAGTTATGGATTTAGATACTGAGGAGATGGTTGTTGCATTTGCTTCTTCCCCAAGAGGATTGTGATCCCCTCATCTCCCCCTATTCTAGATCTTGTGAAGATCCATTATGTGTGAGTTGACCTTATGGGTAGATGCATGTTTGTGTTTTCTCAATGTGTTTGTGTAAATAATTTCTTGGAAGTCTCCTAGCTTGAGGTGGACTTACATGCAAGTCCTATGGTTGGGTGGAGAGTTAGCCTTGGCCATGCGATGGTTTTTGGTTTGTGGTTGCAAATTGAGAGAGGATTCTCCTCATGGAGACACATGAATTACTTGTTTAGTTAAATCTATTCAACTTCCATTATTGTGGAGCTTTCAAGCTCCTTCCCATTTGTATATTGTAAGTGAAGACAAATAAATGGAACCTAATTCCATTGCTCGTATTAATTCATTATGGTGAAATTGTATGTGTCTTGTCTTGTTGAGTCAAAACTAGTGAATGCATATGTTATTCTTCTGGGTTTAATCAAAGGTGGTCTGTTTAAGAAATTAGGAGTTTTTGAGATATAATGTTGCAAAATAATTAAAATGCTCTTATATGTTATAATATTTTATTACTTTACATGCATATCTTGATTTGTGTGAAAAACAAGAAATGTACATTTCCTTGTACATATCTAGCATGTGTGTTGTATCTAAGAAAACACATGGTAATGACTAATGATCTAGAAGGAAAGTAATTGTGTTAATCTTATTTACCACAGAAATGTATGTGTTTACTATAATCTCTTGGGAATAGCATCTTTGAAATAGTGATATTTAGTATTACTTGAAAGAAATAAAGGTTATAGTGAGTGTGTGTGTATATATAAACATATTCTCTTTATAAATATAAATGATTATATATATAATGTTATGTGCGTTAGACCTAGAATTTTTTTTTGAATATTTATATATATAAATAAATAAATATGTATGTATACATAAGTTATTCAAATGAATTAATGCATCATTAAATATGGTATTGATTTCTTAGAATTGGGAAAACTATTAAAGGTTTTTGTGTTATGCTAGTCACTGCCTTATGAGGTGAGGAGGCCATGGGAGTCCCACAACTCCCCATAGCCATGGCTATGGGGAGGTATGGGACTCCCCACAAGCGGTCGCGGCCTATGGAGGCCACAACGCCTCCCATAACCCCCTCTTTTCAATTAAAAAATCTTAAAATAATTTTAATGCATATAATTTATTTTGTAAATTTTGATTTAAAATTTTATTTGTATAAAGTCTTTTTTAATTTAAATTTCATTTGATGAATTATGTTACAGATGCATGAATACAAGTACTTTTTATATAATTTTTTATAGATGTTTGCAGATCTCCTTGCAAACATATTTAAAAGTCATAGATATTTTCTTTTCCTTATTGCTGCAAAGGAATACTAATTATCATATGCACATATATTTACATCCTTTGATGTATCTTCACAATATCTATATACAAACCCTACAGATTTGACAAGATTAGTAATAGAAAGATTGTGGAGAAATAGATCATAGAAAAAGAATGATTTAATATAATTATGCTTGATTCAAATCCTATATGATTTGAAAATCCTTTAGGACAATTTAAGTTAAATCTTCTCTTAATGTATAAGATAATAGACCTAGATTAACATGGATCCATTTAATAACTCCCACATGCATATCAGAGCAATGGAGTTCTTGAAGTAGATAAACTAAAAAAATTCCTAAGGATTTCTTCGCCCAACATTTCAGACCTTCCAAACTTGTAAACAAATAGAGTTATAAAACTAATTAGCTACAAATCAAGAAATATCCATGATTAGTCCAAAGTAATTAGACCGTGATGAGTGAACCAAAGAAGAGGTCTGTAGAAATCCACCTCTCCCCATATAAATTTCTTCTTAGATTGCATCTCTTTTCTTGCACAAACTCAAGCTTGTACAACAGAAGCAATTAGGGAGAATTAGAAAACAAAATATGTTAAATAAAGAGACTTCCCTTATGCCTTTAAATCATAAGCCAAGTTTTATTACATTCTATAATTAGCGCCAACCATCTCCTAACTTGTAACTAGTCAAAATTGATTATATGTGACATGCTGTTGAATAGTATTAAATTTTAGATTTACATGGATATTGAAATCTTGGTAGTGTTGTAAAATAATATTTAATTTAAAATGATCTAGTCATGGTTTTGTTTAAACTTTTAATTATTACCTGCATGTAAAATTCTATTTATTTAAAATCTAATATTTTAAAATTAAATAGATTTGTTTAATTTTAGATTAGAATTACTAGATATGAATGTGGTGAAATTTATCCTTACTATCCATTATGTTGTCATGAAGAACCATGTGGTTCAAAATGTTTTAAATTTTTATTTAATTTTTAGTGCATAAATTATTTAATCATAAGCTTTTGAGACTTCAAGGTTTAAGTCTATTTCCTAAACGACTATCATTTAAGGTTAATTTTATTAATTATTTAATGGTAGTAGTTGATGAAGTTAAATCAAGTTAGTTGGTTATTTTAATTAGATTAGAATCTTGTTATTATTAGCAATATTGTTTATTTATTAAAATCATTTTTTTTTATATAATAGAGGGTAAAAACTTTATTGATTCAAGAAAGCAGTACAAAGCTAGAAATTACAATCCCCCCATCAGGGGTCACAAGCCAACAACAAAGACATCAAGCAACACCCAAAATACATCTCATATCTTTCATAACCAAGTCCTCAAGCTCCCTATCAAGGCCCTCAAGGAGACAGCTCTCCAGTCATCCACTTTCCAATTTCCCATCCGTTCAGAAACCCATTTAGCCAAACCATCAGCCACCTTATTCCACTCCCTAGGGATATGGCAAAAGGTGATAGAATCCAGGACCTTACCTAGAGAGATAATTTGTCTAACCACCCCAGCCAACTACCAATTTACATCCTCCAACTACTACTTATTCAACAAATCTACCACAATTTGAGAATTTGACTCACAAATTATCCTTCTCCATCTAAGGGCACAAGCCCTTTTCAAAGCCAAAAGAATAGCTAATGTCTCCATGAAATTGTTAGAGTGTTGTCCACAGTACTCTGAGAAGAAGAACACAACCACTCCTGAACAGTCCCTACCAATGCCCCTGACACTAGCGTGACTTGGATTGCCTCTAGAGGACCCATCAGTATTGATCTTCAAAACCTCCAAAGGTGGAGGTCTCCAATGACCATCTCTCCAAACATTCCCTCTAGCACCTTGACCCAAACCAAGCCAAGTCCCCCCTTGGCGCAAATAGAAATCCCCAAACTCTGAACAATTCCCATATCTCAAGGGTCCACAAGGGCCGAGAGATCACACCTAGCTGCCAAAGTCTCCTGAAGACCTCCCAAGATCCTCATCCAAACCTGCTGCACTTGAAGTTTCTTATCTAGGAAAATCCTACAATTACACTCTAACCAAATATGCCAAATGATGAAGCTGGGACCAATTGTCCAAGTAGTGTGGAGGAAGGAAGTCTTGGCTGGAGAACTCCCTAGCCTACTCCAGAAGTCTTTTAAAGATGAGTCATGCCTACACGACTGCCTCCAGACTTCCCACCAGAAATGTCAGATCACCCTAACAAAAGAGCATTGGAAGAAAAGATGAGAAATGTTATCATCTCTATTAGAGCACATTACACACATAGAGGGGCCCTAAAATCCTTGCTTCCAAAGATTCTCCCAGGTCAAGCATCTATTATAAATCACCAACCAAGAAAATAAATTACACTTGGGCAAAGATAATTTATTCCAGATCTGCTTCCACTAGGGGACCCCCGTGCACCCAAACATCTACTCACCCAGAACCTGATAACTAGAGGCAACAATGAACTTGCCTTTTTGGTCACCTCCCCAGGCTAGAACATCCCTCTCTAATAGAGAGTTACAAACCCTACCAGCCAAGATGTCGGCCAGATCCTGATGGTCCTCCATTGATCCTCCAGGTGGCCACTCATGCGTGTCCTTCCACTTGTACATCGTAGCCCGACCCAAAACCTGAGGGGATTTAAAATCAATCACATAAGTCCAACCAACTTCCAAAAAATGCCTACATAGGTCCTACAAGTGAGGGTGTGTAGACATAATAGGAGGATGCCCATCCCAAGAATCGAACCAGAAGATAGCCTTCGAACCCATGTTGTAAGAAAACAATCCTTGTTTAATCAACTTGGCTCCCCTCTTGAGGGTATTCCAAACAATAGAACCCTTACCCATTAGGTTGTATCTGGGCACATCCATGCAATCCACATCCCCAAGGTATTTTGAGGTGAGGATCTTAGCACAAGTTTATTGCTGCTGAGTACACCATCTCCAATAGAGTTTAGCTACCAAATCTTGCCCATTCAAATCAACCCAACACAACCCAAGACCACCCTCCTGCTTCGGTAGACACACAACATCCCACTTGACCAAGCTCCACTTCCTCAAAAGTAGATTACTAGACCAAAGAAATTGTCGACAAAGACTCTCAAAGTCTTTCACAAAGCTGGCAGGGGTAGATAACACAAAGCACTTGTACAACGGGAGAGCCTGATCCACAGACTTCTGTTGAGAATAAGGAACACTGAGAGGGGGGTGAATCAGTGTTCTGCAAAACTTATTACTTTGTTCCTTTATTAATTTACCACATACCTCTAAAAGAAAGAAGCATGAATACAAGAACAAAAACAACAAGATCACAACACATGAACACCAGTATTTTTACGTGGAAACCTGATTAAGGGAAAAACCATGGTGGGGGTTAACCCACAAGAATTTATACTCTGTTAAAAGTATTACAAATGGGAAGGCACATGCCTTCAGGCACACTGTGTAGAGCTCACTACTCAAGGAGGCTCACTACCTACAAAAACAATTGCAAGAGTTCACTAGAATGATTGAATTGAAGAATAGCATCTAACAATGCAAGATTACAGTTCCGGTTGAGCTTAATACACTGACTTTGCACACTTCATCATTTTCTGCCCTGTTTCACTATTCTTCCATAATCAGAGGATCAGATCTCTACTTCACACTTGATACTACCACCCTTCATACCTCTTCATATTCGCACAACAACTCGCTCAAATGCTCGAATCCATCGATCATATATATCCGCTACATGAAATAACATCAACTACAGTCAGCTTTGAGAAAAACTTAAAGTCTTTTTAAGAACATTGTTCTGTCGGTTGAATCCATGCACACATATTAATGCAGACCAAAACTTATGAGTTTGAGTCACCTCACCTATCAGCCAATGCCACTGGATCTCATAAATTGCTCGACCAACCATTTCTCTTCATCTGCACAAGGATCAAACACCTAGTCAGTCTGTTCTTCACCAGACTAAACTGTCTAACCAAAACCTAATACTCAGATGCTTGTAACTTACAATCCCTTCATCATCAGAGGGTAAAATTTTGGATTTAGGTATCCCTAATATCCCTTAACATTCCCTCAGATCCACAGCACAATATGATTACCTGTGGAGAAATGCAGATTAATATGATCCCTTAGCATCTTCCTCCGGTCAGTTGAAAAGCTTGATAAACTCTGTAAGTTCTCATTTTGAAACCTTAGAGAAGTCAGCAGATGTTAAAGTCCTCTTGAAGTCCTCTTTCACTTCTTTGGATATCAGGTTTTTTTTATTCGGAGTAATTTGAGGACACAATTTTATTAGCACATGCTCCTAGAACTCAAAGTCTTTAGCTTTTGCATTCTCTTTTCTTATTTCTAGAATTTTTGCAAGGCTTTCTAGAATTTCAGACATTATTTCAAATAAAGTCTTACTATAGATATTCAGGTATTTGACTGTTGCTTCCTCTAGAACTCTCTTATCAGCATCAATGTAGTGATCATAAAATTTAGTCATTGGCTTCAGGTTTCCATCTACAGTAACTGACTTAATGATGTCATTAACAGAAAGAGTAGGCTTCTCAACATAGGCCTATGTCTTATGTCGTTTACTTGACTTTATGCTTCCGGAGGGCTTCTCCTTAGACACTTTAGCAGCTTTGGTGCCTGAGGCTTTCAACTCCTTAACCTCATCATCTGAGTCAGTTTCTTCTTCATCCACTTTCTCCATACTAACATATGTTCTTTTGCCCTTTACCTTTGTCCTTTTTCCTTCCTTACCGGTAGGATTTTTTGCAGCAAGAGAAGGTGACACACCGGAGGTTGAACTAGAACTCCTGGTAGACCTTGCTTTAGAGGTGGATTCCACTAGAACACTTCTCTATTCTTTGTCCTGTTTCTCCTTCTTAGCTTTCTCTATCCATTCCCTATTTTGTCTCATAGCTTCCTTAGTAAGACCTAGATTTTTAGTCAACTTCTCAACTTATTTCCTTACTTCCCTTTTGATTTCAGAAGCCTTGAATTCAAGATGCAGTTTTAGTGAAATCTCTTTATATGTTCCAAATCTCTCCTCAGCTGGATCCCTAGGCTGGCTCAACAGATGTTGTACATACAGCTCCAGTACCTTTCTATCCACTTCATACCGCATGGGCATGATCCACACAGTTCTTGGTTCAACTGCTTCCATTAAATATTGATCTGTATCTACCATAAAATAGACTGTATTCTTGTATTTTCAACCATAGATGTAGGGATTCTTTCCCTTGATTGCATCATGTTCTAAAAATTCTTGAAATATCCCCAAAGAGCAGTCCTTTGGGCATTGGAGTCACCAATCTTGTTCAAGTTCTCTCTTATTTGTATGGCAACAGTCTTATCATTGGTCCAACACATGCTTTTCTTGTTGGGTAACTCATTCATGAAATAGAAGACCAAACATAATACCAATGTACCATACTTGAATGTATTCTTCTTGTCCTTTTTTATCTTGTTTAGGTTTTTCATCAGCTGGTTCAATAGCAACTCACACAAGTCATAGTCAGTATTCTCTCTCAACATTTGATAAGTTGCATAGATAGCTGTACCAGATACAGAATTCTCCCTACTGGAATGATATATCTTGTATCCAATCACCATTGATGCAAATTTGACATCTAGATCAGTGATGTCATTTATTGTCATTACCCTTTTGTCAAACCTTGAACTGGTAGATATGTTATAGTTTGATTCTTTACTGATTTCAACATTGGCAGTCCACCAGATGAGTTCAACCTAGTCATGGCCTTGATGGCATCCTTGGTGATCTTGAAGGGTTTCATTAACCACATAAATGCATCATGCATCTGACTCAGCACATATAGACCCACTCATCTTCATCAAAGGATGGAAACCCTATAATCTAAATGAAATGTTTATCTTATAGTGCCTTATACTCAGGTTTAAGGCCATGAATTTCATCCCTCAGTTGATTCTTGAACAAATCTACTAGATTCAAGTCCCCAAACTCATCTATACTGGCATGAATATAAGCCCCAATATCTTCAACATGCAATACACCATATGGAACACTTGAAAAGGCACCTAATGGATCAACCTCTACTAATTTGTGTGGATGTTTCTTAAATTTTGGCCTAGATTGCTCAGTGATATTCACAACCAGAGAAGTAGCCATTTCAAAAGATTACAAGTTCAAAGCTTCACAGAAAAATACCTTTTACTCCGCAGGATTAGGGTTAGCTAATGAATTTGCTTGTCACACTTTGAATCTTTCAAATCTCAGCTCAAGCGCTCTTCTTCTTGTTTTCTTAAAATGCAAAGTGATTCAAATGTTAAGTGAATGACTTTTTATGCTCTGTAGAACCTAATTCTTCATTGTAATAAATGTTCTGCCCTAATACATCTGGTTATATTGTTTCTGCATACAGTCAATCTTCAATTGCTTCGTAATCAATAGCATTAGCTTATTTTCTTTTGGAATTTGCTTCAATAGATCTGTAATAGGCTTCTTTATCTTCATTCATCATGCTAGATTCAGGCACCCACTTACTGGTAGGGGGAATTAGATCTTCAATTCAGTTCCCCCTGAGCTAGAGCTCCCATTTCAATTCCCAGAGGAATTATCAGCACCAGATTCTAGTGCAGACCCATCACCTTCACTCTTTGCATCTTTCTTCACCCATGTTTTATTCATTTCTTTCTGAATCTCATTGACATCTATTTTGCCTTTGCCTTTGTCCATCTTCTTCTTATTTTGGTTTCTATTTACTGGATCTTTTCTAACATTATTCCTGCTTCTACAGAATCTTGCAATATGACCAGATCTATTGCAATTAAAGCACACAACATTTCTTTGCTTATTTACTTGATCTCCTCTTGATCTGCACTAATTAGCCATGTGTCCAAATCCATTGCATGCAAAATAGTAGCCATTGAAAGAATTGACATTTCTTCTATTGTTAGAGTAGTTTATCATCATACTTTTACAATCATTGGATCTATGACCATACCTTTTACAATTGAAGCATTGACCAGAGAAGGATGGACCACTTTGATTCACTCTACTTCTACATTGAGCAGCTCTATGACCAAATTTATTAAAATTGAAACAATTTCCATTAAAAGATGGATACCTTTGAGTATTAGGTTGTCTTATCGAAGGCCTTCTAGGATTCCTTCTAGGATTTTTCTACTTGGATCTAGAGCTTTCACCTTTCTCCTATCCCAACCCTTGCTTATCATCTGCCTTCTTCTAACTATCAAGCAACACCTCAAGTTTAGCTGAGCTTATCTTGATTTTTTCTTTATATTCATTTGTAACTTCTAGGTCATGTTTGAGAATGAAAATTTGTCTTTCAAGTTGATCCTCATTATCCCTAGTTTCTTGTAGATCAGATTTTAGATGACCAATTATTCTATCCAATTTGCAGCATTCTTCTATTCTTTCTTTTAGAGATTGATTCAATTTTTCCTCAGTCTTCTTCATTTCCTCAATTTTCTTGGTTAGTCTCATCACCCTGGATTCCATCTCATGTTTTAGGACAACTTCTTTTGCTAGCTTCTCACATTCCTTTGTGTTCTCCTTCAGGGCCTCATTCATATCATTGTCTTCATTCTGATTTGCTAGCTAATGAAGTAGCTCCTTCCTTTTTCCATTATATTTGCTCAATTGTCCTTTTAAGGTCTCAATGAAATCTTTAGCATCTTTAAGGTTCTCTTGTAGTTCTTTGACTTCTGCTCTGGATTGATCAAGATCTTCTAAAGAAAGCTTAAGTTGTTCATTGATGCCATCAAAATACTTGAATGAACCCATTGAAAACACCTTCCCAGATCTTCCTCAAGTTGTTAAACTTCTTCTAAGGAACCTCGCTTTAATACCAATTGTTGAGAATAAGGAACTTTGAGACGGGGGGTGAATCAGTGTTCTACAAAACTTATTACTTTGTTCCTTTATTAATTTACCACATACATGCAAAAGAAAGAAGCATGAATACAAGAATAGAAACAACAAGATCACAACACATGAACACCAGGATTTTTATGTGGAAACCCAGTTAAGGGAAAAACCACGGTGGGGGTTAACCCACAAGAATTTATACTCTATTAAATGTATTACAAATGGGAAGGCACATGCCTTTAGGCACACTGCCCAGAGGTCACTGCTCAAGGAGGCTCACTGTCTACAAAAACAATTACAAGAGTTCATTGGAATGATTGAACTGAAGAATAGCATCTAACAATGCAAGATTATAGTTTTGGTTGAGCTCAATACACTGACTTTGCACACTTCATCCTTTCTTCCCTGTTTCACTATTCTACCATAATCAAATGATCAGATCTCTGCTTCACACTTGATACTGCCACCCTTCACACCTCTTACTTTATATTTGCACAACAACTCACTCAAATGCTCAAATCCATTGATCATATATATCCGCTACATGAAATAACATCAACTGCAGTCAGCTTTGAGAAAAACTTAGTCTTTTTAAGAACATTGTTCTGTCAGCTGAATCCATGCACACATATTAATGTGGACCAAAACTTATGTGTTAAAGTCACCTCACCTATTAGCCAATGCCACTGGATCTCATAAATTGCTCAACCAACTACTTCTCTTCATCTGCACAAGGATCAAACACCTAGTCAGTCTTTTCTTCATTGGACTGAATTGTCTAACCAAAACTTGATACTCAGATGCTTGTAACTTACAATCCCTTCATCACCGGAGGCTAAAATCTTGGATTTAGGTAGCCCTAACATCCCTTAACATTCCCTTAGATCCACAATACAATGTGATTACTTGTGGAGAAATGCAAATTAATATGTTGAACCCTGTCAAATACTCTGTTCCTGTCTATCCAGACTTAGATAAATCTGCACTTTGATTTCTGGTATGATCCACTAATGAGATGTGGATGTGTAAGATAGATTTAGTTGCCATCAATGACAACACTTGACATGCCTAGCAGTGTCTCTTACCAACAGACTTCAACAGAGTCACTCTTCCTGTAGTAGAAAGCCACCTACAAGTGCAATGACTTACCTTTTTTCAAAACTTCTCAATAACATCCTACTAGAATAGACAAGGTAATGTGCGAACAACCAGAGGTATGCCAAGGTAGACAAAGGGAAGTGGGCCAATCTGAAACCTGAGGATACCTGCAATTCTTTGCTAAATAAGGTTAGGAGTATTAAAGAAATAAATAAAAGACTTTCCTTCATTGATGCTTTGTCCAGAGGCAGCCAAATAATAGTCCAGGGCCTTCCTTAGATTGACCACTTCATCCACTCTAGCGAGACTGATTAACGTTGTATCATCCACAAATTGAAGATGGGATTGGGCGGAATGTTACTGTCCCATCGCCAACCCTAAACAAGACCAAGCTCCACATGAGATTTCAAAAGTCTCCCAAGCCCTTCAACCATCAAAATAAATAATAATGGGGATAAGGTATCCCCTTGGCGAAGTCCCCTGGAAGCCCCAAAGAGTTCAGAAGGCTCTCCATTGATGAGCACAGAAAAGGAGGTGAACATGACACAACTCATAGCCCATTCAATCCAGGCACTGTTGAACCCAAAACCTCTCAAAATCTTGGTTAGAAAATCCCATTTGACATGGTCATAAACTTTGGCCATATCCAGCTTAATGATCATAGCCTTCTCCTTGGAGGAAGCCATGGAGTGAACAGCCTTAGCTACAATAACCACACCATCCATAATTTGCCTACCAGCCACAAATCCACCTTGTTCCTCAAAAACCAATCTATCTATCCATGGCTTCAGGTGTTCAGCAATCAGCTTGGTGATTATTTTGTACACCACATTACAGAGGGAAATAGGCTTGAAGAGATCCAAAGAATTATCCCTCTCCCTCTTAGGGATGAGAGCCAAGAAGGTGGCATTCAAGGCTCTTAGCATTTTCTTATTCTTTTGAGATTCCTGAACAACCTCAAGAAGATCAAGCTTTATAACCTCCCAAAACTTTTGAAGGAACTTAATCGGGAACCCATCAAGACTATGAGCTTTACCTTTCCTCATCTGAAACACAATATTCTCCAACTCTAGTAGAGAGATCTACTTGAGAAGGGACTCGTTCATTTCACCAGTCACCAAGGGAGGAATGTAAGCCAAAATTTCAGCTTCTTCCTCACTAGCAGTTGAGGAATCATCAAGGAAGAGAGTAGAGAAGAACCGAACGACCTCTTTCAAAATTTCACCAAAGGAAAGAAGAGGGTCACCATCCGAGGACTTGAGAGATGAAATGATATTTCCTTGCCTTCTATCCTTAATCAAATTGTGAAAGAAATAAGTATTCCTATCCCCTTCCTAAAGCCAATCAATGCGAGATTTTTGCTTCAAAAAAATTTCCTCACGAAGCACCCATTCCTCCACCTCCTTCACAACCATATCTTCCAACATTCTTAGGTCCTTAGATAGCCCCTAAGCCTGGATCTGTCGAGTAATGGTGTCCAAGTGCTCTTGTACAATCCTTTTAGCCTAGAAAACATTGTTGAAGTGGTGTCAGTTCCATCGTTTCAGCATATATTTGACATACTGGAGTCTTTTAGCAAAGAAGTACATATCAATGCCAAAAGAAGGCTTCCCAGCCCTCCACCATCTTGGGATCAAATCATGAAGAGACTCATCACGAAGCCACATAAGCTGAAATTTAAAAGGACTATTTTTTAGAGAATCTAGACAGGCAAGCAGAGAATTTGATTGGCCAGTGATCCGAGCCCCACCAATCCAAAATCTCAAAGCTAGTCATCCATTTGACACCAACCCAAAAACTAGACACTAGAAACTTGTCTAACCTTTTAGAAATAGCATCATCACCAGTCCTCCTATTATTCTAGATAAATAACCCATTCACAAGTTTGATATCCACCAAATTCATACAAGCCACATTGTCCCTCAAGAGATCCAAGGAAAGATCCAGATGGGTAATCCCACCCCTTTTCTCTTCCAGAGATGAGATAGCATTAAAATTGCTATTTAATAAAATCATGAAATAACAATTATTAAGAAAAAATTTTGTTGAGCTTACATTTAATGTGACCACCCACCATAAGATAGTCCCCTTCAAGATTAACGTTCGCTAAAAAAAGCTTGTTTAGCATTCAAGGTCATTGCCCACAGTTACACACACACACTAGGTTGGCCTTGAATTCTTATCCTTTTGCTACCAAATTGAAATGTAAACTCATTAATTGTTAGCACTTCCCACATGCTACATTTTTTTTTCCTTGAGTTCCTTTAGTAAGATCTTTAAATCAAGCATCATTTACCTCATTTTTACATAGGAAAACTGGATTTTTGAGTTCTTATTTTTTAGGCCATCTATGCTCATTGATGACATTTCTATAGAGTTTCAAAAATTACATGAGTGGTCTATTTTCATCCCCAACCTTTGGAATGATTTTTATTAAGCCCCTAGACTTTGCTACAACAAAATCTTCATTATTATGTGGTTGATTTCCCAAGTTTTCCATGGATGAGATAACTCCATTTATAGCTTTTATTTAAATTTTATGTAATTCTCTAATATTTTTGTAGGTTTTCTTTCCTCCCTCTTTCCCTCCATCCATTCTCATCCATTTCTCTTCCCATTTGATTCCATTTTTTCATTTCTTATCCTATCCCTCTCCATTGTCAAGCTTTAGTTTGTGTGTTCTCCCATTTTCCTATCCATTTCCCTCAAAACCTCCATCAAACCACTTTCATTTTATAAATTTTATACTTTATCTCATCTCCCTCCATTATCCTTTAGCCTCAATCTTTCTATTTTACCTTTGTGTGTTGTTTTCCATCACTTTTATCTTTCCTTTGTGTGCTCACACCCTTAGTTACCTTCTTGGAGTGTTGTTTGTCATTCTCCCATCAAACCCTTATCCTTGTGCTTTAGACTTCTATTTTCCCTTATTATTTTAGTCCTCTTTGAAACCAAATTATCTTTTTTTATTATTGTTTCCACCTTATTCCCCAAATATTTCTCCTACCCCGCTTGGTTTGCATTGTTTACATTACCCATTGATATCATTACACAAGTTGTACTTGTTTATGCTTTGAATATGGATGATTTCACTACATAGATTATTTTATCAATTCATTTATCATTTGTATGTTGATGTGGATCAATCTTAAAAGCCTACAATGGCACCAACCGAGATAAGTCCCTCTTTAATTATTTGTTCTTGTAGGTTTTTCACTCACATTGTCAATATGTAATTCATTTAGAAAAAAATCTGAACACTTTTAGACTAAGTTTTAAAAGGAAAATACCCCTTAAATCTGATGAAGAGGCTCCCCTAAAAGTTGTAGGTGACTGTCAAACAAGGTTGAGGCAACCCTATGAGGTATAGGTCACCATGCAAATCATTAGACAAGGTCTACGTCACCCACTTGGCCACCACTTCTTGATTTGAGGCCCAACCCAATTTTCTATCATAGGTCTATATTAGTCTTTGGAGTCCATACATGATCAGAAATAAAAAAAATTCAAATGAAAGTGGTCCATTTATTATATTTTATCTCTCTTTTTCCACAATTTAAAAATACAAAGTCTACTATCTGTTTTGGCACTTCACTTGTAGGTCAAGAGCTAGACTCTTTTGGGACACTTCTACATGTTGTTACTAACATCCCCTATCAATTTAATACCTTATCTTTCCATTTATTAGGTGAAACTCTTCCATATATTAAGCATGTAGTATTTGTGTCATTCATTTGTATCATGACTTCAAAATTTTGCATCAAATTATGTGCGTTATGCTACTCTCTAATAGTTGTACATCTCTAAGAATATTTCAACCTCTACCAAAAGTCTCTTTGACAAGTTTTAGGACCCCACCATCTACCTTGTCAAGGTTCCCCCTAGTCAATGCTTCTATAATGGTTTTTAGGAGAGGTCAAGGCTATCATACAAGGTGTAAAGTCTTGTGTGGCTATGACCCCCTAGATTGTGTAGGTTCCAAATTTTACAAGTAGTATCAGCAATAGATTCTAAGTATTTTTCTATTAGGCCACCCAACTCCATATTTGCATCTACATACTCTTATGGACTGATTTTTTATTTCCATAGTTATTTTTCTAATTTCCTAATTTATACATCCTAATTTCTTAGTTTGTACACAATTTGGTCTAGTGTCTTGTTAATTGTTAGTCCCAGTTCTCTCTTTATTGTTAATTAGTGTTAAGCTAGTTGGTGATGGTTTTTGTGAGGCATTAATTAGAGATATATACATATTTGACTTGTGGCTAGCATAACCTTTAATTAAGTTATATGATCATTTATATAGTATTATATAGGAAGTTAAGTTAGCCTAGGTGGCATCCAAGGCATAAGTAGGATATATATATATATATATAGGAGCTAATGGTTAGTTCATTATCATCATATTGTGGATTGTGTTCTTCTTGGAGACTTTTGGAGGTTTGCCCCCTTGAACTGGCTTATTGTTCTCAAGTATTATCAATTATTTCTAGCATATTTTCATTTGTATTCTTCTCTTGTGCAATTTATTTCATTAAAAGTAGCATCAAAGCATGATCTTAGCATCCAAAAGGCAAGAAACAAGGTGATTTTTAAATTTTGGAGGTCAAATTGTAAAATACATATCTCTGTCAATTTGGTAAATTTTTTTACGAATTTTGGAGGATTTATCAAGGACATATTGAAACTAGTTAAATCTACATTTGAGTTCATTTGGAGCATATTTGAAGGAGTTAATGTGATATTAGGGGTTCCACCAAATTTTCTCCCAGGGTTGCAATTCGACAATTTTTTTTTAAATTTCTAGAGGGTTGATCAGGGACAATTGAAGCTACTATAGTCTAGATTTGATGATATTTGGAGAAAATTTGAGTAAGTTATTACAAAATTAGGTTTTCCACCAAATTCATGCTCAAGGATGCAAATCAATGAATTTCTTAGAGATGTTTTCAAATAAGTGAGTTCTACGTAGAGGTAAGTTATAGTAAAAATTACAACATAATTTGATTTGTTTTGAATAAGTTATTACCAAAAATATTTTGGAGGCATCAGGACAAGGCCATAGATTAGAGGTCAAGTAAGAATTCCCAAACAATAGAAAAATCACCTAACAAAAAGGATATATATTCAGAGTTAGGATCAAGTGGAACTTTAGATCTAATGTGGTCTTCAATAGATGAAAAAGTGCAAAATTTGTAAGAAAGTATGCAATCTCAAATATTAGAAGTGGCTAGTATGAAAGGAGAAGTGACTAGGATGATTGAAAACATCATTGACATCAAGGATATAGTGTCTAAAATCCAAGAATCTATTTAAATGATATCTCTCTCATAATGAAACACACTACATGAAGTTTTTGTTGCAAGTATGTGCCTAATCGGTGTTGTCATTGAAGTCAACATATTCTTGTTGTCATTGGTGTCAATTGTATCCTATTCCATTACTTGTTTAGAATACTTGTATGTTGAAGATATTGAGAAAATTATCCTCTCCAGAAGAAACAAGTAAGCCACAAAGAAGTGCAGTACAGACAGTGAGTTGTATGCTGAAGAATAGTTCAATAAACTGCTTTGCATTTGTTCTTTCTTGAAGATCATGGTGTGTGGATTGGAAGTAAGTTAGAGGCATGTCTGAGGATCCTACATTTCAGGTCTGAGCCATATGCATGAAGATTTGAGTGAGTTGTGTTCACCAGAGTGAAGCCTACTTTGTCTGTAAGTTCAGTTGAGACAGTATTTGGCTCCGCATTCCTCCGCAAGAAAGTATTTTGTTATGCAGTTCTAGAGGGAAGTATGGGATGATGATAAGTGCCTACAGTTGCAATGGTTCATGGTTTGGTGGTCCACAAGCTATCTTTCTTTTATGACAGTTGAAGACAGTAAAGCTCATGTGTTCTGGTGAGAAGATTCCTATGGATAAAGTGGTTAAGGTTCGTACGATTGCTCCTGATGATTATAGCATGCTTCTAGATGTCTCCTAATCATGTTCCTATCTGGACTTTGGTCTGCATTAAGAAATTGAGATGGTGTGTGAAGATTGTTCCTAGATAACGTAGCATGTAACTAGTCTTGGCCGACCTAGTTGATCCCAGTGATTGCGGAGATCTCTAGAAGATTGTGGAAGCATGTTGTGGCATGGAAGATCGTGTTTGAGTCCCAGCTAAGGCATGGCATGATTCCCTTTGCATGATGTTGCAATAGGTCAGGAGCTATTTTGCAAATGTTTGTAATACCGACCTTGGAGATTGTTCCAATGGTTGATGCCAACCTTGATGATCATTCCAAGGTTGATGTAGTGTATAAATGCTTGTAGTTGAGTCATGGAAAAGTTGTCCTTGAGCAAAAATGAGATTACATTAAGAAAGGTCCAAAGGCAGAGCAGAGTAGAGGTAGAGGAAAGAAGAGGAAGAGAAAAGCAAAGGAAGAGCAGAGCTAAAGAATTTTTTATTCACAATAAAGAAAGGTATTTGATCGTGACAGTGAATTTGGTAGTAAGCCACCAGTAGGGTTTAACAGCGCTTAGGGTTTAATAGCCCTTATTGTAATCTTACTAGGTTTAGGGTTGAGGGTATGAGTCTGCTAGACCTAGTTGTTCTTCATGGCAGTAAGCCAGTATGTTTAGGCCCATGGCGTGATCAAGCCTAAACATCACTATTTCAAGATTGCAATATATATTGAGAGTTAATCTTCTCTGTGGTTTTTCCCCACCTTGGGGTTTTCCACGTAAATCTAGTCTCTCTTGTGTTTGATGTTGTTAAGTTTCTGATTTCATGCACTCATTGTTAAATCATAATAATTATGGATAAGTGATGAATGTTTAATTGCAAAAAGTGTTTAAGTTTTTGTGACAACTGATTCACCCCCCCTCTTAGTTGTCTAACGCATATCAACAATTGGTATCAGAGCCAAGTTCCTCTAAAGAAAGTTTAATAGCTTGAGGAAGATCCAAAATGTCTTACAAGAAGGAAGCGCCACATTTTGATGGAACTAATTATGTTTTCTGGTAGGCTCAGATGAAAAGCCATCTTCTTTCTCTGGTATCAAAGTTTGGAAGGCTACAGAAATAGAATACACCATACCTCAAAATGGTCTGATGACTAAAGATGAAATCAAAGAATATGAGATAGATATCAAGGAAAGGGATGCTCTACTAAGCTCATTAATTGACTCAATACTGATGAAAGTGGTAGATCTTGAAACTGCAAATAAGGTATGGGAAAACTTGAAAAATCTATATGAAGGAGATGACTCTGTGAAGGAAGCCAAGTTACACTAGTAGAAATATGGCAAATAAATGACCAGGTGACTAAAACTTTTAGTCACGTGACCAAACTTTTAATCATGTGACTAAAACTTTTTGCAACACAACTATAAATGACTAATTTGGTCATTGGTTGAAATGACTATTGAAATGACTAATTTGGTCATTGGGCAAAAAAACACAACTACAAATAAAATTGATTAAATAAAGGACTAAATAAATTCCTCTATTCTTTTTGCTTTCACTTTAGTTTTGGAGGGAAATAATGGAGGGATTGTGCGTTTATGAATTTTGAACGAAAGGTGAAACCTGTGAAGAAGCAAAGATTGTGCATTTAGCAAGAGAAGATTGTTCATGGCCACCGAGAATAGGATATGCAGAGTAGTCAAATAGGAGAAGATTATTCATGGCCACCAAGAATAGGGTATGAGTAGTCGAACAGGAGAAGATTGTTCATGGCCGCTAAGAATAGGGTATGAGTAGTCGAACAGGAGAAGATTGTTCATGGCCGCAGTTCTTTGAGTTTGGAAATAGTTTTGAGATCATCGTGTGAATGAAGAAAGGAGGGAATTTTAGGATTTCTAGCTATAGATGGCAGATATCAAAGGAGCAGATAGACAGTAGATATGCGACAGATAACAAATGGTTTTATGAAGCAGAGGTAGGGTTTTCCATGTACCTCTATTCTTCTCTTAGCTTGCTCTAAAGTTTTGTATCTTTGAAAGCTTGGTGCTCTGTCATTAGTGATTGTTCTATCTCTTTCAATGACTATATGAAGAGGTCTCATGGTTCTTTCTTGATAAAGTTCTACTTTTTCCATTCATGATTTATACTTAGAATACCTTGGCATGAAGGAATTTGATGGTCTTCAACCTGTGACTTAGACACTGCCCCTGTGTGTGTGATTCAACCTTTAAAAGAAGATTGTATTTTCAAAATGACTATCACAAAACAGAGAATGAAAGCTTGTTGTTGAGAATGCAAGACTATTCCATGATTTGTTTCAATCCTTAAATCATCTCTTCACTGTCTTTACTGTCTCTTACTGCTATCTTGACAGTAACCTTTGTCATGAAATCCTTGTTCATTGCTTCATACAAGAATTGATCTTTGTTGTCCTATCACGAACTTGCCTACAAATTCCTTAATACAAAGATATCATTGATGATGACTATCCTTTGTATGCAAAAATCTATCATAGTCACATTCCCTTTGTCTATCTGCTGCTATGACTATCATATAGCTTATTAGCTTGATTTTGATAAACTTGAAGATTCTATTCATAGACTTTTGACTGTAAAAAATCCTCTCTGTTACTTTTGTTATTGATATATGACATAGTTTTCACATAATTCACATTTGGATGTAAAAAGACTGTCAATATTCCACTGTCTTTTCTCTGCTGTTGTAGCCCACTTTGGTGATTGTGATTAGGGAATCTCTTTGAATGGATAGTGATTTCCTCTTTTCTTCTGTGGTGTTGTGCATTACTCTTTTTGATGACTGATTTCACTGTCAGTTTGATGACATGACTATCATCACTTTCAAAGGCACTTGTGTCACTGTTTTAGCATCTATATAATGACTATCTTTGCCTGATAAAATCTTCAAGGATCAGTTAACCAATTAGGTAAGGGTTTGTATTTTGACAAAAGTGTTTGGCTTCATGGATTTTGTATTTTCATCTTTTCAATGCTGCTATAGACTATAATATCTACCCTCTCCTTTGCAATCAAAGGCATGATTGTATTCTCTATGCTATTTTTCCTATTGTCATGATTGTCATTTGAAATGGTTGACATCTTGAGTCCTTTATTTGGTGACTTTGCATATGATTTTGGCAAGTGATTTGCTGCTATGAATACTTCATCACAATAGTTATTTAATTGGGGTTTTAAAGTGTAATCTTGATAAATTGTTTAGTATTTCTTCTAAATGCTATTTATCTATTGGTTTACATAGCTTGTCTATATTTCTAAGTCAGACAACTTGTAAAATGTATAATTGTCGACATGGGAATGAAATTGAATTGTTGTTGATGTTTGTTATTCTCATGGACACATACTGAAGCACTTACTCTATCTGATGCATGTACCTGAAAAAATGTTTTAGGTGTATATAAGTGTAGCAGCTACTTGCATGGGTGATAAAGCTTGTTTGGAGAGGACTTGGAGACTTTTGAAAAGGCGGGAAAGGAATTTGGAGTTTGTTGTCATGAATTTGAAGTCGGTGAGGCCCTCTATAGCAAAGTCAAATTTGGGGACACAATCTACAGCAAATTTAAAGGTAATTCAAAACCCTCATTGCCAAAAGTGAACTGATATTTTCATGATATTTGGGGAAGCTGCTTGTGGGCACCCCCAGGAGATATTTTCATGATTGATTAAGCTTGAAAACTCAAAAGAAAATGTTATCATTAGTATTTTTGAAGTTGATCTTTAACTAATCCTTGAACTCAAATAAAACCACACCTCTACTCTACATGATCTCCCTGCATGATGACTAGCCCAAACTGAAGGAAAGGTTATCCTAGCTTGACCATATGCATGATTGAAGGTTACCTTTTAATATTTTATATTTAAAGGCCTTCTAGGCATAGGATAGCTTATTATACTAAATTAATACTAGAATGCACAATATTACAGATGGATCAATGTCGAAGGTTGACTACGGATCAATATCATGCATATGATGAGAGAGTAGCCAAAGAGAGGGAAATGGAAAAATATCCATGTCCATGTAATGAATATCTTGGTGGAAGGGTGAGAAAAAGAAATGTGATTTATCAACATATGATAAGATATGGGCATAGTGGTATAAGCCCTTGGGCTTACAATTATTATGAAGATATGATAGAATTGCAGACTATGAGAGATGAAGAGGCAACAAACATAGATGAAGTGGCATCGAACATAGATGAAGAAGCAGAAATGTTAGACGAAGGGTTTGAAGTTGAAAGAATGTTGAATGAGGGTCTAAACGATGATTGGGCCAAGTCAATGGAGGATGCTTTAAAGCCTGTGTATGCTAATTGCAACTTAAGTCATTTGACAAGAATCCTTCAAATTCTTAACTTGCAAGTGGTGCATGGTTGGACAAATGAGAGTGTAGACCAGTTATTGGCATTATTAAGTTCGTTGTTACCAGCTGACTCCATATTGCCAACAAAATAAAGTCAATGTAAAAAGAAGATTAGTAAGCTCAGCTTGGGGTATGAAAACATCCACACGTGTCAATGATTGTGTATTATTTCACAAAAATCTTGTAAGTGAGAGTGAATGTCTGAAATGTCATGAAGTAAGGTATAGACAAGGGTTGAAATCAACTGTGGTTCCTAGAAAGGTTCTTTGCCACTTTCTGATAATCCCATGATTACTTTGAATGTATAGGTGCAGAGACATTGCTAAACTTATGCAGTGGCATGCCCAAAATAAGAGCATTGATGGAAAACAACGACATGTGCTTGATTCTAAGATGTGGATGGAATTTGATAACAGATGGCCTAATTTTTCTCAAGATCCTCATAATATAAGGTTGGGTTTGGCTCTAGATGGGGTGAACCCATTCTCACATCAAAGTACTAAATGGTCAACTTGGCCAGTGTTTTTAATAAATTATAACTTGCCTCCATGGTTATCAACTAAACCATTTTTCTTAATGCTATCATTGATTATACGAGGAAAGAAAAGTGTGACTTCAGATACAATAGATGCCTATTTAGAGCCATTATATGATGAGCTAATGGAATTGTGGAAAGGAATTGAAGCAATTAAATCTTTAAGTGATGCTCATTCAATCAAATTCACTTTAAGATCTTCCTTATTGGTTATGATTCATGATCTTCCTGCATATGGTACATTGTCTAGTCTCATTGTTCATGGATACCATGGCTGTCCTGCTTACAACTTTAAGGATTTTGCGAGGCACTCAAGAAGTTTGCGTAAGTGTATTTATTGTGGACATCATGCTTACCTTAAAGTGGGTCATCCATATCATCGACAAAAAACATGTTTCAATGGTCAAGAAGAGAATTGTGAAGCACCTTTTCTAATAACGAGTGATTACATTATTGAGAATGGACAAAAAATAATGTCATTTATTGAAAATGGTGGGATTGTTGGTAGTAGATATGATCCATGTAATGAAAGTGGTGTAAAATGGTTGTGCATATTCTATAAGTTGCCATACTTTAAGGATATAGTCATTAGGCATACTTTTGACTTTATGCATACTGAGAAAAATATAGCCTATGTTATTATAGAAACTCTTTTTGGTGTTTTTGATACTATTTCATCACGTGAAGACTTTTGAGAACTAAAGATTCATCGAAATCTTTGGGTTGAAAAATATGATGATGCAAAATATAGAAAACCCAGTGCTCCTTATGTTTGGACAAAGGAACAACGTGCACAATTCTTACAGTTGATGTCTCAAACTTGCTTTCCCACTGGATATGTAAGTAGTACTATCAGAAGCCAAACTGACATTAATAGCTTAAGAGGCCTAAAGACCCATGACTATCATGTTATAATCAAAAATATTTTACTTATTGTGGTAAATATATCAAGTTTGGCAAAGGGGCTGAGATTGGCAATTATAAGGTTGGGCCTAATATTAATGAGAATGAGTTCACATGTATTAGATCCTTCGAACTTTGATAGTTTGAGGGAAGAGGATGTTGAAGTCCTTTGTCTATTGGAATGGGAATTTCCAGCAACAATCTTTAACATTTCTATGCATCTTTTGATACATCTAGAATATGAACTAGAGCATTGTGGTCCAGTAAGAATGACATGGATGTATCCTATAGAACGATATATGAAGGTTTTGAAAAAAATTGTTCGTACTAGGATAAAACCAGAAGGCATCATGTCTAAGGGATATTCAATGCAAGAGGCCATTAGATTTTGCATAGAATATATGAAGGATTTTAAAAATGTCAATCGACATGTATGGGATGATGATGAAGATGAGAGAGTTGTAGGTGAAGTATTAGAAGGCAATGGATGTCGCTTTAATCTATCACATCAAGAAATAAGTGTGATACATGCCTTTATTCTTCAAAACACATCTTCATTTGATAAGTGGCACATGTTAAAAAATTTACACAATTATTTATTTAAACATTTATATTATTAATCTTACTCAATTGCATTTACACATTTATATTATTAATCTTACTATTTTGCACATTAATATTCTATGTAGAAAATATGAAGAAGAGAATCAAAGTTGGATGCAACATCGACCTCAAAAGTGCAGACATCATGATTTGGTTGGAGGTGATTCTTTTCCAAAATTTGAAGAATGGATTGCTAATGTAGTTAGTGATGCAAAAGAAGAAGGTCAAGATATAACAATGGAGGAAAGTGAGCTTTCACAACCTCCACATTTATGGGCTATGTGTTTTAGTGGAATGTGGGCCTATGGTAGCCATTTAAGAGTGGAGGAAAAAGACAAAGGAAAGACAAATTGTGATTGTGTTGTAAGTGCTGAATTTCTTCACAAAATTGAGAAGAAATTCTTTGTTGGATTCATCCAAGAAATTATTCAAGTGGATTTTGGTGAAAACAGTCCTATATTATTAAAATGTAAGTGGAGCCAACCATCCGCAGTACATGTTGATGAGTATGGATTTGTACGTGCAAATACATGACAATTTTTATCAGAGAGGGATGAGCCCTATATTTTCCCTTTTCAAATTAACCAATCATTTCTAATTGATGATGTAAGAAGCCCAGGATGGTCGTATGTCATTCAAATAGAGTCTCGTTTGAAATGAAAATTCATGGAAGCTATTGATATAATGCCTAATGGGCAATATGTTAATTTACAAGAAACATTCGAAGTAGTGGATGAAGATGATGATGGAGTGTTTGAAGAAGATATTTTGATTACCAATGAAGAGATTGGGAGAGAGAATGTATTGCATGACACAGATGAGGATGAGGAAGAAAATCAAGTAGATGCAGACATGAGTGATCAAGATTATGATCTTACTGGCAATGTAGATGATTAGTGAAGGCATCAAGAAAATAGTGAGCTTGTAAAATGTAGTAGAGAAGTAGCAAGATAAGAAAGGGAATTAATGTACAGGAATTTCCACTTTGGGTTTTTCAAGGTAATCTCTTGTGTTGAGCTCTACTTTTTGTTGTTTTTCTAGTGCTTGTCTTGTTAAAGGTCTTGCATATAACTAGCTATATTTGTTCTAAAAATAAATTACTCATTTTTAAAGCACATTTGATTGTTTTTGTTTACTTACATTTTTGTGTTCAGAATTTCTGCAGAATTATATAAGTAGAAATAATGAGGATTTTATAAGTAGAAATAATGAGGATTATATAAGTAGAAATAATGATGATTCACACTATCAGAAGGGCAATTAGTTTCTTCTCAAAGAGAAGGATAAACAAATAGAGTTTCCTTTGGGTTTCAATCTGTGTGCCACATTTACTTATTGAATTTTTGCTCCTCCATATAATGCATCTTATATGCTATCATCCTATGTCATGTCACTTGTCATAGACTATCTCCTCTAATTTCTAAGAATGCATCTTATATGCTCTGTGAATGTATTTCATATGGGGACTATCCTTATATACTATATCATTCAAATGGAAATGAAATCCTTATATACTATGACTACATTTGTTTATATGCTCTAGTTGATTGAAAATAATGGCTTTGTTTATATTCCACTCTTGTTCTACTGATTCAAGTTGCTGATTTATATATTATTGTTTGTTTGGACTTCATGAAATGAGGAAAAAGACTATGAGGCACAATTTAGATGATAGTGATCATGTTGTTGAAGTTCCACTGACATATTATGAGTGCTTTCGTGAATAATGTGTGGCAAAGAATAGTGAATATTTATCACATCTTGGTTTGACAAACAAGCAAGTTGTAAATCCACTAAGTAGTATATTATTTGTTTAATTGTGTTTATGAAATTTTATAGGCAAGAGGTTTATGTATATAAGACATAATATGATATTTTTTTGTTTTATAGGAAAGAAAAAGAGTGCAAAGAAAATGCAGAGAGAAAATAAAAGGAAAGTAAAGATGCAATGCTACCAACTCGTAGAAGCCAACGCATTTGGGATTCAAGTACGAATGTAGTTGGTGAAAAGAATAGTTGTGATGATGTGCAGCCTGATATAACACATAGAGATGTGCAGCTTGATATAGCACATGGTGATGAGCATCTTGATATAGTACATGGTGATGTGCAACGTTTTGATGATCTATTAGTACAGAGTCTAAGAGAGATTATTGAAAACAATGAGACGAAAGGAACAGTAAGTGAGCTATAGATGATTTATTCAAGATTAAAGGATGTGATTGAAGTGAAATCTATAGAGACCGGAACTGATCTACCTACTCATGACAAACCTACTCATGACACACCTGATGTGGCCAAGGACGATGAAGTTCTAGTTAATGAAAGTCATGAAGAGAGATCACTTGCATCTGATGTGCCTGATACAACTTTTGATGGAACTTGTGGATCAACCAAAAATATTGCTAGTGGTTTAATAGAAGATGTGCCTACTTTTTTCAAAAGAAAAAGATTGAGTCAAGATTTATATAGATCTATAGAGAGGAATGCAAAACAAAGAAGATTAGAAGGCAAGAAGCCATTCTTGGTTGAGGTATCAAGAGATGGTGAGCCCATTGGGAAAAATGCTACAAGGCGGCCTCTGAGTTGGGTGTGAGATGTAGGGCCCATTTGGATATTTGCAAATCAAATTTTGTAGAGCAAGCTCCATGAAGTGTGGAAAATGTTATACAAAAAATGGAAAATGCTTTTGAGACTACTGGTGGACAAATCTCTAGAAGATATTACAAGAAAAAGATGAGACTTTTGATGAACAATTATAGATACAATTGTAGAAAAACAATCTTGGAGGGAAAAGAGAGGTTAGAATCCCCTCTATCTCCCAAACAGTGGGAGGCATTGAAAGAAAATATGTGTTTTGAAGAATATTTGACAAAGAGTTATAAAGGAAAGAGGGCAAGAGATAATGTGGTAGTTGGATATACATTTGGTCGAGGCGGGTTGCAGGCCAAAATGGGCAAACTTGGAGTAAGGGTATGGATTTTTGGTTTCATTTAGGCTGGTTATTTATTTCAATTTTTTATTGAACTGACTATATGTTGATATTGACATTGTATTTTTACGTGGAAAATAGTAATAGAGAAGCAGGTGTGGAATATATGCTCAATTATATGGTAGCACTAGATCCTAGTAAATCTAACGGTAGTATGAAGTGGAAATCTAGTTTGTCAACAGAGATTTCAGAGCCATCTGTTAGATGCCCAGTAAGAGCCTCTGCAGATCATGTCAACTCAAATGAAGGGTACCAACATATAATGAGTTGCTTACACAATCTCACTGAGAAATTGTCGCAGTTGGCTTCCTCTATTAAGCCTATAGTTTCTGCATGGAATGAGCATAATATTATGGATGCAAATGAGGTAAGAGGTTCTATTACACTATCCTTCATTTCGTATGCTTGTTATTGGGTAAACTTGTACCATGTTTTTGTTATACTTCCTTTTGATTGCATTTTTTGGATACTTCAATAGTTATCATAGCTCTTGGATATTGTAAACAAAGAATGAACCTACCCTCAATGTGAAATACTGCAATTCTAGCCATTATAACCTTAGCATTGATGCTTTACATAAATGTGTTATCACGAATTGTCTCACTGTTCTACTTACAGAACCAAAAGAAACATGCAATACTGCAATTTACCAAGTTCTACTTCAAACCATTTTGCTTGAGTATTCACTTCATTATTGTTGTCCTTGTCATGTTTATGACATGCTCCTATGCTGCATTATGACATTTAACTCTATCATTCTAGATAGTCACTTTGAGTATGTCTTAGTAAAGCTCTTAATCAATGATCCTAAATTCAAGGCTATCATATCTGCTTTGTTGCTGTCATTCCAAGGGTTCTTGGTCACTATCTAATGGTTTTGACAGTGCCTTTATCTCTTCTATTTGTTTGGTGAAACCCTACTAGTTGTTGCATCTCTTTATCTTCTCCTATACCTTCCATGCTATGGATTCTCCTAAGATAGAGATACGGACTGCCATCTTACAACTTTTACTGTCTTCCTTATCATATGAAGGACTAGGACTGTGCCCTCTTATTGAAAATCTTATGCTCATGACTATAAGAATCCTCCTATAAACTGGAATCTATTGCTTACAATAAAGGAAGAATCTCACAACATACCTTGACTTAGTCATTTAAGAGTGGAAGAAAAATGTTATTTTGAAACAAAAAATTATAGTTTTTGCATTCTTTACTTGACTTATATTAATTTTTGCATGATGATTAAACCACATGCAAAGAAATTATATGAGACCAGAATGAAAAGAAAAAGGCCCTGTCAATAGAGCTCTCTACAAAGCTGCACAACTTGAGGACAATGATGATAGTGATTATGTTGAATGTCTTGATGAGAATCTGTATGATATTCAGAGTAGTAGTAGTGGTGCTGGAATTGAGGTGAGTGCTATTTATTGTTTTTATGTCTTTCATAGTAGTCATTGTTGTTTTAACATGCACATGCAAGTAAGTACTATTCAAGTAAGTTGTTTTAATTATATTTGAAGGAAAACCCACTAGTATGATTTACTTTAAAGGATTTAAGTCTAGAGAGAGACCAATAAATGTAAGTCACTTAAAGGGAATTACATCAACTTCTAATAGAAACCAATTAAAAGCATCCACACAATGACAATAAATGTGCTTGATAAATCTATTGATTTGAATAACTGGAAATAGCCAATATGGAGACAATCAAACAACTTATGAACTTGAATATTAACATAAAATCAAAACACCATACATATCCACAAAGTTAACCATCCTTGCTCATTATAATATTAAATTATCATAGAAGTGTAATGTCTTGAATCTGAAATATGATTGGATAGATAATATTGGAATATATAAATTGTCTTGCATAAAGATGATGGTTGTCTAGGCCTTGGTTTCCCTTATAAATATGGGAACCAACAAGCTTCGGGCCTCTTGTAACTAAACATGTTTAATAAAGAGAAATTAATGGCATAAGCAAGTTAACCAAGATCTAAATCTGTTAATCATCATAGAGCACCCATGACCTTAGGCCTGGCAAGGTACTCATCTCCATGTTGCAATATCTGTTAACTGTGTTGTGCCCCTGTCTATTATCATAAAAAAGTGTCAAAATTTTGTCCTTGTTCTCCATGTTGACGCCAACAAAACTGCTCGTTGCTATTTCTGCACCTGAACCTGTAGCTGCACATCAACCTTTCAAGTATGTCTACTCCCACGTATCGAATGTAAGGTCACTAGGCCATTTGAATTCATAAATTAGGAGTAGATTGGTCTAATGGTCCTTCCATCTTTTATCCAACATAGCCTTAACATCAATTACAAATTTTCCATATCCTGCATCTAGGGCTATGACCCTATCCAAAATCACGTTAAAGCTCAAAGTATCTATATCCTGCTCCTTTTTCAGGAATTCCATAACCATAGACACTGTTGTTCTGAGTTTTGCCTTCCAAGTATCAAGGCCTTTAACTTGTTTGTTTTCCTCTATCAGAATAGGGGGGATAAATTGATGCTTGAAAGTAGAAAAAGATTCAAGTCTGGCCTGCATCCTTTTGTCTTCACTGCTGGCATATTGATGCTCTTTAATGATCATAGTCACCTTCTGCTCTGTGGGCTTCAATTCAGCAGGAGCATCGAGATTTGTTTGAAGTATCCTGCAAAGCAGGTGTAAATTGTGCAAGAAAGGCTATCATTTCTTGTACAGTGGCTTCAAAACAGAAAAGTTTGCTTGCAATTGTTTAATGGCCTAAGATACCATGGAGTAGAAATCATGAACACCCCCAAGTTTATCCACAAATAGCTTTGTCCTATATTCCAGAATTTTCTCAAAGACTTCAAGGACCTTGATCCTTGTCTCATTTTTTGTTTCCTCATTTTGCTTCTTGAGGTCCTCAACTTCTTTTTCAAATTTTGCTCTCAAAGCATTAAACTCTTGCATTGTCACTGTGACATCACCAGTTGTTGGTGGCATAGTAGGTTGATATGAAACTATTGACAAACTCTGGGAAGAACCCACATCTTGTAGTTGCTTTTTCAATTGCCTATTTTCAATGAAAAACCTATTCACTTCATCATTCATGTCTTGTTGTGTTTTCTCATAATCCTACAATTTTTTTTCCAACTTTTTTACAACTGCATAGGTGAACATGGTAGAATGGACTGTAAGAGCAAAGGCCTCAATTCCTAAAGTATCTCGTAAGGTTTTCACCATAGCAGATCCCCTCATTTCTTGAACAACATCTAGCAACCTTGGTTTACTAGTTGTAGACACCCTAAAATGACCAACTTGTCATGCTACTTGCATTTCGTCATTTCTTCCTAAACACCTGCATTTCAACATTAATTAAATAATCTAATTATTTAATTAATTTTCATCAAATTCTTCTAAATCACAAAATTGCGACATTAATTAAATAAATCCTCGTTATTTAATTAATTAAATTAAATTCCTCTATATTCTTCCACAATTAAATAATTTTTAATTATTTAATTAAATCATTGTCACCTTCCAAAAATCAAATCCACATTAATTAAATATATCCAATTATTTAATTAATTCAACAAATTCCCTCTTATCTAAAATTAAATAATTCTTAATTATTTAATTAAATCAAATTTATTCTTCCAAAATCATGCACAACAATTAAATAAATTTATTTATTTAATTTGCTTTTCAAATCTTCTAAATTAAATAATTCTAATTATTTAATTATTTCTTCCAAAATATCTTCTCTAAATTTAAATAAATCAATTATTTATTTAAATTGCTTTTTCTTCTAATTTGAGTTATCTCTAAAATAACTCAAGCTTTCTTGCTCATCAATTAAATATTTCTATATTTAATAAAGAAAAATATCTTCTATTCTCATGCAAATCTCTTCTTCTTGTTTTAAATCACTTAACTGATTGCTTTATTCTTTTAATTGATTTATCTCTTCAGTTAACTCATTCTTCTATTCTTGATAACTCCTCTCATGCAAAAGAAAGCAAGACACATGTCTTCTTCTCATTCGTTGCACATTCCTCAACTTATCTCCTCCATTGATTCTTCTGAATTAGCTGGACCGTTGATCGATCCTCATTGAAATCTATATAAACCCCCCTCATCTCCTTCATTGAGCCTCTCTCTTCGATCGTATTCTCAGGCATACTTAACAGAGCTTCGAGCATACACAACGCGTCGATTGAGCAACCTTACGATCATTTAACATTGATCTCTTGAGCACTACACTTGCTTGTTGCAGCTATGGCTTTGCAATTTCATTGAGCAATTCTACATTCAATCCAAAGGAAACAACACAAATTTCGGTAAAAGTCTTTATTGCATTGATTATTTGTCATGGCTTTTATTTAAATTCATTTTCTTTATGTTATTGGATTTTTGGTTTTTATTAGTTTAGATTTAATCCATTTTTCCATATACACATTCTGGCACGCCCGGTGGGACCCACTAATCCTTTGGTTTCTTTGAGAAATTTATTTTTTTTGAAGACACAGTACGGCACGGCGCTTACGGCACTTCACAGCGCTTCTGGCAGTATATTACAGTGCTTTTGCAGGAACAGTTCAGCGCCCCTGGTGGCACGCCCGC
This sequence comes from Cunninghamia lanceolata, assembly GCA_027924645.1. NCBI lineage: Eukaryota > Viridiplantae > Streptophyta > Pinopsida > Cupressales > Cupressaceae > Cunninghamia > Cunninghamia lanceolata. Next base: position 2,637,727 of record BSBN01000614.1, read on the forward strand.
GCTTCTGGTAGCACAGAGAAGCGTTATTGGTACACAGAGCAGCGCTACTGGCGGTGTTATTAGGCACTTTTGGTTGAAATTAGGTTTTTTGACTTCATTCAAGGTTTTTGCAGTGATTTCTCATTTCAGATCTGTCGTTTTGTCTGACAAGCTGTTATATTTGTCTTTCAGAACCTACTTTTTTGATATCTCCTAAGCTAATTTATTTAGGAATATCCTTGTTGTTGGGTGCTAATCTATTGGGCTGATCCATTTTCTGAGTTTTTCCAACCCAGATCTATCATATATCATCCTTCAGATAATAGGTCCACCATGAAAAGTTATTTTGACCTGGTTATTGTTAACAAAACTAATATTTTCTGTATCTGAGACAGAACAGCGCGTTTGGCAACATAGTATCGCGCTCTCGGCTACACAGTGAAGCGCGCCTGGATCTTTTACAGCGCTTTTGGTATTATCGTTACACGCCTTTGGTATTTATCGCAGCGCTTTTTGGAACGACAGTGAAGCGCTCCTGGTTATTGTTCAACGCTACTGGCTATATTCTCTGACGCTTCTGGTCTGCATTACAGCGCTCCTGGAACACAGTAGGTCGCTTCTGGTAATGTTGTTCAGCGCTTTTGGTCAAAGTTGATTTATTTTTTGCTAACTTGTGAATTTTTGGTGGAACTAACGGAATTGCTGCAGCTTCTTATTACTCACACAGAGCCAATAGGTGTTTTTAACATATTTATGCAGGACGAGCATTGAAGACCCTTTTGTTTTACCTTACTAAGTCTTAGAAACACATTGCATGCTTAAAAGGAGTAATTGAACAAATCTTTCCTTGCAATCTAAGTCTTAGGAACATACTGATTTTCTTAAGGGACAATGGACATGTATGGACAAACACCTCAATTTTCTAAGGGACAATGGACATGAATGCCAAACACTTCATTTCATAAGGGACAATTTACAACTACAATCGTGTGTGTGCATAGCTTAGTTGCACCTTATTTTTCTTATAACGGGACAATTGAACCATTGTTTGACGTGCTTGATTTTACATTTTTTTACTTCCTTTAGAAGGGCCTGCTTTTGGATTGCGATTCATCCAAAAGGGACGACCCTAAGCGGAGTTTTCCTTTGAATCGCTATATAAAAGGGATAAGGCGAAATCCAAGTCCTAACCGACGTCAGCCTTACCTTGTGATGCCAAACTGAAAAGAGGTGTACTAGCCCTTTGTGGAAACGATTTTCACATTGAGCGAAGTGTTTGAAACTCTTAGTAGGATTGGTTAAAGCTTTTAGTAGCTTGTCACATTGCTCGTAAGGCGTTGGTCCCTCAAAGTCACTAAGAACCAATCTAGATAGAGACTACCCGACCTACCTCCGAACATTGCGGTAATCATCAGTGCAAGGGAAATCGATTTAAACCCTTAAGACACTCACCATTGGCTCCCTTGAGAAGAGATAGTATTCCCTCGGACATAAAGCTCTTGTGACCTACTTGAGCTTTCCAAGGGGAGGGTGAGATATCCCTACCTATCGTCTCTCGCAAAGATACTAAATATCCGACACCTTTATGGAATGATATTTTTATCGACGGAGTATTAAGCTGTGAGCTGATCTACTGCAATGAAACCTTGTCTCTAGGGATAAAAAGTGCTTGTTATTGATTGCAACTGTATTAGACTTGTGGAAACATTGGGCTTGTTTGGAGCCTTGAACATACACTATCTATTGTGTCAGTCCTTGTGCTTTTTTTTGACCACTTGTTTGCTGTGTTTTCTCTTGCCAAACCAATCCAATCAGAAACAGAAAAATCTTGCCTTTGAAAAACATCAGACACTACTTCAGTGCCCCTGGTATTACAGCAGCTCGCTTTTGGCCATACAGTAGATCGCCTTTGGTCAGCAGTAACCCACCTCTGGCAAAACTCTACTTCAGCGCCCTTGGTATAACAGTAGCTCGCTTTTGGTCACTGTAGCTCGCCTTTGGCATAGCAGTAACTCGCTATTGGTAGCTCAGTCCGTCGCCTCTGGCCCACAGTAGCACGCTTTTGGTAGCACAGTCCTGCGCCTCTGGTCAAACAGTATAGCGCCTTTGGTCAGTACTTTGTGCATCAGAGTTTGTCCGTTTCTTCAAAGCATCTCACAGATTCCCAGCATTACATTGTGTTCTAAGTGAATCCCATGGTCACCACCAGGCTACAGCAAACTATGAAGTCTAGGCAAGTTATCCCTAAGAAGCACAAGTCACCCCCTCGCACACCACAATCAGGTCGTCTCAACGTTACTCCCAAAGTGACTCCTAGTACACCTACGGCAAGACCAATCAGCTCTCCAAACATGCCGCACATAGATGAACCAAGCAATCCTCATGAGGATAGAACCCCTTTGCTAAATGCACCGCAGTATACCATAGGCTTGCCTCCGAATTTTGTCCCACAAGGATATGTCATAGATCAACCCCCATCTCAAGAAGAGTGACACTTTGAAATCGGTCAATCCTCTCAAGAAGATGGGCAAGATCTTGATGAATTTATACAAGATCCTAGAGCTATAGCTGCCTTTGATAAAATCCTTAGTGAGAACCAGGATCATTTCTTTCGCTTGCTTGCAAAGCAAGGTGCTAAGTTACCTCCAGATTTTGATGTGTCCACTCTCAAGGAGAGCAACAACACCCAAGAAACCATACAAGCGGTGCAAACCATGTCCATGGTCACTACGCCCTTACCTACTCAGGGCTCGCAGTATAGGAATCCCCTCTTTCAAAATCCAACAGAGGAGAGGCCCGTATCACCACTTTTGACTCCTATGGAGATCTATCAAAACCAACAAGAAACTCTCCAACGGCAAACAGAGTTAGCTAAGCAAGCCACCTTAGCTCGATCCAATGTGCAACCACCTCCTAAAATGTCCACCCCAAGCGCAAGTGGAATCTTAGCTACCCCATCACGCGTAGGTTTCCCACCCAATTACAATCCGGGGAACACGTATGTAGCCATGCAACAAGGGTCTCAGCATATGCCACCTCCTATATCATCACACCTGCATGTCTCTCAACCAATTGGAGTCACGCAACCCCAACCACAACATTCTTCTACTCTCATCCTCAAGCAACCCCAACCATCGCAAATCACTTCTACCTATGTCCCTCAACCACAACATCCTTCTACTCTCATCTTCAATCAACCCCCACCGTCGCAAATCACTTCTACCTATGTTCCTCCTCCACAACGTTCATCCACGCTCAACTTCTTTCATACATTGCCTAGCCACTCTCAACATTCCCAACATCAGGTTTCCCAAAGCTATGTGCCACCTTCACAACCTAATCAAACGCACTTTAGCTTTCCTCCCCCCAATACGTTTCTTCAACCATCGCAAAGCCAACATTCTTATCTAGCGCCACCTCCACCTCTGCCTAATCAAGGCCTCCAATTCCAACCCAATCTGGACCAATCATACAATCCATACAATCCCAATCAATCTTACGACCCTTACAATACCACTGCGCATGGCTCACATTATAATCTTCCATATGGGCAACACCAACCGCTTTTTGGACAACAGGAGACGTTACCAACCCCTCCCACGACTATGGAACTAAAGATTGCGGAGGTACAACAACAGCTATCTGATCTTACAGTTGGCCACACCAAAAAGACCTTCTCTTTGGAGGAAGTGTGCCCTTATCCTTTCGATCGGTCATTACCAATGATCCCTTTTCCTCAAAATTTCACTATTCCAAAGTTCGATAAGTACAAAGGAAAAGGTGACCCAAAAGACCATCTTAGGGAATTCTATCTTGCTTGCTTCGAGGTCTCTCACAATGATACGTATCTTATGCGTCTCTTTCCTCGCAGTCTTGGAGGTCAAGCAATAGAATGGTTCTCACACTTACCTACGGGTATTAAGTCTTTCAACGAGCTAGTAGAAAAGTTTGCCACCCATTTTTCTTACAATGCAGAGCATGAGATTTCCATGACGGATCTATGCAACAATAAACAGAAAAATGGTGAAACGTTCATTTCTTTCCTCCAACGATGGAGACAAATGGCTAGTAAATTCCCTTTCAAGATTCTAGAGAAACAGCTTGTTAGCATCTTTGTGCAGAACCTCAACCAAGAGTTAGGCTTCCATTTGCAAATCCTTAGTGCTACAACCTTCGATGAAATCACATACAAGGGTATCAACATAGAGAAGGCCCTCATTGCTAAAGGTGTGGTCAAAATCTTTAAAGAGACGAAAGATAGCTCTTCTCATCAACAATCGAACGATAAAACCAAATATTGGAACAAGAACAAATACGTGGTCAATGATGGAGTGGTCGATACTAAGCATGTCCAAACGTTGCAAACACCACTGCAACTCTCCAAACCAAGTCAAGCTCCACCTCAACAACAGCAGCAACAAAGGCAGCCTTATCAAAATCAACAACGACAACAAGAGCGGCCCCAACAAGATTACCCTCCGCGACGTCAATTCACTCCCTTGGGAGTGCCCATCGAATCAGTCTTACAGCAAGCTTTGCTGAAAGGGCTCATAACCTTACCTGATGCTCCCCCATATGGAGAACCTGTCTACAAAACTGCACGTTACAGAGACAATGAGTATTGTGAGTTCCATAGGAGCAAAGGTCATCGAACAGCATCTTGCATGAAACTTAAACACCTCATCCAAAACCTCATCGACGCTAATCAAATCACTTTTGAGAATGAATCACCAGCGCAACACACGAACAAGGATCTCGATATGTACAAGGAACCATTCCCTCATCACGGTCCACCTCCCCCTCAGGATAGGGGTAAAGGTATCAATCACGCTTCCACGTCCTTCGATTCCATTGTAGGTCGTTTTGAAGAGAGTCGAGTGTCTACCCTCACCATCAAAGGCAAATCTACAGATTGTGCTGTTACTACTCGTCGAGGTCATGTCACCATTCGTGCACCTACACCTAGACTTTCGGTTCAGTCTGATTATAATCTTGTCGAACATCTAGGGAGAACACCAGCACAGATCTCTATTTTTGACCTTCTACGGTCATCACCTGCACATAGAGTGGTGTTAGAAAAAGCCCTCCAAGAGTCGTCCGTTCCTAACAACATAGCAGTCGCAGATTTCCAAGCTATAGTGGGTAATATTGCTTCACCTTACAATGTGGTCTTCTCTGAGAAAGACCTTCCCTCCCATGATCCTTGTCACAACGATGCCCTCCATATTGAAGTCCTCATCCATAAGCGCAAAATCAAACGCATCCTCATAGATGGTGGTGCTAGTCTCAACATCTGTTCTTTAAAGTTACTAAAGCAATTGGGATACTCTGAGGATCACGTCAACACTGAGCATAGTATTACAATCAAAGGGTATGATGATGCAGAACGCCGTTTAGAGGGTGTTATTCACTTACCTATACAACTGGGCCCGGTCATGCTTGAAACTAGGTGTCAAGTCCTAGATATCGAGCTGCCTTACAACATTATTCTAGGCCGCCCATGGATCCATGCAATGAAAGATGTTCCCTCCACGTACCATCAGTCCCTCAAGTTCCCATACAATGGTACGGAGATCACCATCCCAGGAGATCCTAATCCTTTTGAATTTTGCCGTGTCTTGCAAGGAAGCTATAAGAATTGCAACCAAGTGCCTAAAAATGACAAAGCCCTTGAGTCCCCTCTCTATGTTGACCCTGAAACTCTCACGCAAGCCTCTACAAGTGAGCCTACACCCCTCCCCAAAATCACAGCTCGCTTTCGGGATATAGGCTTTGGCTCTTATGATATCTCTGAATCTTGTTGTGTAGGGCGGATGCCTTTATCTCCAAAATCTTACGGCAAACCACCCATTGCTAAAGTTACCAAAAAAGCAGCTATTCCTCCCCCAACATTCCTAACCCAATTCCAACATGGACGGTTATTGGAAGAGGAAACTATTGAGGACATCTCTTCTTGGCTCTACAAGGAGAAAGAACCAGTCACGATACCAGTCAAGCAATATGGCAATGGCTTAAGGATAGTGAAAAACATGGGCTATAAAGGCAAAGGTGGCCTTGGGAAACAGAATCAAGGCACTATGGAGCCCATTGTGGTAACAAAGAAGCTAGACAAGAAAGGATTAGGATTTGGTAAGAAGGTACCACGTGCCTCGGACATCGAGTATATCCTCGACGAGGTAGCTGACAAGTTTCCCGCCGATTCGACATCTACAGAGGATATCATCGATGACTCTTCCCTCCACATAACCAATCTATTTGCAGAATCCTCCATTTTTACACTATCCTCCGTATCCTTAACTTCCACCACCAGCACCCAGAATGTCACGCTTGTCTACCCTGAACTTATCGATTGGGACCAACAAGGGGCCCCCGTTATAGATGTATTTCAAAATGACGAAGCTCTTGCTAAGTTCATGGGACTTCGGGAAGGTATCCCTCTTGGCGATCACAAGGCAGGTTTTGTAATGGAACTAGAGCCCACGGCTTATTTTGGTGAGAATGCCAAATCCTCTAGTCGCAAAAGTGCAAATAAAGAAAGATCTCTAGGTGAAAACCACACTGTGGCACCTCCTGATCATAAAATAGTAAAAATAAAGGATGTATCCAAAGGTGAAAACCCAACTGTGGCACCTGAGGATGGAGGATTTGACCTTCCCTTACCATCAAAGTACCAGGAGAAATCAGCTCTACTAGTGGAAGATTCTACAGAGATCAACCTAGGTACAGAACAGAATCCAAAGACAACATTTCTAGCAGCCTCATTATCTGATACAGAGCACAGAAATCTTAACAATTTCTTCTTGCAACGAACCATCAACTTTGCATGGACCTATGCAGATATGCCAGGGCTAGACCCTAAGCTGGTAGTTCATTATCTCACAGTTGATCCCAAGGTGAAACCAGTCAAGCAAAAATTAAGAAAAATGCATCCACAGATAGCTCTCTTGGTGAAGGTGGAAGTACAAAAGCTATTAGACGCAAAGTTCATACGACCTATTGACTATTCAGATTGGGTCTCAAACATTGTACCTGTGTCTAAACCTAATGGGTGCATCCGCATGTGTAATGATTTCAGAGATCTCAACAAGGCATGTCCCAAAGATGATTTTCCACTACCAAACATTGACATTATAGTGGACTTGACAGCAGGTCACGAGATGCTTTCTCTTATGGACGGGTTTTCAGGTTACAATCAGATAAGGATAGCTGAAGAAGACCAACATAAAATAACCTTTACATGTCCTTGGGGTAATTACTGTTGGTGTGTTATGCCGTTTGGTCTGAAGAATGCAGGAGCAACCTATCAGCGAGCTATGACAGTGATCTTCCACGATCTATTTCATCACATCATGGAAGACTATGTGGATGATATATTGGCTAAATCTTCTAGAGCAGAACATATACAAGTCCTAGGACAGATCTTCGACAGGCTTGAAAAATACCAAGTAAGACTAAATCCAAAGAAGTGTGTATTCGGTGTCACATCAGGGAAACTATTGGGATACATCGTATCTCGTAGAGGCATCGAAGTAGATCCAGCAAAAGTAAAGGCTATAGTGGAGATGCCTCCACCAAAGAACCTAAAAGCATTAAGGAGCCTCCAAGGAAGGTTGCAGTCCATCAGGCGTTTCATCTCACAGCTAGTAGATAAATGTCAACCCTTTCAACACTTGCTCCGAAAGGATGTCTCATTTCGATGGGACAACAAGTGTCAAGCAGCGTTTGATCAACTTAAGGAGTATCTAGCTACACCACCTGTATTGGTTCCACCAGTTGCGGACAAACCTTTGATCTTGTACATCTCCACTACAAATTCGGCCCTAGGGGCCCTGCTAGCACAGAATGATGACACAGGAAAGGAGCATGCAATATATTACATCAGTAGAACCTTGGTGGGATACGAGCTCGATTATTCACCAATGGAAAGGGCTTGTTTTGTAGTAGTGTTCGCCTCCCAAAAATTGCGACATTACATGCTGAACCAACACACAAATCTGATAGCTAAGATTGATCCCTTGAAGTATCTACTAACAAAAGCAGCTCTCACGGGCCGACTAGCTAAATGGGTCATGATCCTTAGTGAGTTCGACATTGAGTACATAGATCGTAAGGCAATTAAAGGACAAGCCCTCGCGGATCAACTAGCAGAAGCACCTATGAAAGATACACATCCTATGGTAGCAGACTTTCTTGATGAGAATCTCTTCACTCTTGCTACCTCCATCATGTGGAAATTGTACTTTGACGGTTCTTACACACAGCATGGATCAGGAGCCGGCATCTTATTTGTTACACCTCAGAATGACTACATTCCAAAGTCATATCGGCTTGCATTCCCTTGCACCAACAACATAGCCGAGTATGAAGCACTCCTTATAGGTCTCAATACAGCAGTTCAATGGGACATCACAGAATTACAAGTATATGGAGACTCACAGCTAGTCATCCGCCAAGTCACGGATGAATACCAAACAAAGGATGAAAAGTTGGTCCCCTACAAACAACTAGTGGATGCCTACAAACCACACTTTTCTCACATCACATTTGAGCAAATTCCAAGAGAGCATAACAAAGCCGTAGATGCTATGGCTTCTGTAGGGTCACTGATTGATATGCCTGCAAATACACAGAAGTGTGAATTCTTGATCGAGCAATTGTTGATACCAGCCGTCGATGTTCCTGTTACTGAAATCATCTGCGAACTTGTTGGTCCCAATTCCCCATGGTATGAAGATATCTATGAATACCTCAAAAATAAAACCTTTCCCCCTGACCTATCATCCACTCAACGCAAAACCTTTATCTGTCGATCCTCTCGGTACATCATTCTGGGTGATACATTATATCGTCGGAGTCTCGATGGTATCCTCTTACGATGTCTTAACGCGGAAGAAGCCGAAGCTACCTTACGAGACATACACGAAGGTGTCTGTGGCGCACATTCTACCGGTCCTAATCTTGCTAAGAAGATACTCAGAACAAGCTATTATTGGCCTACAATAGAGCAAGATGCTGCACAGTTTGCTAAGAAGTGTCTACAATGTCAGCAACATGGAGATCTGATTCACGCACCAGCTCATGAGTTACAACCTGTGACAACTCCATGGCCTTTTTCTCAATGGGGTCTCAACCTCGTAGGACAAATCCACCCTTCCTCCTCCAATGGCCACAAGTTTATCATTACCGCCACTGAGTATTTCACGAAGTGGGTGGAAGCCATTCCTATGACCTATATCACCGGTAAACAAATAGCCAAGTTTATCCTAAACTACCTCATATGCCGGTATGGTATTCCCCAAGCTATTGTCACTGATAATGGGAGACCATTCAAGAACCAAGATGTCCGTGCCTTATGCATACAGTACAATATCCAACATCGCTTTTCAACTCCCTACTATCCGTAGAGTAACGGCCAAGCTGAGGCTTCCAATAAGACCATTCTCAAAATCCTCAAGAAAACAGTCAATGAAGCTGGTCGTGATTGGCACTTGCAACTTAATCCCGCCCTATGGGCCTACCGCACTAGTATCAGAACACCAACTGGTGCCACACCATATGCCTTGGTCTTTGGCTCTGAAGCCATCCTACCTATAGAGGTCGAGATCCCATCACTCAGAGTATCCATGCAGGACCTGATCGGCGGAGATGAGTATCGCACTTCCAGATTAGCTGAGCTTGAACTACTAGATGAGAGGCGCCTTGCCACACTTAATCATCTCCATGTCTATCAAAATCGCCTCCGGCGTAATTACAACAAAAAGATCAAAGAAAGACGGTTTCAAGTTGGTGATCTTGTACTTAAGGAGAATCAGAGAAATCAAGCAGATCGAGAGAAGAAGGGCAAGTTTGAGCCTAACTGGTTAGGTCCCTTCATTGTCACAGCAGCTTATGGATCAGGAGCTTATACTTTAGCTACACCTGACGGCATTCCTCTAGATGAGCCACTTAACAGTGTCCATCTCAAGAAGTTCTATGCCTGATCCTCAGAGTATCCCCACAAAAAAAAAAAAAATCAAAAAATCAAAAAAAAAAAAATCAAAAAAATACAAAAATCAAAAATACAACAAACATTCATCCTCTGGTGAAAACCTGGCAAACAGGCGCCTTGGATAAGTACCATAGTGAAAACCTGGCAAACAGGCACTATGCGTAGAGTCAGCATCCATCGTCTATCGAGTCCTGTCCACTCCTTGTCCAGTTCGCAACCTGCTTCGTCCATCCATCCATAATAAAACCATTGACTTTGTTTGCATTTCCATCTCCCTACCTAGTATAGCTTGGAAATTTGTCAGTGTCCCTCATTGTCATCCCACGTCTTGATCTGTGTCTACAGTTAACACTGTCTTGTCCTAGGTCAAGTCTTTCTGGGTCTTCTTCGGCGGTCACCCCTACAGTTTCCTCTACCAGAATGGGGGCAACTCTTTCCTTAGCTTCGATCTAGGATTGGTTCCCTGTTCGTGGTTCGCAACGCATACTTCGATCTTTCCTCATTTCCACAGGTAACACCCTTTAACGGACACATCGCTCCTACGATAAGGCTGTTATCTTCTCAACACTTGTTCTACATCATCACACTAACCAGAACTACATATTATCTCTTCTCAATCTTAAGGTACCTTGATCCCATGGATATGGGTATGTAGGCAGTCTGGAATATGAAGGACGTTTCCAGTACTCAGGTACATAAGATCACCTCTTCTCCGCTCTCTTCCCCCATCATCACACTAAACAGAACTACATATCATCTTTTCAATCTTAAAGGTACCTTGATCCCATGGATATGGGTATGTAGGCACTCTGGAATACGAAGGACATTTCCAGTACTCAGGTACATAAGATCCCCTCCTTTCACCTTGACCCATTCATCACTCTATCCAGAACTACATATTTATCACGTTCATCTTCCATCGTAAGTGTGCCTTGATCACGTGGATACAGGGTATGTAGGCAGTCTGGAATATGAAGGATGTTTCCAGTACTCAGGCACACACGATCCATCATTCTCCACCCTTTTCAATCCATTTGCATTCCATCCTTCTAGTCTTCCGTTGTCAAAATCCATTCACCTCGACTTGACTAACTCAAGCGAATACGAAGGATGTTTCCAGTACTCAGGCACACACGATCCATCATTCTCCACCCGTTTCAATCCATTTGCATTCCATCCTTCTAGTCTTCCGTTGTCAAAATCCATTCACCTCGACTTGACTAACTCAAGAAGCAAGCTAGCGCATCCTTTCAAAGCAAAAGTCCTTAACAAACTTGAAGCAAAGAAGCTTTCTTCCAGAGTCATCTACTGTCCTGCATACCGATTTGCCAACATCAGCTAAGTACCGCTTAACCAAGCCCTAGATCAACAAGCTTGTCTCCTACGAAGTGTTCCATTGTCGAGACCAACACACGCGTCTCCTGCAACATGAGGCATTTCCTGCAAGTGAGACATTGTCTTTTTAGGTAGATAGCTCCCTTTAACGGACACAGAGTTCCTACGATAAGGCTGTTATCTTTCCTATCCAATCTATCCTGAGCAACCTCTTTGGCAAGAGATTATGTTGGCTGTATGTTTACTTTGTAAGTCAGTCAATTTGTGTTATGGTTTATCTTTTGTTCCTTTTCCAATACCTATTCAAAACTACCTTGATTGATCTATAATCTTGGTATGTTGCGATGCAGTACAGATTGGGGGCATAGTCATTGCTTTCTGTGTGCCGTGTTTGAGGAATGATCTTTAGTATCTTTTTTAGCATCATATCTATCTTGTGTGTGTTACGGCCTAGCATCTTACATATTAATAATTCTTCTTACATTTACATGTATTGAAGTTTATTTTATGTTCAAGACTATGTCTTATTCACATGTCCCAACAAGGTTATATGCTGTCTAAAGAGATCTGAGTTCAAACCGCTTGCTTGCAGAGTCAACGTCCACGCACTCGGATATTACTGCACCAAAGTCTTGTTATACCTTGGTGGAGAACTATCCACGTGCTATATCAAACTAAGAATTGCTCTTTATATACAAATGTGAAGTCATTGCAACAAGCTCATTCATCCATTCCCACACCCTTTATATCATTTTCATTGCAGTAATCGATCAACAGTCTGTGTCCTCCATCTCCTCCTGTTCTCCTCTCTGGCGCATATCTGCAAAACCCACACGTCAGATATCACTAGTCATCACATCTATATCATCATACATACATATCATCACATCCACGACATCAGATAATGCATACACACAAGCATGAACAGCAGTGAATCGAACAGATCATCATATATATATATCATGTAATGGTCATCATAATACAAAGTGTCTGTGTCTACATCAATAATACAAAATGTGTATACATCTAAATACACATCAATATAGTACATCAAGGCTATCAAGAGCCCTCAAAATATACATCAGAATGCACGCAGGCATCTGTCCAAAATAATACAATATGATACAATATACATGAGTAGGCCCTAGTGAGTAGAGCTACCCTCCTGCTGTGGCCCCTGGCCTCCCCTTGTGCTCGGTGGAGGTCCCCCTGGTGGTCCTCCTCCTCCCCCTGGTGGCAAAAGTGGCCCTCTGACCGAGGACGCTGACTGCCCCGTCCTCCGCGATCCGGATGCCCCAGATCTGCTCCTGTCTCTGTAGCTCGGTGCCTGCTGAGCTGCCGGCACCGCACCCACATACAGCCCCCTGTAGTACTCTGCCTCCCGGCCAGCTAATACCAGCTCACCCTGCACTCAGACGAGCTCACTATATAGTGTCCTCTGGTCTACTCCCAGTGCACGACGTGCCTCCTCTCTCTCCCGCCTCACTCTAAAGAGTGTAGCCTCTGCTGTCAGTCGCAGCTATACCTCGGCATCTCTCTCTCGTCTGGCCTGTGCTACCGCCTCGGTGTCGGCTGCTGGTGCGGTCGGTGGCTGCATCTGTGCCTGTGCCTGTGCATGCACCTGGGCCTGTAACTGTCTGTAGGCCTGCACCTGTGCCTGTAACTGTGCCAGGGCTGTCTGTGCGGTTGTGGCTGCCTGTGTCTGTGCCTGGGCTGTGGCCTCTGCCTGTCTAGCCTCTGCCTGAGCTGTATCCCTGTCTCTCCTTAGTCTAACCATCCGGAGCTCTAGTCGAGTCCTCCGGGCTATCTCCTCCTGCAGTAGTCGCTCGGCCCTCTGCAGATCTGTCTCTACGACCGGGCCCAATGCCTCTGCCATCTCAACATCCTCCTGCTGGCCACCTGCCTGCTGTCCACCTGCCTGCTGTCCAGCTGCCCTGGCCTGCCGCCTCCTCCTGGCCTCTCCGCCAAGAACTAACACCTCTCCCACTGCCCCTACTACACCTGGTGTAGTCAGTCTCATCGGCCTGTGAGTCTGCCAGTACTGATCATAGTCTGGCAGTGTCCCTGGGTCTGCTAACCCTGTGTCCCAGTCCCATCTCACGGGGATAAGTCCCCGCACCTCTGCTAATGCTGTCGCCACTGGGATCACTGGGTCCCAGTCTCCTGTCTCTCGCCGTGTCTTGGCATGTGTGGCCTCCCCCACTGGTAGCCCCTGTGGTAGGCCAAACTGTCTCAATACCCGCTCTGGAAGATATCTCTCTATCATATCTGTCCGTCTACCGAACAGATAGTGAGCCTGTCTGCAGTACATAAGCTGCTCGTGCTCATCCGGCTACTCCTCGCATAGTAGCCACGGCCTCCAGATAAATATGTCCATCTCATCGATCTGTCGCCGCCAGTAGCTGACAGATCCCATCCTCCTATGTGTCATCACTCCATCATATAAGAACGCATATGGCTCCCCTCTGTCTCGGTGGTGCTGTGCCATGGGCCGGATAACTGGAATGTGCTCCCACGCCCACACCTGTAGTAAGGTCACCCCTGCTGAGAGGCTCCTGCCTCTCCTGTATACGCAATAATGCATGTCATGGTATAGCTGCCCTAGGACACAGGGTCCCCATGCATACTGCCGGCCATGTGTAAACATCCCAGATAACACTATCCCCCAACCAACTGATAAACCTCTGGATCTCCTGTCCGGGCACAGGAAGCCGCCGATCAATGACGCCACTATCCAACGGATCCTGTCGCAGAGTCTCGGGACATCTGCCCATCTGATCTCCCCATCGTCTACCCATAGGTCGTCCGTGCAGAAGACCTCCTCCAAGCCTGCCTGGCCTCGTGCCGGGTCAAAGTCAACAATCTCCCCATCAATCTGAATCCGTAGGATGCGATATACATCCTCCAGTGTCACTGTAGCCTCCCCTGTCGGGAAGTGAAATGACGAGGTCTCGCTGTGATACCTCTCCACCACTGCTGTCACTAGGGAGAGATTCGCCCTAATGTGTGTAAGGTGTGCCACATGCCATAGCCCTGCATGCTCTAAGAACGCATCCTCCTCCCAGGTCAGCTGTACAACCTCGTGCGCGATCGCGTGGTGTCGCTCCCGCGACATCAGTGGTGGTAGTATCCTCTGCATCCATAAACATATCACTTGTCAGTTTCATCACCAAATCCCTCAAAACCTATCTACCCATTGGCTATGCTGTACCCCACCCCTGCCATCCCTTTTCCCTCTTGTCGGCTAGGCTAGGCGTCTCTCCTCTAGGCCCCCCCATTTTACTAAACCCTAACTTTTTCTTCTATCTAGCCAGAAGCGCTTTATTTATGCAACCGCGCTGTTTCTCCCAGCCAAACGCGCTTCACTACTTATCCAACTGCGCTTTGATTTTTCCTCCCATGTGCGCCTTGTTTTTCAAGTGCGCTAGAGCATTATGCCAACTGCGCCGCTCTGTTTTACTAGAAGCGACGCGATTTCTCCACCTACCCGCCACTCGCGCTAACCTACCTTACCAGGTGCGCTGCACTGCCATACCAAACGTGCTGTGGGATTTCCCACATGCGCTGCGACGCTGACAACCCTAACCAACCGCGACTTGTTTTTACCAGTCGCACTGCAGCCGCTGACCAAACGCGCTGCGGCGCGCCAAAAGCGCGCCAGTCGACTACCTCCCGCGCTGCACAATCCTATAGCGCTTTTGGCTCAAATTGGAAAACCTACCCAAACCTAGCCCTAATCTACCCCTAATCGACAAATTACAAGGGGGTGTTCGATCACTTACCGCTGCCGGAGCTCCTGCTGGCCTCCCGTAGGTCCGCACCAGCTCCGCCCGATGTCTATGCACTGGAATCGGCATCTCTCCGCGCTGTCTGCTTCACTCTCTCTCAACTAAGCTTAGAAGCTCTTCTCTAAATTTAGAATCTCAATGGGTGCAAATGAGGATTGTGGTCCCCATGGGACCTATTTATAGTGTCCCCACCCTTCAGTTTTTCTTCCCCCCCCCTGTTTCTGCTTTTTCTTCCTACTGGTCGCGCACCTTTCTAGTCGAGCGTCAACACCTTTCCTCTGTTGCCTCCCTGTCTTCCCGCTCGAGGGGGCATACACTGGGGCAACTCGATACACTGGGGCATAAAAATTGTATTACATCTTCAACAATTATTTTCTTTGACGCAACGCTACATGCTGCATTGCATCAAAGAGGGGCAAAATGTAGATACCCTAAAATGACCAACTTGTCATGCTACTTGCATTTCGTCATTTCTTCCTAAACACCTGCATTTCAACATTAATTAAATAATCTAATTATTTAATTAATTTTCATCAAATTCTTCTAAATCACAAAATTGCGACATTAATTAAATAAATCCTCGTTATTTAATTAATTAAATTAAATTCCTCTATATTCTTCCACAATTAAATAATTTTTAATTATTTAATTAAATCATTGTCACCTTCCAAAAATCAAATCCACATTAATTAAATATATCCAATTATTTAATTAATTCAACAAATTCCCTCTTATCTAAAATTAAATAATTCTTAATTATTTAATTAAATCAAATTTATTCTTCCAAAATCATGCACAACAATTAAATAAATTTATTTATTTAATTTGCTTTTCAAATCTTCTAAATTAAATAATTCTAATTATTTAATTATTTCTTCCAAAATATCTTCTCTAAATTTAAATAAATCAATTATTTATTTAAATTGCTTTTTCTTCTAATTTGAGTTATCTCTAAAATAACTCAAGCTTTCTTGCTCATCAATTAAATATTTCTATATTTAATAAAGCAAAATATCTTCTATTCTCATGCAAATCTCTTCTTCTTGTTTTAAATCACTTAACTGATTGCTTTATTCTTTTAATTGATTTATCTCTTCAGTTAACTCATTCTTCTATTCTTGATAACTCCTCTCATGCAAAAGAAAGCAAGACACATGTCTTCTTCTCATTCGTTGCACATTCCTCAACTTATCTCCTCCATTGATTCTTCTGAATTAGCTGGACCGTTGATCGATCCTCATTGAAATCTATATAAACCCCCCTCATCTCCTTCATTGAGCCTCTCTCTTCAATCGTATTCTCAGGCATACTTAACAGAGCTTCGAGCATACACAACGCGTCGATTGAGCAACCTTACGATCATTTGACATTGATCTCTTGAGCACTACACTTGCTTGTTGCAGCTATGGCTTTGCAATTTCATTGAGCAATTCTACATTCAATCCAAAGGAAACAACACAAATTTCGGTAAAAGTCTTTATTGCATTGATTATTTGTCATGGCTTTTATTTAAATTCGTTTTCTTTATGTTATTGGATTTTTGGTTTTTATTAGTTTAGATTTAATCCATTTTTCCATATACACACTAGTGTTCTTTTGTTTTGTCCATATGGCAAGATTCTCTGTCTTTGGGTTGAAACCACATCCACTCATTCCCTCATAATCAAATTTAGACACAAGATTAGGGTCATCTTGACTCCTAACTTGGTCAAGCAAGAGTACCTTTTTCAATTCAAGCTCTGGGATGATCAGCATGTTACTCTTCAAGACCATTTGTCTTGCTTCCTCAGGAGTCACATTGATTTCATACAATTTTAGTTCTTGGATTATTTGGGTGGTTATTTGATCATACTGAGACTCAATAGCACTCATCTTATTGATTTCCACCTTTTCATCAAATTCCTTCATCTTCATTTTTAACCAAAAATGTCGAAGCTTTGGAGTCTTGATGAAATCATGATCTTGAATAAATCTCAATTATGCCACCACCCTTTCATCTTCCTATAGCTCTAGATCAATTTGGGCTTGTTCTTCCATCCTAGCCTCAGGCTTGTGTGCATCAGTTTCTTGACCAACCAATGGTGATCAACTTCCTCTTCATCATGCAAATGTGTCAAAATATTGGCAACTTCATCAATATCCCCCACACCCTCAGACATCTCATATGGGACCAGATGAGACATGCCTTCAGTTCTCTGCCTTTTATGTGGTGGTGATTCAGGGATCTGTGGATCTTAAACTGATATGACATCAGGGGCAGGATCATGAATCTCAATTCCTGCAGTCCTCTTCACTGGAAGTTTGGTAGGCTGTACTTCAGATTTAGCATAAATACTTTCAAAGTTTTCAATCATTGTATTAATCCTCCTTAGAGGATCTTTCTCTTCAACAAAAAATCCTTCAAAAATTGGATTCTTTTCCTTTTTGTCATCTTCAATTTTCTTGAGGATCTCCCATTTCCTCTTCTTGTCATACACTTCATTAAAAGTAACCAGGTTCCTTATCACATCCGCATCATAAAAAAATTTAGGGGAGATGCCCATCTTAGTCAAGATCACTTGTCTCACCAAGTTCATATG
The DNA here is from genome assembly GCA_027924645.1 of Cunninghamia lanceolata. Classification (NCBI taxonomy): domain Eukaryota; kingdom Viridiplantae; phylum Streptophyta; class Pinopsida; order Cupressales; family Cupressaceae; genus Cunninghamia; species Cunninghamia lanceolata. The sequence continues at coordinate 2,655,396 of BSBN01000614.1, forward strand.
ACCTTCAGGGTCACAAACTCTTTCAACACTAGATTCCAAAGAGTACTTGGCCTTCAACTAGGCCTGCAGCTCCTCAAGAGTGTTTGAACCAATTAACCAATCTCCAAAGACAGTGATATAAGGCAAAAAGGTGCCTTTCTTCACCTTTTTCATCACTTCCTTTTCCCTCCACATCATTTGCCACATGAATTCCAAGAATGCAATTTTATCAGAAACAAACTTTGGCAATTTGTGAGGTGGTTGGGGGCAATCATATACCCTGATTATTGTGTGCTCTGCTAGGAAGAACCAATCAACATAATTGAAAGTGTGGCCTTGCTCTGGTTTATGTGCAAGAGGTCTCAGAATTACCCTCATTTCTGGTGACAATCGAGGGATCCCAATACCAAAAGAATTCATTATTCTCACAAAAAATTCATTATGAAATACATTATACCTACCAGTCTGGCAATGAGAATCCCACATGTAACACCAACATTGAGTAGGCATTCTTTGCCTTGTCCTGTCAATCATGATGATGTGCATTTTACTTGACCATTTACTCCTATTTTGATATAGGATCAGATGGCAAACCAAAGAATAAAACTTGAAGTTCATGGGTTTCTTATCTTCCTTCACACTGATGAATCCATCATGTATTTTCTTTTCAAGATATGAGGCAAAATCATACTCAATGTTCACCTTTGAATTTTGTACCTTCATAGCCATCATCATCAAACTTACTGGCATCCTCTGATCAGTATCAATTCCCAGTACTTGGCACAGTGCATAATAGGTCCATTTGAAATAGACTGCAAAATCTTCCATAGGGAATGGTTCAACAGCATTGGAAGGAATATCAACCATCCTGTTGTTTGCACCTCTTCTCATAAATATTGATAGCTCATCACTTCTGAGTGTTCTTCTCAAACTTTTGTATTCTTGTTCAATGTTTTGTAGGTCAATTTTGGTGAGAGATTGTTTGTTCAACATAAAACAGTTAATTATAGCACTTCTATCAATTCTCAATAGAGAAGATCCATTTGGCAACCTTACTATTTTAGTAGCCAGGTGATAGTGCAATGCCAGAGTATGAATCAGTTCCACATCCATGAATACATTTGAAACAATTAGCTTAGCCAAATCCAGCTTCCATGGATTGCCCACCGGTCCCTGACCATCCTTCTTCTAACAGAAGTACCAAAATAGTTTCTAGCCAGAAATGGGAATTATGGCATCCCTACAACCCTCAACAACATCCCTAAATACTTTATTTCAACCTTTGTCAATTGAATTGGGTAAAACATCTAGCAAAGATGGCTGCAGTGATCTTTTCTTAGGGGCAAGATCAGGCTTACTAGTCTTACTTGTGGAATCATACTTCTTGGGTGCCATTATACAAACTAGGGTTTCAAAATTCAAGAAAATGCAAGGAGAATTGAAATAGAGCAAAGATTCTTCAAACTTTCTTGCAGAGAATGTAGAGATGGACTTACTTGAACAATTCAAAGCTTGCTAAGAACATACCGAACTGGGTGCCTTCTCCGAGCCAATCTGCAATCTCTGAACTGAGCAAATGCCAAGAGATTTCTAGATTTTATCAAGCCACAATGTTCAACATTCAACCATTATTTTTGGTTCGTGCCACAAAATTATAAAATCTCTACATTCAATCCATTTCAAAGATAAGCCCTTGATCAAATTTGATCCAACAATCAAATGAAATGACAAGATCTTTCAAATTTCTCAGTAATCGCACACCCGCACTGAGTATGTTTACTCATTTATTATCATTACTGCACTACCGTGGAGCTTGTTTAAACTAGTCAGGGGATGGCGATAAGCTTCAATGCCTTCATTTATTATCATTACCGCAATATCGCGGAGTTTGTTTAAACTGGTCACAAGATGGCGATAAGCTTCAATGCCTTCATTTATTATCATTACCGCACTACCACAAAGCTTGTTTAAACTAGTCAAAGGATGGTGATAAGCTTCAATGCCTTGAATTATTATCATTACCGCACTACTGCAGAGCTTGTTTAAACAGTTCACGAGATGGCGATAAGCTTCAATGCCTTTTGTTCACTTTTCTTGATTACCGCCAACCCTTAGCCCTTATGCTCAAACAAAGAAGGATCGTGGGGCTTATAGCCCCCTTTATTCCATTTTCTTCCATTACTGTCAACCCGTAAGTGCATGTTCTCATTACCACGGTGAGATTATGTTGCCAACTTTTATTGCTTACTGCCTTGCCGCAAACATTCTTTGAAAGCCATCGTGGGAGCCTGGTAACTTGGACACTTACTACCACCAAGCCGCAACCAAGTGGTGAGACCTTCGAGGGACCGTGGTATACATGGTTGACTGAGCCCTTCCTACCGCCATGTCGCGAACAACTTGTATGTTTCCAACGACAGTGCGGTATACATGATTCTTGTTGCTCTAGTTCCCGCACTACTGCCAAGACAATGAGGATGACCTGCGAGATTGTAGTAACATGGTTGACCGAGCCCTTCCTATCGCCATGCCTCGAACAACTTGTATGTTTCCAGCGGGAGTGTGGTATACATGATTCTTGTTGCTCTAATTCCCGCACTACTGCCAAGACAATGAGGATGACCTGTGAGATTGCGGTAAACTGCAAAAACACAGAAATAATTAAGAATAACTGCATACTCCTCAAAATGACCATGTTATGTGACCCTAGGAAATAAATGGCATAAAATTTTGGCATGAATGTCTATTAAGAAATTGTTAAATACAAGTGAAAAGATCAAGTAGGATGGAAATGTGCAAAAATTTTTAGAGGTCCTAACAAGTGAGACGTTAGAATAGTTTATTTGGAATAATAGTAGGAATTAACAAATTTTTAGGGTTTTAAAATTTTGTTCCAACATAAGTAATGGTTATTTTATTATGTAAATAAGGGTAATCTTTACCTATATAATAATTATTATGTATTTTAATAGAATGTGTATTTTTTTTTGTTTTTGCAGATATATATTGATAAACTCCAAGAAGGGGATAAAGTTAGGGTGTTGGATCCGTGTGATGGTGTTGCTATGGGCATTGGGCGGATTCACTCACTGTCTATTATACATGGATTCAACTTGAAAGGAACAGGAGATGCAAATGTAAATATTTTAAAGGTCACAAGTAACATACAGCTTGCTTATGAAGACAAAATAGATGGAGATGTCCGTCTGAAAGAGAAAGAAGGAACCTTCACGTGGTGGCCACTAAAATATTTGCAAAAAATGGCATAGTTGATGTTTATCATGTACTTGTTGTTAGACATCTTGGCCCACTGCTTTATGTGGTATTTTGAATGTGTTGTTTAGGGATATTAATTTTCATGGTGTATTTGAAAGAGTTGGAACTCTTAGACAACTATGACATTTTTTATTATATTTATATATATACTCTTAGACAGTTTTCATATCTTATAACTTGATAGATATATTTGTATTATATTTTTTTATTGCAGATTACCTTTCTTTATCATGATGTTGAATCAATCTTTTAATTCTAGCATGTTGTAGCTTGTTCATATATGTAATTTTTTTTTAAAAGTGCATTGAAAACATTACCTGCCTCTAGAATTGTCATAGAAACTTCTTCAAAATGCTACGTCTATCCTAGAGTCACCGAGGTTCATACCTCAATGATTCCACATCGTTTTAGGCCCAAAAAATCCCAACCGTACCCAATTCCATAGGCGATTCAATTCCAAATTTGGTTCTAGGACTTATATTAGCTTGAAATGCCCTATTTTTCTGCCAATTAGGTAACCTAACAAATAATAAATGTTATATCCCAAAACTTGTGCTAGAACTCTGGTAAAAGCTTACCATACTATAACATCATCAAGTCAACCTTGGATATGGAAATTGTTCAAAATAGAAAATAGTTTGTAAATGTTGAATGATCAGACAGTATGAGAAATTACAGGCACCAGGAGTTACCTTTTGAAACATCAGGACATAGGGCGGATAAAAATGACACATATGGTGTAAAAGCCAAGGGATTGCCTTCTAGTTTCAAGATCCAAGTGACTTTGATCTTGATTTAAAATGTTCCTTATGAGTGGTCCATTGTGGTAACCTACCTAGTGGTATGTATTCTTGGAAGCCTTATGGTACCATATTATTTAATGGAGTATATGTGGCGTTAAAAAAATTGAAATGCTCTTTTAAAGTAAAGGAGAATGGGTGGTATTTGTGATCTACTATGCTAGAATACAATAATCTACACCTCAAATTTAGATTACTCAAACCATGTCACATTGATCATATTGTTAAAATAATATAATATATTCCATAGCTTAAGATGTTTTTTTGGTTTCAGGGATCTTATCAACATCATAAGGAGTTGAAGGCTGCACAGGGAATCAAGATAACCACTTAGGTATCAAATTTCAGGCTAATAATTTTAAGTATATGAGCATAAATTTATCAAATATATGTGGACAATGAAATTTAGCTATAATTTCTTGATTTTCGGGTCTTGAGCATGCCATAGCAGGAACTCAGTTATATGTTGTTGGACCTGATGATGATTTAGAGGATATTAAGGAAGAAGCAATGCAAGATATCAATAATGTAATGTCTCGGATTGACAAGAGTGGGGAAGGAGTTTATGTTCAAGCTCCAACTCTTGGATCTTTGGAGGCTTTACTTGAATTCTTGAAGACGCCAGCTGTAAGCATCCCAGTTAGTGCAATTGGTATTGGGTCTGTGCATAAAAAAGATGTCATGCATGGGAGTGTAATGCTTGAGAAAAAGAAGAAAGAGTACGCTGCAATTTTGGCATTTGATGTCAAAATTACTCCTGAAGCTCGGGAGCTTGTAGATGAAGTTGGTGTCAAGATATTTGCAGTGGACATTATTTATCATCTATTTGACCAGTTTAAAGCATATATGGACAATCTTAAGGAAGAAAGGAAAAAGGAGGCTGCAGAAGATGCTATTCTCCCCTGTGTAGTGAGTATTTTGACAAATTGTATTTTTAACAAGAACGATCCTATAATTGTTGGTGTTGATATTCTTGAAGGCATTGCAAGGGTCAGTATCTAAACCTAGTCTTTTTGGTGTTATGAATTATGCATGTAAAAGATTGTTGTATCATTTTTGGTTTCTATAAAGCCATATGTGGTGATTGCATCTATAGATTGGCACACCATTATGTGTTCTTACAAAAGATTTCATAGATATTGGCAAAATAGCCTCAATTGAGATCAATCATAAATTTGTTGAAATGGCTAAGAAGGATGAAAAAGCTGCCATGAAGGTATTTTGAGAAGCTATCTTTGTTGTTAATAGTTTTATATGATTTTGGATGCTATTTTTTGAAATGTTTTTGTTAATGAATTATCATACAAACTTTACAGATTGTTGGGAGCAATGTTCATGAAGCACATAAAATGTTTGGTAGGCATTTTGAAATGGAGGATGAATTTGTGAGTCATCTCACCAGAAGATCCATAGATATATTGAAAGAAAACTACAGGGTGTTGGCACTCTATTTTGGTCTGGGTTTGAGCATATATATTGGAGGGTTTTCTCTTTTTGGGCCCTAGGTTTCCTTGTTCATTGCTGTGACTCAGCGTCATCGGTGAACTGTTTCTTGGTCCCTCCGATAGGTTTGGTTTGGCTGATGAGTTGTTCATCGGCATAACATTGAAGATCAGCATAGGCATTTTGGGTTTGGCCGATGGCTTCGGTCATACTGACGAAGGTGGGAGGCCGATGTCTATCGGCGTGACTTTTGCCTATCGGCCAGAGGAATTTCGGGGTGATCGTTGTTATCGGCAAGCTTCATTTGTTTTTGGCCGATATGGTCGGTCTGGCCGATGGGAGCATAGTGACTTTGTTCATCGTGACTTTGTTCATCGGCTAGACTGTATGTTTGGTCTTGCCGATGAGGTGCTCATCGGCATGACTTTTGCTATTGGGTGAGCGAGCAGATGTTAAGCCGACTGTCGTGGGTCTGGCCGATGGTGGATAGCTTTGGGAAGGCCATCGGTGAGAGTTGGTTTATCGGTAGAGGGGTTTCTTGCTAGCCCGATGGTTCATCTCTGGCCGACGGAGGGGGTGTGAAGTAGGCTTCGGCGTGACTTTTGCCTATCAGTGAGGAGGCTTTTGGGTTAGCTGATAGACTGTCTGGCTGACAGTGGCTTGTGGAGGTGTGGTCGGTATGACTATTGAGCTCGGCGAGAGATTTTTGGGGCGGGCCGATGGTATATGTCATGGTGATGGGTCTTTGGCGAAGGGTCGTGTGTCGAGCGTGGCAAAACACTTGACACCTATTATGTGTGTGACCATGTTTTTAAAGTGCTAAGGGGGTTTCCGCACCTTGCATGTGGGATTAATTTCCCTGTATATTTGAAACCTGCGAGGAAGTGCATTTTGGTGGGAACTTCTGTTTGAAACGCAGCGACAGTTTCCAAGTGAAACGCGGGTGGTTGAGACCTTTAATGGCGACAATGCAGAGGTATGGGCAATGGTACAAGCGATCAGGTTGCCCAATTTTTGAGTGAAGACTCCCAGATGGTGGCACAGGGCTCGAGGCCACCCTTGTCTACTTTCTATCTGATGCAGCAATAACTTCTGAGCGCCATTCCTTCTGAGGACTGTATCTGGCAGATTTTTGTCAAAGCCATGTAATTAATTGCTTGTGGTACACTTTCTGGCTGATATAGGTAGACTGTGTTACCATTTTTGTTGGTTGTTGAAAGTTGAACATTTGGCTTTGTAATACAATACAGCTGATTTGGTTGCTCTGTGCAGCAAACTTGTGAGTTTATGTATCTTCTGTTGTATGTTTTTACATGAATCCACTGATTTTATGGTTAATCTTATATGAATAATGCTATGTTTGCATGTGTTGTGCTAATTCTGTCTCTAGTGTTGCATATATCTTTCTTCTGAGTCTAGGTATTCAAGGAATGTCTGAGACTCTAGAACATAGAATTCCTGTGTTGAATGTCTGATCTCTCAACTTCTGCTCAAAAGGTAGATTAAATTGTTCTCAGATTGAACATTGGGAAGGGTATACTACAGTAGGGATGCCATAAGTATAGATAGCTTAACACTCTGTATTAGGAGATATCTGTGAGGCAGGTATCATATGTATCCCCCTGAAATCCAGTTCTAGTTGTTCATGCATATCATTCACAGGTGTATGTCTACTGACTCCAGGCCCTGGATAGGCACCAATCTAGCTTTGTGTTTGTGTTATATACCATGTCCAGCTTTGCATCCAAATATAAAATCAAAATCAAACTCCAAAACAACCATTAGGACATTAGAATTAGTTTTAGGATCCAAGTCCTCTATCTACAACTGCAAATAGGCCCAAAGCCAGCCCCTTTGCTCTTATCTTACAGTTTTGGTCTACTTACAAGAGGACTTATCTGCTTTCTGTCAGCATCCCAGCCTTTGTATGCGTATCCTCAGGGATGTTGAGTAGGGAATACCCCCTAGGTTTTGCAAAGCCTGAAGAAGAAGAGGAGATAAAATATAGAGTCTATCTCCTACACTGTTGGCCACTGGCCCAGAGATCATGTTGATCGTTGATGGCTACCTTGTAGGGAAATCTAGGAGTAAGCATCTAGTCTAGGAAAAAACCAACAGAAATTGGCGACTCCGTTGGGGAGTTTGTGAAAGAACCCTGGTTTACAAAAGAAAACAGTTCCTAGTAATAGGTGGCGACTCCGAAGTAATCTCCCAACCGGTCAAAGTAAAATTTATATGCAGGGGAGAAGATCCCAACAAAATCCTTTATTTGAAGAGTTACCAGTAACAAGAAGAATGATGTACAGGAGAAAGGGAGCTATCTCAGTCAGTCATGAGGGTTCCCCCAGAAAAAGTGATGATATAAGAGATAACCCTAGGCCATCAGGACAGCATGTGCCTTACTTTTCAAATGCAGAGGCTGATATTCAGGGTGCATATGAGAGGCAACAGGGTGGTAGCATGAGAATGAGGTCAGAGGTGTTCCAAGAACGCCCATTTCTAGACCCTAGTGAAAGGTTTGTGGAGGCAGAGTCTCTGAGGGATGATGAAGATGATGTACAGAATGGTATGAGACCATCTACCTCTATGCCTAAAGAAGAATAGTTAGCTGAAGAAATTAGAAATTTGAGAGCAGAACTAGAATATCTACAAGCCATGAAAATCAGAGATAACATGAGGCAGAAAGTGCAAGCTTTAAGGACTGCCTAAAATGATTCAATTCCTACCCTTGAGAATGCAAATGTGTAGAGACATCAGCAAAGAAATGAAGTGCAACATCAGCATAATGATGAAAGACAAAATGTGAATGATGCTAGGATACCACTAAACAATGAAAGAAACCAGAATGCAAACAGAAATATCAATGTTAATCAATTTGACAGACAACCCATGTAGCTAGATAGATTCAGACAGCTGGTGTTTGATGGTATTCCTGGGTATCCTAACTGACAAGCATCTAAGACTACAAGTACCTAAATTTTTAGGAAACAACACTATGTCAGGAGAAGATCATCTAAAGGCTTTTCAAAATGTCATGGATAACTTTGAGGCAGAGCATGAGGATGTTTTCATGAAGGCATTCATGCAATTCTTAGTTGATGAAGCCAAGGAATGGTATAAGAATCTGTCTGACCAGAGTATTTCATCATGGGATGATTTTAAAAGGATGTTCAAGGAGCAGTATAGTGACAAAACTAACCCTAGCTTTTTTGTAAATGAGTTTACCAGTATCACTAAAGGGTCAAATGAGCAGGTTGCAGATTTTAATGCAAGATTTACTAAAGTGTTAAACAAATTGCCACATCACATGAGGCCAAATGAACCAATGTGCATAATATTGTATATTAATGCCTTTGATGCAAAAACTGCATATGGATTAAGAGATAAAGGTCCTGCTACTCTCAGGGATGCTTTTAGAATTGCAGTGAATATTGAGAACAACAGGAAAGCATCAGGCAAGACAAACAGAAGGGATGATATAAAAATTCTGCAGAATCCAAACAAGCTTCGAAACACTCAAGGTAATACATCTGCCCTTGAAGATAAGATAGACAAATTGGAAAATGTTGTTAAAGACCTAAGTTATAGACTAGCTAGAAGTGAAAAAGGGATAGGTCCTGATAGGCAAGTCTACCAAAGGCAGGAAAAAAGACCATCATTGCATGATATGCCTTATAACACCAATTGGCACAATGGTAAGCCTATATTCCCACATAACAACGTAAATCAGAGAGCTCAATATGTCAAAGAAACTCCTGATCCTCTAAAGAAAGCTATAAATCTTGTTGATGATACTCCATGGTGTATAATTTGTCAGATGCCACATTCACAGTCACAGTGTATGATTGCTCAATCCTTGTATGATAATGCTACATCTTGTAATGAATGCAATGAGCCACATTATGTGCAAGATGATGATGTTAATATGACGTCCATAAGCAATGGATCTTTATGATGCTGATGAGAGTACAGATAATAGAATTCAGGCCTGTCAACAAGATTCTTATGATGAAAATAATGGGGAAAGCTATGTGTATGCTCAGAGCTCACACAATTTTCTGAGTAACTTACAACGACCTTCTGATGAGGAAATTAGAGCCTTCACAGCCGCAGCAGTGGCCCAGGTCAAAAGTAACTACAATCTCAGAGGTAAGGCTCAGATAAGCAGCCCACATCAGCCAGAAGGTATTTCTACAGGTCAGCCAGTGCATGGTCATAAGGGGATGGAATTACAAAAAAGGCAGTGGGGCAATAATAAACAGAATTTTAGACATAGAATAAGTCATGAATCTCAAGGACCAGAAAATAGAATCCCCCAGGCTGAAGATCAAGGTAAAGGTTCCCAAGACAAGAATGATGATCAGGGAACTATGAAAGTAAAAGCTAAATTAGTTCAGGATAAGAGTAAGACCGTGGAGCAAGCTACAACTGTTATACAAAATTATGCTCCATTTGATATAGCTCAAGTCCTCTCCCAAGTAAAGGTCTCTGTTCCACTTATGGAACTAATGAAAGTGGAAGAGATCAAGAATAGGACAGTATCCCTAATTTCAGGGGTGCCTTTTCAAGCTAAACAAAATGTTCAGATCCAGGGTGACAAACATGTCATATGTAATGAAGAAGATGAGGCTCCTGAGGTTTATTTAGGAGTGACTATGACAAAGTGCCCCTCACAAGTGGAACCATTTTATGTATCCCTGGTTATAAATAAAAAAATAATTAGAAATTGTATGCTTGACTCTGGAGCATCTACAAATATCATGCCTTTGGCCATCATGCAACAAGCTGGATTGAAAATTGACAAGGCAAGTGGAAAATGTTATGCTATGGATGCCAGAGAGGTACCAGTTATTGGAATCATGAAGGATGTAGATTTCAAATTGGCAGTATTTCTTGAAAAGAGATATAAAATGAATATAACAGTGGTTGACATCAAGCCACAGTATGGTATGTTGCTATCAAGAAGATGGGCAGCACTAATTGGTGGAAGTATGCAGCTGGACCTGTCATATGCCATGATTCCAATGAATGGCAGGGATGTTAAGCTAATCAGAGAACAAAGATCATCAGAGACAGTGGAAGACCAAGAAGCAGAGGAACAGATATGCTTTGTAAACACTGACTGTGATAACTTCAGGGTTGTCTCAGATGATAGAGAAGATAAAGAGAGGAATGTCTGCATTGAAGAGCTGGACCAGCAAGGTTTATGGACCATGTATTTTGATGGAGCTTGTGCAAAAGAAGGCTCTGGAGCTGGAGTTGTTTTCCTGTCTCCAAACAGTAAGCTCCTCAAATTCTCTTTCTTGCTGAGGTTTGTTTGCACAAACAACATTGCAGAATATGAGGCTTTACTCTTAGGCCTAAATATAGCTCTCAAACATGGAATCAAAATGCTAAGAGTATTTGGGGATTCTGAGTTGATTGTATTCCAAATTAGAGATAGGTATGCTTCAAAGAACAAAAGATTGAAACAATACAAGCATGTTGTTTGGGATACCATTGAACTATTTGATGCATTTTCAATAGGCTGAGTAGAGAGATCAAAGAATGTTATGGCTGATTTCTTACCTAATGTTGCAATAAAGCCAGATGACATCACTTTGTCAGATGTTACAAATGTAGAAGTTAAAATCAGGCCTGCAGTACCAGAGAACATATGCAGTTGGCAAGTGTTTAATGATGATAGGGACTTGTTAAAATTTTTGCACTGCATAGATGAATATGAGAATCAAGAAATTGATTTCCAAGCTTTTGTAGAAACTATAGATGGAAAAGAAACTCTTGTGGGGAAAGAGATAATTCAGTTGAAGACTAATAAAATCCCTAGAGGGTTAGTAGCTTTGGAAAGAGCTTTTGACAGTAGAGACCAATTGGTCACAAAGACATCTCCCACAAACAAGGATGATTTAGAAGAGATAAATTTGGGGACGTATCAGGCACCCAAGAAGGTATACATTGGTAAGCAGCTCAAACCACACATTAGGAGTATGCTGATAGCATTACTGAAAAGATATAAACATGTTTTTGCTTGGTCATATGAGGACCTAAAGGCCTATAGAGAAGACTTATTCCAGCATGAGATCTCATTGAAGCCTGGAGCTAAGCCATTTAGACAAAGGCAAAGACCTATTAATCCTACCTTAGCTCCTAAGATGCAAGAAGAACTCAAAAGGCTTAGGGAGGCTGGAATAATTGTTCCGATCAGACATTCAAGTTGGGTGTCTAACCTTGTCCCAGTCAGAAAAAAGAACGGTGATATTAGGCTTTGTGTTGATTTCAGGAACATGAATGTATCCTCTTTAAAGGATAACTATCCACTGCCTAATATGGAAGCTATGTTGCAGAGAGTGACTGGTTGTGAACTCTTATCCATGATGGATGGATTTTCAGGTTATAATCAGGTGAAGGTAAAGGAATCAGAACAGTACAAGACTGCCTTCACCACTCCATGGGGAACTTATGTATATGTTAGAATGCCATTTGGACTAACAAATGCAGGTGCTACATTTCAAAGGGCAATGGATGTTGCTTTTGCAGGGTTGATTGATTCAATCCTGGCTGTATATCAAGATGACCTGACTGCCTATTCAAAGAAGGAGGAGCAACATTGTTTGCATCTAGAGCAGATTTTCATAAGAGCACTGGAGTATGGCATTTCTTTAAATCCAAAGAAGTGTGCCTTTGGGGTAGTTAAAGGAAAGCTCCTGGGGCACATTGTTTCCAAGGATGGAGTTAGGATAGATCCAGAGAGAGTGGCTGCTATTGACAGAATTCAAATGCCAAAAACTGTAAAAGGAGTTCAGTCCTTCTTTGGACAGATAAATTTTGTTAGGAGATTTGTTCCCAACTTTGCAGAAACCACGAGGAACATTTCCAAGATGATGAAGAAGGATGCAATTGTCCACTGGGAAAGTGAAGCAATTGAATCATTTCAGAGTATCAAAGAGGCAATCAAGATGGCCCCTGTTCTTAAGTCTCCTAATTTTTCTAGGCCATTCCAATTGTTTTCATTTGCTTCCTTTCACACTGTTGCTGCATGTTTGCTACAGAAAAATGAGGATGGATTTGAGCAACCCATAGCTTTCTTCAGTATGTCCTTGCAGGCTGCTGAGTTGAAATATGATATCATGGAAAAACAGGCATATGCACTAGTCAGAGCCATTAAAAGTTTCAGATCATACCTGGTAGGATCACATGTAATTGCATATGTACCCCATGCAGCAGTCAAAGACATATTCACTCAACAGGAGGTGACTGGAAGAAGGTGTAGATGGATAAACAAACTGCAAGAGTTCAACATAGACATACAAGTTACCAAGTTGGTAAGAGGACAAGGATTAGCCAAGATGATGGCATAGTCAAACTTGGAAGCATGCCAAGTCAATGCAGTCCAAAATGAGAATGTAAATGTATCAAGATCTGAATGGTACAAGGATATTATATATTACTTACAAAATCTGAATTGTCCTTCCCATTTCAGTGACAGTCAAAAGAGGACTTTAAAGTTACATGCAATCAGATATGTTATTGTTCAAGGTGAGCTATACTGGAGGAACCCTGATGGTGTGCTGCTAAGGTGTGTGGATGAAGATGTGGCTAACAATGTTTTGATTGACATGCATAAAGGATTGTGTGGTGGACATTATACTGCCCAAACAACAGCTCATAAGATTCTCAGGGCAGGATATTGGTGGCCCACCCTCTTTTCAAATGCACAAAGGTTAGTGAGGAAGTGTGACCCTTGCCAGAGATTCTCAAGAAAGTTGAGATATGATGGTGCTTTACCCCTCAGAACTGTAACTATGGATGCTCCATTTCAGCAATGGGGAATTGACTTCATAGGGGAAATTGCAGACAAGTCAAGTGGGGGACACAGTTGGATTTTGGTGGCAACTGATTACTTTACCAAATGGATTGAGGCCATTCCAACCAAGAGAGCTACAAGTAAGGTGGTGATGGATTTCATACTGGAAAATGTTATCATCAGGTTTGGAGTACCATTCAAGATAGTCACTGATAATGCTATGTGCTTCAGATCAGGTGAATTTGTTGATTTTTGCAACAGGTATGGGATAAATCTATCATATGCATCACCATACCACCCACAAGGAAATGGTCAAGTAGAATCAAGCAATAAAAGCATCATGAAAATTATCAAGAGGACACTGGACAAGAACAAGAGAGTTTGGGACTCAAAGTTAAAGTTAGCAATATGGGCTGACAGGGTGACAGTAAAAAAGGCTATTGGGATGTCACCCTTTGAAATAGTATATGGTGCATCAGCCAGATTGCCCATAAACAATCTCCTGCCAGTTTACAGATTTATCCAGGATAATGATGAGATTGAAGACTCCATGACAGAAAGAGTGAATCAGCTGGTTGCACTGGATGAAAATAGAAGGAAGGCCCACCAGATCAATCTCAAGAGACAGCAAGATGTGAAATATTTGTTTGACAGGAGAGCTACAAAAAGGAAGTTTTAGGTCAATGATCTGGTACTCATCTGGAATGCAAAAAATTAGGACAAGGGTAAACATGGTAAGTTTGAACCCTTATGGATGGGCCCATATCAGATTTGCAACACTCATGGGGAGGACTCTTATTTCCTCCAGGCCCTAGATGGTGAAGTTCTGGAATTGCCTGTGCATGGCCAATTCCTTAAGTTCTATTTTGCATAGATAACTTGTCTATGTGCACATGTGTAAAAAATATGTATATATTGTAAGTGCCTTGTACAGTTCGTGCTTTTTGGCTTTTTGCTTGGTCTGCCTGGAGATCTGGTTCTCGCTGCAGGTTTTTCACCTGCATGTCCCCATTCGGAGCCAGTGTTGGCACTCTATTTTGGTCTGGGTCTGAGCGCAAATATTGGAGGGTTTTCTCTTTTTGGGCCCTAGGTTTCCTTGTTCATCGCTGTGACTCGGCGTCATTGGCAAACTATTTCTTGGTCCCTCCGATAGGTTTGGTTTGGCCGATGAGTTGTTCATCGGCATAACATTGAAGATCAGCATAGGCATTTTGGGTTTGGCCGATGGCTTCGGTCATACCGACGGAGGTGGGAGGCCGATGTCTATCGGCGTGACTTTTGCCTATCGGCCAGAGGAATTTCGGGGTGATCGTTGTTATCGGCAAGCTTCATTTGTTTTTGGCCGATATGGTCGGTCTCGCCGACGGGAGCATAGTGACTTTGTTCACCGGCTGGACTGTATGTTTGGTCTTGCCGATGAGGTGTTCATCAGCATGACTTTTGCTATTGGGTGAGCGGGCAGATGTTAAGCCGATTGTCATGGGTCTGGCCGATGGTGGATAGCTTTGGGAAGGCCATCGGTGAGAGTTGGTTTATCGGCAGAGGGGTTTCTTGCTAGCCCAATGGTTCATCTCTGGCCGACGGAGGGGGTGTGAAGTAGGCTTCGGCATGAATTTTGCCTTCGGTGAGGAGGCTTTTGGGTTGGCCGATAGACTCTATCTGGCCAACAGTGGCTTGCGGAGGTGTGGTCGGTATGACTATTGAGCTCGGCGAGAGATTTTTGGGGCGGGCCGATGGTATATGTCATGGCGATGGGTCTTTGGCGAAGGGTCGTGTGTCGAGCGTGGCAAAACACTCGACACCTATTATGTGTGCGACCATGTTTTTAAAGTGCTAAGGGGGTTTCTGCACCTCGCATGTGGGATTAATTTCCCTGTATATTTGAAACCTGCGAGGAAGTGCATTTTGGCAGGAACTTCTGTTTGAAACGTAGCGACGGTTTCCAAGTGAAACGCGGGTGGTTGAGACCTTTAATGGCGACAATGTAGAGGTATGGGCAATGGTACAAGAGATCAGGTTGCCTAATTTTTGAGTGAAGACTCCCGGATGGTGGCACAGGGCTCGAGGCCACCCTTGTCTACTTTATGTCTGATGTAGTAATAACTTCTGAGCGCCATTCCTTCTGAGGACTGTATCTGGCAGATTTTTGTCAAAGCCATGTAATTAATTGCTTGTGGTACACTTTCTAGCCAATATAGGCAGATTGTGTTACCATTTTTGTTGGTTGTTGAAAGTTGAACATTTGGCTCTGTAATACAATACAGCTGATTTGGTTGCTCTGTGCAGCAAACTTGTGAGTTTATGTATCTTCTGTTGTATGTTTTTGCATGAATCCACTGATTTTATGGTTAATCTTATATGAATAATGCTATGTTTGCATGTGTTGTGCTAATACTGTCTCCAGTGTTGCATATATCTTTCTTCTGAGTCTAGGTATTCAAGGAATGTCTGAGACTCTAGAACATAGAATTCCTGTGTTGAATGTCTGATCTCTCAACTTCTGCTCAAAAGGTAGATTAAATTATTCTCAGATTGAACATTGGGAAGGGTATACTACAGTAGGGATGCCATAAGTATAGATAGCTTAACACTCTGTATTGGGAGATATCTGTGAGGCAGGTATCATATGTATCCCCCTGAAATCCAGTTTTAGTTGTTCATGCATATCATTCACAGGTGTATGTCTACTGACTCCAGGCCCTGGATAGGCACCGATCTAGCTTTGTGTTTGTGTTATATACCATGTCCAGCTTTGCATCCAAATATAAAATCAAAATCAAACTCCAAAACAACCATTAGGACATTAGAATTAGTTTTAGGATCCAAGTCCTCTGTCTACAACTGCAAATAGGCCCAAAGCCAGCCCCTTTGCTCTTATCTTACAGTTTTGGTCTACTTACAAGAGGACTTATCTGCTTTCTGTCAGCATCCCAGCCTTTGTATGCGTATCCTCAGGGATGTTGAGTAGGGAATACCCCCCTAGGTTTTGCAGAGCCTGAAGAAGAAGAGGAGATAAAATATAGAGTCTATCTCCTACACTGTTGGCCCCTGGCCCAGAGATCCTGTTGATCATTGATGGCTACCTTGTAGGGAAATCTGGGAGTAAGCATTCAGTCTGGGAAAAAACCAACACAGGCTAAGGCTATTTGATATCCACATTACGTAATTTTACAGTGTATTTACTATTATGTATTTTATACTAATTGAACATTTGTGCTTTTCATTTTTGGCTAATAAAACAACTTTTTAATGTTTTAAATGGAATATTATTCTTATTTTTTCAGGACGATTTGTCCAATGATGATTGGAAACTTTTGAAATTGAAAAAGCTGTTAAAAATTCCTTGAGCTACTACTAATGATGCATTGTGCAATGAAACTTTGGATTGGAGTAAAACCTTCTAATGAAAATGGGAAAATGCACCTTGCAACATTACAAACACCACAATCAGGATAACAAATGGTGAACTTTGTTGATACCAAAATAGTAGCTTCTGCATCATAAGCTTCTTCTATATGTTTTGCTATGTGATGTACGTGCTGCACCTCTGGCTACAATAAGACAGTAGTGAACTTCAGATCCTATCTATGCAGGAGGTCATTTGAATGTCTGTTGTTTAGCTTGTTTTCTAAAATTTAATAGTCTGAATGGGTAAGTGCGGTATTGCCATGTGAGAAAGGGAAGATATTGATTCCAAGAGTAGAGATTTTGTGTAATGATCTATTTTACGATTTCTTGAGGTAATGAAGAAAATATCATGAAAATGTTGTTTTAAATAAATTCATATTTTACTGCAATTGTACGAAACCAAAAACATTTCCATGTTGTCATCTTCAGCATGTTGTTGACTCGCTGGATTTCACTATTTCAAGTGTCACTTTTGCTTCAGCTATTTGGGACCATGTTATGGAAGGTTACAGGGAATGGTGTGTTTTCTTGTTGCTACAGGGTCACTACTATAGGGGCCTCTAAGTAGCATTCTCAGGTTGTTATTAAGATATTGTTCACAGTGGTTTAGGGTTGTTTGAATACATAGGTAACAGCTCAATGGCTTGTGTGAAGGAGAATATGGAATGCACCGAGGCTGTAGTCAAAGCACCTGAACTGGTTAACGTAATGCCAAAAGAAATGATGTCTCATGGAATGCTCAGTGGCAACATCTCTTTTCTAAGTGTCAAAAGATGTGAAGGGCTTCATCGGTCTAACCTGCCTTTCCATTGTTTTGCTATTGTATCTAATGTGGCTACTGAATTGGTTTTTTCTTCAGCCAGTCCTTGTAGTTTGTTGTACATGACATAGCTGAACTAGTTTTTTCTAGTTATGGTAACCTTGTGCTATTTTTTTATTATTTGTAATTCTTTTCTTGCATTGTTCCAATAAAAAAATATTTGTTGCCACTTTGCTTTGTCTTGTTTCATTTTCTTATTGGTGGATTCTCAAATAGAAAGTGTTGGCTCAAATTTATCAATCTTTACTTGGCAGTATCATAAAATATATAGTTTTCCAAATTTATTTCCTTAATGTTTTAAATTCAAATTTAATAATATGTTTTTTCTGCATTATAAAATTTATGGTATTTAATAAATTATTCATATCATGACTAAATTTACTACCAATTAATGGAAACCAGTAAATAAAAATGACTACCATGACTAAATAAATGACTAGTTAACAATAATCAATGACTAAATGATTACAATGACTAAATAAATGACTAAATATACATACTACCAAATTGATGACTAAATATACTACCAAATTACCAAATATACTACCAAATTAATGACTAAAATTTGTTTAGTCATAAATTTGGTCGTGAGATAAATGACCGGTAATAAACTACCAATGGTCAGGGGACTAAATATACTACCAAATTGATGACTAAATATACTACTAAATTGATGACTAAATATACTACCAAATTTATGACTAAATATACTACCAAATTAATGACTAACTATACTACCAAATTTATGACTAAATATACTACCAAATTTATGACTAAAATTTTTTTGGTCATAAATTTGGTCACAAGATAAATGACCGGCAATAAACTACCAATGGTCATGTGACCAAACTACTGATCACATGACCAATTTTTGGTAATTTTTTTAGTCATTTTTTTCCTGTTTCTCTGCTAGTGTTACAAAGTCTGAAAGTGAAATATGAAATCTTGAAGATGAACAATGATGAAAATGTATCAGTGTTTATGCAAAGAGTTGATGAACTTGTTACAGGGATAAAAGCCATAGGTGGAACTCTCGATGAAAAGGAAATTGTCACGAAAATATTTAGATCTCTGCCCAGGTCCTACTGTCACAAGGTGGCCGCAATAGAAGAAATCATGCAAGTAAAAATAGTTAACAGGGATCAGTTGCTTGGTAAGCTTATTCTTTTGAAATGAGGGAATTAGATGATGCTCTACCAAAAGTTGAGACTGCCTTCAAAGCTAGTACTCCTAGAAGTACTTCTAGATCAGAAAAGTATAAGGTAGAATCTGATGATGAGATAGATGAAGTTGAATCCAACTTTGTGGACAGGATGCAAAGAGGATTTGGTAAGTATAAAGGAAAATTACCTTTCAAATATTTTTCCTATGGTAAAGTAGGTCATTTTACTTCCAGATGTCCTGAAAGAATTGAAAGAAATAGAAGAAGATATGAGAACAGGTCGAGGACCTAAAAGAAGTGTTATTATGTCGAAGATTTTGATGATGATGGAGTGTTAGATAATGGTGAACTACATAATACTAATTCCTCTGTAAATGAATGCTTGTTCATTTCTATTAAGGAAGATCTTGTGTCTACTAACTCTTCTAGTTGTATGAAGGAAGAAAAATCAGTGGAAAGTGCTTTGGCTACTCAGGTCATCAAGGACAAAGATGAATGGGCTATTGATAGTGGTTGCTCTCACCACATGATTGGTGACAAAAGTAAGTTTGTAAGTTTGGAAAGATATGATGGTGGACTGGTTAGGTTTGGAGATGACACAGCTGGAAGTATTTGTGGAAAAGGATCTATTTCTTTTGATGGCAAGCATAATACTGAAGATGTCTTGTATGTGAAAGGATTAAAGCACAATCTTCTAAGTGTGGGTCAAATGTGTGACAAGGGCTACAACTTAAGCTTCAAGGACAATGGATGCAAGATCAGGGAAAGCTCTGAAACAGTCATTGCAACTAGTAAGAAGACCAGAGGTAATATCTATCACTTGAAAGGAACTGAGAACTATTGCTTGTTGACTCAAATTAATGAAAGTTGGTTATGGCATAGAAGGTTGTGTCACATAAATTTTGATAATATTATGAAGATAAGTACTGCACAGATTGTTAGAGATTTGCCTAAGCTTGTGAAGCCTGCTAATCTAGTTTGCAAGGAGTGTCAATTTAGGAAACAGACAAGAACAAGTTTCAAAAGCAAGGATCAATTAGTTGGAGGACTACTTGAGCTAGTGCATACAGATTTGTGTGGACCTACTAGAGTAAGAAGTTTGCAAGGAGACAGGTATTTCATGTTGCTCATTGATGATTATTCTAGAATGAATTGGGTCACCTTTTTGAAAGAGAAAGCTGAAGCTCTAGATAAATTCAAGGCATTCAAGACAATGGTTGAAAATGAGATGGATTTCAAAATTAAATGTTTGAGATCTGATAGAGGACGAGAGTTCACATCAAATGAGTTCAATTTATTTTGTGAAGAGCATGGAATAAAGAGACAGCTATCTGCGCCCAGAACTCCACAACAAAATGGAGTTGTTGAAAGGAAAAATAGAACATTTCAAGAAGCTACTAGAACCATGATGAAGGAAGCTCATCTTCCATAAGCATATTGGAGAGAGGCAATTCATACCACAATATATATCCTAAACATAGTTCAAGTAAAAGGTAACAGTTCAAAAACTCCCTATGAATTGTGGCATGGTAGAGTTCCTACTGTGAAATATTTCAAAGTCTTTGGTAGCAGATGTTATATCAAAAGAAAAGAAGATTTAGGCAAGTTTGATGCTAGATGTGATGAAGGAATCTTTCTTGGTTACTCCACCAAGAGTAAGGCTTACCGATGCTATAATAAGAGGCTGAATAAAATTATTGAAAGTTTAAATGTCAAAGTTGATGAGTGTAAAGAAAGGTCTTCAGAACCAAGTGGATATGAGTCAGATGATCCAGATGTTTTAGAAGTGGTGCAGCATGAAGACATCACAGATGAAGAAGAACAAGCTCTGGTAAGTGCTACCAAAACTCCAAGATATGTAAGAATTAGCCATTCTAAAAATCAAATCATAGGAGATAAGAGAAAAGGGATCTTAACTAGAAGAAAAGATGCAGAAGAACAAGTAAATTTATGTCTGATCTCTAAGATTGAACCTAAAACTGTGGATGAGGCATGCAAAGATAAGAATTGGATAAAGTCCATGGAAGAAGAATTGATGCAAATAGAAAAGAATCAGACTTGGGATCTTGTTCCTAGACTAGCATACAAGAATGTAATTGATACAAAGTGGGTCTTGAGAAACAAAATGAATGAGAATGGTGAAGTGGTAAGAAACAAAGCAAGATTGGTATGCAAAGGATACTCTTAGGTTGAAGGAATAGACTTTGAAGAAACTTTTGCTCCAATAGCAAGGATTGAAGCAATAAGGATGTTTCTGGCTTTTGCAACATACAAAGATTTCAAGGTTTATCAAATGGATGTGAAGTCTGCCTTCCTAAATGGAGAGTTGGAAGAGGAAGTCTATATTGAACAACCAGAAGGATTTTAGTCATCAAAACAAGGGGACATGGTATGCGAACTGAAGAAAGCACTGTATGGATTGAAGCAAGCTCCTAGAGCATGGTATGCACGGTTGGATAGGTACCTGATACAGATAGGGTTCAGTAAAGGTACGATAGATAGTAACCTCTACTTCAAGATCAATGATGAACAAACTCTGATTGTTGCAGTTTTTGTTGATGATATTATTTTTGGAGGCAATGAAGGTATGTGCTTAGTTTTTGCTGGAGAAATGCAAAGTGAATTTGAAATGTCTATGTTTGGAGAGATGAACTTCTTTTTAGGTTTGCAAATAAGTCAATCATATAAGGGTATCTTCATTTCTTAGTCTAAGTATGTGAAAGAGTTGTTAAAGAAATTTGGAATGGAAGACTCTAAACCAATATGGACACCTATGATAACTGGTTGTAAGTTGAGCAAAGATGATAACTCACCCTTGGGAGACCAGAAAAAGTATAGATCTATGATTGGAGGATTACCTTATCTGACTCAAACCAGACCTGACATAATGCATGCAGTGTGTCTTGTCGCAAGATTTCAGGCAAAACCCAAGGAATCACATGTGATGGTAGTCAAGAGAATTCTAAGATATTTAAAAGGTACAATAGATTATGGTTTGTGGTACCCCAGGGATAGTGACTTTGTTCTTAATGCATATACTGATGCAGATTGGGCCGGAGATGTGGATGATAGAAAAAGTACAAGTGAAGGTGCATTCTTCTTGGGAAAAAGATTAGTATCTTGGTTGAGCAAGAAACAGGATTCAATATCCCTGTCTACTACAGAGGTAAAATACATTGCAGTAGCATGTAGTTGCACTCAAGTGTTATGGATGAAGTAGACTTTGAAGGACATCAAAGTTGTGTATGAAGAACCTATTGCAATCTTTTGTGACAACATAAGTACCATAAACATATCAAAGAACCTAGTGATGCATTCAAGGACCAAACACATATCCATTAGGTATCATTTTTTGAGAGAAAAAGTGACAGAGAATGAAGTGAAGTTGGAGTATGTTTCGACCAAGGATCAGATTGCATACATTTTTACCAGGCCTTTGCCCAAGGATACTTTTGAGTAACTCAGAGAAAAGTTAGGGGTCATAACCCCTCCTACTCTAAACTAAGATGCACAATGGTGCATCAATCCAAAGGTGTTCAGAGGTCCAGATTGATGCTTTTTAGGTCTACTTCTAAGGGGGAGTAGTCAGAAAGTTTAGAGGAGAGATTAGATCAGAGCAGAAGAGTGCAAGTATGTGCCCTTTGCCATTGATGTCAAATGGGGAGAAAAGTCATGTGAAAAACTTAGAGTGCAGATGTGTAAGAGAAAGGGGGAGAATTTTGGAGAAAGAAAGAGTGCAGGTGTGTAAAGAGAAAGGGGGAGAATCTTGTCTTGATGGTTGTTGCAGTTTTTCACATCATATGTTGCCATCAATGACAAAGGGGGAGATTATTGCAAGTATGTGCCTAATCAGTGTTGTCATTGGTGTCAATTGTATCCTATTCCATTACTTGTTTAGAAGACTTGTATGTTGAGGATATGGAGAAAATTAGCCTCTCCGAAATAAATAATTAAGCCACAGAGAAGTGCAGTACAGACAGTGAGTTGTATGCTGAAGAACAGTCTACTAACTATTCCGCATTTGTTCCTGCTTGCAGATCATGGTCTACAGATTGGAAGTAAGTTAGAGGTATGTCTGAGGATGCTACATTTTGGGTCTAAGCCATCCGCATGAAGATCTGAGTGAGTTGTGCTCACCAGAGTGAAGCATACTTTGTTTGTAAGTTCATTTGAGACAGTATTTGGCTCGGCATTCCTCCGTAAGAAAGTATTTTGTTATGCAGTTCTAGAGGGAAGTTTGGGATGATGATAAGTGCCTACAGTTGCAATGGTTAGTGGTTTAGTAGTCCGCAATCTATCTTTCTTTTATGACAGTTGAAGACAGTAAAGCTCATGTGTTAAGGTGAGAAGATTCCTATGGATAAAGTGGTTAAGGTTTGTGCGGTTGCTCTTGATGATTATAGCATGCTTGTGGATGTCTCCTAATCATGTTCCTATCTGGACTTTGGTCCGCATTAAGAAATTGAGATGGTGTGTGAAGATTGTTCCCAGATAACATAGCATGTAACCAGTCTTGGCCAACCTGGTTGATCCCAGTGATTGCAGAGATCTCTAGAAGATTGTGAAAGCATGTTGTGGCATGGAAGATTATATTTGAGTCCCAGCTAAGGTGTGGCATGATTCCCTTTGCATGATGTTGTAATAGGTCAGGACTTATTTTGTAAATGTTTGTAATACCGACCTTGGAGATTGTTCCAATGGTCAATGTCGACCTTGATGATCATTCCAAGGTTGATGTAGTGTATAAATGCTTGTAGTTGAGTCATGGGAAAGTTGTCCTTGAGTGAAAATGAGAATACATTAAGAAAGGTCCAAAGGGAGAGCAGAGCAGAGGCAGAGGAAAGAAGAGGAAGAGCAGAGTAGAGGAAGAGCAGGGAAGAGGAATTGTTTATTCACAATAAAGAAAGGTGTTTGATTGTGATAGTGAATCTAGCAGTAAGCCACCAGTAGGGTTTAACAGCTCGTATTATAATCTTGTTAGGTTTAGGGTTGAGGTAGTGAGTCTACTAGACCTAGTTGTTCTTCATGGCAGTAAGCCAGTATGTTTAGGTTCGTGGGGTGACCAAGCCTGAACATCACTATTTCAAGATTGCAATATATATTGAGAGTTAATCCTCTCCGTGCTTTTTCCCCACCTTGGGGTTTTCCACGTAAATCTAGTGTCTCTTGTGTTTGATGTTGTTAAGTTTCTGATTTCATGCACTCATTGTTAAATCATAATAATTGTGGATAAGTGATGAATGCTTATTTGCAGAAAGTGTTTAAGTTTTTGTGACAACTGATTCACCCCCCCTCTCTCAGTTGTCCAATGCATATCAATAATTTCAATAAATCAAGAAGGATTATCTAGGCCAACCAATCCAAATCCAAATGCTAGCACTCATACAAGATCTCGAAACCTGCTACCCCAAGTGGATATGTACAAGTTTGATAGGAAGGATCCACTTTACCTAGATAAATCAAATGGATTATTTTTTAATATACATCAAGTTCCAAGTGGGAAAAAATAACAATGGATTTCTTATATCTAGAACCAAAACAATTCATTTGGTTGCTGATGGTTATGTTCTCAAAGGAAGAAAAAGGCTCTCACTATCACTTAGTCATTTTTTACATAGGAGCTATAGTCAAACTATAGCAATAGTGTATCAAACAACTAATTCAATCAGTTACCCAAACTATGAAGAATAGGATCAATCAAGGATTATATTTAGCAATTCCAGAAACTATCTTTATGAGTAGATACAATTATAGAGGTGAACTTCGATGACTTACTTCTTGGTGGGCTTGAGGATCACATCCACCATTAGGTACACATATTTAGTCCTCCTTCTATATTTGTCTTTTGTTCTGGCACATTGGGTAGAGGATAAGTTTTTAGATCTTAGTTTAGGTAGGGGTTGAATGCAATAAGAGAGATCTTTTCAACACAACCATTCCCTCAACCCACTAGATTGACTCCTTAACAAATTGAAGAAAAAAGGGAAAAAGGGTTATGTTTTAACTATGATATCAAATAAAGTAGAGGACATAAATGTGTTGAAAAGAAATTGTTCTGCATTGAAGGGTTAAGTGTGGAAATATATGATGAAGAAGAAATATTAGAGGCTAGCAATGAGCCAGATAAGGAATTAGGAGATACCCAACCAAAATTTTCTTTTCATGCACTTTCTGGCATCAGCACCCCACAAAATCTCAAGGTAATGGGTTTCTTGAAGAAAGAGAGAGCAATAGTGTTGATAGACTTAGGAAGTAGCCACAATTTCATCAACAAGAAGTTAGCTTCTTATTTGAATTGTTGTATATATCGATCTCTAGAATTTTAAGGCTTGAGTGAAAATACCATAGTACTATCAGTTGTTTAGGGAAATGCCATAGAATTAAATTGTCAATGAACTAACTTGATTGTCCAATATTAGCTATCTCCATGGGTGCAACAAATATTGTGTTGGAAGTATAGTGGCTTGCTACATTGGGGATACTTGAGATGAAATTTTAGGAGTTATTCATGCATTTTCACTTAGAGGGAACCTGGCAGTAGAACTAAGAGAGTTGTGTGTAAAGTATCCATAGATGGTAAGCCCTCATAAAATGCAAAAGATGCTTAACAAGGGGTTAGATGGATTTGTGGCCCAATGTTTCATTAGAAGCATATCACTCAAAGGCTTATATACCACCAGATCTACAAGCAATTGTAGATAAGCACTCAATAGTTTTTGGAGAGATGCCAAAAGGATTGCCTCCTAAAAGAGATCATGATCATGTCATTCAACCACCCAACACAAGTCCCTATATGTATCCATATGTACAAAAAAATGAGAATGAGAAGATGGTTTAGGAGATGCTATCTAGGCAAGTATTATTAGGAATAGTCAGAGTACTCACTCCTCTCCAATGGTAATCCTGTGCAAGAAAGACAATACTTGGCGGGTATGTCTTGATTACAAAGAGATCAACAAGTGCACCATAAAATATAAGTTCCCCATTCTAGTAATTAATGATTTGTTAGATGAGATTGACATGGTGTTGTTTATTATACCAAACCTTATCTTCATTCTAGTTATCATCACATTAAAATTAGAGATGAGGAAGTACATAAGCTTTTCAAACCCATGAGAGCCACTATAATTTTTTAGTTTAATGCATTTCGGTCTCACAAATGAACCATCTACATTTCAAAGTTTGATGAACTCCATCATCAAGTCATTTCTACAAAAAAATATTTTGGTGTTTTTGATGACATCTTAATCTATATAAAAACTTAGGAGGAACACTTGCATCATGTAAATCAAGTTTTGGACATTCTTAAACATCATCAACCTTATGCTAAGCCATCCAAGTCTATGTTTAGAGTCAAAGAAGTGGAGTACATTGGTCAAATTGTTTCACATGAGGGAGTTAAGGTGGACCCTCACAAGACCAAGGTCATAGTAGAATAGAAAATGCCTAGGGCCTTCAAGAACCTATGGGGTTTTTTAGGGCTTATAGGTTACTATCACCAAATTTGTAAATAAATATGGTAGCATAGTATGACCTCTCATAGCCTTGTTGAAGAAATCTTTCTTCTAGTGGAATGGGGTAGCTACCAAGGCACTTGAGAAGCTAAAAGAAGCTATGTGCACAACTCTGGTTCTAGCTACCCTAGATTTTTTGAAAACATTCATTGTGGAATGTGATGCTTTGGGACATGGCATAAGAGAAATACTCATGCAAGAAGGAAGCCCCATAGCATTTGAGAGCTCTTCCAACTCAAAGGTAAGAATATTTTGAAGTGAGTTTTTCAGTAGGAAATTTTGGCTATCCTACATGCAATCAAACAATGGAGGCCTTATCTAATGGGAAGACACTTTAAGATAAATCATGATAGTCTCAAATACTTCTTGGAATAGGGGTTGTCATCTAAAGAACAACAAAAATGGGTCACAAAGATGTTGGGATATGACATTGATATTATATAAGAAAGGAAAGGAGCAAGTTGTGGTTGATGTTCTATCTAGGAGGGATGAACCTATAGGGTCACTATTGTATGCCATTTCCATATTACAATCAGATTGGGTAAATGAGACATGAAAAGAGGGGGAGAAGGACACGGATACTCAAACTCTCATTAAGAAATTCCAACAAGATTCAAGTGTGTTAGACAAATTTGAATGGAAAGGAAATGCTTTATGGTACAAGCACATGTTGTACCTATGTAAGGATTCAACCCTTAAATTTAAGGTGTTGGTAAAACTACATGCTTCTCTAGTAGGTGGGAACATTGAATTCTTAAAGACTTATCATAGAATCAAGAAAGATTTCTTTTGGAATGGGCTCAATGGGGATGTTCAAAAATTTATATCAGAATGTATGGTCTTCTATGACACTTATCTATTCCAAGTCAAAGGTGGGAGGAGGTATTCATGGATTTCATCATAGGTTTGCCTAGATTTGAAGGAAAAATGCCATCATGGTTGTTGTGGATCATCTCACCAAATATGCACATTTATGTGCTTTGTCACACACATTTGCAACAAGCATTGTAGCAACAACCTTTATGAATGCTATTCAGAAACTACATGGGACTCCAAAAGTCATAGTAAGTGATTGCGACCCTATATTTACAAGTAGTTTTTGGACTAACTTATTTTCATGTTTGGGCACTCTACTTGCTCATAGTTCATCATATCATCCGCAATCAAATGAAATGGATAGATCGAGGTAGTAAACAAGTGCTTAGAGGGTTATCTCTGATGTTTTTCCTTGAAGATAAACAAGAGAGATGAGTGTAATGGCTAGCACTAGTAGAATTTCGTATAACATTTATTTCCATACTTCCTCCAAAATGTCTCCATTTTTAGCACTATATGGGTACCAACCATCAACAACCACCCCTTCATTGCAGGCCAGGTGCTTCAAACAATTGAAAAACACATTCAACATGAGCAAGATGTACTTTCTAGTCTTAGGGAGAACTTGGCAATGGCACAAAATAGAATGAAGCAACAAGTTGATAAGCACAATAGTGAAATGACTTTTGAAGTGGGAGACTAGGTCTCTATGTGATTACAATCATTTAAGTAAATTCCACTAAAACAACAATAGAAGTATAACAAGCTTGTGCACCCAAGTATTATGGTCCTTATAATGTGATGTAAAGGATTGGCAGTATAGCATACAAATTGGAGTTACCTATGTCAACAAAAATATATTTATTCTTCCATGTTTCATGCTTGAAGAAGGTTATCGAGGACAAATAGTTGCAACACAGATTGAGTTACCAAAGCTTGAGGAGGAGGGAAGAATAATTTTGGAACCTGGGGGAATCCTTTAAACACATTGAGAGGCTATAGATGAGGGAAACAAATGGAAGAATTCTCTAGTCGAATATGTTATGTGGGAAAATGAGGATTTTGTGTAAAAACATCCACAATTGATCAACACCAAGGACAATGCTTCTCTAAAGAGAGAGGCATGCTACACCCTTAATCTATTGATTGTATTGGGATATGTGAAGCTAACATGTGGCTAACATAAACCTTAATTAAGTTATATGATGATTTATATAGTCTTATATAGGTAGTTAAGTCAGTCTGGGTGGCATTCAAGGCATAAGAAGGGTATATATAGGAGCTAGTGGTTAGCTCATTATCATCATATTGTGAATTGTTTTCTTCTTAGAGACTTTTGGAAATTTGCCCCTTGAAGTGGCTTATTATTTTGAAGTATTATCAAGTATTTGTAGTATATTTCCTATTGTATTCTTCTCTCATGCAAGTTATTTTATTAAGCAAGGTTTGAGCCCATCTAATTAAGGACTATCAAACCTTGTAGCAAAACAAAACACTAAAACTTAATACATAGTGAAATTACATAAATTCGTATAAAAAACTAAAATTTTATTGATTCAAATTTGAATAGCTTAATGAACTTGATACATGCTAGACATTAGCCATTTGATTACAAAATAGTACTTAAATATCTCAATATTAATTTGGTTTTCCTACTTACCTAGGATTGCTTCTCCTCACTTTGCCCACTCATACCTTTAAATCATATCAATCTTCTCCATTTATATAAGATGTAGAATTGATGTGCATCAATTAGAAAACATGTAGTACATTATCCTAGGTGGATATAATAAGGATCAAAGGCCTCAAAATTAAATGATTTGATCTTCACCTGACCTTGGAACTTGGTGCATCACCTTGTGTAGCATGTAGGCTCACTAGTAATGTGTAAAATCACCATTTACGATATATCTTGATCTAGGAATCTCCAATTTTAATGTGGTTCCATACATGACCCCTCTTAAGACCAATAATGAAGTAGTTAACATTAGGAAGTGGTGCATGTTTCAAATACTTGGCACATAGTTCAAACAAGTTACTAGTATACAATGAATGGCTTGGTATAGGTCAAGTTAAGCTCCTCAAGATGGAAAACGTAAATGTAATGATTAGGATCACATGAAAATGGACTAGGACACAAAGGATGCCTGATATAGTTTATGTTCCAAATGACAATCCAAGATTTTTAAGATTAATTGTTGCATAGCTTACTGAATGTTGACTATGCTTATTGTTACAAACATGAAGCTTTGGACTGACAATCATAAGTGTGATAAGTTGCAATGCCATAAACTTGACATACACACAACAAAAAATATCTAGAAACTAGAGCATTACCTATAAAATAAACAAACATTAAACTAATTTATATTTTTTTTGTTGATGAAAGATTGCTCTTAGACTATGGATGCTTTTGTATCACATAGTGAGAATGTATAAGACATAAAACACAAGTAATGATTGTTTTGATAAACATTCATATACTATGAGTACTAATCGCATAATATAACCTCATACTATAGTGCATACCAAACCCAAAAAAAAAGGGTTTGAAATTTGGAGCTCATTACAATAGATAACAAACAAATCTTGGGAATATTGGTACTATGGGAATTCAAAATTTGAAAGAGGGGGATGAGTTTGTACTAATGATCATGTTTAAGGAATAAAATTGAGTTGTGATCTTGTCCAAAATAAATCTAATCTTGGGAATATTGGTACTATGGGAATTCAAAATTTGAAAGAGGGAGATGAGTTTGTACTAACGATCATGTTTAAGGAATAAATTGAGTTGTGATATTGTCCAAAATAAATCTAATCTTGGGAATATTGATACTATGAGAATTCAAAATTTAAAAGAGGGAGATAAGTTTGTACTAATGATCATGTTTAAAGAATAAAATTGAGTTGTAATCTTGTCCAAAATAAATCTAGACTTATGAAAATCAGGCCCAATACTAAATTACCTTGCCGACAAAGGCTTTTAAAAAGGGTTTATGATAATCTCAATCACTTCTACAACGTGTTTAGCACCAGGCATTGGATGGGGCTGACGTTTGGCCACTAACTTATTTAATTGAAAACACTCCACTGAAACTTATTTAATTGGAAGACACAGAGGGCAGCAGAATCATCTCTTTAAAGCAAAATTATTGTGCTTGCATTATAAACATACATATTTTTTCTTGACGACTAATGCAGTAGTTGGGAAAGAGTGTAAATTTAATTTTGTGGGACAGGGATCTTGAAATTCCCAAGCAAAAGGCTTGCTAAAATGGTTTAAAACAATATCTATTTCACTGTAGATGTATCCGTGGCAATAAAAGCAAAATTGAAGAGCATCTTGGTGTAGGTATTATCTCTTCACTTTGAATTTGCCTACCCAATTGTTTGTCGTTATATGGAAAAGCTGAAATAAGACTGCAACCGTTCTTTACCAAAGCTGACGCTGAGAAACGCAACTCTTCAAGAATGTATATAAATGCACGTGTATCATCTCTTATGGTGGCGCCCACCAACAACTTCAAGTGTTCATATTACCAACGGTAAGTCTGCTTCCTATTATTGGTCTTCTTAGTAATTATGATTTAGTATTTTTTTATAAATATAATTGGGTTAAATAAATATTGGTATTTATCTTTTAAGTAGTATATATACTACTTATATGATGTAATATATGGTCATCTTTTATTAATGATGTTACAATCTTTTCAATATTAATTAGTATATCTAGATATTTTAAATACATTTGTCTAAAAAACGTATAAATGTTCCGGTTAAGAGGTATTTTATTTTGAAAAGCTATTTTACTTTTGTATGGAACTTTTAATTTTACTTTTGTTTTTACTTTGAAATTTTGAAAAGTGTATGTTATTTTTTAATAGTCTCATTTGTATACTTATATATATATGGAGATCATCCACAAGATCCTTTATGCTCAAGAACCTTTCAACTTCCCCAGTAGACCAAAGGTCATTTGACTTAATATATATTTTAAAATTTTGATGTCTTTATATTTAAAAAATATATAATAAATTTTATAATTAATTAGTTTATAATATATATATTTATTCTATTATTGAAAAAGTAAAACAAAAATATATATTTGTTTTATATTATATGTTTTATTTCTATATTTAATGATGTGGGATATATATATAGTTTTATTCTTTGGTTTTTATGTACGAAACTCCATGCCTTCCTACCATTGTAGAATGCCTCTCCATATAATTATTATTTTATTTTAAAAGTACATAAATAAATATTAATATAAATTTTAGTTTTCAATTTATAATATTTTTTTAAATAATAATTCAAATAATAAGCATTAAATTAAAAGAGGCATTTTCCATGTAAGAAAATCAATTTTTCTACATAAACATGGATCAAGCTTTACTTTGTAACCTTACACGAATTAAACTTAGGTTTTGTAACTTTAAACTAATCAAGTTCACATCCTTAGTCATATATTTATATAATCTTATGTTTAGAACTGTAATGGTGAAATTTGCATATCTGTGTTCATTTTACTTATGTTTTGGGCCCATTTTGATTAGTGTCTCAAATGCATTAACAAGTTTGCAAGTGGCATATTTTTCTGTAAATTTGGTTCATGACATTGCCATTTCTAAATCTTATTATCATTTATCCTCATAGATTACTCCAAATCAATAGATCCCCTACTTGTCACCATAAATTAGATTCGTGGGTGTGGATTTGACCCAAGTCATTTCTACAGTCACAAATGTGAATCTTGAACTTTTAAAAGTCAAATAAATCTTTTTGACTCCTTAACCATTGTAAGATGGCCTTGGTATTGAGTTGTGTGCTTGGTTATTGTATTTAAGGATATTCATTCATTTGAAAATCACCTAGGAATCATCAAGGAGTGTAAAAGAAGCTATTGAAGATCATTTATCATAAAGTATTATCACAACATACATCATCCTAGGTCCATTGCACACTTGTTTGTTCTCTTAAATTTGTTGCTAAGAGTTCTAAAGCTAATTCATCTAAGGGTCTAATTGAGGAGAACATGACCCTCACAGTGCAATAAATTCCCAAAGGTGTTCCTAAACACTACTAGTCCTTATGCAAATTTGGATATTAGAAGATCAAGGCAAACAAACTCTAATGCTCCACTTTTTGTCAAATCAATCCCGCAGGTATAGGTTTAGTTCTGTGCATGCTAATTTAGTTCTACAAGCATAGAGATAAAGGTTGTAGGTATGGACCTAAGCTAAATTAATGTATAATCAATTTATGAATTCTAAGATTTTCATCTAAGTAAGCTCTAAAATCTAGTGTTGTAGCAAATTGATTTCAACTAAACATTGTATTTAAGTTTATTTTAATTTCTCATATTCAATTCAACATTTATTATGAAACTTATCTCAGTTATCTAATATCAATCCCAAATATATATTCTAAACTTTTATTATTATTGAATTATTTATCTTAAATAATAAATAGTGAAAAAAAAATTCATTACAAGAATAAAATTATTTATATAGAGAAAGAGACAAATAACTATTAAACTATTATTTTCATATATAATGTTTAATGTAAAAAGAGGGGGGTAAGATTGATAGTTTTGTTTCAATGGTTTATAATGATCTTCCTTTCACCACTAAACATTCAAGGACATTCAATCTAGTAGAGGACTCTACTATAGATCTCCTATCACTTGGAACATAGGGGAAGATTGGAATTGTGTGAATTTGTTGTTCAATTAAGTCCAATTATGCTCAAAACCCTAATTTCGTAAAATCGTAAACAAACGAACAAATTACAGAAAATGATCGCACATAGAGATATCAAATGACAACCAAATACATACCAAATTTCAAAGTTCAGTGTGCAGAAAAGTCGAGGACTAATGAGCGGGCGCCGTAGTCCACTGTACCTTCTTTTGTTGGGATCTCTGAAGAATGTCTGCAACCTGATCCTGCTGTCACAGAGATTCCACCGCTTCAGAATTCAGAGGACTAATGAGTGGGTGCCCAAGTCCAAGCCCTAATTTTCTTCTCAAATCTACAATTCTGACAGTCTGTAATGCTTTCCTGCAACTCCACTTCTTTCGCTTCCAAAACCTGTAACCTGCAATCACAGAAAAGTGGGTTGGGGGTTGTTGTGTTTAGAGGCTTGCCTTGGTCAAGCCCCGGAGAGACATTCAAGTCTTCCGAACACCATTGTCAGATAAAGAGTGCATATCCCTACGGGATAGAGGCAAAATCCAAATGATAAATGATCAAAAACATAATAGATATCACCTTGTAGTGTAGATCTCATGGAAGGAAGATGCTCTTCATGCCATGAGGAGATGGAGTCCAATCTGCAATCACAAATACAATTATAACAAAATACTACTCTACAACACAATGAATGCCTTAAATCACTTTCACATAAAGTCACAAGTTCACAATGCCCATCTCTAGTTTACAAATGAAACACTAATCATGCTTATATATGCAACTAAACAACTTCCCACCAAGAAATTCGTAATTCAAACTTGAGGTATCGACGTAGGACCTAATAACAGTCATATAATCAACACACAAAAATAGGTCCTAACCTAAAATAGGGCAGGACTAGGGCGCGGGCACCCAAGTCCTCCCCCTATTTCAGGCAGGATTCATGATAAACACATCCCCTAGGTCCCATTTGCCATGAAACTCAACAGTTTTCTCATCGAGAGTCATCATTAACATGCAAGATTACCTAAATGCATTCTAAAGGACCCAGGAGCTAAACCTTAGGAGAGAAAAGCCCCCAAGGGGACATTTTCCGATGTAACATATAATAGTACAAATCTCCAAATCAAACCTCTAAGCTAAGGTATAATAGTTCTCTCAATAAAGTGTATATATATATATATATATTTAAACCTCTATAGTAATTATTTTAGAAGAGAGATTTGTTACACAAAAGGATAAACCAGAGGAAAATTGATGCAAAAATAAATGATATGGTTCATTACGTTATTCACAAAGGAATAATACAAAGATATATACAACCACATTTACCAAAAATAGATAAAGTGAATAAAATAAATCTCATGATGTTTGAAACTTGCTGGTGTTGTCAGTGATGTCAACCTCTAACAGGTAGTTCACTTGGCTTCCAAGTGCTTTTGAGAAAATTTGAATTAAGAAGGTGTGCAGTGTGACAGAGTTGTGCTCAGTGTTGTGCTCCACATTTCTTCCTAGTTGAAGATATGCCTGTGCAGTTTGCAAGTGTTGATTAGAGGTGTTATATCCATAATTTGAGGTTCTGGATCGTACGGCAATGGAAGATGTGTTTGACAGTGTTTGCCTTTGTAAAAGACTATCTGGGAGAAATGAGATTGCTCTGCATTTCTCTGCACTAAGGTTTCTTATCCTATGGATCTGGAGATGTGCTTATATAGTCTATATCTACATTTCCTTGAATTTTCCAGTGTTGGGTTGCTCTGCAACATCAGTTCTTGTGTTGGTGTTCAGTGGTAGTGGGTCCTGATGTACATAATGAAGATATTCTTTGTGTTAGATGGTTGCGGTAGTGTTGTAGAAGTTTTTGATGATGTTGAATGTTGTGGAAAGGTGTGTGGATATTATGGAGTGTATCTCTGTGGTCCGCATGATGTGTTTGGACTTGGAGAAGCGTGGATGTGACTGTTAGCTCAAGTTTGGCCAACCTAACTTGAAGGCGCCATTTGCGGAGGTGCCTCTTAGATTGTGGATGTGTTGAGTAGCTTGGTGATATAGATTCAAGTCCTAGTTAACCCTTGGCATGGTCCACTTTCACTTCTTCCCACCATGGAAGTGTTTGTTGCTGACCTAATTGGTATTACACGTTTAAGGTGTACACTCTTCATTAGGACTAACCTAATTGAGATAGGTCTTGGTTGTGGATGGTATAAATGCAAGATAAAGTTGTGTGGAGCAAAGTAGAGAAGATGTTGCAAATGTGAATCAAGGGTAGTGAGTTGTGTGTGAGCTTAAATGCTTATGACTCTGAAATGTAGTGAGTAGAAGGTGTCTACATTTCAACGTGCTTGAAGTTGTTGGAGGTAGTGAGCCAAAGGTTGTGGATAGCAAGAAGTTGCAGTGGTGGATCTCTCATGTTTCTTTGAGATAGTGAATCTCTCTATAACAATTTTTTCCTATTCTTCTCTCTTCTACACAGTGAGTCCTTCTGGGTAGTGAGCCTTTCTTTTGGCCAGTGAGCCCTTGACAGTGAGTGTATTTGATTTCGGTGTTATTATTCATATATATGTGAGTTAATGCTCATCGTGGTTTTTCCCTTCTTAGGTTTTCTATGTAAATCTAGTGTTCTTATGTGTTTGGATGTGTTTGCATTAATGCTTCATATGTTTACATTCTACTAATGCATAATAAGAGATTGATGTTTGGAATTGCTTTGAGGGTTTAAAGATTTAATAGAAAACTGATTCACCTCCCCTCTCAGTTGTCTTGTGCTTTCTAAAAATTGGTATCAAAGCTAAGTTCCCTAAAGAATCTTAACCTCTTGGGGTAGATCCGGATGGCGCACAGGAAAAGTATTGAGGTTCCAGTGTTTGATGGAACAAATTATGCTTTTTGGAAGACCAGGATGGAAAGATTTCTCATCTCATTGGGATATGGTGTATAGAAGC
This sequence comes from Cunninghamia lanceolata, assembly GCA_027924645.1. Classification (NCBI taxonomy): domain Eukaryota; kingdom Viridiplantae; phylum Streptophyta; class Pinopsida; order Cupressales; family Cupressaceae; genus Cunninghamia; species Cunninghamia lanceolata. The sequence goes on from BSBN01000614.1 coordinate 2,691,053, forward strand.
TAGTTGAGAAAAAGTATACTATACCTACTAATAGTCCAAAGGATGAAGATTAGATTAAAGAATATGAGAACAATGGCAAGGCAAGGATTGCTCTTCTAAACAGTCTTTCTGATTCTGAATAAGTGAAGGTAATGAGCTACAAAATTGCACATGAGATCTGGGAGAAGCTGGAAAGTACCTACGAAGGAGATGAAAAGGTCAGGCAAGAAAAGATGCAAATATTGAAGACCAAGTTTGAAACTTTGAAGATGTCTGAAGATGAAAATATTGCAAGCTACATGCCGACAGTGGATGAAGTTGTCAACTCCATCAATGGTCTTGGTGGAAAGTTGGAGGAAAGTGAAGTGGTAAAGAAGGTACTAAGAACTCTTCCAAAATCTTATAGTGCTAAAGTTTCTGCTATTGAAGAAACTCAAGATCTAGATAAGTATTCTAGGGATAAAATGTTTGGTGCTCTAACTACTTTTGAGATAAGAGAATTTGGTCAAGAAGATTCAAGAAAGGAAACTGCTTTTAAGGCTAGAAAGACAGAAAAGAAGGTTGAACTAGATCAAGATGACTTTGATGAAGTGGAAGAAACTTTGTAAGCAGATTGAAAAAGGGCTCTAGAAAATACAGAGGTAAGTTACCATTCAAATTTTTCAGTTGTGGAAAGATAGGTCATTATGCTTCAAAATGTCCAATCAAAAATTCAAATGAAAAAAACAAGGACAACAAAGGTAAATCATTCAAGAGGAGTTATTATGTTAAAGAAAATGACAATATATTTGATGATGAGTCTGACTATCCAGATGATGAAAGTGGTGAATGCTTGTTCATGGCATTGAATGTTGGAACTAATTCTACTAACTCTAAAAGATACATAAAGGAAACTACTCTAGAATCAAGGCACAACATCAAAGGAGCTTTGGTAACTGCTTTTTATGCAAGAGAAGAGGAGAACAACTAGTTAATTGATAGTGGGTGTTCAAATCATATGACAGGTGATAAGAATACGTTTGTTAAGCTTGAGAAGTTTGATGGAGGATATGGTAAGTTTAGAGATGATGCATTTACTAAAATCTGTGGAAGAGGTTAAATCAGTTTTGATGGCAAGCATAATACATATGATGTTCTTTATGTCAAGGGTCTCTGGCATAATTTTCTAAGTGTAGGACAAATGTGTAGAAAATGATATAACCTTGTGTTTCAAGATGGTGGTTGTGAAATCAAAAAAGAAATCTCTGGAACTCTGATTGCTACAGGAACAAGGACAAAAGGAAATATATATCATCTCAAAGGTGCTAATGGTATGTGTTTCATAACTCAAGTTAATGAAAGTTGGCTATGGCATAGAAGAATGTGTCACATCAATTTTGATAGCTTGGTAAGGATCAACTCTACTCAAGCTGTGAGGGATCTACCAAGAATTACAAAGCCTATCAATGCAACGTGCAAGGAATATCAGATTGGGTAGCAAATAAGGAAGAATTTAAAGATCAAGGAGTATTCTACCAATGGACCTCTAGAGTTGGTGCATACAGATCTATGCAGACCTACAAGAGTAGGAAGCTTTCAAGGTGATAGGTATTTTATGTTCTTGATTGATGATTACTCTAGAATGAATTGAGTAACTTTTCTCAAAGAAAAATAAGAAGCTCTAGATAAGTTTAAAGCATACAAGATTATGGTTGAAAATGAAATTGATATGAAAATCAAGTGCTTGAGGTCTGACAGAGGTGGTGAGTTCACCTCCAATGAGTTTAACTACTTTTGTGAAGATCATGGAATAAAGAGGCATTTGTTAGCCCCTAGGACTCCTCAACAGAATGGAGTTGAGGAAAGAAAGAACATGACCATTCAGGAAGCAGCAAGGACAATGTTGAAAGAAGCAAATCTACTAGATATCTATTCAAGAGAAGCTATTCACATTGTAGTCTACATACAAAACAAAGTGCAAGCAAGGGTCAACAGTTCAAAGACTCCATATGAACTGTGGTATGGAAGAACTCCTACTATCAAATATTTTAGAGTATTTGGAAGCAAGTGCTAAATTAGGAGAGATGAAGAAAACTTGGGAAAGTTTGATACAAGATCAGAGAAAGGAATATTCCTTGGATATTCCACAAAGAGCAAGGCTTACAGGTGTTACAACAAGAGGCTAAAGAAGCTGGTTGAAAGTGCAAATGTCAAAGTGGATGAGGATCCACATCAAAGCTCAGTAATGATAGAAGAATATGAATCTGATGAGCCCCCTTGCAGAAAAGAAGAAAGTGAAGAAGAAAAGGAAAAGGAGATGCAATTTGATGAAGAAGATGCTCCAGAAAGGGTTCCTAAGACTCCCAAGTATGTGTAGAAGAATCATTCTGAAGATTAGATCATTGGAGATAAGAACAAAGGTGTGTTAACAAGAAGGAATATTGCTATGGCAGATGAACAAGTAAATTTGTGTTTGCTGTCTACAATAGAACCCAAAACAGTGACTGAAGCATGCAAAGATGAGAATTGGATCAAGGCTATGGAAGAAGAACTGATGCAGATTGAGAAGAATTAGACTTGGGAATTTGTCCCAAGACTAGCAAACAAAAATGTGATAGGAACTAAATGGGTCTTCCAGGACAAATTGAATGAAAATGGAGAAGTAGTAAAAAATAAGGCTAGGCTTGTGTGTAAATGCTACTCACAAGTGGAAGGAATAGATTATGAGGAAACATTTGCTCCAGTGGTAAGATTAGAGGCCATTAGAATGTTCTTGGGCCTTTGCATCTCATAAGGACTTCAAAGTCTATCAGATGGATGTGAAATCTACATTCTTGAATGGAGATTTGGAAGAGGAAGTATACATTGAGCAACCGGAAGGGTTTCAGTTATCAAAAGATCTAATTATGGTCTGCAGATTGAAGAAGGCACTATATGGACTCAAACAAGCTCCTAGAGCATGGTATGCAAGGTTGGATAGGTACCTACTGCATAATGTTTCAAAAAGGGCACTGTAGATAGCAATATGTATTCCAAGGTTGAAGAAAATCAAATCCTAAAATTGTGGAAGTGTATGTCGATGATATAATCTTTGGAGGTAATGAAGGTATGTGCAAGAGATTTGTAGAAGGTATGTGCAAGAGATTTGTAGAAGATATGCAGAAATAATTTGAAATGTCAATGTGTGGGGAAATGAATTTCTTCCTTAGGTTACAAATCAGTCAATCAGAAAAAGGTATTTTCATTTCACAATCAAAGTATGCTAAGGAAATGTTGAAGAAGTTTGGAATGGAAGACTCCAAACCAGTTGTAAGTTAAGATAAGATGATGAATCTCCTAAGACTAATCAGATCAAGTATAGATCAATGATTGGTGGACTGTTATACCTGACTGCTACTAGACCAGATACCATGCATGTAGTTTGCCTTGTGGCTAGATTTCAAGTTGATCCCAGAGAGTCACATGTTTTAGTAGTAAAGAGAATATTTAGATACTTGAAAGGTACTCCGGAGTTTGGCCTATGGTATCCTAAGGACACGAATTCCTCCCTGAGTGCATATAGAGATGCAGATTGGGCATGATGTAAAGATGACAGAAGAAGTACAAGTGGTGGTGCTTTCTTTTTGGGAAGCAGACTTGTCTCATGGTTAAGTAAGAAATAGGATTTAGTGTCATTATCTAGTACAGAGGCAGAGTACATTGTAGCATCATCTTGCTTCACACAAGTGTTGTAGATGAAGCAAACATTGAAGGATATCAAAGTGTCATATGATGAACCTATTCCTATATTATGTAATAATACAAGTGCTATCAACATTTCAAAGAATCCAGTAATGCTTTCAAGGAAAAAGCATATTTCAATCCGATATCACTTCTTTAGAGAGAAGGTTGTAGAGAATGAGGTAAAATTGGAGTATGTGCCTACTAAGGACCAAATTGCAAATATATTTACAAAGGCTCTTCCTAAAGATACTTTTGAGTATCTTTGACAGAAGTTAGGGGTTATTGCCCCTCCTTTTAATTAGATGCATAAGTGTATGCAGCTGTCTAAGAGGCATCTCAAGATACATTCTTAGTCTTGGACTAATGTTGGAGGCTACCTCTCAAGGGGAGTAGGTATTGATTGGTGCAATGAGATGGAGCATATCTTATGACCCTAAGGAGAAAAATGCAAAAAACTAAAAGTAGTGGAGAGAAAGAGTAAGTGCTTGCTGGTGTTGCAAGTATGGCCCTTTGCCATTGATGTCAAAGGGGGAGAGAATGAAAGTGGTTGAAAAACCATTGTGCAGGAAAGTGTGTTAAGAGTAAGAGTTGTTCCAGTCAGGGGGAGTAAAGTGTGTGAAGAATAAGAGTTGTTCCAGTCAAGAAGAGTACTACTGAGCTGCTAATTGATTGATTTAGGTCTTGATGGTTTTTCAAAAAGTTGGTGTTGCCATTAATGACAAAGGGGGAGATTGTTGGAAACTTGCTAGTGTTGTCATTGATGTCAACCTCTACCAAGTAGTTCACTTGGCTTCCAAGTGCTTTTGAGAAAATTTGAATTAAGAAGGTGTGCAGTGTGATAGAGTTGTGCTCAGTGTTGTGCTCTGCATTTCTTCCTAGTTGAAGATATGCCTGTGTAGTTTGCAAGTTTTGATCAGAGGTTTTAAGAGGTGTTATATCCATAATTTGAGGTTTTGGGTCGTGCGGCAATGGAAGATGTGTTTGACAGAGTGTTTGCCTATGTAAAAGACAATATGGGAGAAATGAGATTGCTCCACATTTCTTCGCATTAAGGTTTCTTATCCTGGAGATCTGGAGATGTGCTTATACAGTCTATATCTACCTTTCCTTGAAGTTTCCAATGTTGGGTTGCTCCGCAAGATCAATTCTTGTGTTGGTGTTTAGTGGTAGTTGATCCTGATGTACATAATGAAGATATTCTTTGTTTCGGATGGTTGGGTAGTACATTGCAAAAAATTTTGATGATGTTGAATGTTGTGGAAAGGTGTGTGGATATTGTGGAGTATCTCTCTATGATCACATGTTGTGTTTGGACTTGGAGAAGCATGGATGTGGCTGTTAGCTCAGGTTTGGCTAACCTGGCTTGATGGTGCCATTTACAAAGGTGCCTCTTGGATTGTGGATGTGTTGAGAAATTTGGTGATACAGATTTGAGTCCTAGTTAACCCTTGACATGGTCCACTTTCACTTCTTCCCATCGTGGAAATATTTGTTTTCGACCTAACTGGTGTTACACATTTGAGGTGTACATGCTTTATTAGGATCAACCTAATTAAGATAGGTCTTGGTTACGGATGGTTTAAATGCAAGATAAAGTTGTGTGGAGAAAAGTAGAGAAGATGTTATGAATGTTAATCAAGGGTAGTGAGTTGTGTGCGAGCTTAAATGCTTATGACTCTAAAATGCAATGAGCAAAAGGTGTCTACATTTTAGTGTGCTTGAAGTTGCTCGAGGCAGTGAGCCAAAGGTTGCAGATAGCAAGAAGTTGCAGTGGTGGATATCTCCTATTGATCTGAGATAGTGAATCTCTCTGTAATAATTTTCTTCTATTCTTCTCTCTTCTAGACAGTGAGTCCTTCTGGGCATTGAGCCCTTGGTAGTGATCCTTTCTTCTGGGCAGTGAGCCTATTTGATTTTGGTGTTGTTATTCATATATATGTGAGCTAATCCTCACCATGGTTTTTCCCTTCATGGGTTTTCCACGTAAATCTAGTGTTCATATGTGTTTGGATGTGTTTTCATTAATGCTTCATATGTTTGCATTCTGCTAATGCACAATAAGAGATTGATGTTTGGAATTGCTTTGAGGCTTTAAAGTTTTAATAGACAACTAATTCACCCCCCCTCTCAATTGTCCTACGCTTTCTAACACATGCCACATGTCACAAAGCTCTCAATCTAATAAAAGAAAAAACTCCCTAAAAAGACTCCCTAATAAACTTATGGTAATGTGTGAATATAATTTCACACCAACACCCCACCTTAAGTGCAAATTAGGGAGGCTATATGCATAAGCCAAAAGGGAATATGGCTCCCAACAATAAGGCCTTATTAGGTACCCATTTACAAAAAATATCTCTCATAACTAGAGAAAAGGAGAAAACCCTAGTGGGAAAAAGCTCCTCTCCAAAAGAGAGAAAACAACAAACATGTGCAAGTGATGGATTACAAACAACCAAGCCCATCACAAATACATAATGAATACCCCCCATAGGAGAGAGTGAATGAATGAAATGAGATGTCCCCTTAAAGAAGTAGCTCCTATGCCAATGGTGAATGCTTGAAGATAGAACATAATCCACTACCTGCAAACAACATTTCTCCCCTTCAAAAGAAAAAGATCCACTGGTGAATGTAGACGCAACTCCTAGAAAATCTAGATGAAAAGGGAATCCAAATCCAAATAATTGCCTCTGAATGCAACTTGGGTATCCTCATGCAAGAAAAAGATGTCTCCTCCAAATCAGGAATTGAATGCCCAATCAAAGAAGTGGAATTGGAAAGGATTGCATTAGGAAGCATAAAAGATAAGATGACATCATTTCCATTAAAGAGGTCATGCAAATCCTCAATGTTGTCCTCCAAATCTAAAATGTGAGACTTCACAAGCAAGAATGATATGTCTAATAAGAAGGAGTTCCAATGAGGTGGATCTAGAAGACTGGAATGATCTTGATCTAAAGAGTCAACCAAAGCAATAGGTGATTTAGATGATGGAGATGAGATCTCAATGCATGTCATCTGACTACATTTCTCATCCCTAAATGAAGTGTCCACACAAGATGCATGAACAGTTGATATATCTGTAGATGCTAGATTAGAAGAATCTAGCAAACTGATGTCATTTTCTATGTAAAGTTGTCTCAATTAAAAAGTTCATAAAGATCTTTTAAATCAAGTTTCTTTACATGCATTTATCTATAGTATGTATTTTCTTTCCACAGTAATCATATTTAACTTTTCATAGATTAGGAGAAATGATTACAACCAACAAAAAAAATTTAGAAATAATGAGCTAGAATGAAGCCCACCTAATAAAACAAAACTCGTCCAGGTGCCAAAATATCTAGGATATCAACTAGAATGTAAATACCTAACAAAATAAATAAAAGATACTTGGGGTTGAGTCTAAAAAATCTTACGGATGGCTGCGAAGAGCTCATCAATACCTTTCCAATGCCTATAAAAACTCCAAAAATGGACAAATTAGGCGAAAGTTATGAGCTCAGGAGCCAAAAAAAGATAATATGGACTTCAAACAACAAAAATAAGCATATGCAATACAAACTAGAAAAATCACTAGCACCACTATGAAGTGCTCAAAACCATATTTCTGATGCCTATAATTTTATGAAATTTTGATTCTATAGGCCCAAGTTATGCCAAAAAGAAAAATAACACCTCTTTTAGGCAAGAAAATGGGGCAAGTGGCTCTCTAGATGGATAGGATGTGACACTTGGGTGGTCGAGTAGTGGATCAATAGGTGGAAGCAACAACAATGGCAGTTGAATGGTAGTCTGCAGGTGCATGGGTGGTTAGGTGGTTGTTGGGTGGTGAAACTAGTAGATCCTCTAGACTGAGTAGTGGACAAAGGGTGGTTTGTAGGTGACAAATTGAGCGGTGTGACTTGTGGGTTAAGCCCTACAGGACAAGACGTGACCCAAGGCCTATGGGCCCATATGACTATGGAATGTAGAGATTTAAACTCCTACCCTAACATCCCAATTGTTGGAAAATAAAAAACCCCCACAGAATTTCAAACCGTAGTGTAGAGAAAATATTTGTCAAAAAACCCACCAGACAAAAACCAAACTAGAGCTAGAGCCTGTAAACCTATGCACTGATGGCATACAACATATGGACTTGTATGGTCGGATAGATCCATATGGTTGTACAAATTTTCTAGAAAAAATGTAAACCCCTAAAAAATGCCCAAAAAGTTCTAGAGTCTAATTTTGATGAAATTTATCTTGAAATATAGGTTTTGACACTTCTAGACTCATCATTGGAGTCTATTTTACTGTAGGATGCACTGATTACAACCTCATAGTAAAAACCTTCACAAAAATGAGAAGAAACTTACATATATGTTCTTTGATACCATGTTCGAGTCACTCAAGGACTCACAGGAGCTAAGGATCTTTGTAGTAATTCTTCTACAAGATAGAACCACTAATCAAAAGCATAAACTAGAGAAAAATTGATGTAAAAATAAATGATATGGTTCATTACATTATTCATAAAGGAATATTACAAAGAGATAGATACAACCACATTTGCCAAAAATAGACAAAGTGGATAAAAGAAAGCTCATGACATATGTCACAAAGCTCTCAAGCTAATAAAGGAAAAAAACTCCCTTAAAAGACTCCCTAACAAACTTATGATAATGTGTGAATATAATTTCATGCCAACAACAATAACATCAAACTTAACGTACAAATTTTAGTGTTATGTATAAAGCAATATGTAAATGAAATGGAGAGCACATAAAAAACTAACAAACCATAATAAATCAACACATAACACTAAATGTGTTGAATACAAGGAATACTAAGAGGGGGGGTGAATCAGTATTCTGTAAAACTTTTCTTTCACATATTCATTAATTCATTTACCAAATTCAATAACATGAAGGCAAAACAAACATAAGTAGAGTAACCACAAAGTCATAACACATAGACACCAGGATTTTTACGTGGAAAACCCAAAGAGGGAAAAACCACGGTGAGTGTTAGCTCACAATATATTATGATAGAAATATCAGATTACAAAAGGCTCACTGCCATAGGGCTCACTGCCCAAGGACTCACTATCCAAAGAATTTCTCACTGTAGGTGGACTCACTGTCCACTAAGAAAGAAATATAGAAGAGAGAAAAGAAATGGCTCACTGCCAAAAGAAGAATTGTTACAAGTGCATCTACCAATCTTGTGATATAGTTCCAATGAGGCTCAGTATATAGATTCAAAGCTTTTCATCTTTTCCTACCCTACTTTTCTGTTCTACTCACATAAGCCTTGTTCGGCAAAACTCTATTTTTCTTCACACTGATCTAATCGCAAAAGCAGACTTAATTTGTACATTCACATTACTCGCAACACTTACTTCACATTCACATAAAAATCCATCCAATATATATATATATCCGCACACAGATTTGGATCTTAATTAGGTCGGCTGAAAACAAATAGTACTTGTATACAAAAGTAATATCGAGTCGGTCTCAAATCTTAACTCAATTTTCAATGCGGACCTATATAAACTCTTAAGTATCTTCATTTAGATGCAAACACATTATAGAACCACTTAAGAAGTCGATCCAATCAATAGATTTCAACCACATACCAATTTACCTTCTGTGTCGGCCTTATTCTTAAGAACATACTTAATTGCTTTATTTGTCAGCTCATAGCTTCAAATATGATCATTATGAAACTCTAAAATCCTTGTAATGATTCATTACTGATCCCTTATCATATCTTTAGAACCGCAGAGCATAATATTCAACTACAAACAAATGCGGATCTTAGAACTGTCACTCAGTCACTGTGAAGCACTGTCAGACTATAAGTCGATAAAGGACAACTTGTAGAATGCGATCAAGAGAACTTCAGAAGCTATAAATTTGGATTTAGGTAGTCATAATAAGTATCTTTACTACCTCATAACCGCAAGACAAAATATGCAAAAACGGAGGAATGCAAACCCTTTTACTCTGGTATTGTACACTATTCCTAACTTAAGTTTTTCTCACCCAAACTTAGCTAAATCATAGTATGTCTTTCAAAGATCTTCAGGACCTGCAAAATTGAATATAACACCTTCAAACAATTGCAAACAACATACCTGAACCACACACTGTGATCTTCAACTACGGAGGCATACCATTCCTATCACTGTCAATCACTCTGTATACTATCCATACTTAGTCATTCTGGCTAAGTAGTCTTCCAGACTGAAATCCCCTTTACCAAATCTTGTTGCCATCAATGACAACATTCTACATAAACCAACGGAGTAGTGTCTCTTTGACTATGTTGCCAACAAAATGTATATGGAGAAAAAAAATCTGGAAAAAAATTCCACCATGAAAGAGAGGCTCAAGTATGTATTAATCTCGTGAAACAATATTACATAATCAACACACTTTTCTCTTCAATCCATCATCACTTTGGTAACACATGTGTACCTTTAATAACCTGGCATGAAACTACTATCTCATGCCTCCAATATATAGAACAATGAGAGAGGAAAAAGCATATATGATTTCCCAAAATAATGGATTGCCAAAACCATGGTATAATGAAAAACCCATGCCCCACTTGAAGAGCATCTTTCGAGAATAGTAAATCATAATGAATGACTTCACATGAGCATAATCAATGTATCCATGAATAGAAAATATAACTCCAAAGGCATCTTTGACCAATAACTCTTTGATAGCTCACATCTCCAATTATAGAACTCCATTATAGGAACCACAACTCATGTGGGGCTCATTTGTCATAACAAAGATCCTCCACTCCCTTTTCTAGCACCTAGAATTGGAAAAGTGCAATAAGTGAGTTCAAGTCAATTTGTAACCACCACCATAATGATCCACCTCCTTCATGAATGCCACTACAACTAATATTTCAAGGCAAGGAGAATTAATAGTAAAATAATAATATATCTTAACAACATGGGCATCCAAGTACCCATTCCAAGATTGTTGGAGATATAATATTAGTACATTAGGATTATAATTAAATATCACACTTTCCTAACATTCTCCCAATTGATATTATGCATTGCCATGCCATCCATAGGAACCATAAAATAAATCAAGTATAGGATCCAAGGCCAATGGCCTTTTCACACCAAGAGAACTTCTCCATGTTCACTAGCATTGTAAAGGAATCTACAATATGATCCAAAGTATCTACCTTTTAACACATGACCTTACCATTTTCTACTATCTCACACACAAAATAATATTAAACATCAACACATTTAGTACAAGCATGGTACATGGGATCATTAGCAAAGCAAATAGCACACTGACTAACACAACCAATTCTAACCACCATACAATCAAAACCAATATAGGGGAACACAGTCTCTGTAACCATATCACCTCCTTAGAGGCATGTGTGGTAGTCATATACTCTACTTTGGTGGTAGACAAAGCCAATATTGGCTACCTCTTACTCATCCAACTCATTACACCACCAAAGAAAGAGAACACATAGCCACTACTGGACCTTTGACTATCCAAGTCACTTACTCAATCTGCATTGGCTAATCCCACAATAGTGTTGGAAATCACATATTTTTTTAGAAAAAATAATAATTTAATCCTAGAGGGTTTCCATCTAAGATAGTTTGATTGAAGGGAGTTAGATCAAAACCCCTTAGATCAAACTCCCTTGGATAGAACCCCTTTAGGCTTAAATCAAACCCTCATTAGAGTCTCCTCCGTACCTATCAAAATGTTGACAAAAAAACAATTTTGCTTCACCTTTTGGGGATCAAATTAAGTCATTTGGATATATCATTTTGTAATTATGTATCCCTTAGTATTAGCTTTCCAAGAATTATAATATGCATTATGTTTGCTTTGTTGTTATATTTTTTAATTTTTTTATAATGAATGTAGGTCCATCATGAAAAAACAATGACCTTTATTCAAGACACTAGGAAAAATAACAAACATTGTTAGAAAAATCTTTAAAAAATTCATGCACTCCACATAGATGTCTTTGTTTCAATAAAAAAAAAAAAATAATTTTGATATATATGCTGGAGAAATCTATTACAAAATAATATAGGTCTGAAATTTTTTTAGTCCTAATTCAAAAATTAATAATAAATATAATATTTAATAAAAAATTACAAAAAAATATCCATACATTAGAAAATGGAGTTAATGGTATAATTCCAATAAATCATGAAAAAAATTATTTTAAGTAAACATTATGTGTTACAGAATAATGTCACTCAATAAAAAATAATAGAAAAATAAAGATTGATCGAAAAATTTAAAAAAAATGATAGAAATAATTCTTTAAAAATTAAAAAAAAATATAGCTTGAATCTACATAGAAAATTCCATAACTCATTAGTTTACATGAACCTTAAATTTGTGACCGTGTTCCCTATAATTGACACAAATTAAAAATGCTAAAAAAATATTGATTTTGAGTGCCCACTTAGGCTAAAAATTGGGACACACTATTGTGGAATAAGTCCATCCACAAAGTCATGTACGTCTAATGAATTATCCACATTATTAGTGCCATGATAACACAAACAATAATCAAAAGTTTCTCACAAATATCTAAACACCCTCTTAACATATGTCCAATGCTCCTTACTAGGGTTAGACATATTTAATTGCTCAAAACTCCCACTACTTGGGCAATATCCAGTCTAGAGCAAATCATTGTATACATTAGGCTACCAATTTAGCACTAGCATGAGGCATATTATAAATATCCTCAAAATCATCATCTGACTTGAGACACATATCTAATGAAAGCTTAGTACCAATGAGAAAAGCAATACTCACAGGTTTGCAATCAAGCACACTAAACCACTGCAAAATGGTATCAACATACTTTGAATTAACCAAAGTTTTTTGTGTACTTGATCCTTGTTTCAATCTCTATACCAAGAATTTAATTTGTAGCCCCCAAATATTTCATATCAATTGTGTCAAAAAGCTAAGTTTTGATCTCCCTAATCATCACATTTCCATTACCAATAAACATGATGTCATCCACATACAAGACAATGATTAGAACTTGATCATCAATAACTTTAACATAAACATGGTGATCTTCCTTGCTCCTAACAAAATCCATTTTCAGTACAAATGCATCAAACTTCTAGTACCACATAAGGGGTGACTGCTTTAGACCATACAATGATCATTTCAACCTACAAACCAAATATTCCTTCCCCTTCACAACAAAACCATCAAGCTATATATATATCCTCCTCAAGATCCCCATTCAAGAAAGTAGTTTTAACATCCATTTTCTCAATCTCAAAATCATAAGCTACAACAACAAATAATAGGAATCTAATAAAGAAAAATTAGAAACAAGAGAGAATATTTCACCAAAATCAACTCTCTCTCTAGGAGTATCCCTTGGTCACTAGTCTAGCCATGTACTACGCTAACTATCTTTCTTCTTTGAATTTCTTATACACCCAATTGCATTCAATTGCCTTTCTTCAGAAAAACTAAGTAGATCCTAGGGGTCACATTCGCCTAAAGCCATCATCTCCTCCTACATGGTTTGCATCCAAGACTCACTATCCTCCAAAGAGAGAGCCTCCCTGAAATATCTTAGTTCATTGTCAATACATAACAAAGAAAGTACACAATCTAAATCTAGTGGGTTACACCTATCAACTAGGATGGTTCTTGTCATAGTCTTTGGGTTGTAATACCTAGGTGTTCATGTATTTATCCAATTAAATCAACCCACTTAGGTGGATTTAAAGAGCTGGTCATTGTAACATTCGTATGGGAGGTTGGGGAAAGGATCAGAATTGTCATCTTTAGTAAAGGCCTACTGAGAATAATTAGAGTAGCCAATGAGATCCTATCAAGATCTAAGACACTATGCAGTTTCTTGGAGGGAGAAGTCTATATAGGCCACCTTTCACTTTCCTTTAGAGTTGGAATCTAAGGCATGATCTGAAGAAGCAACCACTGGAATAGAAGTTGATGGTTATTCAGGGGATTTTCCCATTCTCTGATTGACATTACCAGCTTATAGACCATGCTTTGAATAAATGGAAGAGGGAACACATGCCATGGGTGAGAGAGCAATTGGTCTGGGTGAAGGAGAGGCCTCAACATTAATGGTGTATTGTTTGTTATTCATCACATGATGTAGATCATTAAATACGGTCAAAAGGAACCTAATAAAAATAAAGAATCATGAACCATCATAAGCAAGAGAATAGAAGATACCATGACAAAAGATGCACCTAGAGACAAATCATAAGAATAATAAAGATCATGAGAAAAGGTGCCATGATAATGCAAAGAGAATTGAGAGACTAATGGTGTAAGGCAATAAAAAAACTAAGATAAAGGTATTTATGGATTCCAAATTTCTTATAAATAGGATGATGGAACAATAAGCAAGAGATCATCTAGCTCCATATAGCTAATTAATAGCAAAAAATGTAGTTGGGCACCAAGAATTCATCATATCTAAGAGCAACACCAAGAAAAACACTTAAACTACCAAAAAGCCAGAGACTTAAGGATTAAGAATTCCAAATCCATGCAAATATAAATTTGAGAGAGAAATAGAGGACACCTAAAATAATATCTATCTAGCTCCATGAGGTGCCAAGAACACTACAGCTTGACTTCTAAAAGAATTTTCTACAAACCCAAGTTGTCTTCCACTGTACTTTGGAAACATAGAAAACACCCAAGTATCATCTTAATTGATATGAATTAAGTGGTTAAATTCATATATTTTGGGGTCTTTGAGTCCTATCTTTTAGGGTGTTGTTTTTATTCATACATGTTTTAGTACAACAACAAACAAATTTGATTGTACAAAAATGATTAGCAAAGCCTAATTTGGCTCTAGCACCATGCCAGAGATATGAATCTTAGGCAACTAACCATTAAACATATAAGAAATAGAAATAAAAATGATACTCAAGACATTAACACAATACACATAATATACATGGGAAAAACATTTCGATAAAAAACCCCATAAAGTATCATCTAATTTTGAGGAAACTTACAACAAGTCTGTATAAATATAGACATAAAAAGAGCCTAGATATTACATATCTTCTTCCTATCCTTCTTCCCTAATGGCCTCAAATGTATATAAAATGAATTTATTAATATATCTCTTATGCTCTATAAGAGCCTCCACATATACAACAATGTATATGTGTAGTGTCGTAAAATGTGCACACTAACATTTTACACTTAGTTTAGCTCCTGGTTGGACCTATTTTAACACCTTTTTGAACTTAAAACGATGAAAATATCGATCCTAATAAATAAAACCGATGGAATCAACTTAGGACTAGACTAAGACCTCTATATTGTACACTTTCTGGAGTTTGTGGGCTAAAGGTCCAAGGCACCAAGCACCCTGGTCCCACTTGGGAACTTTAGCCCCACTTTTTAGTGTTGGCTTAGGACACTTCTTTGGTTTGTATTTGTTTGCCTAAGTAAGTTTTATTTATCATGAATGAGTGGGAATGTATATTTAAATGCGTGTTATAGTTCATTTTACACCTAGATGCATGCTAGAGGATTAATGTGAAGTTTGCTCTCATATTGTGTTCTATGCTAAAGGATTCTTCATGCTTGGAGTGTTATCTTCTTGTGAATGCTATTGAAGTTTGTTTGCAAGCTTTGAAGGAAGTTTGAAGCCCTCTTCATCACTCTCCTTTGTTGGTGTAGGATCTTAAGTCATCTTCATCAACTAAGGTCACATCTTTTGTGGTTATCATCATCATTATCATTCATTATCTATCATATTATTAGAGATCTGGCCTCTGCCCTCCTAGGGCACACACTCTTGGATCTAATCATCACTATAGTGGAGGTGGGAACACCAACACGGGGTTTGACTGAGGCAGCTCTTATACATAGTACAACCTTTTTCTCTTGTGTGCAGGTCAGAGAAACATGTTTCTGGAGCTAATTTCCAAGAAGAAGGCAGAGCAAATAGGTATAGGCCTAGTGACATCTAAGTTTCTACTAAACCCTAGAAAATGCATAGGGAACCCAAGCACCTTGGTCTTAGGCATTTCTGCTACAAGATCCAGGTTCTGAATCTTCCTCTGACCTCTGTTATACTTTTTGTTTGTTGTGATCTATTTCTGACAATTAGTTATAGTCTTATCTTCATCTTCTAGGGTTTGATCATTAGTCTTAGCTTGCTTGTTTGACTTTGGTTGAACTTAGTTGATCCATCTATATACAACAAAAGAGAAGAACCCCTGTAGTTTGGATTTGCTTCTTGGGTAGAAGCCAAGCTTGGTTTGTGCCCCAATGTTTGTAGAAGAGGGTTTTGACCTAGTTTAACTCCTTAGGCTAGATCACTCTTTTCTACACTACATTTTGGTGAACCTGTCATTTCTTGCACCTTTGCATCCTTCTTCTTTCAGATCTGAGTTGTTTATCACTCTAGATCTGATTGGGAGTGAGTTCATTAATCATTGGCATTCATACATAGTTAAATTTTGCATAGTTTCAAAAACTAGGGTTTGTTAAAATTTTGCATTTCTAGAAAGTCTTACTAGTTTTGACCCTTGCGTTTATAGATTTGAAGCTTGTTTATATCTTGTTGCATTGATTAGTTTTATTAGATCATTTTCATTTGTTGTACCTTATCATTATTGTTGTTCAAAACATTTTGCATCCCTGCATTTGAAAATTGGAAAAGAAAAAAATGCATAGTTATCACTTTGTTTGCATTTGAAAAGGATAGATCATCATAGCATAATCTAATTTTATGATTTTTGCATCAGATCTGATTGGAATTACAGTAGTATATCATTTTATATTGTTGCATTGTGCATTTGAATCCATTTTATTGCTATAAATTGTCAAAAAATGTGCATTTTTGTGAAACCTAGTTAGTGTTGCATTCTAGGGTTTATGTAAGATAGTTTAATTTCATATTTTACTGCTATCATTTGCATTCCAAATTTGATCTTCCATTGTTCTACAACATCCCACTTGTCATCTTGCATTAAAAGTTGAGGATAGGAACAATTTTGAATTGTTGCCTTTTGGAAAAAGTATTGAAATTTGCGTTTGAATTTAGCATTAGCATTGTTGATATTCAAGGAGATTTGAGTAGAATTGGATTTGATCAAGGGATATTATTGCTTCACTTAAACAAAAACTCAAATCTTTCTTTTGCTTCATCATCCATTTCTTCTATTGGTGAATATCGTGTGTTACTAAAGCTTTTAGACACTTTATGATCTTTGTGACCCAGTGCCCTGATTCTAACCTTCTTGTGAGAAGAAGTTGGTGAATTATGGGTTCAAATGCTATGCATAATGATGATACCAATACATCAAAACCCCAAATTCCTAGTCTTATCACACAAGAAGGTCCTACAATTCTTCCCGATATTCCTACTTCACACCTTCTTGAAGCATCAAACTTACATGAATCCATCAACATTGATGACATTGTGGCTCATGTTCCTTAAGCACAAATTTAGAGATTAGAGATAGGTTTGGCTAATTTCCAGTAATTTGTGAGCATGGAACACATAGTTGAAGAGGCCGTCCTTATTGTTGAGAGTCTACAAAGTCTTTTGCTTAAAGGTCAAGAAGGATTGGAAGTCTTGCATGGAGTTACACATATAGTGCATAACAACATTCTATCTGCATCTAGTTGCACTGAAATGATAACCGATGTCACCTCTTCTAATCAAATAGGGACTCAAGTGTCAGCACCCATACCTACACTCCCTATTCCTACTTATACTTCTACAATTCTCACCACTACCACATGTGTTGGGTTATCCACTGGGAATCCTATTCGTCATTATAGTACCATTCCATATAGGTACATAAATTCTACTCCTAACGTTACTCCACCTACATCTAAACCTCCTATAACATTTCAAAAGGCCATTCATACACCATCACCTAGTCCTTCATTCCAATCTCTACCTGATTCAGCTTCTGATCCTGTCATAAACCAATTGTTGAAGAATATGACCTCCATCCAACAACAATTGGCTAACATGAGTAATAGTCCACCTAAGCCTAGTATGACAACACATTATATCCATAGCCCTTTGTCCTATTCCATCCTAAGAACTCCTATGCTCGATAAGTTTAAGACCCCCCACTTGGAGAAATATAATGGGAAGGGAGGCCCTAACAACCATGTGGCAACTTTTACCACTGTGTGTAGTGATTTCTTCTTTGAGGATGCGATCTTGGAAAAACTCTTTCCTAGGTCACTCGACACAACCTTGGATTGGTTTTACTCGCTACCTCCTAATTCTATAACTTCTTTCACATAATTAGTTAATAAGTTCCTCGAGCATTTTCAAGCGAACATTGGACCTCAAGTCTCTTTAATGGACTTGGTTCATTGCAAACAAGGAACAAAAGAGAAAATAACAAATTTCATGGGCCGTTATCAAGCCCTCTTCTCACAAATCCAATATTCTATTCTCAATGCTGATGTGCAAAGAATATTTATAGGAAACTTACAACCTCACATCCATGATAAAATATTGTTGATGCAATATGATTCATTCACTCATCTTTGCACAACTCTTCATGATTATCAACTTTCAATTAGTCAATATGAGCATAATCCCTCATCAGCTTCATTTGGTAAATTTGAGGCCTCTCATAATCATTTTTAAAAAGACAAAACAAAAACTTTATCAAGATAAATGAAATTTCAGCAAACAACATAAGAAAACATGTGGTGGTGGCGTCATCTCATGCTTCCACCTCTTATAAATTAAAACCAAAAACAAGAAAATTCACACTGTTATTAGAATCTCTTTATGATATCATGACACAACTTTTGTAAAATAATATCATCAAGCTTCCACTCGTTAGACCCCTCAATCCAAGTAAGATGCAATTATCTTCCTTTAATGTGAAGGCCTTTTGTAATTTCACCGCTCCGTTGGTCATGACACTGAAAGATGTATGCATCTTAAACATGAAGTTCAAGACCTCATCTACTCAAATGTCATCCAAGTTGCTAGTGTGAATGACAAAGGGAATAAATTGGTGGCATTTCCTAATCAAGATCTTCAAATATACACTGATCCTCTACCTCATCATGAGTCTAATGTTGTTGATATTTGCATGGTGGACGCTCGCCCTCACAAAGAGTGAGTGGATTTGGAACCTGCTATATCTTTTACTCCACATGATGCTACTATCGAAGCTCCTGATGGGCCTCTTTATATTACTATTCGAATTAATGATAAACCTATTCAGGGTGCTATGATAGATCCCATATGCATGGTGAATGTAGTAACCGAAGATTTTCTCTACATGCATGGTTTACATCAAGCTACATATGATGTACCGGAGATGGCTATTAAAACACATAGTGGGTCTATCCTTCAAACTCTTGGTGCCTTAACTCTTGAAGTTAAGGTTCGGCTAATAGCTTTGGGTGTTCATTTTGTTATCATTCCTACATTAGACCTATTTCATGTGAAGTTGGGCTACCCACGGCTCTGCTTCATGAAGGCGATCCCTTCTATATTTCACAAGTGCTTAAAGTTTCCATTTGAGGAACGTGTGCTTGTTGTACATCACAGTTAGTATCAACATGTTGCTCACAATGGACATTTTTCACTTGACTGCTTTTGGCCACAACCAGTTGGAGATGCCAGACCTAGAGAGGATATATTTTTCTTATCATATTAGAAGTTCAAAGAAAAGAAAATAATAGAGTTATTGCTTAGTAATATCCCCCCTGGTGATGTTCCTAAACCTCCTCGATCTTCTGAGGCAACGGTTGTAATTCCTCCTATACCATAGGTAGTGAATGAATCTAAGCCTAAATCGAAGGTTCTTCCCTGTCCCTGAGTATCTAGTAGATATGCTGAGGTTCCCCCTCTGCCATCCCTTCAAGGACAACGAGGCAACCTTTGTGCACAAAATAGATCTCCCCACAATCGCAATATTACTTTTGTCCCACCTGCCTTTGTAGAGACTAGTGGTATTTCATCGGTTGCAAGGGTTTTATTTCTTGAGGTTTCTCAACCACTTGAGGATGCTCCTTTACTTCCACCCATTTCACAAGTTGAGAAGGAAGAGCATCCCGCATTGAGGAACCCTTCCCCCGTAGTATCCTAGCCTTTGGTGGTTCCTCCTATTTCTTCTAATGTTCCTAAAGCAAAGGAAGAAATGAACCTGCATTGGAAGATACTACGGTTCCCCTTAAAAACATCATGAATAAGGCTAAGGAAAATAAGATTGTGAGAGAAAGAAAGAAGTGTCATCGTGTTGTGGCTCGCCTTGCTGAAGGAGAGGAGAATCTCCCTCCTCATAAGCATTTATCACCGATGGACGCCAAAGAGACATCTATCACCATTGTGTCTCCTACAAAGAAAGAAGAAGCTTTGCAAGCTGCTATGGAGCCTATTGTACTACATTCCGATAGTAAATCAGAAGAGAATACAAGTATGGCTCTTGTTCCTTATACCTCACGTGTTATAGTTCCTCTTGCATCTTGTCCAGCTTCCAAACAGATGATGAGCAAGATTGGGAGGAGGATGATTTGCTTTAGGTTGACTCGCAAGTGAGGTACCTTATTTTTATGTTATGCATGCATGTGATTATTTTCCCTCGTGATGTACTACTTGATGCTTTATTTGTTGTTATTGTTGTGTTGTTAAGCTCTCTTTGGATAACCCTTGACACCCTTGCAGGTGCAAGGATACCAGGGATAACTTTAAGAACCCCCCCTCGGAGAAGGTGTATAAACCTGGTGAATCATGTATACTTCCCGAGAAAAATATTAATTTTATTGGCAAATTTTTTCATTTTTTTGGGAAAAAAATAATCTTATTTGGCAAATCTTTTGTAATCACTAGAGGTCTATGGAAAATCCTGGCGAATTGTAATTTTTTTAAAACCAATAAAATATTTTCATTGGCGATTAAAACCTATTTTCAAACCAATTAAATATTTTTGTTGGCGAATTAAACCTATTTTCAAAATAAGAAAATATTTTTGCTGGCGATTAAAATCTAATTTCAAACCAGAAAATATATTTACATTGGCGAATTAAACTTGTTTTCAAAATAAGAAAATATTTTTGCTGGCGATTAAAATCTAATTTCAAACCGGAAAATATATTTACATTGGCGAATTAAACCTGTTTTCAAAATAAGAAAATATTTTTGCTGGCAATTAAAATCTAATTTCAAACCAGAAAATATATTTACATTGGCGAATTAAACTAATTTTCAAAGCAATAAAAAAATTATTGGTGAATTTAAATATAGTTTCAAACCAATAAAAAATTAATTGGTGAAATAAACTGTTATGCCAATAAAAAATCATACTGTGTGAATGGCATTAGACTTTAGTTGAAGTTCCATTCCAGGCTGCAGTTTTGACACACCCATTTTTCTACATAAAGTCTTCGGAATAGAGACAAGTGTCAAGTAACAACGATTCTGATTAACAAAAATTAATAGATAATTATTTAATTGAGCTGCATAAATTACCTTCCCAAATACGTGCAATTGTGCTTTTCATGACATTCCTTATTTATTATGAAAGGACAGAGGTCACTTAGAGCATGGATGTCATTAAATGGAAAATATTCTAATAGATTTTGGTTGTCAAATGATCGCAAATTGACGGCATAAGTACTGACACACCCAATTTCCCAAATTTGTAGTTGTACAATCGAGGACTTACGCTCTGCCGCGCTGCCACCTTTGCACAATAATCAATAAAATATATTATATATTTTATATATATGTCAACCATTGATCTAATAATATCTAATGGCTGCTAGTTGATTTCGGAGGATTTTGTTAGCAATGTGTAGCGTTGGAGATCTACCTTCCGGAATTGAACTACAACCATTCACCTTTCGTTCTAGGGTGCATCAAATGGTCAGTGGTGGTACAATTGATTTGATTGAACACACTTAACCACATAGATTAGCCAATGCTCAATTAAGTTCATTAATGGCAAGTGAGTACCGAGTCATGACAAACTGCACAGATTAGCCAATATGAATTAAACGGAGTTGCTTGTTATTTATTACCCATTTGTCACGGACGTACATGTAATGTATATATGATAGTCTTTAGTGTTTTGAACTTATATTGCATTACTAAGTTTCAGATAGGTCAAGAATCAATAGACTGTAAAAGTTCAAAGTAATGGCTTTCATTACAACAGCTATGGAAAGAAAGTAAGTTACCAAGTATTTATTTTGTGATCATTCATGATTTTGATTTTAACTGTGTGATAGAGTTCTCAGTTCACATATGTAGAATAGTAATAAGAATCTAAGATGATGGAAAATTTTGTTTGTGTGTGGCTATGTAGGTTGTTATTGCTTTGCATGTCTCAGAATGAAGAAATACGAGCATTCATCAAGTGGAATAAATCGTGTCAAGAATTGACACTTTTAACATTTGCAAATGATGCATTATATTCTGGGTGGTGGGTTGAATCTCCCACACATGTATGCATGTATGAGAAACTAGAAATTCGAATTGACACATGGAATTGGTATTGCAACTCAATTGCCAGTGACCTTGAGAAAATCAATTTAATTCTCCTTTACTGGCCTTATTGTTACCCATGCCTAGTGGTTTCTTGTACATATAATGCAAGGTTCTGTAGTGAATCATTGACTGACATTGTGAATGAGCACAGAATTAAATTTGTAACGGATCCATTACCTGTTAATAGGATAATTATGGACTACAGTGAAATATTCATTACGCATCATCGAAAAGAGGAACCAAAAAGATTTTGGAGGATCAAAGTAAGGTTTGAAGGTCGAAGGATACAAGTTTTGTTTAGAACTGAGATTGGTTAGAGGTTCATGTACGATGTAATTCCCCAATATTTTTGAAGGGTGATGTTAAATTTTACTAAATAATATAGAAGTAATTACGGTTTGAAATTGCAATGTATACAGATCATAGATGTTTCAAAGAATGAAATTTTCAATATAAAATTATATATTATATTATATAAAATATGATATTATTATAAATTTATATATTGAATCATTGATATCGATTTCATTTGGTGGCCTACAAAATACTTTTCCCAAGCATTGATTTTTAATTTATTAAATAGTTTTGACAAGTTATTAAATAGCTTTTGGTAATGGTCGATCCTTACACGAGCCGAAGATTGACGCTACAAAAAATCTGGACAACGAATAAATGACTAAATGCATGTCAGTTGAAGCATGTGTTCATTAACGATCTTCCTTTAAATCCTGGAGGTCTCCAGCAAAACAACACTCAGCTGGCTTGCTCAAAATATAGCATGGAGACTCCCATAAGGCTCCGCTGCAATAAGCGCCAGGTCACCTTTCTGGGCTGTATCAGAGATGGCAGACTAATGAACATTTGTAACCAACAAAACCTATTCTTCCTTGAGGCAGTGAAGATGGTCCTCGGTAAAGACTTCTTGGTCTGCGAGGATAGATATAGGGTAAATTCAGATATTTCCTCACGCTTTTTGGCTTCTTTGTTGGACCTAGGAGAGGCAAAGGTGGATGCACTAATGATTCTACGGGGGGTATTCACTCCAGATATTCTTTTGGATGACTTAGACGTGGTGATTGATGTAGAATTGGGGGTTGGTATCCCATGGCCGAGAGACCTGGAGAAGCTGTCGGAGGGATAGGAGGGCATAGCAAGGTAGTTGTTCCTCATAAACATGAATGAGCAACAACTTGGAAGGCACAGGCTTTGGGTGGCTCGTGGGAGACAGTTTCTTCGACGGGTAATTGGAATGGACACAGACGATACTCCAATATGGCTTCAATACTTTGCAGCCATTGTGAATATGGGGGGATTCTACTCACAGTGGCCGTAGGAGTGGTCGAGCTCCCAGGGCCACTTTTTTGGTGATTTCCATGCTGGGGTGGTAGGGTGGCAAGTTTTCGAGGAGTCGCTCAGTAAAGGGGCTAGGGATTTCTATGGTACTATGGTAGCCTCTTTGGTGCTGTGTGTTTTTTGGAGCTTGGGCTGGGCGCTGGAGTGGTTTTTGTATTGATATAATTTCCTGAGTGTAAATCTTTTTGTAATAATATAATTACCCAAGTGTAAATCTTTTTGTATTAATATAATTACCCAAGTGTAAATCTTTTTTATATTAATATAATTTCTACTTTTTGTATTAATATAATTTGGTGTCTGTTATGGTTAGAGGTTTCTAATGTTGCTTCTTATATGTTTGCTTTAATTTATATATGTTGACATGGATTTGGTGATGGTCTCTATTATGGTTAGAGGTTTCTAATGTTGCTTGGCATTTGTTTGCTTTTTGACTCTTGAGATAGGCACAGCTAAGAGAGCTATAATATATGTGAACTCTCAATCTTTTTGGATTTAATTTGATTTCAATTTGGTTGTTTTTAGATAGAATTAATCACAAAATTTTATATGCACAAGTAAAATTACACTTTCAATTGATAGTGTAGTTCATCTACATGCATGATGCTTGAAATATTTGCATAATTAGGTTTTGACACTTGAACCGTTAGATTTCCAAATATCAATGGTTGACATTTCATACGAGAAACCCTCTGCGTAATCTTATGTTGACTTGCTACCTCCGATTGCCGGTTGTCTAAGTTGAAACCTGAGCCATCAAAATCGTGTTGTTTACCTGCCCCTTATACCTAATATTGTTGGTCACAGCTTGGTGGGGAATGGGTTAACCTAGCAAGCTAGGAGGGTCCACTTTTTAATTGTTTAAGAAGTTAATATGCGAGCAGGTTGTTGGTTAGTGAAGTCATGACTTCATGTCCTAATATTCGTAAGTTGACTGGCCCCTTAATTTAGGATTCTAGAGGTTACCCACTGTCGTCGGTTGTAGGAAGGGTGAAATCTAATGGTCGCGCAAGGGCGCATGAGGAATCTATTAGGAGAGAATATTTGTTGCATGGCTGCGATAGAACGACACATGTCAAAAAATCAAAGCTGGCATCCTATCCCACTAAAGACTTGATCCAACGGTTGCAGGAAGGGCGAAATCTAATGGTCACGCAAGGGCGCATGATGAATCTGTTAGGAGAGACTATTCGTTGCGCGGCTGTGACAGAACGACACATGTCATAAAATCAAAGCTAGCATTCTATCCCACTAAAGACTTGATCCAATGGTTGCAGGAAGGGTGAAATCTAATGGTTGCGTAAGGGTGCATGAGGAATCTGTAAGGAGAGAATATTCACTACGTGGCTGCGACAGAATGACACATGTCAAAAAATCTAAGCTGGCAAAAGACTTGATCCAATGGTTGCGCATCGTCGCAAGGAGAATCTCTTTGGTTGGAATCTGTGCTGCGCGGTCACAACATCGTGACACATGGCATTCTCTTTTTTGAGAAGTGAGGCATGTCGGCGCGGGGTAGGTAAGAGGTGGGCCATCATAGGCTGTTATGCTACGAGGAGCTACCACGTATCCGACTCGTACATTTTCCAAATGGCGACGAAGATTGTCAAATCTAGTCAGCTAATCAGGACCGTGGATTTCAGAATGTAAGGAAAAGATCAATGGCCCAAATTCAAAGTTTCAAAAGAGAAAGATTTCAAAGTGCTTGTAGCACGAAGTGCATTAATATAGAGAATTGTGTAGGAATTCTTGCGGCATGAAGTTCATTAATACAAAGAATTGTGTAGGAATTCAAGGATTAAGGTATTCTCAAGAGTGCGACTGCATTTAGAAGAAATCATCAGAATGAGTAGGAAAAAGTAATCTCAAGCTTCTACAAGCGCAGAAGACCAGTAAGTAATTGTTCCTCGTCTTTGCCTAGTTTTTCCAACTGTAGGTTAATTTTGAAGCTTTTGAGGGCCGTTGTCAACCATAAAAACCCTAAGCTACCTTCATAAAAGAAAAATGAGTCAGTCAAGCCAGCCTTCCACTTCAAAACAAAGCATAGATGAGGATCTTATGATCCAACTCCCTGGTTCTGCTAGAAGAATTTTGAAATTGCATGGCCCAAGCAGAACCGAGGATAAATTTCTTGACTACTGCTATAATTGCCAAGACGCCAAATTACCTATCTCAGGTTGGATCCTCTTTGAGAATTGGCATAAGAGGATGAACTATAAGGCCCCTATCTGTCATGCCTGGAGATATGATTTAGCCAAGCTCATTTGAACTAATGTTTTCCCCAACCCTAACTTAATTAGGTCAACAACATTAAGGTATAATCCAGCCACTAGGACAGTAATAGATGGAAATGGTTCAACATTGATCGAGCTTACCAAAGGATACATTGCCACTATATTCAACTTGGACCCTACTGCTAGGAAACAAATTGACCTCAGGGCTTTCAAGAAAAAATACCAGACTGTGAAATGACATTATAGGGAATATAACTTACCAAAGCACAGGCCAAGGGGTGTTGGTGGGAAATGGTAAAGATTTTAGATGATGAGGAGGAGCCTTTTCATTGCAGTATGTTTAATGAATATTTTGTCAAAACCTATCACAGTCTATGTCAAGTATTAGGCAGAGATGCTTTAGAAAGAATTTCTATTTCTTTGATGATGATGGTTGTTGGTATTTAGAACCCAGATGTTAAGGAACCATATGATTATGCCACTTTCATAGCTGACCATATGCATGATCAGATGACAAAGATCAAAAATAATTTGTCTAAACCAGATGTCCAAGTTGAATTCATATGGTACTCCTTGTTGTGCCATATGTACTTATTTGCTTTATCAGGGATGTGGCACCAGAATTTGCATGTCAAGGATTCAGATGCTCAAGGGAACAAGCTGCCAGTGCAAGTATGGACATGTATGCTAGATATGCACTATGTCACAACAGATTATGTCATCTTTGAAGAATATTTTGTGAGGAGAATCCTTAGATTTTTGGAGCTAGAGGGTGAAAGGTTGCATCATGATGTAATGGATTTCTTACGACCTCTGGACATGATTCCCCACCTTGGAATTGATCACAATTGGGGTGATAGGTTCTATCATGAACATACTACTTGCATAAGGGTCTATGGATGCCAGACTGCACCTCACATACTGCCCAAATATGTGCCAAAGAGGGTGGCATTTTTAGAAGTTATAAGGCAGTTAAATGATTTTGACAAAGAGCACTTTAGGAACTGCAAGAAAGGTTCATTCTTCCCTTCTTCCGATAGATTTTGTGATTTTGTGATCCCTGATAAGAGTGGGTTGGACCAAATTTATTCAGTTATGCAATGTTTTGGAATGTATTTGGAACAACCAAGGTCTTTTGACCCTGAGGGATTCATCAACAAAACTAGATTCTGAGTCAACAACTACAAGGGAAGGGTCAAGTACTTTTTAGGTGGATTACGATGAGGACATTGCTAGGAATTGTTTTACTATGAATGAAGTCCATCACTTGAGGATCAAGTGGGCTACTATCATGGCCAGTGAGAATATGATGAGAAACATGAATCCTACATATGCATGTGCATTTGCAGAAGTGCAAGACCCAATCAAGAGAATTCAGAAAATGTTGGATAATGCAGAACAGTTAATTGCCTCTACCCCTATAGGAGAACAAAGATATGCTTATGAGCCTGGCAGCTCAAGTGGAGAGTATGATGTAAAGAGGGAATCAGTTGGCCCCTCCCCTGCCAAAAGGGCCAAGATTATTGATTTGGAGAACCTAGAGCAGATAGAGGTAGTTGACCTAGAGGGGGAGGAGGAACATGCACAAGAAACTAGACCTTGTTCACCCGATAGACTGTGACCTTATTCATCCCCAGAGAATAGGGCAGTGAGAGTAATGAGAAACCCTACTATTGATATTGAAGATGTTAGGGTGATGGTCTGTGACAAGTTTATAGAGGATGATGAATTTGTCAACACTCTTGAATTTAGGAGCTATGTTTTGAAAGTGAGGAGTGAGGAATTTCAGAAGAAAATTGAAGATGCCAAGGCTAGAGCAGACCCAAAGGAGTATGATGTTATTACTCAAAGGGTCCTAAAAGAAGTACAACAGTCTATAAGTAAAATGACTCCAGAGGAAGGGAGAGCACTGGTGGCAAAAAGTAATATTCTACTTCTACCTCACTGGACTCTATCAGATGCCATTGCATTTGATACAATCACCAGAGATGATTCAGATGTGACAGGGGAAGAGATTGAAAAGGCCCTCTCTGGTGCAGCCTTTAACCCTAAATTAAAAACATTGGCAATATGGGCTCTAGCCCCAAACAATAAAAAGCCTAGGGTTCAATTAGGAGAGCTGATAGGGGATGTAATAATAAAAAGAGTATCTGATACCCCTACTCCTCAGGCTGCAAGCCTAAATGTACAGACTGCACAATTTGCAGAAGCAACTACTAACAAATTACAAAAGGATTACAATCAGCTACAACTTGATTATTCTCAGGCAGTTGCAGAGATAAACATGTTGAAGTAGCAACTGTCATTGGTAGCCAGTACTTCATCCCCTCCTCTAGTGATCCCAACTGCAGAATATGTTCCAGTGGATACAGAGCCTCTCCTTGTATAGATTAGAGAGTTGAAGGAGGATAACAAGGTTAAAGAGGTGGTCACCAACTTGATCAAGAATAAGGTGACAAACATTTTGACCAAAGTTGATGAGACTTGGAAATCCTACTCACAGTTGAGACCAGCGTATGAAAAGCATGAGTCTGACAAACAGAGACTATTGAGTTTTAAAAAAATGGTTACATAGAACTAAAAAATTCAAAGAATTTTTGAGGTGTGCTAGGTATGATTCCAATGCACCTCTTGACATACAAAAGGTGCTTAACATGTTGAAGTGTTTTCAGGATGTGGCCAGTTTCCAGTTGAAATTTGATTCAATTGTTAAAGAGAGGTTGCGAGGTTTTGAAGGGTTGGATACTAAGTGGTCACCTCCCATCTTGGATGGTGATGGCAAAACAAAAGACTTAGACAAGTGGAGAAAGGAGATTGTACTTAAATTTTATCGATTAATTCCCACTTGTTGTTATGTAATTGCAAGTGATCCAACTATGAGTATGCAAGTACTGAGCTTAACGTTGGACAATCTGAACACTCTTGAAAGGAATCTTTCTACATTTTGTAACCACATAAAAAGTATGCTGGATGCCAAGTATGTCAGCCATAATGGCCAGATTGAAGAAATACTTTCATTCCCTTGGCCGACAAAGGAGACATACGATGAGTGGAATGACAATTATGGAACTGAGGATTGACAAGCTTTTGTTCTCTATATCTGTAACAATTTGAAGTACAATGTATTTAATGTTGATAGCACGTTCTTGATCTATAAAGGAACTGTCTTGCTCATTGAGTCATTTCATAGGGTTGGTTGTTTTAGACTTGGCAAATTTTGATGGATTACTAAGATACAGTCTTGCTGGGTGGCATAAATTTAGCAGTTTCATGTTGTTTTTAAATGAGTAATGCTTTGTTGCATGTATATGCTTATCTGTCTCCAAGTTGTGTGTGTTTTTCTTCTAAATCTAAATAGCTCAGGGTTATTCAGGATTCTAGAACATGGGCTCTCTGTGTTGAATGTTTAATTTTGATGTAATATATTATATTATCATGGGAAAGAATATGTATGGGAGTTTTTTGTAACATAATGATATGCCAGGGGCGTAGGCGCATAGCTATCCCCCAGCTGCAACAATTTCTTTGAATTAATATCAATGAATCAATGAATGAAAGTTGACGTCCGCGAGACCAAAAAACTATGAATAATTTTTTTATTAATATTAAATAGAATGTAATTAAATGAAAAGTGTGACTGTAATTAAATGAATGAAGAAATGCAGATTATGTTTATTGTTTATATCATAAAATGCTCGCCGTTCGATGAACATTTGATGGATGGTTCTAGTTGCATTCTGGAATGAAATGCACAGAATGCTAGGCTTGCGAACTTTAATCTCCAGAGTCACCCTAAACCCTTAGATTTACAAAGATCAATGGTTTAGAGATTGTTGTGAGCTATCAATGTAGGACAACTGTCAGACATGTACTAATAGTGACACATTGAAACTTGACTTGACGTTTCATTCACTAAAAAAGTCACTTCATAAAAAAAGCAAACTTTCTAGTTTCTACTTTTTACTGCTAAGTGATTTTATTTTTAAGTGAGAGTCGAGAGGATCAGCACACGGGGCATCGGGGAGATTTCATATTGCTCATTGCAGTGCACCAGGGAGATTTCAGATTGCTCATTGTAGTGCCATTTCCAACAAAGACGGTAAGACAAAACATAGAAACCCTAGGTTACGTTTCATCGTTTCTTAAAATCTTATTTTGTCAAACTTTGCGTTTAGGGTTGAGAGACTTAAGAAAAATTTCACATTGTATGAGCATGTCTACCACCACTAGCAAACCATACAAAGTTTTTGGGAAAGGCAGAGCAAGTACAGATAAAAAAATAGATTATTCTGAATTGCTTAAAACCTCAGGTTTGGCTGATGAATGCCATGATATTTATGATCCTAACATGTATGGTAGATTTACCTCAGAACTCATATTTTCATGTGAGAATAAGGCTACCAAGAAAAAGAATGTTGATAGTATCAATGCACTATGGGTAACTAGATTAGGGCGCATGATGTTACATGAGGTTTTCCCTTGCCCAAAATTTATCATGGTCTGTGCCCACAATTATGATGGTAACAAAAGAGCAATTGTAAATAAGGATACCAAAGAAGAAATTTTATCCATTAATGTAGAAGAATTTGGAAAAGTGTCGGGGTTTACAACCCAATAATTTAGAGACGTCCACATTGACCTAGAAAAGATTGCTAGTGATTATGAAGCAGCGGATGAAAGGAGCAAAAATTCTTTCCTAAATAAAATAGTTGAAGAAAAAAACATCTTGAAAGATAACCATAATCCTCCTTATCCTTTGAAAATTTTTAAATCATGGGCTCAGGATACTATTTCCATGCTAGCATTTTGCCTCGGACTGGATAGCAATTGGGAAGTGGATGCAAGCCTCCGAGAAATGGTATATAATATCCATTATGGTAATGGTGTACATGTCAAATATAAATC
This sequence comes from Cunninghamia lanceolata, assembly GCA_027924645.1. Classification (NCBI taxonomy): domain Eukaryota; kingdom Viridiplantae; phylum Streptophyta; class Pinopsida; order Cupressales; family Cupressaceae; genus Cunninghamia; species Cunninghamia lanceolata. The sequence goes on from BSBN01000614.1 coordinate 2,721,763, forward strand.
TTTTGAGCACGTTGTAGAATCCATGCATAAACAATTTTTAATGATTAAAGGAGGTTCCACCAAAACATTTAGGTTCACAACATACTTGTGCTATTTTTTTCTATTCAAATTTAGTGGAATGTTTTAGAACAACAAGCTTTAGATTCAGCCCTATAGCAATGCTGAGGAAAATAAAATGGCTCCAGTATATGATTGGACCACTAAGATAAGGATGCATGATTCTCGAAGGAACTACAATCATTTTGTAGACTACTTTTTGGCTCCATTGCATCAAGCAATTACAAATAGTCCAATGCCTAGATTGCCTATATCATGTACAGATTCCATTCAACTAGGAAAAGAAATACAATTGGTTGATTGGTACTTATTGGAAGAATATACTGTGCTAAGATTTTATGGATCAGAAGTAGAGCCATACAAACTTCCAATACATGTCACAGAAAGGGTTTTTGCATTGGAATATGTAAGGCAGATACAGAGTACTGATGAACTACACTTTGTCGGTCAGCAAAAGAAGACCTTATTTCCTTCTTTAACTTTTTCATGTGGAGGGTTCACATTCGAGAGAAAAGAATTTAAGGTGGCACAAGATCTTTTGAAATTTTTTAATTTTGATGTTGTCTATCACTGGCAGTATGATCCATGTGACACCATTAAAATAATGATTGTGGCCAATAGGAATGTTGCAAGTAGAATTCAACATCAAAGTAAACCCTTGCTTGAAAACTTGAGAAACAAGGATTCCTGGGATGACATCAAAATTGCAATGGAGAAAACTACTACTGAGAAAGGTATTTCTTTTGAACAGTTGTCAGCAGAAATTATGGCATTGCACCAGGTCCAAATTACAGGAGCACCAACAAAGAATGAAATCAGGAGGTACAACATTTTTTATAGAAAAAGTGATAAACCATCTATTAGAGCAAAAATGCCATATTATCTAGATGATTCTATTACAAAAAAATCTTGGACACGGTCAAAAATTGCTACATTTTGGTCTATGAGGAAGGATCTAGGTGAACTGAGAACTGATGCAGACTATGGAGAAATCGATGAAGATGAAGAGTTTAGCAAATTGTGGAATATAGAGCATCCCAATGAATGTGAAGATGAAGAAACTGAAAGTGATAGAGATGATGAACCTGGTGATGATAGGGATGAACAAAGCATTTACAAACCTGGTTTAAGTCAGAACACAAAAAAATCATATACTTCAGGAGCAATCATAGATGAAAAGTTAGGTTATCAAGGTGGTGGTTTGGGGTCCCAAGGACAAGGCATTTGGAAACCAGTAGATGTAGTCACCACTGCTAGAAAACTATTTGATAAACGAGGCCTTGGAGCTAGATCAGCTGATAAAATACACCAAGGTCATACAAGTAGAACTGAAAGAATTGATTTTGTTACAGATTCAAATCCTAATCCTCATGGTTAGATGCAATCACAACTTGGACATGCCCATGGTGGAGAGCCTAGTGCGACTGGCACTGCCACTGGTGGAGAACTTAGTCAACATGTGCTACAACAACAGGTCCAACAACAAGTTACACACAAGAGGACACCAATACAAGATACCACACAAACACTCAGTGATCAAGGGACACAGAAGAGACAAAGGATTATGGCAGGTCCAAGTCTAACTACCAGTTCCACTACAAAGGAATTATTTCCAGGCACTCCCCCTATGAGTGTGGCTATAACAGAAATTGCAAGTACTCCTATTCCTTCACCATTCAAGCATTCCCTTATTCCTGTGTCCCCAAGTTTTTATTACATTCAAGAGTTTAAAAAGAAATCAAAATTGTATAAAAAGGATAAGAAGCAACTGATGGAGAGTGTGTCTACTGTAACTTTAGATCCTGCAACAACCATGATATTACCCACATTTGACACAAATATAGAAATCATGGGGTACACAATTGTTGTTCCCATAGTTCAAAATAAACTAGAAAATCAGATGGATCGATCTAAATTTCAGGTGAGCAGTTTGCAATTTGATTTTTCTGGATTAAAAAATACTGACAAAATTAATATATCAAAGAAGAACAATGAATTGGTGTACACATCATTGCTAAAGCATGATAGAGAGAAAAAAAGTTGCAGAATCAAATAGAAAAATTACAGGCAGATTTAGCAAATGAGAAAGCAAAGAGGAAAGCAGCAGATAACAAGAGCAATGAATTAGAAAAAAGAATAAAAAAATTTGCCTCTACATCAACAAGCAAAGAGGATAAACAAACAGAGGTGGAAATGAATAGACTGAAGCAAGAGTTAGATGAGATCAAAAAGAAATATAATGAGGAAAAATCCACTTCAGAAAAATTAAGACAAAGCATTAGGAAAGCAAATGAACAGTGGGAACAAAAATTGGAGAAAGAGAGGCAAAAAAATGGAACATTAGCTGCATAGCTTATGGAAGCAAAAAATGAAATAAAATCTTGTCAAAAAAAGTTAACTGAATTTTGTAGACACACAATTAGTTACATGAAACAAAAGATCTGGGAAGAAATAATGCAGAGGTTTCATCAATTGTGTGAATTATTTCAAGTCATTGATGCCATGAGACTACATTTTGATAAGCTGAGCAAATATTTAATGGACAACACAAATCTGCAACTACAGGCAAAAGAGAAATCTACAAATCAAGTTCTAGAAACAGTCTACAAAGCCAGTGACAATGAATTGATTTCAAAATGCATTACTAATCGGATTGAAGCCGCAATGAAGGTGACATCTATCATTAAAAAGTGTTCAAGAATGCGTGAAACAACATAATTTGTGATTGAGGCTGCAACAAAGATTAAGAAGGAGGATGAAAAGGTAAGGAACTTGACAAAGCTTGGTTTGCCATAGGGTTTTGACACAAATGACCGATTCATTGGAAAGGATAATTTCAGAAAGAAGATGGAGGATGCAAGGAAGATTGATTTGGACCAGTTTCTTGGGAACCCAGATGAGGCAAAATTTTTGGATTTCATCAAACAACTGATACTCTTGAATGTATCTTTGGCTGAAACATTCAAGTCAGACCCAGGATCCAAATTGAAATTCGATCATACATTGTTAACAAAAATTCAAGTCAGACAACATCAGCTAAAAGAAATGACAATTCCACCACCTGAATAGTGGAATTTGCTAAAAAAATTGTTAGAATGATTTGATATTGATATTATGAGTTTCAACTTTCTAAGTTCCAACTTAGCTCTATGCAGAGTTGTCTTTGACTCTTGAGCAAGATTTTTCATTGCCTCTATGTACTTTTTCATTTAAAAATGAATAGAAAATTCAAATTCAGTAATGTGTTGATGTTCAATTATCTGTATTATTTAATTTATCAATTGAAAATAAACTTTGGTTTCAACTACTAAATACACATTCAACGATTGCTAATGTTCATTGTTCTATATCCTACTATTGTCAATATGTTAAAGTAATTTTATTTACCATATCAAATCAAAAACCAAAATTCTACTTTACTGCAAATTTTATGTTTTATGCACAAATAAACTTTAGCAAGGAAATATTAAGCATTGAGTTGAATGATGAATCACTGAGTACATGTAAAACTTATCAGTATGACACAATTAAAATATGAAATAATTAATAATATGTTAATGTATTCAATTTGATTCACAATTTCAAGGAATACAAATTTAAAATATCATCAACTACAGTTTTGGAATATAATTCATGAAATGCAGTATAAATACCTAAAAACTGCTAATTCACTTCCATTTCCCAAATCGAGTCAGGGTCCTCAAACTGACGTTCAAATAAAGAAAAAGAGTCATCTTGATTCTGAGTTTGGTCTTCATTTTCTTTGTCTTGATTCTGAATACCAAAGTCAAATTCATCTGTCATTGTGTCACTGTCATTTATCCCACCACTAGCAGCGTTTGAACTTGAAGAGTTGCACAACCCTCTTCTTTCACATATGGACTTCCAGATTGTAAGTGCCCTTTCATAAGGAAAATTTCTGACATTATACGCACTTCCTAACACCCTTAAGCAATTTTTCAAATTCTTGTCTAGTTTGTTTCTTATCTTTGATTTCAAAAACCCCAATGCACTGAAAACTCTCTCATCTTCCACCGAACCCAATATCATTGTTTGACATAAATCAGCAAGTTTGAAATATTCTAATATCGAATCACACAATATTTCACTCTGACCCAAGTTTTTTCAGGCCTTTGTTATTGATCCCGTTTCGAAGGGATTCTCCATGGCATTAGACTGGTTTATCATACTTCTTGCAAACTGACTACATTGTCCTTTAATCTTATTTCCATCTATAATTCTTTCTATTTGTTGTCCATTGCATTCTACACTTTTCAAAAAGTGTGCGGTCAACGTAGTAACATTTTGATGAAAAAATCTTGGGCTATCTCGGTGGCCTTGAACCCAAAATTGAGGATACACAATAGACATGGCATCAAGTATTTCATCTCAAGGGAATCGATTATAAATCTTTGTTGAAAGATTGCCTGCAATTTCCTTCAAATTACTACTAACAGATTTAACAATGCCATCAAAATCATCCTTTCTAACAAGTACTTTGATAGAGCACCTGACTATCTTACAACGGTGCATTGGTATCTCAAATCCATGTACAAAGACACATAACTCCCCGCTTGCATTAAACTGTAAATAATTTTCATGAAGATTCAAATATGTAATTATCTGCCACCTATAAAAATTTGGGCTTTGAGAAGTTAGATCTAGATATAGATTATCGAGGGCCATGCATGTCATTCTACATAGTTTTCTATACTCATAGATATACATAGTTATGTCTTGGGCTTTATTCACAAGATTATTCATTTCATCCAGCATGGGGAGAAGACTATCTAAAGTTAAGAGTGTCTCTATATCGCTTAACCTATGTAAGAGGTCAGGAGCTTTGTCTACTATGTTGCGATGCTTGTACATTGTTCCAATCAAGGATGGATATTCTGAAAGAACTCATTGAGCTGGTCCATGCAAGGAGATCCATTTGGTATCAACATCCTTAAGAAGCTTGTTTCCTGTTGTTATTCCCTTAGCAAAATTTTGAAATTCTGCAAAGCGTTTGGGACTTCAGCAAAAGTATGTGTGGAGCTCACGGACTAGATTTTCAAATTTTAATACTGTAGGAAACTTGCTTACAATTTTAAATGCTAAATTCATTTTGTGGGCCATGTAGTGAATGGCAAGCATGTATGGTGCACAAGTAGTTTATAATTTTGTGCAAAGACCAGTCCTATGACCTTGCATTACTGCAGCTCCATCAGCTCCTACACACACTAACTTTTTGGCAATTGTCAAGTCATCCATACCTGCAATTTGATTCAAAGACTTCTTAACTAGTTCAAATATATGTTGTGATGTTGAACTGTCCTTCATTTTATGAACACAAAGTAGATGAGCTTGGTGTACATGTTCTTTACAGTATACACATGCATACAGACCCAAGAAGTATTATCTACCGCAGTAACTTCATCTAAAGATAATGCAATGAAGTTTGACTCTTTTACATTCTCCTTTAAATCTTGCTTTTCCACCACAGCGAGACAGTTTGCCCTTTCCCATCTAGCGTTTATTGACTAATGTGTGCTAGGATAGTGAGGAACACTCAAAAAAGATAATAAATTACTATACTCTGGGTAGTCTGTCATAGGACGCCTTCTGGACAAAATATGAAAAACAACACTCATCTGAACAATTTTTGCCAGTTGTGCTCCTTCCATTGCTTTTCCAAGCCTTGATTGTACTTCCACTTGCATCAAGCTTTGTCATTTTTTTCTTATGCTCATCATATTCCGCAGCATACTTCACATGAAGACATTCTTCCTTTGATTTCCATCTTACTACTGATGTTTCCTTTCCATCTATGATTTGTTTTTCATAAACTTTACCTATATGCTTTTCTGTAGTGTCAAGCTTTAGCTGCAATTTCTTATCTCTTTTACATTTCCAACTACAAATCACACACTTGCATTCTGTTGGTTGTTCATCTTTGTTTGCTTTCTTGACTGGTTCAATGAATGGGTACTTTGACACCTAATCAAGCTAAAAATTCCTTGACATTTCCCACTCGTGCCCCAGTTTTGAATCTTTTGATTTGCCTTTTGAATCTTTTGATTTGCCTTTTCTTTTCTTCTTGCCAACATCATCTACAGCACCAGTATTTTCTTTTTCATGCAAGTCAATTATCTCAATCTGGCTAACCGAGGTATCTCTTGGAACATCTTGGGCGGTATTGTCATCCTCATTCTGGCTAACCAGAGTATCCCTTGGAACATCTTCTACGGTATTGTCATCCTCAGTCTGGCTAACCAAGGTATCCCTTAGAACATCTTTTGCGGTATTGTCATCCTCATTCTGGCTAACCAGGGTATCCCTTGGAAAATCTTCTGTGGTATTGCCATCCTCATTTTGGCTAACCAGGGTATCCCTTGGAACATCTTCTACGGTATTGCCATCCTCATTCTGGATAACCAGGGTATCCCTTGGAATATCTTCTGTGGTATTGCCATCCTCATTTAACTCAATGGCAATCCCACCTTTTGGTGGTGGTGAGGTATTGCGAATGGCTTCTTCATTATTATTTGGTGCAAGAGTTGATGGTGTAGCTCCATCTTGATTTGATGGATTAGAAACATTACTAGTTCCAAAGTAAGACTCTATACTAACTCTACCTTTTCTACATTTTGTTGGCCTCCCAGTCCCTTCACCACCCTGAGGAGTCTTACCCTTGTCGCACTTGTGGCTCGACATCTTGATCTCCCACTTCGAATAAAAGCTGGAAAAAATGTCTTCTTGTTTAAGGACATACTCATAGAATATAGATCCCATTCCCTACTAAATATCTTCTTTAAGATTGAATCAAGAATGGAAGAGGGATAAAGCCATAAAGAAATCTTAAAACACTAATACTATGAAGAAATGATCACTCACCTTTAAGTTTAGGTTTTCACTGACTTGTTATTTGCTAATGCAAGAATGCCTGTGTTGTAAGTTTGTAACTTTGCCTATGATCAACTTCAAGGTGCCAACTCCAACTTCTGAAATCCGAATCGAGGGCTCACAAGTCACAAGTTCAGAACTGAACAAAATGTGTAAGAATAAATCAAAGTTTCGATTGTATTTATATCATTCCATATTTAGCGAATTCCATGGGAATTCTATATGGTATATCAAAAAGATTTGGCGAATCCTGCGTGATTATATAAGGAATACATTTAAGTGTCAGTGAATCAAACCTCGATAGACTACATACATTGAAATTTCTAAGGTGAATATGGCCCTAAGATTAGCACGGAGGTGTCATGCAAATTGGCGAAATGGCCCCTCATAATCAACTACTTGTAAATTTTAATTGGCAAAATGGGCCCTCACACGTAGTGACTATGTAATGGGGTTGGTGAAATGGGTCCTCAAGCGCAACGACCATTTAATGGAGTTGGCGAAACGTGTCCCGATACACAATGTTGTTTTAATAGTATTGGTGAATATATAGGTGATTTAGTACTTGCTTCCGAAATTCCAGGTGAAAATATTAGTCGGCCCATTTGAAACACATAGTTTGTTATGGCAAAAATCTTACTTCATTGATTCTCATAAAATAAATTGATAGCGAATGGATATGGATTCGACAGATAATACATAAAAATTGGGTGATTTGACCACCCTGTTGGATGTGATTTATTCGCCAATTCTGACTTGGCCGATCGGCGATATTCGCCAATTGGCGAATATTCGCCACTAAAAAAATCTCTGAAGGATACAAAGGGACAGAAATCCATTGTGACATTCTCTCTGTTTGTATCATCATTCTTCTATATGTCATAATTTATATTGATGTTGTGTCCTTTAGGGATGATGCAAGGTGTAGAATGTTTCGGCATTCTCCCTTGTTGACCCAAGGGATGTTTATTTTTTGGTTTCATGTGATACTTCTTCCTTTTTCTTTGTAGTTCTACTAGCTGGTGGATGATGACAGTTCGAAATATATATAGTCTTGAGAATTCTCCTATTTATACAACCATTCATAGACTGATGCAAGTTAACTAGATCCCTTTGTATTAGTACTTAGTATAATTTATTGCTCCTTTTATGTTTTGTTTTGTGTGGCACCTTGTTGCTATGCTCGGTGTCATACCATGACTACACAAGCCATTGTGTATCATTCCTGTAGTATCACCTCGGTTTGCCTTTTACGGGGGCAACCTCTTAGTGCGATGTAGTTCTTTGGAAACACATATCTTATAGGCATGTGCTTCTAGAAAGCTCTCATGCATGTTTGGTGACTTGTTGTACATTAAATAAATTGCTCCCTGATAGGAGTTAGAAATCACTTTAAGGTGGGGGCATACATCATACTATGCTCTCTTTTGTTTGCATATTTGCTTGTTAGGTGTGGAACTCACCTAGTGATTCGGCGGTCCTCACTAGCCTGTGATGCTTCCTCTTTAGTCCATGAGCCCCCTAGTGCAACATAGTTGGCTAGCCCATGTGCTTCATGTGACTTGTCATGGTCACCTAGTAATTCGGCAGTCCTTACTAGTGTGTGATCCACAGTGGCACTTCTCTTCACATGACCCCTAGTGATAGAGCAAGCTAGCGTCAGAGTCATGTGCCTTGTGTGTTTGTTCTATGTTCATTATTATGTTTGTTTCCTTTATGCATCATGTTTTAACTTATGTTTTCATGTGTCTTCATCATGCTGTCCATGTGTTCTCTATGTATTCATTATGTCTTATGTGTATGCTTTGTGTCTTATGTGTATGCTTTCTGTTTGGCATGTATTACCTTTATGTATTGCATGTCTTCCATGTGTGTATTCATATGATTGCTTTTAGTACTCCACGTATGTGTGAATTAATGTTGTAATGTCTTGTGTATGTGTTTGTAACCTTAGGATCCTAAGTTTAGGGGCTACCTGTAGTCCACAACTTGGTAGAATTCTTTGGGCTTATATGTTTGTGTGCTTTGATCCATCCTTTAGTATGAATTCGAATGTAAGTTCATACTCACACTAAAGTGGGGGCTAAATGTAGTGTCGTAAAATGTGCACACAAACATTTTACACTTAGTTTAGCTCCCAGTTGGACCTATTTTGTTGCCTTTGTTAATAAGGACATATTTTAACACCTTTTTAAGCTTAAAATGATGAAAATCTTGATCCTGATAAATAAACCTGACGAAATCAACTTAGGACTGGACTAAGCCCTCTATATTGGACACTTTCTAGAGTTTGTGGGCTAAAGGTCCAAGGCACCCAAGCGCCCTAGGCCCACTTGGGAACTTTAGCCCCACTTTCTAGTGTTAGCTTAGGACACTTCTTTGGTTTGTATTTGTCAGCCTAAGTAAGTTTTATTTGTCATGAATGAGTGGGAATGCATATTTAAATGAGTTTTTTAGTTCATTTTACACCTAGATACATGCTAGAGGATTAATGTGAAGTTTGCTCTCATATTGCGTTCTATGCAAAAGGATTCTTTATGATTGGAGTGTTATCTTATTGTGAATGCTATCAAAGTTTGTTTGTAGGATTTGAAGGAAGTTTTAAGCCCTCTTCATCACTCTCCTTTGTTGGTGTAGGATCTTGAGTCATCTTCATCAACTAAGGTCACATCTTTTGTGGTTCTCATCATCATCATTATCTATCATATTATTATAGATTTGGCCTCTGCCCTCCTAGGGCATGCACTCTTGGATCTAATCATCGTTGTAGTGGAGATGGGAACACCAACACAAGGTTTGACTGAGGCAAGCCCTTATATACAGCACAACCTTTTTCTCTTTCCTTGTGTGTAGGTCAGAGAAATAGGTTTCTGCAGCTGATTTCCAGGAAGAAGGTAGAGCAGACAAGTATAGGTCTAGTGACATTTGAGTTTCTGCTAAACCCTAGAAAAGGCCTATGCACCCAAGCAACCTGGTATTGGGCATTTCTGTTACAAGATCCAGGTTCTGAATCATCTTCTAACCTCTGTTGTACTTTCTGTTTGCGGTGATTTGTTTCCAACAATTAGTTATAGTATGATCTTCATCTTCTAGGGTTTGATCATTAGTCTTAGCTTGCTTGTTTGACTTTGGTTGAACTTGGTTGATCCATCTATATACAACAAAATGGCAGAACTCCTGTAGTTTAGCTCTCCTTCTTGGGTAGAAGCCAAGCTTGATTTGTGCCCCAATGTTTGTAGAAGAGGGTTTTGACCTAGTTTAACTCCTTAGGCTAGATCACTCTTTTCTACACTACAATATGTAAAATATATTCATAATGCAATATATACATTCAATATGATTGCCTATATTTTAGGAAATCCAAGGGGTAGAGTATATGTCACAACTTTTGACCTTTATAACACCTTTTGGTTATTAATTTAATTAATAAATTAATTAAGTATTTATATATAAAGAAACTTTATAAATCACCCCACTTATTATTATAAGGATAAACCTTATAAGTTAGAGTCTTCTAAATGTTATTTAGGAGTACTTACATTAGATGTGATCCCTTAATAAAAATATGCTCTAACACATCCTTTAATCCATCATCTTGTTCTTTAACATATGCATCTTTCTATTTTTCAAACTAGGTCTCAAAATGCACTATTTTCCTTCCTTCTTCTTCCTTTGGCTATACAAGATCTAAAAATGCTCTAAACTCCTTAAAAATCACATCTCTAGAAAAGATCATTTTCTAGATTTATAGATTCCAAAGCTTATAACATTTTACATTCTCACCATAACCAATAAAGATGCATTTCTATGCTTTTGGATCTAGTTTAGATCACTTTTCCTTAGGCATATGAACATAAGCCTCACAACCAAATACCTTTAAATATGAAATATAAGGATCCTTACTTGTCCACACTTCATAAGGAGTTTTATCAATAATAGTTGAACAAGGAGGTTTGTTAACTAAATAACACACAATATTTACAACCTCCACCCAAAAGCACCGGTCTAACTGCATACCACTTAGCATACTTTTGGCTCTTTCTAACAAGGTTTAGTTCATTCTCTTTACTACCCCATTCTATTGAGGTGTGGATAGTGTAGTTTGTCAAACAATACTTGCATGCTTACAAAATTAATCAAATTCCTTAGAATAGTATTCACCCCCATTATCAAATCTCAACACCTTTATTTTATAATCTATTTTCTTTTCAACCAAGGCTTTAAATTTCTTAAACTTAGTGAAAACTTCAAATTTAGAATGCATAAAATAAACCCAAGTGTATCATGAGGTATCATCGATTAAAGTAATGAAATAACAAGATTTTCCCATAGATTTAACATCCATTGGAACAAACACATCTGAATGGACAATCTCTAATAATTTCTTACCTTTGTAACTACCTAAAGGAAAAGATGCTCCATTCTATTTTCCAAACACACAATGTTCACAAAAACCAAATTCATTAGAATATATAGAAAAACCATCAACCATATTTTTATTAATGAGGGTTTTTAGCCCTTTTTCACCAATATGGACCAAATGTTGGTGCCATGATATACATGTATTTTTGGTTCCAAACATATTGGTAAAGCTACACCAAGTAAAGGCATTCAGCCTAAAAAAAAGTCTCAACACATGATCCTGTAATAACCACCAAATTCCCTCTCACCAACTTGCAACTAGACTTCTCAAATGTAAAATCCATGCATCCCTAAATCATTCAACTTAGAAACAAAAATTAAATTTATAGAAGGTCCTAGAATATGTAAAACACCAATAAGGGTTTTCACCTTCCCATCAATGAAACATTATTGTACCTTCCCATGGCCAAAAATCTAATGTGAATTGTTGTCACCCAAATACACTTCTCCTTTGTCATATGCATGGTAGGAAGAGAACCACTCCATATGAGGAGTCATATGATGCAAACAAATTTAGTCAAGAAACCTATAATAGACTATCTCAATTTCTATCTACTCCATACCGTTTGACCATGCTGACAACGAATGCATTCTTACAAAATGCCTCATTTGCATTCATTGTAAGGGTGTCAATGGCCATATTTTTTATTCTGCACCTTGTGGGACTAAATTGATAGCACCAACATGTTAGGGTAGGTGGGTGAATGACATTGGAGGCCTCATTTCATTCCCCAAGTCTCCTAGTCCTTCTGAGCTACACCAGACTAAGAAAGTCTCTTAAGAGCCCTAAGAACAAAAAGGTGTCAAACTTTGACGTAGTGATTCTCAGAATCCATGGCACCTAGGAATGTTTCATTCACACTTGCAAATGGATTTCAAGTCCATCTACAATATCCTATCTCATCTTCTATCAACTCTAGACCATTTGATCGTGCTAACAATGAATGCATTCTTGCAAAATGTCTCATTTACTTTTAGTGTAAGGGTACCAATAGCCATATTTTTATCTTTTGCACCTCATGGGACTAAACTAACAATTCTAACATGTCAAGGTGGGTGAGTGAATTCTAATGGAGGCCTTGTTTCATTCCTCAAGTCTGTCAATCCTTTTTGGATACATTAGACTAAGAAAGTCTCTTAAGAGCCATAAGAGAAAAAAGATGTCAAAATTTGTCACAGGGATTCTCACAATCCATGGCACCTAAGAATGTTCAATCACACCTATAGGTGGATTTCAAGTCTTCCTACAATAGCCTATATTAGTTTCTGTCAACTGTAGACCATTTGATTGTGCTGATAATGAATGCATTCATTCAAAATACCTCATTTGCATTCTGTGTAGCCATATTTTTTTCTTTCACACCTCATGGGACCAAATTAATAATGCCAACACTTTTTGGGGTGGGCAGGTGAATTCTAGTGGAGGCTCATTTCATTCGCCAAGTGTCCTAATCCTTCCAGACTACATTAGACTAAGAGAGTCTCTTAAGAGCCATAAGATCAAAAAGATGTAAAACTTTGATGTAGTGACTCTTAAAATCCATGATACCTAGGAATGTTTTGTTCACACTTACGAGTGAATATTGGTTCCATCTACAATAGCCTTGTCTATAATAATTCTGGAAACTCATAAAAGCTTCAAAACTTAATTTTTCATTTAAATCTCACCAGAACTTTTGTGAATACTTGGTTCATGCCTTAAAATTCTTTAATAAATCCAAATTCCAATTTAGATCAACCATTGAGACAAGGAAAAAGGAAAATAAAACAAAAACAAAAGTACTCAACCAAGGTAGAAAGACAAATAAGAGAGGGTCCACATTTTAACCAAAAGGTGAAAATGGGGTGTGTCCAAGGCACAACAAGTGCCTTATCTTGTACAGGTAGCAAAGTCTAGATTCAAAAACCTAAGAATGTCATAAGAGCAACCTAAGAGAAGACTCCTTAATGAAGATGGAAACAAGGACTGTACTTCACAACCTTACACATAAGCTAAGCTCTGTGCATATAGACTACAAGCAAATAAAATTACAATATAACCAATTGAACCTATTTTAATAATTCATAAACAAACTCAGATTTTTTATGTTGTTTTGATAAAAATGCCTCGTAAAGGGTTTGCAATGAGTTTTATAGTCTTGTAGCTGAAAAACTAGTCAAGAGTGACATTTAGATCAGTAAATGTGATTAGGAGGATCAATAAGTCCATCAAAAATTATAAATGTTCATGGAGACATTCAAATAGTTATAAATTGCACATTAAATTCATTCCTTTAAGGGATAGAATAGCTATGACACACTAAAGGATTGAAATCTAGACATAAACATTTAATATCACTTTCTACACCTATTATAGGATCCTAAGACGAACATCTACAATTTTATCTTTTCTCTATTCTGTAACCTCACCAACAACCTTGTAACAATAACCAAAATTGCATAGATAGCCTTTAGCATCATCATAACAACCATGAAGATAAATGGATGGAAATTCAAATACATGTCCAATCAACATCAGGTCACCCACATGGTCCACACATATTACCACATCAAAAGATCAATGCCTTTAAGAGATAAAATCTTCTTGGGATCTCACATAATCAACATTACAAATGCAAAAAGAGAAGATTTCCACTAGACAAAGGATCAACTACAACTGTCTCCTCTTCAACAAACTTCATGCCTTTTAATCAATACAAGGAAATTGTCAAAGTACAAAAGACCTGACCATACACCAACCACCAAATCACAGCATGGGAAAATGAGGATTTCTACATTATACCATTATGCATAATAAAGACACAACCACCCATGCTCAAACTTATCTACGAAACACTTCCCACCTTGAGATTTAGCATTTGAAATTATGTGGGCCTTTTTGAAGATGAATGCATACTATTTGCAAAATACCATGGGGGCATAGAACACTATCATCCCTACCATAGTATGCCACTGGACATACACAAGAAGGGATAATAATACACTAGATAGGTCTAAAATGCCAATAGGTAACACTAAGAACCACCTTCCACACATTACCATAAATATTACAACAATGAGATAACCAAGGGCTCAAAAATATGCGTGTGAATAAATAGGAGTCAGGGGGCCATCACAAGAAAAATTATCACCACCACACAACTAGACCATAACATAAACCACTATGGCATGAGAAATGAATGTAGGCTAAGGGGTGGACACCACACAAAACATAGAGGCATTGCCACCAACAAAACATTTTCACCACAAGCATGGAAAGGTCTCTACAAAGGTGATCTAACACCACTATCACAACCACAACACATAGAGTGACAACTTTTCTACAGGAGGAGAAAACTCACCATAACCACCATAGATAAATCACTTGATGTTGCATTATAACATAATATGGAACAAGTTCGTATAGATGTTGTATATTTAAAATTTTAACACATAACCACCATAACATCATTGGAGAATTGGACCTATAGAACCAAATCATCACCATAGGTCTAGATAATCTATTATATGTAAACCAAAACCATCACAGGAACATAGTAAAGGTAAGCAGTTAAAGTACCATGTCTTTGTGGTGAAAATAATAGGATTAGAAACACATGTGGTACGTCCAACCATAGGTGAAGATAAGTGATAGGAAGCCATTACAAGATAATCAGGAGGAACCAAAACCTAAAGGGAATAATGTTAACACTAAGGATACAAGTAGAGACAACAAAATAAGTCACCAGGTAGTACAACAAAATGAAAGATAACACATTTATAAAAATTACAGTAAGCAAACAGACAAACAGTGACATGTGGAAGTCATCCAGGTAAACAAAAGGGTACCACATAAATAGAAACATATGATTTGATCATAAAATTGGGCACAAGCCAATAGTTCAAACAAGAGTAATCAATGAAGATGCCATCTCCATCAATTATTTGGCATGTAGGAATTACTAGGCTGCTAAGTCTCTAGCATCATGAGGAAGTTGTATCTCTAAGACATGTGAAGGAGGGGGACACCTAGGCCTAGATTTTTTATTAGATTTAGTAGTTATCTAGTCAAGTTTGTTATGTTATTTATTGATTTATGTTAAGACATTATGGGACTTAATTGCCCATCTCAACTAGTTTCCTGGGAATTTTCTTTATAGCCCCAGGGCTTGAATTCATAAGGGGTTAGAAAATTTCATGCTAGGTATGTTATGTTAGACAATGAATTTCAATAGAAGCTATTAAGAATTTATCTATTATTAGTTTTCATGGTTTCCAATTAGAGTAAGGAGAACTAAGTAATAGATTTAAATGTAGTTCAAGTAGAGGCATATGATAAATCAATGAATTGTCTTAGTTACATGCGAATTTAAATGCTTGGTTTTGTGCATGCCATATGATGATCTTATGCATGATAATTCAATATATAAAAATACCTTAGAAGATTGCATCTTGATAGTAACGTGACTACGTGTTGACAAGCACTATTACTTGGGATTCCTTGGTTGATTGGTTCACTTTGTGAACCTGACATCTATTGAATGCACAAGACAACTGAGAGGGGGGGTGAATCAGTTGTAACTTATAATTCCAAAACCCTCAAACACATTTAGATCCACATCAATTCAATTAACCCTTAAACTATTATGATGATTGAGCATGAAAGCAAATAATAGAAACTGAATCAAATCAACATCAAACACAAGAGAACACCTGATTTACGTGGAAAACCCAAGAAGGGAAAAACCATGGTGAGGATTATCTCACAATATAAAGTAATATCAATGCCAAAAAATAATAGGCTCACTGCCAAAGGGATCACTACCCAAAAGAAAGAAAGGCTCACTACCAAAATAGAGAATAAGATAGAGAAGATTGTTAGAAGGAGAAAACTATATCTTTGTAATAGAGAAGTCCACCACAACACCATCATCACCTCCACAGTCTCACTAAGGTATTGTAGACACCTTTTGCTCACTGCATCCAGTAATCTAACACATGAAAGTTTGCATCGTGTTGCATAAATTTGCACTCTATAACTTTGTAATTCACATCACATACATCACACTCATTTATCTTACAGTCCTTCAATGACTCAACACTTATTTATACCATCTTCAATCTTGAAAACATTCTCCAAGGTTGGTAAGGTTCCTTAATTTCGCAAATTCAAATTAGGTCGAACCCAAAACATTCTTATGGTGGAAAGGAATGAAGGTGGACCACAACACACCTTATCTTGGACCTAAACCCATTCATACATGTTACACCATGCTTCCACAATCATTGAAGCAACTCCGCAATTAGTGTGAACACCAAAGGTCGGCTGAACTGGTGTTAACACCATAAACAATTATGTACATGCTTGCTCAAACCCAAAGATGACTCACGGATCATACATCATGCTTGAGCACAATCTAAAGTATCCCACAAACATCCTAAAAACTAACAAATTCCCCTGCAACAACTTTCACCTGCTGCACAACCTTATCCTATTTATCCAACATACTCAAATGTTTTTGTCATGCACTATAACTCAAGAAATCATCTTCCGGAGCACCAAACCATGAACAAATTTGAATTAAGATAAAAATTAACCTTATAAGCACACTTCCAGAACCACAAGACCTGAAACCCTTTTGTGGAGAAAAGTAGAGCAAAAACATTTCTCCCAGACACCTGTGCAATACACTGGTGAATACATTTTCCTCTGCACATCGATGCAACATGCCAAATTCTAAATGTAGCATGTCTAAGCACCTCTAAACAACATATCCAAACCACACAAACAGATCTTCAATAAAAAAGAAATGTAGAGCAAAACTAGAACACTACTCTGCAATATAGAATACCATTGCCACACACTGTTTACTTATTTTATTCAAATTTTCTCAAAAGCACTTGGAAACTAATCACCAGAAACATATTATCACCATCTTCAACACTTACTCATCATCAAAGACAACATCCACTCAACACCAACTGCTCATACTCTTGCAACATCTCTTACTCATATAGTTGACACCAATGACAACACAAGCTTGTTGACATCAATGACAATACCGACTACACATACTTGCAACAACATCTGTACTCTAGATTAACTTACACTCTTCTTTATTTAAGCTTCAAACTTTTGATATTTCTTATTAAATTTTGATTATAATAGGAAGATATAAATAAGATATATACTTTGGTTTTGTTACTTTTAATTTGGTTAAGTAGAATGTTAGATATTTACAATTCTCATGAATTGAAAATTAACTTAATTGTTAGTATATCTATCTATAATCTAAGGGTAAAATCCAAAGAATACCTGTAAGAAGAAGGTTTTAAATTTAAACCTATAGAAACTTCATTTAGGATCCTTGAAATTCCCTAGAATGAAACAATCCACATAGACTTCTAGGTCATTTTAGTACACCAAGACCTGGTGCTTTAAACTTTGGAGGAAGAAAATCCTTTTCAAGGGAGGAGTGATTATGTTCCTAAGTTGGTGTGTTATATAAGCCATCAACAAAGTTGTTATTATTGCTAAAGATCCATATGTGTCATTATTAGAATCAAGTGATTTTACTTGGGATAGATTTGTCAACATACCTAAGGAACCACTTTATGAGAGGAATAATGATTTATATGTCATGTATAAAATGTATTTAGGAAGAATGGTGGAGAGAGAATGAAGATAAAATGCAAGTATTGAAAGACCAAAGGAGCGTACAAGGATGAAAACCAAATTTATTCACATGCCTTTATATTATGATCATGGAAATAAATAGGTTTAATCTACAAATCTAAGAAAGCCATATGTGGTACAATCTACAATATTTCAACATCATGTCTGGATATATGTTTTTTTGGCAAGAGACACTGCTAGGCATGTCAGGTGTTGTCATTGATGGAAACTAAATCTATCTTACACATCCGCATTGTATCAGTGGATCATATCGAAAGTCAAACTACAGATTTGTCCAAGTCCAGATAGACAGGAACAGAGCATATGACAGGGTTCAACATTTTGGTTCGCATTTCTCCATAGGTAATCATATTGAGCTACGGATCTGAGGGAATGTTAGGGGATGTTAGGGCTACCTCAATCCAAGATTTTAGCCTCTGGTGATGAAGGGATTGTAAGTTACAAGCATCTGAGTATCGGGTTTTGGTTAGATAGTCCAGTCCGGTGAAGAACAGGCCGACTAGGTGTTTGATCCTTGTGTGGATGAAGAGAAGTGGTTGCTTGAGTAATTTATGAGATCCAGTGGTATTGTCCGACATGTGAAGTAACTTGGATACATATGTCTTGGTCTGCATTGATGTTTGTGCATGGATTCAGCCGACAGAACAGTGTTCTTGAAATAGTTTCCAAGTTTTCTTAAGGTTGACTGCAGTTGATGTAATTTCATGTAGTGGATATATATGATCGATGGAGTCGAGCATTTTGGAGTGTGTGAATGTGAATATGAATGGATAGGTGTGAAGTATAGTAATATCAAGTGCAAAGCAAGGAGATCTAAGCTCCGAATCATGACAAAACAATAAAGCAGGGAAGAAAGAGATGAAGTGTGTGAAGTCAGTATACTGAGCTTAATTGGAACTGTAATTTTGCATAGTTAGATGCTATTCTTTAGTTCAAACATTTTAGTGAACTCTTGTAATCAATTTTGGAGGTAGTGAGCCTCTTTTGAGCAGTGAGCTCTGGGTAATGTGCCCGAAGGCATGTGCCTTCCCATTTTGTAATACTTTTAACAGAGTATAAAATCTTGTGGGTTAACCCCCACCATGGTTTTTCCCTTAACCGGGTTTCCACATAAAAATCCTGGTGTTATGTGTTTTGATTATGTTTCTGCTCATGTGTTGTTGATTCATGCTTTCATGACTATATCATTAATCTGTTAATAAGTTGTAAAGAAGAAAAAGATAAAGTTTTGAGACAACTAATTCACCCCCCCTCTCAGTTGTCTGCCCTAATTCCAACAATTGGTATCAGAGCGAGGTTCCTTAAAAGAAGTTTAACAGCTTGAGGAAGATCTGGGAAGGTGTTTTCAATGGGTTCATTCAAGCACTCTGATGGTATCAATCAACAACTTCAAGTAGCCTTAGATGATCTTGACCTGTCCAGAGCAGAAATCAAAGATCTGCAAGAGAACCTTAAAGATGCTGAAGATTTCATTGAGACCTTAAAAGGATAATTGAGCAAATCTAATGAAAAGAGAAAGGAGCTACTTCATCAGCTAGCAAATCAGAATGAAGACAATAACATGGATGAGGCCCTGCAGGAGAAGACAAAGGAATGTGAGAAGTTAGCAAAAGAAGTTGTCCTAAAACATGAGATGGAATCCAAGGTGATGAGACTAACCAAGGAAATTGAAGTAAGGAAGAAGACTAAGGAAAAATTGAATCAACTCTGAAAGAAAGAACAAAAGAGTGTTGCAGATTGGACAAAATAATTGGTCATCTAGAATTTGATCTACAAGAAACCAGGGATAATGAGGATCAACTTGAAAGTCAAATTGTTATTCTCAAACATGACCTAGAAGTTGCAAATGAATACAAAGAGAAGTTCAAGATAAGCTCAGCTAAACTTGAAGTGTTGCTTGATAGTCAGAAGATGGCAGATGATAAACATGGTCTGGGATATGAGAAAGGTGAAAGCTCTGGATCTTGTCAAAGAAATCCTAAATCAAGGAATCAGAGAAACAAACCTAGAAGACCTCCGGTAAGACAACCTAATGCTCAAAGGTATCCATCTTTCAATGGAAATTGTTTCAATTGCAATAAATTTGGTCATAAAGACTCAATGCAGAAGTAGAGTGAATCAAAATGGTCCATCTTTCTCTGGTCAATGCTTCAATTGTAAAAGGTATGGTCATAGATCCAATGAATGCAGAAGTATGACAATGAGCTACTCTAACAACAGAAGAAATGTCAATTCTTTCAATGGCAATTGTTTTGTATGCAATAGATTTGGACACATGGCTAATTAGTGCAGATCAAGAGGAAATCAAGTAAATGAGAAAAGAAATGTTGTGTGCTTCAATTGCAATAGATCTGGTCATATTACAAGATTATGCAGAAGTAGGAATGATGATAGAAAAGGTTTGGTAAATAGAAACCAAAATATGCAGGGACAAGATAAAGGCAAGGGTAAAGTAAATGTGTATGAGATCCATAATGAAATGAACAAAACATGGGTAAAGAAAGGTGAAGTGAATGATGGTGATGGGTCCACACTGGAATCCGGTGCTGATAATTCCTCTAGGAATTGAATCAGGAGCTCTAGCTCAGGGGGAGCTACATTAAAAATCTAATTCCCCCTGCCAGAAAGTGGGTGCCTAAATTTGGCATGATGAATGAAGAAAGAGAAGCCTATTGTAGATCTGTTGAAGCAAATTCTAGAAGAAAAGAAGCTAATGCGATTGATTGCGGAGCAATTAAAGATTGACTGTATGCAAAAATAATGTAACCGGATGTATTAGGGCAGAGCATTTATTACAATGAAGAATTAGGTTTTGCAAAGGATAAAAGGTCATTCATTCAAACACTTGAATCACTTTGCATTCGAAGAGAACAAGGAGAAGAGTGCCTGAGCTAAAATTTCAGAAGTTTGAAGTGTGAAGAACGATTTTAATAGCTAACCCTAATTTTGTGAAGATAAAGGTATTTCTCTACGAAGCTTTGAACTTGTAATCTTTTGACATGGCTACACCTCTAGTTTTGAACATCACTGAGTGAACTCGGCCGAAGTTTAAAAAGCACCCCTTCAAGTCCACTAAAGTTGATCTGATGGGAGCATTTTCTAGGGTTCCATATGGAGTTCTTCACATAGAAGACATTAGGGCTTACATTCACACGCCACTAGAGGAGCATGGCCACTCAAGGTTTACTGATCTATTCATGAATCACTTAAAAGGTGATGATTTTGAGCTCAAACTAGAGTACAAAGTCTTGAAAGACAAGAAGTTCATATGATTTGTTGAGTTTCTGAGTTTCACAGAGGATGAATGGGTCTGGTATGTCTTGAGCTGTATCCATGATAATTTTTTATGGCTGAATCATCCATTCAAGATCAAAAAAGATGCAATAAGGGTAGTTACAGGATTGAATTCAACCGGTACTCTGCCTCAGTTGAAGGTTGTGAAGAATCAAGAAGTCACAGAGGCAACCAGATCAAAATTTGACAAGAGAGCCATGATTATAAATGATAGAGGATCATGGGGTCAGATTCACATCAATGGTGATAGGGTACAAAATATACTTCTCCAGCAGAGAAAATTTAGTGTCTGGAATAGCCATCTATACTGCATATCAGATGGTAAGAGAAAATGCAGACTATGATATCTATGAACTGTTGTTGAACCAGCTTATGGAGAATCTAAGCAAGATAAAGAAAAAGAAGTACTCGTTCAAATATGGTATGCTAATTATATGTCTTTTCTTTTATTTCTTGAGTGAGCTCCCTGGGAATAAGAATATATATTGGTCCAACAACCAACCAGTAGCAATCCAGATTAGAAATCATTTGAGTTGTCTGGGTAATAATGATGCATAAAAGACTACACTTTGGGGATTCTTTAAAAATTTCTAGAGTATGATGTAGGCTAGGGAGAGAATACCTAGGGCCGTGGTTGAGAAATACAAGGACACCATTTGTTTTATGGTTACTATTGATCAGTGTAAAATGGAAGCAGTGGAGCCTAGAGTTGTGTGGATCATGCCCATGGGGTATGAAGTGGATGGCTAGGTATTGGAGTTGTATGCACAACATCTGTTGAGCCAGCCTAGGGATCCAATTGAGGAGAGATTTGGAACATATAAAGAGATTTCACTAAAATTATATCTTGAATTCAAGGCTCTTGAAATCAAAAGGACTGTGAGGAAAGAAGTTGAGCAATTGACTAAAAATTTAGGCCTTACAAAGGAAGATGTGAGACAATACAGGGAAAGGACAAAGAAAGCTAAGAAGGAGAAGCAGAATAGGGAACAGGGAAGTGTTCCACCAGAAACCCCCTCTAAGTTAAGCACTACTATGAGTTCTAGTTTAGCCTTCGGTGCGTCACCTTCTCCTGCTGCAGAAAAACTTATTGGTAAGGAAGAAAAAGGACAAAGGTAAAGGGCAAAAGAACATATGACAGTGTGGAGAAAGTGGATGAAGAAGAAACTAACTCAGATGATGAGGTTAAAGAGTTGAAGATCTCAGGCACCAAAGCTACTAAAGTGTCTAAGGAGAAGCCCTCTGGAAGCAAAAAATCAAGTAAAAGGCATAAGACAGAGGCTTATGTTGAGAAGCCTACTCTTTCTGTGGATGACATCATTAAGTCAATCATTGTAGATGGAAACTTGAAGCCAATGACTAAATTTTATGATCATTACAGTGATGTTGATAAGAGAGTTTTGGAGGATGCAACAGACAAATACTTGAATATCTATAGTAAGACTCTATTTGAAATAACTTCTAAAATTTTGGAAAGCCTTGCAAAAATTCTAGAAATAAGAAAAGAGAATGCAAAAGCTAAAGATTTTGAGATTTGGGAGCATGTACTGATAAAATTGTGTCCTCAAATTACTCCGGATCAAAAGAACTTGATATTCAAAGAAGTGAAAGAGGACTTCAAGAGTAAGACCAGAATGAATATGTTCATGCTGGGAGAGATTGATAAGATAGTTGAAGATACTCAGGAGATTCTTCTGAATGCATTGAAAAGGCATAATCTTCCCACTGTTGAAGAAGAAACTGATGTTGAAATTGATTCCTCCATTCTGGATGTTGAGGAATTTGATAAAAGTAATGATAATGTTGCTGATGAGGATGGACAAAATCCTCCAGAAAGGAGTGCAGAAGACATTTCTGATAGAGAGGATGCCTCTACTGGTGATGCAGAGAAAGCAGAAGTAGAGAAAAAGAATGTAAGTGATGAGCAAAACACTGTGGTTGACTCCAAAAAGGGAGAAGATAGAGGCCCTGAAGAGCATAAATCTGAAACTTCATATTGGGCAAGAGACACTGCAGAAGCAGTGAAAGAAATTTTGGAAAGAGATAAACAAATTGCAGAAGATCAAGATATAATACAAGGACCAATCAATTTTGATACTCTGTCATTGGTACAGAAGATGAAGTTGGCCTCTATTGCACAAGCTAAGGCCAGAGAGGAAATCTTGAAATCCCATATTGAAGATAGTGAGTTGCTTGGTCTTTCATTTGGGATTTTGGAGAAAATCATGCCTACATTCTAGAAGGACTCATCAACATTTCCCTCTGGTCAGTTGAAGAGTCTGATAAACTCTATAAGTATTCATTTTGAAACTTTTGAGATGTCAGCAGAAGTTAAAGTCAAAAATGAATATAATGAGAAGAGATTTGCTAAAATAAGGAAAATAATTAGCTATGATAGATCAATGCTTGATACCAATGTAAAGAATATTTAAAATGCCCTCTCTGAAGGTGCAGAGATTTATAAGTTTTGTCTAAATCCATCTAAAGCTATTGAAGATATTGAGAAGAAGATTAAGGACTTAGAGCTCAAACTGTCTAACATTTCTCAATGCTATAGTCCTTTAACTGATTCTGTAGAAACCAAAGAATACCAAGTAGTGATTTTGTGAAATGAATTGAGTAATCTGGAGGAGGAAAAGGTCAAAGTTTTGGACAGATTGGATGAGCTCCGGGGACTGATTTCCCCCAAGTTAGAAACTATGTATGATCTATTCGTAGAATCCTAAACTGCTGCTACTACTAGTGATCCTACTGATTTGCAAAAGGCAGAATCATAGGCATTTTTGTTCAGTGAGCACATATCCATTTTGGGAAGCATAAAGAAGAACTGGGATAGTGAATTGTCATGGTTGAAAAACATTTTTGGTGATATCTTTTTGCTGATGAACAAGGTTTAAGGACTGTGTGTTCATATGCAGATCCTAGCCTCTACCATTGATGTCAAAGGGGGAGAGGAAAACCAATGAAAAATGAGGAATTCATCAAAGGGGGAGCATTGGAAATCACAAGTGTACATAGTAAGGGGGAGTTGTTATAACACTTAGTCATTTTTCACTAAGTGTTGCCATCAATGCCAAAGGGGGAGATTGTTGGCAAGAGACACTACTAGGCATGTCAAGTGTTGTCATTGATGGCAACTAAATCTATCTTACACATCCACATTGTATTAGTGGATCATACTAGAAGTCAATCTACAGATTTGTCTAAGTCTGGATAGACAGGAATAGAGCATATGACAGGGTTCAGCATTTTAGTCCGCATTTCTCCATAGGTAATCATATTGAGCTACGGATCTAAGGGAATGTTAGGGGATGTCGGGGCTACCTAAATCCAAGATTTTATCCTCCGGTGATGAAGTGATTGTAAGTTACAAGCATCTGAGTATCAGGTTTTGGTTAGGCAGTTCAGTCCAGTGAAGAACAGGCTAACTAGGTGTTTGATCCTTGTGTGGATGAAGAGAAGTGGTTGGTCAAGTAATTTATGAGATCCAGTGGTATTGGCTGACATGTGAGGTAACTTGGATACATATGTCTTGGTCTGCATTGATGTTTGTGCATGGATTCAGCCAACAGAACAGTGTTCTTGAAATAGTTTCCAAGTTTTCTTAAGGCCGACTGCAGTTGATATAATTTCATGTAGCAGATATATATGATCGATGGATTCGAGCATTTTGGAGTGTGTGAATGCGAATATGAAGGGATAGGTGTGAAGTATAGCAGTATCAAGTGCGAAGCAAGGAGATCTAAGCTCTAGATCATGACAGAACAGTAAAGCAGGGCAGAAAGAGATGAAGTGTGTGAAATCAGTGTACTGAACTTAATCAGAACTATAATTTTGCATAGTTAGATGTTATTCTTCAGTTCAAATATTTCAGTGAACTCTTGTAATCAATTTTGTAGGTAGTGAGCCTCCTTTGAGCAGTGAGCTCTGGGCAGTGCGCCTAAAGGCATGTGCCTTCCCATTTTGTAATACTTTTAACAAAGTATAAAATCTTGTGGGTTAACCCTCACTGTGGTTTTTCCCTTAACCGGGTTTCCACGTAAAAATCCTAGTGTTATGTGTGTTGATTATATTTCTTCTCATGTGTTGTTGATTCATGCTTTCATGACTATATCATTAATCTATTAATAAGTTGTAAAGGAGAAAAAGATAAAGTTTTGAGACAACTGATTCACCCCCCCTCCTCAGTTGTCTTCCCTAATTCCAGCATGTTTACCTATAAAGAATTATTATGAGAAAACATGTAATGCCCACCCTTATTTGTGCCTTGTATGCTTTTTGATTCGTGTGTTATATGTTGTTCTGAGTGCTTATCAGTGTATTATGTGATTATTATGCTTTGATGCATTGCATTGAACTTGCCAATGAGGTCTATGGTGCCATCGATGGGTTTTGAGGGGTATTTTGCATGACCATCGAGGTGTTTCCAATGGAGTTGTGCTTTTTTATTTTGTTTCCAACTATGTATTATGAGATGCATACGTTGTGATTGTGCATGTTAGATTATTCCAGTGCTTCAGCTTCACTGTTTTCACTATACTTGTTATAGTTGTGATTGTCGTATTATTCCCGCATTGTGAAATATTTCTATTTATGCATCATGTTCATGGATCATGCTAGTCGTAGATGATTATAGTGGATGTGATTATTTTATATCATGTGTGATTATACCATGTTGGAGTGGATTATGTTGCTTCATCTATTATATGTGGAGCAGGTATGCCTGATGGTTGACTTGAGTGTGTAGGTAATTACATGTGTTAACTAAGGTTGGAAATGTGGAGAAGGTGTTGGTTTTTCTTCTGAATCAACATTAGGGTTTGCCACTTCTAATGCATAGGTAGATTCAGCCAACTAAATATAGGAGGTTGCGTGAGCTCCTCCCCTTCACTTCTGGTTCTGCCACACCAAGGGGGTGTCCCTATTTGATAAAAGTATAACCTTGACTAGCTCAATGACAGAAGGATTTAACTTGACAGCAACAGGCAGAATACTCTCATGTATGGACCAAGATTTGTGTAACAAATCACAAGGTTGGCAACATTCTTGGACATGATGTCTGGTTGGGTATGAGAGCATGCAGGGATCCTAATCCTACTCCTACAACTAACAGGTGGAAGGATGAAATGGTTTGATTTGATTTTTGGATGCAAAGCTGGACATGGTATATAACCTCAACACAGAGCTAGATTGGTGCCTATCCAGGGCTTGGAGTCGGTAGACATACACCTGTGAATGATCAGCATGAACAACTAAAACTAGATTTCAGGGGGATATACATGATATCTGCCTTACAGATATCTCCCAATACAGAGTGTTAAGCTGTCTATACTTATGGCATCCCTATTGTAGTATACCCTTCCCAATATTCAATCTAAAAACAGTTTAATCTACCCCTTGAGCAGAAGTTAAAAGATTAAACATTCAACACAGGAATTCTATGTTCTAGAATCTCAGACATTCCTTGAATGCCTGGACTCAGAAGAAAGATACATGCAAAACTGGAGACAGAATCGGCATAACACATGCAAACATAGCATTATTCATATAAAATTGACCATGAAATCAGTGGATTCATGCACAAACGTACAACAGGAGATACATAAACTCGCAAGTTTTGCTGTACAGAGCAACCAAAACCAGTTGTATCTTATTACAGAGCCAAAATGTCCAGTTTTCAACAACCAAAACAATGGTAACACAGTCTGCCTATATTGGCCAAAAAGTGTACCCGCAGTAATTAATTACATGGCCAGAAGTCAAAAATCTGCCAGATACATCCATCAGAGGGAATGGCGCTCAGAAGCCATCAATGTGGCAGACAAGGGAGGCCTCGAGCCTTGCGCCGCCATCTGGGAGTCTTCATTCACAATCGGGCAGTTTAATCACTTGTACCATTGCCCATACTCCTGCTACAGTCGCCATTGATGGCTCAACCACCCGCGGCCGCTTGAAAACCGTCCCAGCACTTCAAAAAAGAAATTCCCGCTAAAACGCATTTACCACAGGTTTCAAATGTGCAGGAAGAATAGTCCCACATTGGTGCCGCGGAGACTTCCTCAATACTTTAAAAACATGGTCGCGAGCATAATAGGTGTCGAGCACCTTTTGTCGCGCTTGACGCATAAGCCTTCTCCAAAAGCCCATCACCAAAACCCAAGCCATTGGCACACCCCAGAATTCTCCTTCCGATCTCAACGATCTCGCCGACCGCTACCTTCGCTTCCCCATCAGCCAGAGATGCATCATCGGGCCAACCATCCAAACCTTCGCCGATCTCATCAGTTACACCGATGAAGCCACCGCAATCCCCTGTCGGCCAGACCAATACCGTCGGCCAAGCAAAAGATCCCTCTACCGATAGACCACACTCTCATCGATGCACCAACGAATTATACTCTGCTCCTTCATCAGCGAGACCTCCCACTGTCAGCCCACCACAATCCATCCTCACCGACAACACAAGTCACGCCGAAGACCATACACAACACTTCCCTTCATCGGCGAGAGATTAGTCTATCGGCCAACCATTTCACCGTTCACCCGACAATACAACCCATGCCGATAGACCCTGGCTCTTCCCCTTCCGTCAGTGTAACACACACCATCGGAGCATCCAAAAAGCTTCCTGCCGATCTCAAAGGTCACGCCGATGACATCTTCGCCAGCCACACACTGCTCCTCCATCGGCCAAACTCCTTACATCGGCGGGCCACAAATTTGCTTCGCTGATAGCCAAACACACACCGATGGACATCCATCGGCCAGACCAAAACAATTGGAGCACTCAAGAAATCTTTCGCCAATGAAGCCAATCACTCCGATAAGACCAAAAACATAAAGCTTTGAACCATTGAACCCCGAACCAAAAAGGTTCAACACAAGGGTTCAACGCGATGGTTCAAATATCAAAAATAATACTCCATAGGCAACAAAGCTTCGAACCATTGAACCTTGAACCAAAACAAAAAGGTTCAAGCGGGAGGTTCAACGATGCAATATTTGCGCAAGGCAAATGCATAATGCGACCCGTTAGAAGAAAAATGAACCCCGAACCGCTGAACCATTGAACTTAGAGAAAAAGGGTTCAAGTTCAAACCAAAATGTCGAAGACACAAAAACGAACACATGCCGATGGAGAAAACATGAAGACCACCTCCTCAAGAACTGTGATGCAGATGTTGAAAAACACTGAGGGGCCCCTAAACTTAGAACTTTTTTGGATTTTTTGGGAAGGTGCCTGCATGAAAAATTGCTCCAAAACTGGGAGTCAATTCAGGCACCAACAGAAGGTTGACATGGGACGCTAAGCCATCTCACCCTTATCCTTGTGTTGTGGAAGCCCGCAATGTGTGCTTGAAGTCAATTGTGTGTGTTTCCTTAGCATTTTAAACTTTATTTTAAATGATCTTGAAAAATGTGTTTTCCGTTTTTCCAGATTATTTTAATGATTAATTATCTTAGCGAAAATATCTATTGCATTATATTATGCTAGAGGAATAAATTTAAATGATTTCAAATTATTTCTAAAATTTAATATTTTTCTGTCAAAAAAGTAGAATTGCATTAAATTGGAAAACAAAATTCTTGATATGGTGTGTTTGGACTTTTCGGAATGAGATTGAGTTAAAAGGGAATTACCTATTTAGAATAGTTGCAATAAGTTCATTAGCTAATTTTCTATTACTAAATGTGTTGCCTGAAGGGTATTTGGAAGTTGAAATATTGTTAAATCAATTTTAATGTTCCTAGGTATTTTATTAAATTATTTAGGTTAGTAAAATGAAATGAATTAGACATATTTTTAAATGGTGTGTTAAATGAATATATTTTATTTCATTATAGATTAAAAAAATGATTATAAGTGAATTTTATATTCTATTTTAAATTAGGGCTTTTGGGTGTTAAAAGGGAAAAAGAGTTATTTTATTGGATTCTTTTTCCTCTCCATTTGCTCTCTCCTCTCAAACCTTCTCTTGTTGGAAAGAAGGATTTTCTCCATGAATGAAAGAAAGGTTGAATTGCTTGGATTGCTTGGTTGAAGTGGAGTGGATTTGAATTGTGGATGCTTGTGTGTGATCAAAGATTGCTTTCAAAACCCTCTTCTCCTCCTTGGATTGCTTGTAGGAAAGGTATGATTCTTGAATCTTTCCTTTGTTTTAAATTTGTATGCTTTCTTCATTGTCATGCCACATTTAGTGGATTGCTATGGCATCTTGATTAGGTAAGGAAAACTTAGATATGAATTTATGGTTGTTTAATGCAATTTTGCTTTATGTTCTTAGTTAGAAACATGCAAAAACATACAGGGTTATGGCAAATTATACCTAGGATTACCCACCTTATTTTTATTGCATATTTGGAATGTGATGCATTTATGCTACAATGGGTAGTTGCCAAATTTCTATTTGAGTTTGAAACATGAGAGTTAGAAAATGGCTCAAGGTAGCCAAGCTTGTAACAATGGTGAATTTGGGTTTTTATGGTTCTTCCATACAAATAGAAAAGAAAATGAAATTTCAATTTTAAACCTTTCCTTTATTAATTTTAATGTGAGATGAGTTGCCTCCCATGGGAAATGATGTTTTTCATCTTTTTAGAAAATGTTGTGTTTTTGTCAAATTGGGATTTTGTTACCTCGTAAACCGATGGCTAAATTGGAGCTTTGGGTGTTTAGGAAGAGGTCTAGGAATAGGGAAAGGAGTGGCTTCCATCGTGCACCATGACCCAAAGAGGTCGTTGGAATTAGCGAATGGAAGTTTTCAATCAAGAATAACATTTAAACACATGGGTAATAAAATGTAATAAATAGATCATCTACACCAAACTGCATGTCCTGGTGAAGTGTTCTGCTTGCTTGGGTTTGGGTGTAAAGAGAAATCTTTGGTGTATTGTCCGGTTGCTATGATGAGGTTATGCCCTCATATTTTGCCACACGGTGAGTATTACCCTCATATGACACTCCTTGTCATGACTACCTAGGTCTCTCTTCCTTCTTCCACCATTGGAGTTTGACTCGACATGTGATGTTTACCATGTGTTTGCATGTGCATTGTGATGCTTGATCCATTCTTATATGTGCCTATGATCGACTATGATTGATGCCTCGTTTGGCATGCATTGAAGGTGTGATTATTTCCCTTATGCTTGAATGTTGTGATGTCATTCTATTATGCTTTGGCAAGTGTTCCATATGTTACTTGAATGCAATTGGATGGTAGTTGCACCATGTGTTGTTTATATGCATTATATTGGTAGTTGTGCCATGTGTGTTGTGTGCATTGATTGGAGTTTATGCTATATGTTGCTATGTATACCTCGGATTGAGTGAGATGATGCTAGCAGGTTTGCCATGATCACTTTCTCTATAGCTCGGGGGTTGTCTAGAGTTGTGTAGACAGCTATTGCGCTCGACGATGGCAATATGGTTGGGAGGCGAGCAACATTTCCCCATTGGTCCTTCATGATGATCTTTAGGTGTTGGATGGTTCCCTTATCTTCTTGCAAGTTGATTATGTCATGCTTCATGTCTTGTTGCACCTTGGAGAGTGTGTTGGTTTTTAGGTGGTTTATGCACTTGTATATTATCATTATTGATTATTGTAACATTTGTAATGTAGGTCTTTTAATACCCTTGTAATAAGATGTAATTAATGCTATGAGTCGATTTATGATTATTTATATGATTCATCTATGTTTAGGATGAAGCCCTTCGAATATTGTAATTATTGGATATCATCTTGTATTTTTTCACGCCACGATTTGTGAGGACATTGGCATGTTTTGATAGAGCTTACATGTTAGAATCTAGTTATGTTAGCATGTTTAGACTTAGTTATTTGATGTTTATGGATATGTTTGTGTTGGATCGTATTCATTCCACATAGGTGGTGAGGATCCTATCTTTGCTTTTGGCATGTGTTGATGTTGGTGTCAAACATGCATAGCCTTTTGTATCGCTTTTGTCTTGTTTTGCCTGTTCAACCCTTTTGTGAAGTTTGTTATCCTAAGGTGCTCATTTGACCACCTGAGTGTATCCATGGTGTCATTTCCATTATGTGATATGCACTCTTGGATTAATCCCTCTTTTTCTTTGGGAAGCATGCCTTTGCACAAGTTCAACTAGTGACCATTCTAGTTGGTTGAGGAATCATACCTCCTAGTTGGACCATCCCGTGGGTGAGCGTTACCCTTGTGTTTGGGATGTCTTATGTATTCATCATGAAATAGATTGAGGTGATTGTTACCCTCATCCTACTCTGTGTGTTCACGAGGGAGTGAGGTCGTGTATGTATATCCGACCTTCGTCTTGGAGTGAGTTCCACCCCTCTCTTGGTCATCATGGTGAGTTGTCTCATGATGGGTGAAGTCTTCCGCTTGTGCCACCTTGCATTGTGCAATGGTGATGTTGTTTTAGGTGTTGTTGTGCTTTTTGCGAGACCTTGTGTGTGTGTGTGACTGCAATGCGATGTGTAAATGTCGCACTTGAAAACATGAAAAATTTGTTGGTTCATTGTTTGTTTGGCTAATGATTTGTGTGAAAACCTGGGACATTACACTTGGTATTAGATCTCATGTTGCAACATTGGGAGCTCTGGGATGTGTTCTTCTCAGCTTGGTCAAGCATGTGTGGGGTCCTTGTGTGTTTATGTACTGTGAGTAGCATGTGATTTCTTTCGATATGTCTTCCTTGTATGAATGTGTTTGAGTGACCTTTGTAGGGTCATGTTTGTTCTTGTGTGACTACTTTTGATAGTGGAGCTATGGGAACCTTTGTGTGAAAGGAAATACCATGTTCTTGAGTGTGATTGAACATGGTTTACTCTTTTAAGAGTTATGCATTTGTATGTGAAAGAGATGATGTTTTGAACATATTCACGATATGTGAAGAAGACTATTGTCATAATGCTAGTGTAAATTGACCTTGCATTGTGCACCATGTTGTGTGTGTTTGTTGCAAGAGTAGCATACCCTTGTAATGCTTGTCATATTTGTTTATTAATTACTTATGTATGGTGATTTGAAATGCTTGCATGGAATGCATCTTGCATTCTCTGCTTGCATGAAATGCATCTTGCATTTTATGCTTGAGAGCTTGTTCCTATGTGTGAATTGTTTATGCAGGTGTAAGAAAGAAAATGTTGCATTGCATTATTTGAAAAGTTAGAGAGAAAAAGAAAAGGGGTTGTAAAAGAGTCATTTGCATATGTGCATCTTATTTTGATATACTTGTTGTCATGTTGTGGAGAGATTTAACATCATTGGATGGAATGTTGGGTAAAGATCTTGACCCCCAACCTAATTCTCCCTCTTGTTTTGATTTGTGTTGTATGAGAATGTTGCCTTAATGCATTATCCATATGCTTGGTGAATCCTTGTTTGGTGAGAAATGTTAACCGCTCTTGTTGTGAGAGTGATGTGTTTAGATATCTTGGTTTGTGAACATGATTTTGTCCTAGCTTAATCTTGGTTACTAGATTTTTGCTAGTGTGTGAATTTGTGTGTCATTGCATGGTGATTGTGATTCCCTTGAATGGGATGTAACCTTTGTTGTTGGGCATCTTGAGTGATGTTTGTTTGGTTAAGTAGAAATGATCTCATGTTTTGACATGATTGTAGTCTTTGAAGACTTGTTTGCTTAGCGTGATTGAATGTGTTCTCTTACTTGCCTTGGATATTGGAATCCAAGTGTTATAGCATTGTACTCCCTCTCTTGTAACTAGAATTAGTCACGTAGTTCATGTAATGTGGAACTTTTAAATTTTGATACTTTATTTATTTGACTTTGGTGAATTCACTAAATGTTGTAAGGGCCAACATTGAATTTTTATTCTTGTTTATGAATAAGTATAGCCATCGAAGTTTGATATTTATTTATCTTGTGACCTTTATGGTCATGTTTGATTTACTGTTGAAATTGAGCTCATTTTATGCCTTATTGTTGGAATTGACTTTTCTTCCACTTTTGGTATTTTATTTATTTATTTATTATTGGTGGCTATGCTTGAATGTTTTAAATTGCTGGTCATGTATCATGTTACATTCTTTATCATGTCCATGATGGGCCTTTGATGGATTGTATAAGGGAGTAGAATGCATAGAATATACTAGTTCTTGGTGTGCATGTTACTAGAACTATGGTAGATTGAATTCCTTGGTTTGTTGTTAGATGCAAGTGAATATTGTGTGAAATGTTGAGAAAGTTTTGAAATGATTTTGTGTTTCTATTGATCACTTGATGTGAGTTATCTTGTTGACTTGTGTGTTTGTCATGCCTAGATAGTAGTGAATGATATGAATTGAATTCTCGTATGAGCTTAAATGTTGATTCTTGACTATGTCTAGGTGAATGAGATATGTAGAGAACTCATTTGGATTGAATCTTGATTTTAGTAATTGTATTTGGTTGAGTTTTGACTTAGTCCACCAACTATGGTTGTTCTTCCTTGTCTCATTCCTGTTAGTCTTGGACGTGATGACATGCTGTAACACCCAGTTTTGATTTCACCCTAAAAACTGAGTTTAACCAAAGGTAATAATTTTTTTTTTTGAAAGTTTAAAATAGAAAAGTAATTTGTTTCTAATTTAAAATCAGGTAGTTCATCCATCGACTATCAATATTCATGAAATTATAAACTATGCAAAAGGATATATCCATCTACATTTAAACAATATGTTGATAAAAGTTACTTAGAACAATTCCAAAATAGAAACTTACCAAAGTCACTGCATCTCGATTGTCGACCATCCAAATTCAAGTCTCGACAATCCTCAAGAATAAAGAAGAGAAAGTATCTTCAAGGAGCTTAACCTCCAACCACAGATCGTCAGTCTCCCGCAGTCCTTCCTATCTAAAAGTGGCCCTACCCTACTCAAGAGGATAGACTTAGGATAACCAATGGTGTTTGCCATCTGAGTACTAGTGTTGTGACCTATGTAACTTGTTATCATGCAATCCCCTAGATACCCTCTAGTCAAGCATGACGATTCCACAAGCTACGCCATCCAGTCACAGTGAACTATCAATGCACTTGAGGCTCATGCATTACCTTAGCCAAAGGATTTGAATATAATTAGTGTTGTACCAACACAAGTAATACGTTCACCCACCCCAACTCGACTCGAATTAATCACAATCCTACAAATTCCTATAAATAAGTTCAATACAACAACCTCGATAACCTCAAGGTGTTAGAAATTCATCATGCATTAATGCATGGCAATGAGGTTTATTCTCTCTCTACTTAGCTCATGGAAACATTTCCGGCTACATGATAAAAGAATGGTTTCATAGCTTATCAATTATTCAGATAATGCTAAAAGTTATTTCATTGGTCTTTAAGTTAGCCCACTACTTAATTTATCCACTCAAGAGTGGACACTAAACTCAATGTTGTTGTTTCATAAGGGATATACTATAACCCATTTATAGAATACAAATGTTTGAAGACCCTACATTAAAATTAAACACTCATAAGATTCTACTTCGACTTGTTGAAATCTTTGACATAGCTTAATCTTTGTCAATCTAAGCATTTAGAAACCCTATCTTGTTGTTTCTACTAGCAATAAGATTGCATGCAAGTCTAAGCTAGATACTTGACAAAAGACTCATTACATTGTTTTAAAACTTCATCATATTAACTTGTATGATTGTAAAGTCTTCTCTCGGGGACACAATAGTTTAAATTCTTTAATAGCATAAGAATTACTTACAAAGGCAAATAGACTGAAGCTTGCTATTATTCGCAGCAAGGTTAGTAATTTCACTATGGTCGACTGACCATTTTAAACTCAGAAATTGAGGAGGACTGTGAAGTCTTTGCATGTTTCGACTTACACCTCACACCATTGATACTCCTCTGTCGACGGTTATCCCAAACAAGTCTTTTACTTTAAAACTAGCTGACCTCTAAATTTGACAGAACCAAGCAATGGTATTCGATTTGCCAAAAGAGAACTAATTCTACGTCAACAAAGGTTTTGCCACTGCGGCTTGTGATAGCTATGAGATATTTTACGACCAAACACTTAGTCTAAAATGCACTAAACACACAACCAAATAAACTCCTAAAGTTGAGCCAACAACTACACAATAATCTCGACCTTCAGAGATGCTTTGAAGTACAATGTAATTATACTGTGGGTTTCACAACTGTGGTGCGGTGCAGTGCAGTAGACAAAACATTGCTTCTGTTTTGAAGGTGATAAAACACACAGGCTACAGATGGTAACTATCCACACCTTACATCTTTAAGAAAATACTAATTTCCTTGGAAATGCTAGTAAAGACATTACTTATTATAAACATAACTGAAATCTACGACTGCACAAAGATGAGGTGAGAAGGACTCGAAGGTAATCTCCTGTGTCTGCTTGCAGACTGGTCCACGGTGTTTGTTCTTCTCTAAGCTGTTCACCTTTGCTTCTTGCACAGTCTCCTCTCCGCTTCTACTTTGCATTCGTTCCTCTCTTTCAAACTGACTCTAACTATCCTCTAAATCCCATCTAGTTGCGAAGGAAAACTGCCTTCCCACTCACAAGACCATGCCTAACAAAAAGGGTCACTACTCGGCATGCAAGACATTCTCCTATTTTCGCGACCATCACCAAAAATGGCTTGGCCGTTTCCACTCAAACCGCGATTTTTCTCCAAACTGGAGCTCCACGCTTGGCAAGGTGGCAGTTGACAGTTTTAACAAACTGTCACACTACTCATATCCGCTATGAGTATAAATCAAATGCAAGGACAATGAATTAAAATATAGACTGACGACCATCATGAGATTTAAAGCTCAAAGCCAAAAATATTATTTCAAAATAAAAGACATCAAGAAAGGACTTGAGTGAGTCTCATTTGAGCTACTGCCTGATTACCAACATCACAAATGAATAAAGGAATTACCTCAAATTGACAATATAAATATAACTAATATAATTTAGTATAATCCTTTACGATACGACCAATGGTATTACACACCATGGTCTCTAGATTTAAAACATTATTTAAACCTTTTAATATTTGATAATATCCCAATATAGAACAATTCAACATCCGTCAAATTTCGCAAGGAGACGTTTACATCATACGCTCGAAGAGCTTTACGACGATAACGACGAATTGAGCGTAAATGTAAAACAAGGTTTGGGATCGACTTATGCACAATTTTTGACTTTTGCACCAAACCATAACAAGACACAACTTACAACTCGACCTCAAGTATATACATATAAACAATATATCAGTCGTTCATATTTGACGACATGATTCTGAGTATTACAACATCGATGTTGATTTCCCAAACTTAATATGACAACTTACAAAAGGAGAAAGACCTATTCTTGCAAACCTCGACATTCTCGACTAAAATTGACTTAGCCTGTACTCAAAGCTTAATTCAATGCATCTAGGTTTATCTACCTGATATTTGTTTTTAGTGGCAAGCTCCCATGGGTTATTCTAGAGTCTATTCTCTTTTCTCAAAGGTACTTTCTCTTCTTCTTTCTTCCTGGTGAACATGTTCCATCTAGTCCTGTTGTTGACAATCTCACATACAATTTTATGGTCAAAGCACCAATATTCTAATCAAAACACATTTATATCAAATCATTTCATTTTCATATCGAAAAGACATTCTAATTCATAACATCATATTGATCATAATCAAGTAAAAATCCATGACTTAATAAAATTAACCATTTATAAACATATCATCATTTCCTATGATGTTAAAACATATCCACATGGTTGTATTTTTCAAGAAAAAGTAAATAGTAATATTGAATCCAAAAACGGGATATAACATAGCTTTCCCCTATAGAATCATCGTCCCCGATGATTGAGTTTACCAAGCAAAATTTTAACATAAACAAAATTTTATAGTTTAACATTAATACTTTTGAAAAGATAAGGAAATCTTTGGTGGATGTCATTATAGTCTTCCCAAGTGGCGCTATCCTTGCCATATTGGTCCCACTGAATTTTGCATTGCAAATCCTCTCGATTACGTAAATGATGTTTATGCATTTCGAGCACCTTGAGTGGCTCGATCACAACCACTCCTGGCTCTTGTATCTGTAAAGAATTCCATTTAAGAATGTGGTCATTACCTACAAAATATTTCTTTAGGTATGAAACATGAAAAACATTATGCATTTTGGACAAAACTGGAGGTAAAGCAATTTTGTAGGCCACTGGATTGATAATCTCAAGGACTTCAAAAGGTCTAACATATCGAGGAGCCAACATTGATGATTTACCAAATTTGATTGAGCTTTTATGGGGTTTCACTAGCAAGAGAACTTTCTCACCAATAGAGAAATGTCTAAGCACCCGTTTGTGATCTGCATAACTTTTTTGCCTATCGTTGGCTTCTGCCAACCTCTTCCTAATCATTTTCACTTTTTCTTCCATATCTGCAAGTATTTCAAGTCTAATGATTATCCTATCTTCTAGCTTATCCCAGCTTATAGGAGTTCTACATTTCCTTCCATATAATGCTTCAAACGGTGCCATCTTAATGGCAGAATGATAGGAATTGTTATAGGCAAATTCAACAAGAGGTAAATATTCCTCCCATCTGTATTGTTGGTCCATGCAATACATTCTTAAAAGATCCTCTAAGACCTGATTAACCCTTTCTATTTGTCTATCAGTTTCAGGATGGTAAGCGGTGCTCACATTGAGTTTAGTCCCTAATGCTGAAAATAAAGTTTGCCAAAACTGAGAGGTTATTCAAGCATCTCTATCGGATATAATCTTTTCAGGTACCCCATGCAATCTGAATATTTCTTGCACAAATTTTTGAGCCAAAATATGAGCTCCATCTGTCAAATTTCCCGATATAAAATATGCTACCTTGGTTAGTTTATCTACAACAACCAATATTGCATCATGTCTATTCTTAGACATTGGTAACCCTTGAATAAAATCCATACTAACAACCTGCCATTTCCATTCTGGAATATCATACGGGTATAACACTCCAGCAGGATGTTGGTGTTCTACCTTCACTCTCTGATACTCCAAGCAGCTTGCTATAAACCTTGCAGCGTCGCTTTTCATTCCTTTCCAGAAATATAATAGTTTGACATCAGCTAAAAGTGTTGTTACTCCTGGGTGTCCGAAATAAGGTGCACAATAAACTTCCTTCCAAACAAGGTTTCTAAGTTCTACAGAATTAGGAACATAGATTCTTCCCTTAAATCTCATCAATCCATCTGACTCAAAACAGAATCCATCATATCTTGGATCCCTAGGGTTTAATTGCAGACCTTGCTTCACTTGCTCGTAATATTCATCTCCAGATAAACTTTGCAATACTAACTCTTTAAAATTAGCATGAATAGAGATTATAGAAGCTATGTGCCTTCTTCTACTTAAAGCATTAGCTACTCAGTTTTTTTTACCTTTGATGTAAGCAATCTTAAAGTCATAATCTGATATTAATTCTAATCATCTCCTTTGTCTTGCATTGAGATGAGGTTGTGTAAATATGTAACGAAGACTTTGATGATCTGACTTTAGTATAAAAATCTTTCCCAACAAATAATGTCCCACATCTGAAGGGCGTGAATCACTGCTGCTAGTTCTAAGTCATGAGGAGCGTAATTCTGCTCGTAGTTTTTCAACTTTCTTGATTCATAGGCTATTACACGTCCATTTTACATAAGCACGCCTCCTAACCCTTCTCCCGAGGCATTAGTAATAACCTCAAATTGCCCTTCAGGATCAGGGACTTTCAAGATTGGTGTTGTTGTTAACTTTTCTTTTAACAAATCAAATGCCTTTTGACATTCTTCAGTCCAAACAAATCGTTTTCCTTTTCTCTGCAAAGAAGTAATTGGACTAGCAATACTTGAGAAATTCAAAACAAATTTTCTGTAATATCCAGCCAATCCCATAATAGCCTTAATTTTAGTTGGGTCAACTGATATCCCTTCAGCTGATATAGTATGTCCCAAATACTGCACTTCTTTCTGAAAGAAAGTGCATTTCAAGAGTTTCGCATACAATTTGTGTTCTCTTAATCGTTGCAAAACAATTTGAAGGTGTTGTCTATGCTCCTCCTCATTTTTGGAATATATCAGGTTATCATCTATGAAAACTAGGACAAATTTATCAAGGCAATGTCTGAAAACACTATTCATGAGATTCATGAAAGTGGCTGGTGCATTAGTTAATCCAAATGGCAACACAGTAAACTCATAATGACCATATCTTGTTCTAAATGCAGTATTGTGAATATCTTCATCTTTCAACCTCAACTGATGGTATCCAGATCTCAAGTCTATCTTAGAAAATACTGATGCACCACGCATTTGGTCGAATAGATCATCAATACGTGGCAGTGGATACTTATTCTTTATTGTTGCCTTATTTAGCATCCGATAATCTATACACAGCTTAAGGGTTCCATCCTTCTTCTTGACGAAAATAACTGGAGCTCCCCATGGTGATACACTTGGCCTAATTAGATCTT
Organism: Cunninghamia lanceolata; assembly: GCA_027924645.1. Lineage (NCBI taxonomy): Eukaryota > Viridiplantae > Streptophyta > Pinopsida > Cupressales > Cupressaceae > Cunninghamia > Cunninghamia lanceolata. The sequence continues at coordinate 2,761,582 of BSBN01000614.1, forward strand.
TAGTCAATAGCTCCTGCAATTGAGCCTTCAATTCCATAAGTTCAGTAGTGGTCATTCAGTATGGAGTTTTAGATACTGGCTCAGATCTTGGTTTAATATCTATGGCAAAATCAAAGGTTCTTTTTGGAGGCAAGCCTGGCAGTTCCTCAGGAAATACATCACTGAAATTGCAAAGATATGGGTATTTTTCCTCAAATGTTTGCTTCTCTAAGGCTTCCTCTACTAGGTCCATTTTGACTGCAAAAAGTTGACATCCCTTATGCCTAGCCCGCTTTAATTGTTTTGAAGAAATACATTTGATCCTTATTTCTCTTTGAATACCCTGAAAATTAACTTTGTTTCCTTTATCATCCAAACACTCAATTGTTTTATGAAAACAATCTACCTTGGCCCTATGTCTCCACAACCAATTCATTCCTAAGATGACATCGTAGGACCCTAAAGGTGCTACATATAAATTTACCTCAGTGGAGAAGTTTGAAATATCAATCTTAGCTTCGAACAAACATTGCTCTACCAGAGCCTTTGAGTGATTTGCATACTCAACTGTCCACGGTTTTGACATAAAACCAACTCTTCTAGGAAATTTACTTAAGACTCTAGATGACACAAAATTTTCTGTTGCACCAGTATCAAACAGAATAGAAACAAGAACTCCAAATAATGTACATGTCATCTCAATGGGAGTAATATGATACTCAGCTTATCGATTGTCAAGGGCGGCGTGATTCCTTTGTTGAAATGCTTCCTGCTGCGAAGGAAGTACCGTATTCCTAAGCTGCCCGTTCTGCTTTTTATTAGTACAACGGTTGGCATAATGATCTCCTCCACATGAAAAACATCCTCCAATTGGTCCTTTCTTCTTTGATGGTCTACTCATAGCATCATTGTTCTTCTTAAAATTGTCATTTTTCTTATAGTCTTCATTTCTTCGTTCATTACCAAATCCCCCTTTGTTCTTCTGATTTCCTTTATTGAACCTCCTGTTTCCATATCCTTTATCATTCTTCCTTTTATATGTCTGATCATTGAAGTTCTTATCAAATCTCTTACGTTTGTTTTCACGGTAAGAAGAAATGGATTTGATCTTATGTTCCTGCTTAATTGCTTTCTCATCAACCTGGTCCATTGTGTTTGGACCATGCACTTCCACCTCACCGCCAATCTGAGGATTGAGTCCCATAATAAATTTTCTTATCTGAAATCTTTCATCCTTTTGATATTGAGGAACATACTTCAATAATCTAGTAAATTTTTCTGCATATTAAACCATAGACAAATCACCTTGCCTGAGATTTTGGAAATCTGTTAGCTTTTGATCAAAATAGAGTTGTGGTAACCACCTCTTTCGAAAAAGTTTGACAAATTCATTCCATGTCACCTTCAAGGGGATTAAATCCAGTTCCATTTTCTTGTTCATCCACCAAGTGGATGCTTCTCTAGATAACTGATATGCTCCCCACACTACCTTTGTAATCTCAGAGTAATTTCTGATTTCAAAGTATTTCTCCATTTCTGTTAGCCATGCTTCTGCTGCATCACCAGTTTTCGTTCCATCAAATTTGGGAGGGATAATCTTTTTCATATCCTTAGATAGTTCCTATGCAAGTTTATCTTTTGTCTCCCTCTGAGTTTCACTATCATCTTGGTTTTCACTTGACATGCCATGATCCCATTGTTTACTTTTACTTGCATTATTAGAATACTCATTTTCACCCTCCGTATTCCCAGTTTCATTTTCTTTTCCAATTTGCCCAACCTTTCCTTAGTTTTAGTAAGCATATTAAGAATTATGTCTAATTTATCGGTGGAGTTTTCCTGAGAGTTGTGACTTTCCTGATCTTCTCTCTCATTAAACTCTGATTGATCCATGTTTGTTTGTTTTCTCACCTACTTAAGCAAGTACTAATTAGTCCTATGATTTATGATTTTGTATATTATCAAAACATAACAATTGCTCATAACCATAGTTATTCTCAAACCAAAATTTGTCTTTATTATACTTTGCAAAACTGTATCTACATTCTTTAAGGGTAGACATATTTCATGTTTCACTCAATATTTACAAGAGGGGTGTAACCTTCGGATTCATTGTCCGACACATATTCACGAGGTGTATAACCCTCATATTCCCTATCAGATGATAGCACAATGATTTCAGCCCTAGGTGGTATACGGGGATCCTTAGTGATCATTGGTACACTAATAGGGCAGCAATTGACCATGATTCGAGCTATCGTACTAGCTGTCTCTAGGAGTTCTTTTTTCATTCATTTGAGTTGTGACAGAGCATTGGCAAAAGTTTCCACATCATCTAGCCAAATGTCATTTTCATCATTCATTTTCTCAATAGTCTTGATCATCGCAAGTCATTTCTGCTTAGCTTACAGGTAACGTTCCTTACCAGCGAAGGACTTCCTTGCAGTTTTCTTGATACGTACCATCCTGGCATAGTAAATCAAATCATTAGCTACCCGCATAATGTTGATTCCTAATCAGATTAGTGGACTCATCAGCCCTAGTGCTGAACCTGGTTATCTCTGATACCATATGTAACACACAGTTTTGATTTCACCCTAAAAACTAAGTTTAACCAAAGGTAATAATTTTTTTTTTGAAAGTTTAAAACAAAAAAGTAATTTGTCCAAATATAAAATTAGGTAGTTCATCCATCGACTATCAATATTTATGAAATTATAAACTATGCAAAAGGATATATCCATCTACAACATTTAAACAATATGTTGATAAAAGTTACTTAGAACAATTCCAAAATAGAAACTTACCAAAGTCACTACATCTCGATTATCGACCATCCAAATTCAAGTCTTGGCAATCCTCAAGAATAAAGAAGAGAAAGTATCTTCAAGGAGCTTAACCTCCAAGCACAGACCGTCAGTCTCCCGCACTCCTTCCTATCTGGAAGTGGCCCTACCCTACTCAAGAGGATAGACTTAGGATAGCCAATGGTGTTTGCCATCTGAGTACTGGTGTTGTGACCTACGTAACTTATTATTATGCAATCCCCTAGATACCTTCTAGTCAAGCATGACCATTCCACAAGCTACGCCATCAAGTCACAATGAACTATCAATGCACTTGAGGCTCATGCATTACCTTGGCCAAAGGATTTGAATATAATTAGCATTGTACCAACGCAAGTAATACGTTCACCTACCCCAACTCGACTTGAATTAATCGCAATCCTACAGATTCCTATAAATAAGTTCAATACAACAACCTCGATAACCTCAAGGTGTTAGAAATTCATCATGCATTAAGGCATGGCAATGAGGTTTATTCTCTCTCTACTTAGCTCATGGAAACATTTCCAGCTACATGATAAAAGAATGGTTTCCTAGCTTATCGATTATTCGGATAATGCTAAAAGTTATTTCATTGGTCTTTAAGTTAGCCCACTACTTAATTTATCCACTCAAGAGTGGACACTAAACTCAACATTGTTGTTTCAGAAGGGATATACTATAACCCATTTATAGAATACAAATGTTTGAAGACCCTACGTTAAAATTAAACACTCATAAGATTCTACTTTGACTTGTCGAAATCTTAGACATAGCTTAATCTTTGTCAATCTAAGCATTTAGAAACCCTATCTTGTTGTTTCTACTAGAAATAAGATTGCATGCAAGTCTAAGCTAGATACATGACAAAAGACTCATTACATTGTTTTAAAACTTCATTATATTAACTTGTATGAATGTAAAGTCTTCTCTCAGGGACACAATAGTTTAAATTCTTTAATAGCATAAGAATTACTTACAAAGGCAAATAGACTAAAGCTTGCTATTATTTGCAGCAAGGTTAGTAATTTCACTATGGTCGACCGACCATTTTAAACTCAGAAATAGAGGAGGACTGTGAAGTCTTGCATGTTTCAACTTACACCTCACACCATTGATACTCCTCTATCAACGGTTATCCCAAACAAGTCTTTTACTTTAAAACTAGCTGACCTCTAAATTTGATAGAACCAAGCAATGGTATTCAATTGGCCAAAAGAGAACTAATTCTACGTCAACAAAGGTTTTGCCACTGCGGCTTGTGATAGCTATGAGATATTTTATGACCAAACACTTAGTCTAAAATGCACTAAACACACAACCAAATAAACTCCTAAAGTTGAGCCAAAAACTACACAATAATCTCAACCTTCAGAGATGCTTTGAAGTACAATGTAATTATACTGTGGGTTTCACGACTATGGTGTGGTGCAGTGCAGTAGACAAAACATTGCTTCTGTTTTGAAGGTGATTAAACACACAGGCTATAGATGGTAACTATCCACACCTTACATCTTTAAGCAAATACTAATTTCCTTGGAAATGCTAGTAAAGACATTATTTATTATAAACATAACTGAAATCTACGACTACGCAGAGATGAGGTGAGAAGGACCTGAAGGTAATCTCCTGTGTCTGCTTGCAGACTGGTCCACGGTGTTCATTCTTCTCTAAGCTGTTCACCTTTGCTTCTTGTACAGTCTCCTCTCCGCTTCTACTCTGCATTCTTTCCTCCCTTTCAAACTGACTCTAACTATCCTCTAAATCCCATCTAGCTGCGAAGGAAAACTGCCTTCCCACTCACAAGACCATGCCTAACAAAAAGGGTCACTACTCGACATGCAAGACATTCTCCTCTTTTCACGACCATCACCAGAAATGGTTTGGCCTTTTCCACTCAAACAGTGATTGTTCTCCAAAGTGGAGCTCCACACTTGGCAAGGTGGCGGTCGACAGTTTTAACAAACTGTCACACTACTCATATCCTCTGAGTATAAATCAAATGCAAGGATAATGAATTAAAAGCTAGACCAATGACCATCATGAGATTTAAATCTTGAAGGCAAAAAGATTATTTCAAAATAAAAGACATCAAGAAAGGACTTGAGTGAGTCTCATTCAAGCTACTGCCCGATTACCAACATCACAAATGAATAAAGGAATTACCTGAAATCGACAATATAAATATAACTAATATAATTTAGTATAATCCTTTATGATATGACCAAAGGTATTACACACCATGGTCTCTAGATTTAATGTTAGTCCTAGGGCAGACAACTGAGAGGGGGGGTGAATTAGTTGTCCAAAACTTTCTTTCCAATTACACACTTAACTCCTCTTAGCATATCAATAAATCAATCATGAAACATAATGCATTAAATCAAGAGTAGAAACACATCAAAACATAAGACACCAAGATTTTGACGTGGAAAACCCGGTTAAGGGAAAAACCACAGGGTGATTAACCCAAGATTGTATTCTCTATTAGAAGAATAGAAAGAACAAAATGGCACATGCCAATTAGGGCTCACTGCCCGAGCACACTGCTCACAAGAGGTTCATTACCTACAAGAGACTCACTGTCTACAAAGTAATAAGTATCACATACATGAACTGGATAATAGCATCTTCACCATGCTTGAATCAGTTTCATTTAAGCCCAATACTTGTGCTCTTCTTTTCGCTCTCTTCCTCGCTACCACACTCTCATCTCCACAAGACACACTTTGGAATAACTTCACAATCCCTTATTTATATAAGGCATCAACTTAGGAATAATCATCTAAGTCAGCAAACATCCACAAGAACATCCGCAAGACGTGTAACTCATCCGGTCGGCCACTCTCAGGAAGAACACCATCATCCGGGAGTTATTCTTCAATTGCAAGCTCCAACTCCAATGCGAACCACCAACATGAACTGGGCATGATCCAAAGACCTCCACAAGATTGCCTGAATCACCAAGAACATCCGCACTTCATCTTCTTACTGAAATCCTTCTCTCCTTCATCCGGAACCTCAAGAACACAGTCTGTCATCACTGTCACAAAGGAATAGATACTTGCGGACCTTCAAACCACAAACCAATCGAGTTGACACTTCACAAAGACTTCCTCAACACTCCTTCAAATCCATAGAATAGGATAATGCATTTCCGGATCTCACCGGACCTATCTGTGACACTGTCACCTCTGAACACCTACCGGAACTAGTTTTACTTGAGTGGCCACAACTCCTTCAAATCTTCATGCGGACCTTTGAAATATTTACTGGATCATCTCAAGACTCATATCTACAAACCCTTTGAACTGCATCCTCTGATAATCATCTTATCTTGGATCTTTACCTTACTGTCTTCACTGTTCTTCTATGTTCCTGATTAAGACTAATTTTCTCAATATCCTCAGCACTCAGCTCATCCAATCTTTTTCATTAATGCAACAGAAGTATGTTGACATCAATGACAACACCGGTTAGGCCCATACTTGCAACAATCTCCCCCTTTGTCATTGATGGCAACATATGATGTGAAAAACTGTTTTAACCATCAAGACAAAAACTTTTCTTTACTGTCACAACTCCCCCTATCAGCAACAACCATTCACATGTCTTTTCTTCCTTTACTACTCCCCCTTTGATCATCAACCACTTGTTTTTCACATGTCTTCTCTCCCCCTTTGACATCAATGGCAAAGGGCTCATACTTGCAATTTCAATTCTTCAGAATCATACCAGCTGCTCCCCCTGAGTGGCAGCTCCCTATCATAAAACCAGACCACAAGATATGACTGTGATATCTACCAGACTGATGCACTCTAGTGCACCTTAGTTCATCACCGTAGGGGCAATAATCCCTAACTTCTCCCTGAGATACTCAAAAGAGTCCTTAGGTAGAGGTTTAGTGAAGATATCTGCAATCTGATCCTTGGAAGGCACAAACTCTAATCTGACTTCATTCTTGTTCACTTGCTCTCTCAGAAAGTGAAACTTGATAGATATATGCTTAGTCTTTGAATGCAACACCGGATTCTTATATATATTTGTTGCACTTAAATTATCACAGAAGATTGTGGTAGGCTCCTCATACTCCACTCTTATGTCTCTTAGCATTTGTTTCATCCACAAAACCTGAGTGCAACTACCTGCTGCTGTAATATATTCTGCTTCAGTTGTGGATAGAGCTATTGCCTCTTGTTTCTTGCTTAGCCAAGAAACCAATCTCTTCCCCAAGAAGAATGCTCCACCACTGGTACTCTTCCGGTCATCCACATCTCCTGCCCAATCCACATCTATATATTCATGAAGAGAAAAATCATGATCTCTGGGATACCACAATCCATACTCAACTGTCCCTTTTAGATATCTAAAAATTCTTTTGATTGCCATGACATGAGATTCTCTAGGATCAACTTGAAATCTAGCAACAAGACCAACAACATTCATAATGTTAGGTCTAGTTTGAGTGAGATACAACAATCCTCCAATCATTGACCTGTACTTTGTCTGATCAGCCTTAGGAGAGTTATCATCTTTGCTCAATTTACATCCGGTTGCCATGGGAGTATTCATTGGTTTTGAGTCTTCCATCCCAAATTTCTTCAACAATTCTTCCACATATTTGGTCTGAGAAATGAAGATTCCTTTCTTTGTTTGAGTGATTTGTAGACCCAAGAAGAAATTTATTTCACCAAGCATGGACATCTCAAATTCACTTTTCATTTGATTTGCAAAAGTTTTACACATACTATCTCTTCCTCCAAAAATGATATCATCAACAAACACTTCAACAATCAAGATGTTTTCATGATCAATTTTGAAATACAGATTACTGTTAGCAGTACCTTTGTTAAAACTAATCTTCAAAAGATGCTTATCCAGTCTTTCATACCAGGCTCTTGGGGCTTGCTTCAGTCCATACAGTGCTTTCTTCAACTTGCAGACCATATCATCATGATCAGACAATTGAAATCCATCCGGTTGCTCAATGTACACTTCTTCTTCCAAGTCACCATTTAGGAAGGCAGACTTGACATCCATCTGATATACCTTGAAATCCTTGAAAGCAGCAAAAGAAATAAATAATCTGACTGCTTCAATTCTTGCCACCGGAGCAAAAGTTTCTTCAAAATCAACTCCTTCTATTTGAGAGTAACCCTTGCAGACCAATCTAGCTTTATTTCTGATTACTTCACCAACTTCATTCAGTTTGTTCCGGAAGACCCATTTTGTTCCAATCACATTTTTGTTTCTAGGTCTGGGAACAAGATCCCAAGTGTGATTTTTCTCAATTTGCATTAGCTCTTCCTCCATTGCTTTAGTCCAGTTTTCATAATTGCAAGCTTCATTCACTGTCTTAGGTTCAATTTTTGAAATCGAACAATACTCATCTGAATCTTGAGCAATTCTCCTTGTTTGTACACCTTTGCTTTTATCACCTATGATCTGATCTTCAGAGTGATTCAGTCTTACATACCTGGGAACTTTAGGAGTTTCTTGCACTTCTGATTCTTGATCAAGCTCATTGAAACTCATCTCTTCTTCTTGATTTACCAAATCAGTTTGAATCTAAATTGTAGAAGAGGCTTGGGCTCCTTGAATTAGAACACCATTCTGATCATCTTCATCATATTCATAAAACCTTGAGGGTTTTTCAATTCCTTCATCAATCTTCACATTTGTACTTTCTATGATCTTTCTTAGTCTCTTGTTATAACACCGGTATGCTTTGCTTTGAGTAGAGTAACCCAAGAATATTCCATCATCATTGTCCTAGATGCTTCCTGGATGGTCCAATTTTTTCTCTCCACTACTCCATTCTGTTGTGGAGTCCTAGGAGCAGACAACTATCTCTTTATTCCATGTTTCTCATAGAATTCTATGAACTCACCAGATGTGAATTCTCCACCTCTATCAGACCTCAGACACCTTAATTTTAATCCAGTTTTATTCTCTACCATAGCCTTGAATATTTTGATTTTTTCAAAAGCTTCTGATTTCTCTTTCAAAAAAGTTACCCACATCATCCGGAAGTAGTCATCAATTAGTAACATGAAGTATCTATCACCTTGCACACTCCTAATTCTTGCCGGACCACATAGATCAGTATGAACCAAATCCAATATTCTGGTAGAAGATTGTTCCTTACTTTTGAATGAGACACTGCTTTGTTTCCCCAACTGACATTCTTTTCACAAGCTCTTTGTAGGTTTCACCAATTTTAGAAGATCTCTTACAACTTGAGTGTTGCTTATCTTGATGATATTCTCAAAGTTCACAAGACACATCCTCCTATGCCATAGCCAACTCTAATCAACTTGCACAAATAGACAACTTTTACCAGTACCAACTAGATGGAAGATATTACCTTTTGTCTGAGTACTAGATGCAATCTTTGTTCCGAAACTTTCAAAGATCTTGCACTTTCCATTCTTGAATTGGAGATCATAGCCCTTGTCCACCAACTGTCCAACACTAAGAAGATTGTGCTTCAATCTTTCAATATACAAAACATTACCGATTTTGTTCTTTCCATCAAAAGAAATAGTTCCTCTGCCTCTGATTCTACCAGCAGAATTATCACCAAACTTTACCACTCCTCCTTCATACCTTTCCAAATCTATGAACTTATTTTTGTCACCTGTCATATGGTGAGAGCATCCACTGTCAATAACCCAATCATCCTTTCTTCAACTTGGGCAGCCAGAGCTCTTTCTACAACCTTATGATTGACAGATTCAGAAGGCATTGGATCTTCTTCCTTGATGGCAATGAACACCTAGTCGCTTCCGGATTTGTTTCCTGTCTCTGATTCATCATCAGTTACTCCTTCATTATCATCTTCTTCATGAACATAGTAATAATTCTTTTGGAACCTTGATCTGTTGAGATTTGGCCTTGAAAATCTTTTCAGACATCTTGAGGCAAAATGACCAATCTTGTTGCAGTTAAAACACTTAAAAGGCAATTTCCCTTCATACTTACCGGATCCTCTTAGCAGTCTTTTTGCAATAAGAGCTTCAAGTTGAGCATTTTTAGTTTCTTCTTCTTCTAGGTCTTTTCTTGCTTTTTCATACCATGATAGTTTCCTTGAAGAGTTCTCTCCCGGATCAAACCTTTGTTTACCTTTTATAGAGGCACTGGATTTGAATGCAGATTCAGTCTTGGGGGGGTCATCTCCAAACTTGGTCATTTCAAATGCAGCCAATTTACCAACCAATTGATCTCTTGTGATAGTTGTATGGGCTCTGAATTCTTCAATGGCAGCAGCCTTGATTTTATAAGAAGCAGGAAGGGATCTGAGAATTTTACCAACAATCTCATCTTCATCCAAGACTCCACCAGCATTTCTAATTCCGCATGCAAGCTCATTTACTCTTGGCATAAAAGTAGTGATATTTTCATCTTCTCTCATCTTTAGATTTTCAATTTTTCCTTTTAGACTCTATAGCCTTGCAGATTTAACATACTTGTCTCCTTCATGCAGAAGTTCTAGTTTTTACCAAATCTCAAAAGCAGTTGGTAGGTCAACAACATTTAAAAGCTCTGAATCAGATAATGCGCTTAGAAGAGCTTCTATAGTTTGCAGATTGTTTTCAGCATCTGTGATTTCACTTTGGGATTTCGGTCCACCTTGTGGAGGAGTATACTTTGTTGAAGCCATGTTCTAGTACTGCGTTCCCATACATTGCAAGTGACATTTCATGCGACTTTTCGAGAGATTAAAATTGGTTCCTTCAAACTTCGGACTATCTTTCTTGTAGGACGACATCCTGGATCTCCTCAAGCGGTTAAGCTCTTTTAGAGGAACTTGGCTTTGATACCAATTGTTAGTCTTAGGGTAGACAATTGAGAGGGGGGGTGAATCAGTTGTCCAAAACTTTCTTTCCAATTACACACTTAACTCCTTTTAGCATATCAATAAATCAATCATGAAACATAATGCATTAAATCAAGAGCAGAAACACATCAACACATAAGACACCAAGATTTTGACGTGGAAAACCCGGTTAAGGGAAAAACCATGGGGTGATTAACCCAAGATTGTATTCTATGTTAGAAGAATAGAAAGAACAAAATGGCACATGCCAATTAGGGCTCACTGCCTGAGCACACTGCTCACAAGAGGCTCACTGCCTACAAGAGACTCACTGTCTACAAAGTAATAAGTATCACATACATGAACTGGATAATAGCATCTTCACCATGCTTGAATTAGTTCCATTTAAGCCCAATACTTCTGCTCTGCTTTTTGCTCTCTTCCTCGCTACCACACTCTTATCTCCACAAGACACACTTTGGAATGACTTCACAATCCCTTATTTATACAAGGCATCGACTTAGGAATAATCATCTAAGTCGGCAAACATCCACAAGAACATTCGCAAGACGTGTAACTCATCCAGTCGGCCAGTCTCAGGAAGAACACCATCATCCGGGAGTTATTCTTCAATTGTGAGCTCCAACTCCAATGCGGACCACCAACACGAACTGGACACGATCCAAAGACCTCCACAAGATTGCCTGAATCACCAAGAACATCCGCACTTCATCTTCTTATTGAAATCCTTCTCTCCTTCATTCGGAACCTCAAGAACACACTTTGTCATCACTGTGACAAAGGAATAGATACTTGCGGACCTTCAAACCATGAACCAATCGAGTTGACACTTCACAAAGACTTCCTCAACACTCCCTCAAATCCGCAGGATAGGATAATGCATTTCCAGATCTCACCGGACCTATCTGTGACACTCTGTCACCTCTGAACACCTGTCGGAACCAGTTTTACTTGAGTGGCCACAACTCCTTCAAATCTTCATGCGGATCTCTGAAATCTTTACTGGATCATCTCAAGACTCATATCTACAAACCCTTTGAACCGCATCCTCTAATAATCATCTTATCTTGGATCTTTACCTTACTGTCTTCACTGTTCTTCTCTGTTCCTGATTAAGACTAATTTTCTCAATATCCTTAGCACTCAACTCATCCAATCTTTTTCATTAATGCAACAGGAGTATGTTGACATCAATGACAACACTGGTTAGGCCCATACTTGCAACATTTAAAACATTATTTAAACCTTTTAATATTCGATAATAGCCCAATATAGAACAATTCAACATCCGTTGAATTTCGCAAGGAGACGTTTACGTCATACACTCGAAGAGCTTTACGACGATAACAACGAATTGAGCGTAAACGTAAAACAAGGTTTGGGATCGACTTACACACAATTTTTGACTTTTGCACCGAACCATAACAAGACACAACTTACAACTCGACCTCAAGTATATACATATATATACATATATATACATATAAACAATATATCAGTCATTCATATTTGACGACACGATTATGAGTATTACGACACCGATGTTGATTTCCCAAACTTAATACAACTTATGAAAGGAGAAAGACCTATTCTTGCAAACCTCGACATCTCAACTAAAATTGACTTAGCCCATAATCAAAGCTTAACTCAAGGCATCTAGGTTTATCTACCTGATATTTGTTTTCAATGGCAAGCTCCCATGGCTTATTCCAGAGTCTATTCTCTCTTTCTCAAAGATACTTTCTCTTCTTCTTTCTTCCTGGCGAACATGTTCCATCTATTCCTGTCATTGACAATCTCACATACAATTTTATGGTCAAAGCACCAATATTCTGATCAAAACACATTTATATCAAATCATTTCATTTTCATATAAAAAAGACATTCTAATTCATAACATCATATTGATCATAATCAAGTAAGAATCCATGACTTCATAAAATCAACCTTTTCTAAACATATCATCATTTCCTATGATGTTAAAACATATCCACATGGCTATCTTTTTCAAGAAAAAGTAAATAGTAATATTGAATCCAAAAAGGGGATGTAACACATGCTCCTAGTGCTTTGACATTAGTGGAGTGTATGATGTTGTGTCTTTTGTATGTGAGTTCCATAACTACACTTATGTTTTGACATAGTCTAGGGTATGATGGAGCCTTAAGTTAGTGCATGAGCTTACGTATTATTATATATTTATGGTATTATAGTTGTCTTCTTGCTCTTGTTGAGTGGCCAACCTTGGGAGTTTGGTTTCTTCAAGAGTTTCTCCTTAGTGTTTTGGAGGTTTCCTAGTGTAATACTGAAAGGGATGCAACTCTTGTATGAAGAGGTTGCTATCCTATGTATTCCATATTACAGATACTTAGTGTTTAGGCCATGAGGAAGCCTTGTGTTGCCTAGTCGATCATGAATTTGTGATCATGTTGTGTTGTTTGACCTTTTTGGTCTAGCTTAGTTCAGAGTTGAAGTGGTGTTGCGAGTAGTCTTGCACCTTGTTGGTGTGTTGTGGTTGCCTTAGATGTGCTCCTAGTGAGTAACGGGTTGCTAAGCCTTGCCTGATGGAAGTGCTTATGTTGTTAGAGGATGTGGTTTAGATTCTTCCCTCTGAGAACCTTTTTGGTTGATCCTAGTTTTGGTGGTGTAGAGCTAGAGTGTTAGAGAAACCCTCTCTTTTAGGAGTGGAATGCAAGGAAATACCTCATGTAGGGAAACCATGTATAAAGTTGAGGCATGCTTTTGATCAGGATGAAGGTGCGGTATTGGTGCCTATAACCTTTTTGAGTTAGCTTTCCCTGATCCTTGAGTTCTTTTATTATGGGTAGTGCTTGAGGAAGGATTGTTGAGAGAGTAATCTTTTGTTTGCAATTTTCCTTGAGAGTGGATATGGTAGCCTTGTGAGTTTCCTTAGACTTAGTTGAGAGCTTGAGAGGGTATCCCAGCATAGTTGTGGTCCTGAGTTTTACAGACTTGACTTGCTTGTGGTATGTTGTGCCTTTTGGCTAGATCCTCTTCTCATTGCAGTGGCAGTTGGAGGATGGAGTGGTGTAGTCTCAGAGGAGTTGTATGTACGATGGTTGGTTTTGACCTAGTTGGTGCACCTTTGGAGATTTATTTTGTTGTTTTGAGACCTCGACCTAGTGTTGGTTAGGAGGACTGATCTTTTGAGATTTGTTGTGTTGTAAAGGATTATGTACTGAGGGTACTTCATCCTTGCACATTTTTATAGGCTTCTAGGAGTAAGCCTAATGCTAGTGGGGGAAGATGTAATGCCCACCCTAGTTTGTGCCTTGTGTGCTTTTTGATTCATGTGTTATATGCTATTTTAAGTGTTTATTAGTGTATTATGTGATTATTATGCTTGGATGCATTGCACCGAACTTGCTGATGAGGTCTATGGTGCCATTGATGGATTTTGAGGGGTATTCTGCATGACCATCGAGGTGTTTCTGATGGGGTTGTGCTTTGTTATTTGGTTTCTAATTATGCATTATGGGATGCATATGTTGTGATTGTGCATGTATAGAAATAACCTAGATTCAACTCTTTTATCTAGGTTGATTGTGATTGTGATTGTTTTATTATGTATTAATTAACCTAGCTAACCCCTAGAGGTTGTTATTTTATCCTCTTCATAGTTAAAAGATGGGTTAGACAGTGAAAAGGTAAATATTGACTATCTTATCACTTAATCTATAATCATAATAAATTAGAAAATAATATTAGATGTTTAATGGATCTTTAAATCAATTAATTGAGTTAAGGTTTCTCATAGAAAATAGACAAACAAAACAAACAAAGGTGGAGATGAGGATTTACATAATGCTTAGTTATATTTGTTGTTGTTGTAATGTTATCTGTTGGACGTCCTCAATTTTAGGTCCCTGATGTTGAATTTAAACCCTATTTGCACTTAGAAACTTTTATCTACACTCTACACTAAAGATGGATGCTACCATGCATGGTTCTATCCTTTTTGGCATAATGGTGTTTGTACAAGTATAATTTTGTTCCCATACTCTATACTTTTCACAACCCACAATAAAATTTTGATATCTAGACAAGGTGGTGTTGTAGGCACCTTTCATAGCTTGTCTTAGGAGAATGGAGAATTTTGAGAGTTCTTAGCTAGCAATCAAGCCCCATAAGCTTTGAAAGATTTGGAATAGATCGTTGAAAATGTGCAAAAATGCCTAAGATGACTAGATGCAGTGTTGAAGCAAATGTAAATGTATAAAGGAATAGCCTAAAGGATTAACTATTGTGCTAGTGGCCTTCCTCCTAATGGTTGTGTACTGTGTTTATGGGTGTGCTCTATGTCCATGTGTTATGTGCACATGAATGTTCTCTATTATGTTGCCTAATATTTTTACTCTCTATTATCCATGTAAATAATTAATATAATTCAAACTAAGAGACAAGGATGTAGGTACACTGGCATTTAAGGTGGACAAATGGCAAAAACAAAAATAAATTCTAAAAATTTGAGGACTCGAGAAGTCAAATATGACATTTAAAATAAATTGTGTAAAAAAATAATAGTAAACCATTGAAATGTGAGTAAAATATGAACTATGCACTGTAAGATTTGTTTGTAAATATGGTATAAAAATATTTCTTTATACAAATAATATATAATACTTATTAAAAAGAAAAAAAAGAAAAGAACTGTGCCGTTTCCATCTCTGGAGGGGTCAACTTTTTATTAATTAAAGGCCAAAATAGTCAAGATGTTGGTTTCCGGGTCCAACTTTTTTCTACAGAAGTGCGATTTCAAGTAAGAGGACCAAATGCTCACTTTTCGCTTTGTCCACCCCCGCAACACACGCCTGAGTGGAAGGCATTACATATCATCACCCAACTTTCGAAATACATTATAATCAGCACCCATGTGACCCAAACTGAATTATTTCAGTATAAAATCCCAACCATCTTCTCATCTATACGCATTAAAGTCATGTCTCGTTTCGTCCCGCTTTCCCAGCCTCCTGACCAATGCTAAGAAGTTTCTGATCATCATAAACTAGTCCTTGGAGCCTACTCCTGTTTTGGAACTTGTTTTTAAATACCTTCTATTTTGCTTCCTTTCTTGCTTATGTCCTGTTTCTTGAGCTCCTCGATAAAAGTACTTTGTTTTGTTGTTGTCTATAATTCATCTCTTATCCTTTTGGGCTTTTTTCGTTTTCCAACAGTAGGTTGTAGGTTCCAGATAAAGCTGCATTAAATGTATTTGCAGATTGAGTGAGTTCTGTAGCATTAAATCTGGATCCCTTCTTGTTAGGTTCTCCGTAGCCATAACTTTATAAAAACCTATCCAACATGTAAATCAGGGCTTTCTCCCTTTTGCTGGTAGTATTGTCTACCCAAAAAAAAAACAAAAAAAAAGGAGACTAAGGGTTCAAGATGAATCATAGAATCTAGAAATATATTTCTGGCCTTATAATTTCTGTCTGTGTGTTGGTTGTAGTAATGGGTGATTCTGGGAATGCAACCCCTGTTCAATCTGCACCACCTACCCCAGGCACTCCAGGTGCGCCTCTTTTTGGTGTGAGGGTGGACAGAGTTCCTAATGGAAAGAGGACTCTGCTCAATGGTTGCAATTCATGTTTGTCCATGGAATCATGGGTTGAGGAACGAGTCTTCTCAGACTTGCCTGCTGCATTGCCCTCTGTTTCTCTTGCAAGGAAGGTATAGTGGTTGGGTTTTTAGGCATTGCACTACATAGTTCATCATTTTGTATGTTTTTGAATTCTCAGCTCCTTTTATATTCTTGTTCTAATTCAATTGGGTTTGGCTATATTTTCAGTTGGGTACTCTGTACTCTTCTCTGCTACATACTTCTCTTCAGATTCATTGCCAATGCTTACCCATTTGTAGGCATTCAGTTCAATCAGTTTAATCTTGTAATCTCATACTGCAGTTCAATCAGTTTAATCTTGTAATCTCATACATCATACTGGTAAAAAGTTTATCATTTATACTTGTACAGAAGACCTTATTCAATACTTTCACAGTTAGTGGGGGGTGATGTCCTAGGACTTAAATGCTGGTTTCATGTGAAAACATCGTTCCCACAACCCAATGCCAGTTTTGCCACTTTGCCAATATCATCAATCAATCGCATAAATGACTGTTCCCACATTAACAACCTCTTAATTATGCTGACCACACCTGTAGCAGCACATTTAGTTGCAGTGTGGAATGTGGGACCAGCTCTTGACATTGATGTCACCTTCTTTCGGTTTCTTTGGCCTCACTTTTCATGCTGCCCAATTTCTTTGGCCTCACTTTTCATGCTGCCCAAAGCATAAAAAATCTTGCCCTTGTTTGTAAAGATTATATAAGTGCTTTCAGAAACATCTAGAAAATGTCTGATGGTAGCCTTGACCTTCTTACTATTTTCTTTTTAGTTTCAGAATTTTACCAGAGACCTTTTATATAGCACATCAAAAGTTGTAAGCCAAAATAGATTAGTATAGTATTTTCTCTATTATTTCAACTCAGGATACCTACGTAGATACTTTTTCACTGTTTGTTGGTTTTGTTTCAACTAAAATAATAATAAACACCACAATTCACAGACTATTCAAGCTCTTTCATTTCTGTACTTTTAACTGTGATCTGCCATCAATTCTTCAGCTGTAATTTTAGGCAAGAGATACTGGTATTTTGGATAGAATCGTTTACAAGAAATTTATTTGCAACCATCTTTGTTTGAACTATTTGCTTACTTATATTTTAATGAACTTAACTTAAGGTTGCAGCAGAATTCATTGGCACCTTCATGCTCATATTCGCTGGGACTGCAACAGCCATTGTGAATGAAAAAACAGGTGGTTCTGTGACACTGATAGGTCTTGCAGCTACAGGTGGCTTAGCTGTTATGATAATCATATTGTCAACTGGGCACATATCTGGGGCTCACCTTAATCCTTCACTCACCATTTCCTTTGCAGCTCTTCGCCAGTTTCCTTGGATTCAGGTTAAAAATCCACTCTTTGATTTCTCTTTTCAATTTTGAATATATTGCAGAAAACCTAAAGAAAAGACCAGTCCTTATGATTTTCATTTTTGGTTTAGGTTCCGGCTTACATAGGAGCACAGGTGCTTGCATCCATTTGTGCATCGTATGTACTGAAATTGATCTTTCATCCGTTTTTGAGCGGCGGGGTTACAGTTCCCTCGGGTAGCTACGTTCAGAGTTTTGCTTTGGAGTTCATCATCACTTTCAATCTCATGTTCGTTGTCACAGCTGTAGCTACAGACACTCGTGCAGTAAGTATAATGTAACATTTATTTTTAGTAGACCAGGTAGTTTAATGGGTTCCAAATCAGTTTTTGGGAGGTACCTTTTTATTACTAGGCCCCAGAATCTTCAGCTTGTGCAACCCCTTCGGGTACAAATTTCCATGTTAGTTTTTCTAACTTGTTGTAGTTGTTTATGACATCCATGTCAGGCTCTGATCAGATTTAGTTCCTCTTAATAATCTATTTATCTGATGCATGCAGGTGGGTGAGCTTGCAGGAATAGCAGTGGGTGCTACAGTCATGCTTAACATACTTGTTGCAGGGTAAGCTTATGGTTAATTCATTACAAACTTGATTCTTTCTTTCTATCTTGAAATTATGAAGCTTCTGGTAAAGCAAACTTGATTCTTTCTTTCTTGAAACTATGAAGCTTCTGGTAAAAACCATGTAAAGCTTTTTTCATCAACGTTTCAGATCACACTTCGTGATCTATCATCAGAAAGAGAATGAAAATCAAGTGATCCTTGTTTGGGTTTTGATACTAACGTCATAATGAGTTTTTCGCAGGACAAGCTCTGGAGCTTCCATGAATCCAGTTAGAACTCTGGGGCCTGCAATTGCTGCACACAACTACAAAGGCATATGGATATATCTTATAGCACCAATATTGGGAGCACTAACTGGAGCTGCTGCCTACACAGCTGTTCGTCTCAAAGGGGAAGATAATCAAGGAAGGCCTACTAGAAGTTTCAGAAGGTGATCTCATCTGTATATAAAGGCTTAGCTTATAAGCTATAACATGTATACCAGTAAACTTATTACAAATAAACACCCATCTTAACTACTCTCATATATTGTGGAAAAGGTGTAACTACAAGAAAAATATCTAATGTTTTTTCTCCAAATCTGTTCTATAAATAAAGAAAGAAACTAAAATGCAACGGTCGGTGTTACGCATATGGTGTACAATTTGGGGAAAAAAGTTGGTCTGTCATTGCCTGTCTACATAAATCTACAGTATTCTGAGCCTCCAGAGATTTTTAATTTCTATCCGATGTAAAGAAACTGTTTCTTTGCATTTTGATTAATATTTTAGCCATGAATTAGGTGCGATTCCCTCAAGGTTTTAGCAACTTGAGACATTGTAATATGCACTAACATGGGAAGCATTGTCTGTCTAATTTGAATAAGATAAAGATGGCTGATTTACCTACAGGCACGGCGTTATGTAAGGATTTCGTTGAATTTTAATTAAGATAACTGAGCAAAGCCCTATGGTGGCGAATCCTTATCGTAAAGCATGTTTTTATGTTAAATTTATAATTAAAATATGGTTCTTAATAACTCCTCTATCTTAATTTTTTTTAATTGGTTATATAAAAGGCACACGTTAGGACGCTTTGGATAGAACAGAGAAATCAAGCAGTTTACTTTTGTCCAATGCAAGCTACTAAATGTGATAATGATTATGTCATTCCTTTTGAATCCTTTCTTTTCAAAATACATTATATGTTACTCAATGATGAAATCTAGCATCTCTTCGTAGATTTTTGCTCCCCACAAATGAAGAAAAAAGTCATGTTTGACTATGGTGTTAGCTTTTGTATTTGTGTAACAGCCTATGAGGCTATGAGTTGAAACCAATCTTCTAAGCTATATCTCCTCTTCTCAACCCTCATCCTCCTCCATGTACCCTTCAAAATTCCAATAAAAGATCCATTAAAAAAGGGTATTGGACCTTCTCCTTTCTCCAAACTAGATCAGAAGCTATGTGTTAACCATGTTGATAATACACTTGACTTCTTGTCTTCTAAACACTTGTCTTCTAATGTTATATTTGTCAAAATATAATAATTGTGTAAGTTAAGGCATTTGGTGGATCCTTAAAATGTCATCCTAAAGTAACTCTTGGCAACTAACTTGATCACCTTACCCCCATTCAAGCCTTGGATATATTTGTTTCTACATTCCTTGTGGTTATGATGTCAATGTTTTTTTTGTGGATATCATCATGCCTAAGGCCATTAGATGTCATGTTGCATGGACCTTAAACATAATACATGACCTTATTGACAACAATATGATTCAATGTTGAAGGTCTTAATGATAAGGGTAATAAATGTGTTGCCCCTCCAAATCAAAACCTACAAGTTTATATGAATCCCTTTTCTCAACACACATAAGCCAATCATGTTGACTCTATTATTGATGTTGAGGAACCTAAACTAGATACAACTCTTCTCTAATCTACTTCTTAAGTGAAAGCACAATAGTATGTCCCACTTTTCAACATTATTGGGCCACCAAAATTAACATTTTTTAGTCGTAATACATTTTTTCAATTATACCAAATAAATTATGAAGAATTTATATTTTTTCAATTTAAAAAAATACTTTTATCATATTGGTTAGTTTTTTATTAAAAAAATATTATTTTTCTATTATTTTATAGTGAGTGGCATTTTACTATAATTCATAACTTTTATTACAAATAAAGTCTTTAAAATATTTTTTAGAATTAAATCATTAACCCCAATATTTAGTACATGTATACTTTTTGGTATTTTTTATTTAATATTTTTTAATTAAATTTTAATTGGTACTAATAGAAATTTAGACATACATTTTACTATAGCTCATTTCTCTTTTCCTATTTATTTATATTGAATTTTTTGTTGGAACAAGGACATTGATGTGGAGTATAGTGCAATTTTTTAAAAAAATTTGACCTAATTTTCTATTTTCCCAATCTTTTGAAAAGAGGTCTTAATTTTTGTAATTGACCTATCTTTCTCATCAAAAAAATAAAAAATAGAATATTGTACTTCTATAAATTTAATTTTGAGGGCTACATACACATAAAATTTTGTCTCCAAGTGATTTTGTTTAACCGTTGTGTGCACGACATGAAATTGATTATTATGACATCTAAAATTGTAACATGTGGATAGGAGAAGAAAAAGATACCACAAGTGCACCATGTAAGTGGATTCAATTGAAGCATCTTTTATATAAAGAGCAAGTTTATTAAACCTACTTTGATCATATCCCCCTAGACAAAGGTGCTTTGATTAAAAATCAGTGAGGAGATAACTATATAGAAAAATGATTAAATAGTTTAGGAAAGAAATATACATGAAAAACCTTTACCACATAACACAATGTTTACCTTGGGCAAACTTCAGAAAAAGAACTAGCCTCTAAATCTCAAACCAATGTATTCATAGTAGCAAGAATAGTTACAATATAGTAGCAAGCTCAAGCCTTCATAAGAGAATGACCAACACCAAATTCTAGAGAAATTTTGGCAACATAATCCCTTACAAAATCACATCATACTACATCTCCATCCCAAGCATTAATATATAGAAGAAATAAACTCAAAAACCATAAGAGGTAAACCACAAACATAGGCCAATCATGACCTAAAAGTGATGCAAGAGCATCCCTGGGTGTCGAGGAAATCTTGCATCACCCAAAAAATATTTTCTTTTAGTTTGTTTTTAGTTTATTTGTTTGTTGATTGGTTTTAGTTGTCAGCTAGTTGTAGAAGAAGGCACTGCATTTTACCATAGTTTGAGATTTAGTTTCATGGTTTTGGGAATATATTGTACACTAATGTATGGATGCCATATCCATGTTTGAGGAGAACTAGATCACTAGAAGGGAATACTTTGGTTTGTGAATATCTACCAGGCTAATAGATTTACACAGTTTTTACTTTTCCCATTTGTGTTGAGTTATTCAAATTTTACGTCAAAAAAGAAATTCATGTGAAGATTTCTTGGACCCAGGAGGATGTATGTTGAGAACCACACAGAGATTTTCCATTTTATTATCACCACATGGATTTAGAATTTATTAACACTAGCTAACTACATGTTCATGTGGCCTAGAGCTTTGCACCACCTTGTAGGTGACGTAGATCATCTTGAATAAGAGGTTTGGGATTTCTATATAAATTAGCCTTGTGATTGATTGATATCATTAGGAAAAGAGGATGAAGAATAATGATCAAATGAAGAGAATTCAAGTATGAGGGTGAGGGAATGAAGTCAGAGAAGAAGAGTGCGAGCATGAGGATGAGAGTCTGTAATGGAGTTTGAGATTGTTAATGAAGATGTTGATAGTGCGACATGTAGGAATCTAATAGGATTATTCTGAGTAGTTTATTTTCACACGTTAGTAATCAAATGACTCTAACCTATCATGTAGGAAGCCATTGCAACAAGTTGTAATCATTCAAACTTATGAAATCAATAAAGTCTATGTTGTTATGTGAAATTATATTTCTTTAGTTGTGTTGTTTTGGCTCCATGGTTGCACAATCCTTCATTAGATCCTCCATCCATGAATGCATCAAGTGGTATCAAAGCATAAGGTTTAGGATCTTGAGGGTAGAAGAGAGTGAAGGACAAAATTTATGTTTGTCAAACTGAGACAGCTTGCAAAGGTCTTGTAGATAGATCACTAAGTGTGAGGTAGTCGCAAGGGGTTATAATAGATAAATAAAACCTAAGGCAACCCATAGGAAGCTTGTAAACAGAGTGCCAGTTGTGAGGCAATTTAAATGGTGATTGTGGATAGACCGTTGATCCAAGGTTGTTTACATCATATTCAAGATGTTGTCAAAGTGAGAGCATGGTATTGTTAATGTTGTTGGAAGAATGGATAGATGTATGAGATGATGAAAGATATTAAAGATGAGCTTGTAAACATGAAATTTTGTTGGTTTAGTTGTGTTGTTGTTTTGGCTCCATGATTGGACAAACCTTCATTAGATCCTCCCTCCATGACTACATTAAGTGGTGTTAGGGGAAATTATGCATAAATATCAATGACATCAATAAACCCATAACTCAATGAAATATAGAAATAAAGAAGAATTAAAACAAGGAAAAATACCTCAACAAACCTCTTTACCTCATGGATTCCATTGATTGCCTATCACAAATGATCTTGTGTATGAATATGCCCTTAGAAGGTGCACTTCCTTGCTATTCCAAGATGTCAAGTGGGAATGGCTGTGATAGTTTATTGCAATGAAAATGAGCTTCACAACAATGGTATTGGTAATATAGTAACAAGTTGATCGCAAGAAAATGGAATGACTTGGGTACCAAAGGCACGCTGTAATTCTTATAGAGTAACAATACTAAAAGCTTGAATGAATGAAATGAAAGAATAGGGTTCAATTTATAGACTTGTGAGAGAGAAGATCAACGGTATAGAAAGAATGAGAAAATCAACGGTATAGAAGACTTGAGAGAATGTGCGCGAATAAAAAGAAGATAGGTGTCACACAAAAGCTATTTTGTTTGAGTTAACTGCTTTCTTTTATAAAGATAAGAATTGCTTTCATAAATTAAAATTTTTTTTTCTAATTTAAGAGATATTGATAAAAATAAGATTGATTGAGTTAGTTAACTCAACTTGTGATTTACTTTTGCATGATTTGAGAGAAATTAAATAATAAATTATTTAATTTTGTGTACATGAAGAAGAAGACTTATTTTTAGAAGATTTGGAAGATATTTTGAGGAAATTAGAAGATAAGAAAGCAAATTAAATAAATAGATTTATTTAATTGTTTGTGCAAGATAGAAGAATAAATAAAATATTTGATTGTATTTTATTTTTAGAGATTGAGAGAATTTAAATAAATTTGATTGATTTATATAAATTTAGAAGAAGAATAGATTTAATTAAATAATTAAGAATTATTTAATCATTTGGAAGAATTTAAATTAAATAAAATATTTTATTTAATTTTGACTTTAGAAGAGGTAATTAAATATTTTGATATTTAATTAACTTAGAGGAATATGAATCTAATAAATAAATTGATTTATTTATTTATTGATAGAGGAATTAGAATAAAATAAATATTAAGAATATTTATTTAGACCGAGTTGTGTCATTTTTAGGCATATACAAGTGGTATTAAAGCATAAGGCTTAGGATCTCGAGGGTTGAAGAGAGTGAAGGACAAAAATTATGTTTGTCAAAATGAGACAACTTGTGAAGGTCTTGTAGATAGATCACTGAGTGTGAGGAAGTCGCAAGGGTTTGTAAATAGATCAATAAAACTTGAGGTAGGCCATAGGAAGATTGTAAACAAAGTACCAGTTGTGAGGAAATTTAAATGGTGATTGTGGACAGACCGTTGATCCAAGGTTGTTTACATCATATTCAAGATGTTATCAAAGTGAGGGCATGGTATTGTTAATGTTGTTGGAAGAATGGAATAGATGTATGAGATATGAAAGCTATGCAAAACTGAAAGGAAGCAAGGTAAGCAGAAACAACTTCCTACACCAATCTAATGGGGGATAGTAGTGCAAATTTTTTTTAGATCTTTACAGTTACAGTTATGCTTCACATTAACAGGGAGATTAGCACACATTCACAATCAAGTATAAATGCATTGACATAAGATATACATGGGGAAAACCCTTTCAGGTGAAAAACCCCACACTCCAAAACCTGCACAATGTATTATCAAATCTGAAGGAGATTACAACACACTTGCAATGCAAGTTCTTTCAAGAGTTGTCACAATGTCAAATATAGAGTAATTCTGGCAGCATAGTGATACCTGCAAATGAACCGTACATCTCCAACTCCAAGCACCTATATATATAGAGAAGTAGTACGAATGGAGGTAGCTTCCAGAGCAAGTCACATAAGGAACTTGTACAAATCCATGTGGCCCAATTTCCAAGGCCATAAAACATGTGTATGACACTTGTAAGAGATTCGCTTTTATCCCTTACAACCCCCCAACTTGGGCACCCCAAATTTGCCCAATTAAGGTATAACAGGTGCTCTTACAATATCATAAAATCCGTTATATATGATAACTCTTACATCTATAAGAGAATCTGTCATAACTGACTATTAATAGCAGATTCTTTTACAACTTGTCATAGCCAAACTTGGGTGCCTACTTCCTCCATGCAAGATGTTTTCTGAAACTTGTCTTCACCTATCATAGAATCTTATATTTCTGGCTCTTATATGTCATAATTCTTACATGTCATAAACCTCTTACAACACCCAAAAGATGCCGACACATGGAAAAAGTCTTCTACCACAAAGTGGGAAGTCTATCTCCTCATATAAGGACAAAAATACATCTAGTCACTTTCCATGTAGGATGACACATCACTATGCTAACTCCCACAAAGTGACAAAATAAGATTTGCATACAAATTACAATAATAGGAAAAAATAAATATAATTAAATAATAAATGTTAGGAACTTGCAAAGGTTGAGACATCTTAATTCCCAACATTCTCCCACTTTTCGAACACCTTTCAAGAGCCAATAGAATGACATGATTTAACTTCAAGGGGCCAAGAGGCCCATAGACTCTGAACACCATCTAAACTTCTCTGTGCTCACAAGCTTCGTCAAAGAATCTACAACATTCACCAAAGTATCAATCTTCTCTAAATTTACCTTCCCATCCTCTACCATATCACGTACAAAGTGGTACTGAACATCAATGTGCTTGGTCCTCGCATGGAAAGTAGGATTCTTTGCCAAACATATGGCACTCTGGCTATCACAAGAAATGGTAATCTTCCCTACATCAAACCTAATGTCAGAACACAATCTCTTAAGCCAAATGGCTTGCTTACAAGCATGCGTAGCTACCATGTACTCTGCTTCAATCGTGGACAAAGTGACCATAGGTTGTTGCAAATAAGCTCATCCAACTAATAGCACCACCGAACATAGTGAACATATAAGCACT
This sequence comes from Cunninghamia lanceolata, assembly GCA_027924645.1. Lineage (NCBI taxonomy): Eukaryota > Viridiplantae > Streptophyta > Pinopsida > Cupressales > Cupressaceae > Cunninghamia > Cunninghamia lanceolata. The sequence goes on from BSBN01000614.1 coordinate 2,787,240, forward strand.
GGTGGATCTCCTATTGTCAATGTCACCTACCCAATCTGAATCCACAAATCCATAAATACTTACAAAATGCTGAGAACTAGTAGGATAACCATGATAACACAAGGCATACTCGGAAGTACCCCGTAGATATCTAAAAACTATCTTAACTACATCCCAATGTATCCGTCCAGGATTAGCCATGAATCAGCTAAGGACTCCCATTTCTTGGTCAATGTCTAGTCTTGTACAGATCATCACATACATCAAACTACCAACCACACTAGCATAAGGTACTCTACTCATATGCTCCATCTTAGAAGGAGACTTTGGACAATCTGCAATAGATAACTTTGTCCCCATAGTAATAGGAACACTCAAAGGTCTGCAATCAACCATGTTGAATCTCTCGAACACGGTCTTCACATACTTACTCTGGCTCAACCAAAGTTTTTTGTTTGCTCTGTCTCTTCTAATCTTCATCCCCATAATGTACCTGGCTACCCCTAAATTTTTTATTTCAAATTGTGCTGACAACTGAGACTTAAAATCAAAAATCAAACCTTTACCATTCCCAATTAGCAACATATCATCGACATACAATGCTAGAATGAGAATGTGATCATTATCAAACTTGAAGTAAACACAATGATCCGATTTCAATCTCAAAAATCCAATACTCAACACAAAGGCATCAAACTTTTGGTACCACATCGTAGGAGACTGCTTAAGACCATACAAAGACTTTTTCAACTTGCAAACTAGATTTTCTTTACCTTTCACAATGTAGTGCTCTGGTTGTAACATATAAATCTCTTCCTCCAAGTCACCATGAAGGAATGTTGTCTTCACATCCATCTGCTCCACCTATAAATCATACGTTGCTGCAAGAGATAACAGGAACCAAATAGATGTCAGCTTTGTAACTAGAGAGAAAATCTCACCATAGTCAATCCCCTCCACCTGTGAACACCCCTTCATGACCAACCTTGACTTATATTTCTCAATGTTGCCATCTAAACCAAACTTTTTTTTAAACACCCATTTGCATCCAACAGGATTTCTTCCTTCAAGCAAAGGCACCAAGTCCCAAGTATTATTCTTATCCAAAGAAGTCATCTCTTCTTCCATGGCCTCCTTCTAGGAACCTACATCTTTCATACCCATAGCCTCCCTTACGGTCCTAGGCTCATCAGCATTAGAAATCAAAGCAAAAATACAACTAGAATCATGTAATGAATAACCAAACCTTTCAAGTTGTCACCTTATTCTCATGGACCTCCTCACAAGTTGAGGTTGAGGTTCTTCATCTTCTTCTTCTAAAATTTCAAAGCTACTAGAGCTCTCCTCATCATCTAGTCCAACTGGTGTCTCGGGTTCAACTTTCTCAGGGGTGGGAGGAAGCTGAATCACATCATCTTTCTTTTTCTCTTTCTCTGGCTGTAAAACAACAAAAGAAGGATTGAGCTCTTTGAAGATCACACATCTTCTATACAAAACTCTTTCAGCCACTAGATCCCATAGCTTGTACCCTTTCAAACCGATACCATAACCGATGAAGATACATTTAACTACCTTATTCTCCAACTTGGACCTCTTCTCCTCAAGCACATGTGCGTATGCCTCACAACCAAATACTTGAATGTAACAAGTGGTAGCAACAACTTTAGCCCAAAACTTTTGTTCTAGGCCAACTCCACTTAACATGCTCCTAGCCCTCTCCATAAACGTTCTATTCATTCTTTCTGCAACTACATTTTGCTGAGGAGTATATGGGGTTGCCTTATGCCTCTCAATACCCTGTTCTTTACAGAATTTGTCAAAATCTGTTGAGCAAAAAACTCACCACCATTATCAGTTCTCAAACATTTAATCTTTCTATCTTTTTGATTCTTAACAGTAGCCTTAAACTCTTTGAATCTTGTAAAAGCTTCATATTTACTCCTAAGGAAATATACCCATGTCCTTCTACTGTAGTCATCAATAAATGAAACAAAATATACAGATTTTGAAATCGAAGGAACATTAACAGGACTAAAAACATTAGAGTGAAATAAATCCAACACTTGAGAAGATTTATGAGAACTATGGTAAAACTAAGCACAATTTTGTTTGCCATATATGCAGTGTTCGCAGAAATTGAACTCAAGGTTATAATCATCTGTACCCTCAATGAGGTTTTTATTTTTTAGGGTCCTCATACCCTTTTCACGAATATGGCCAAGCCTTTGGTGCCATGACATTGTTTTCTTAGTAGGAAGTTTCATTTCCATAGAATGAGCACCCTTGGGTACCCAAAATGCATTACCATCAGAAGTAGATGCATTAGTCTTCTTGGCTACTAGTTCCAATGGTGAGGATGAAGAATCTGAAGCTCTCTTCTTTGAAATAGAGGCACTATTGCACTGAACCATGCATGCATCAAGATGAAATAGAGTGCCAATCTGAACACCCTTAGCCAACACCATAGCTCCTCTCATCATCTTGCATCCTCCATTCGAGAAAACAACCTGCACACCCACATCATTCAATTTGCTTACAAATAATAGGTTTTGTGCCAACCCAAGGATATGTAGTACACCATTTATCCCCTTCACTTGATCATCAGGGAATCTGATCGAGACTCTTCCCCTACCAACTATTTCCAAGTGAAAGTCATCACCCAGGTACACCTTCCCACCATCAAACTCTTCATACTTTGAAAACTAGTTTCTATGGGATGTCATATGAAACGATGCACCAGAATCAATTAACCACACATCCTCAGATGCATGTGTTGCCAAGGTAGCGACAAACGCTTCTCCATCATCTTGAGAGGACTTGTTGGAGTCAAAATCATGGTTTTTCTTCTTCTTTTTCTCCTTGCAATCCTTGTGAAAATGACCAGGTTTGCCACAGTTCCAACATAAGGCGTTGGACTTTCTAGGAGAATTTGATCTCTCACAGGATTTGGATCTTCCTTTGTCTTCTTTCTTCTTGTCCTTCTTCTTTCCTTTTTCCTTGGACCTACCACGAACTGCAAGAGCCTCCTTAGCCATTTTAGAAGACTTTCTCTACATTTCTTCAGAAAACAATGAATAAACCACTTCATCCATCTTGAAGGTGATAGTGGTACTCCCAGTAGCCATCACAATGTGGTCCCATGAATCTAGTAAAGATCACAACAATGTCATGCAACGATCCTCCTCCTCCATCTTCACACCAACAGAGGTCAACTAAGCAACAAGCATATTAAAAGAATTGAGATGATCTGCCATAGATCCTCCATCTTCCATCCTCAAAGAGTATAGCTTCTTTCTCAGGAATAGCTTGTTTACCAAGGACAACCTAATAAACATCACCAAGCTTCTTCCACAACTCTTTTGTAGTGATGTAGGAGCATCCGGGCAGACTGGCGATCAGCTTCAACCAAAAACAAGTTAGAGGTTTGGTTTTTAGTTTTGGTGTGTTTTTGGCTTTCTTTTGGCTTCTCATGGCTTTTGGAGTGTGCGACATGTCAGAGATTGCAAGTTTTAGTTTTGCCGAACTTTGGGTGTCCGTGCACAATAGGTTGCCTTTACAAAAACAATTGTTTTGAATGATTGGTGAAGTTTCATGACAAATACTCTGACAAGAATATTCTTGAAGACATTTTGAAAAATGTGCAAAAGGAATCAGGGTCATATCTTTCACAGTTTAAGAGAATTTAAAATTCTCTGATCAAGATTGGTAGATTACGGGAAATTTAATTTCTCAAGTTTTATAAAGTCTGGAGAAAAATGGCTTAGCAAAGACTTTGGGGATGTCATTCCATGCATCTTGGAAAGTTTTCACGCAAAAATGAGCTTCTGGATAAGAGTTATGCAAAAAGGTGATTTTCCGGCACCTTAGCACAAAGTCGCATATTTGGAAATTTTTTCCAAAGAGCATATGTAGCCTCACAAGATAATATTTGGTAGATTTTGTTTATCTCATATTCATCTTGAGAAGAAAATTGAAAGATCAAAATGGGTAAAAACAAATAATTTTCTATCTTGTCGCGATTCCACCACTTAAGAAGAGTCAAAATATGTATTTGTTTGCCAATAATTTTCTTCAGCAACATAAATCAATTAATTAACTCAATGTAATACTTTGAGACCTTTCATTCAACTTGGTTAAACAGTAAAATAGTCTGAGTGAAAATTAAAGGAAGTGTTTTATGAAAATTTCAAAATTTCCTGGTTCAAAATTTGTCTGAAATAACAAAAACACCCCTCTGAGTAAAGACAACATTAGAGGAGTTAATAGAAGTTTAAAATGCCTCATTTAAGGATGCCTAAACATAGAATATGTAGACATATGCTTGGGGAAGAGTTGGGCTCCATTCTTGGGCAATAATTAATGATTTCCAATGCTTATTTTGGGGATTTTTGAAGAAAAACGTGAGAGGGAAATAAATGTTGGAGATGGAATGCCAAAAGAGGTAGATAGAGAGATTTAAAAATATATATTGTAGCAGCTCCAAGATGAGAATTCTCAGAGCAAAATTTGAAGAGGAAGATTGGGAGATCTTAGCCCATGTGAGGGGCTTGTGAAGCAGATAAACATGATGAGCGAGTATGGGGAAATGAGGAGAGTTTTCCCTTTAGATTTGTAAGGCCATGAGAGGCCATGAATGTGTATGTAAAAAATATTTTGTTTTAGAAAATTTGCATTTAATTGTTGAGATGAATAAACAATGAGTTTGTTGTTTTTCATAAATTGTGTTTAAGTTGAGAGCTTGTGAGGATTTGCGATCTATGTTTTGTGTGTGAGTTTGTGAGTTTGTAGTAGGTGAGAGTTCTTGTCTTGCATCAATTGGTATCAGAGCTAGAGGTCTTGAGCGTGGAGAGGATCCAACGTGACCTATGAGTAGAGTAGAGGAAGCACGGTAAAGAAGAGCTCAAGAGATTGTTGTAGGTAGAGAGTTTTCCCTTTAGATTTGTAAGGCCATGAGAGGCCATGAATGTATATGTAAACAATATTTTGTTTCAGAAAATTTGCATTTAATTGTTGAGATGAATAAACAATGAGTTTTTTGTTTTTCATATATTGTGTTTGAGTTGAGAGCTTGTGAGGATTTGCAATCTATGTTTTGTGTGTGAGTTTGTGAGTTTGCAGCAAGTGGGAGTTCTTGTCTTGCATCAATTGGTATCAGAGCCAGAGGTCTTGAGCATGGAGAGGATCCACCAGGACTTATGGGTAGAGTAGAGGAAGCGTGGTAAAGAAGAGCTCAAGAGATTGTTGTAGGTAGAGAGGAGTCCTGAGCAAGTGAGAGCTAGGAAGCAACAGAGAGAATTTATTTTGCTGATTGAGAGTGTTTAATGGCAGATTGCAGAGCATGAGGTGAGATTGCAGCAGTGAAAGAGATGGGTATAGTCATAAGGAAGAGGCCCATGATTTGGGAAACATGGATATGGTATGATGAAAACAAGACATGGAGGATGCTTGAAAATATAAACAAGTGATTGGATAAGTTGAAAAAATTAGAGGCACAACTAGGTCGACAAGAAGACACAAGAAAAGAGGATGGGGATGGAGTGAACAGTGAAGAGCCTAAAACAGAGGTATTTGAAGAGGAGAAACATGAAGATGCAGGGATGGAATACGAAGAGGTTGCAGTGAAAGATGAGGTAGAGAATAACTTATTGTCCCAGATTTTGGAAGTGGAGAATGAGTGGTTGGAGAAGATTGCAGCAATTGAGGATGAGAAGACAAGCATTGCAATGAAGAGAGTAGAAGATAATGATCCATTGATGGTAAATTCACAGCAGCAAATGAAGAGGTAAATCTTGTTGCATATTTGGATGATGATTTTGTACTTCCACTTAATGTGGATAGGGTTGAAGAGTGTGGAGAAGAACCTATGTAAATCTTCAATTTCCATAAGGTATTCAATGAGGATTTATATGCTGCATGCAGTGATATGAGTGACATGCAAATTTGGTGGAGGAAGTCGATTACAAGTGGGTTGGATCCCACGAAAGAGAAGAGAGATAATTTGGCGGAGAAGGATGACACATGGTGGATGTGAATCCACAAAAGGAGAGAGGGATGGTGAATGGAGTTGCGGGAGGAAGATGATGGTTGTTCCAATATGGTGCTGGAAGAAGAGGAAGAAGAATTGATTGTGCACATATATCCCAGTGATGGAGTTTGTTGTAGGTTGGTTGCAACCCAAAAGGGTGATTCTATCACTTAGCTCCGCTTTGTGAGACTATGCTCACAAACTATCTACCTGGCATATCTGATGCAGGAGCATTTGGGTAGACTGGTGATTAGCATCAACCAAAAATAAGTTAGAGGTTTGGTTTTCAGTTTTGGTGTGTTTTTGGCTTTCTTTTGGCTTCTTATGGCTTCTTATGGCTTTTGGAGTGTGTGGCATGTTAGAGATTGCAAGTTTCAGTTTTACCGCACTTTGGGTGTCTGTGCACAATAGGCTACCTTTACAAAAATAATTGTTTTGAATGATTGGTGAAGTTTCATGACAAATCCTCTGACAAGAATATTCTTGAAGGCATTTTGAAAAATGTGCAAAAGGAATCAGGGTCATATCTTTCACCATTTAAGAGAATTTAAAATTCTTTGATCAAGGCTGGCAGTTTACAAGAAATTTAATTTCTTGATTTTTATGAAGTTTGGAGAAAAATGTCTTGGTGGAGACCTTGGGGATGTCATTCCACACATCCTAGAAAGTTTTCATACAAAAATGAGCTTCTAGGTAAGAGTTATGCAAAAAGGTAGTTTTCCAGCACCTTAGCACAAAGTCGCATATTTGGAAATTTTTTCCAAAGAGCATATGCAGCTTCACATGGTAATGTTTGGTGGATTTTTTTATCTCATATTCATCTTGAGAAGTAAATTGAAAGATCAAAATGGGCAGAAATAGATAATTTTCTATGTTGTCGCAATTCCACCACTTCAGAAGGGTCAAAATATGTATTTGTTTGCCAATAATTTTCTTTAGCAGCATAAATCAATTAATTAACTCAATGTAAGTCTTTTAGACCTTTTATTCAACTTGGTTAAACAGTAAAATAGTCTGGGTGAAAATTAAAGGAAGTATTTTATGAAAATTTCAAATTTTCATGATTCAAAATTTACCTGAAATAGCAAAAATGCCCCTCTAAGTAAAGATAGCGTCAGAGGAGTTAATAGAGGTTTAAAATGCCTCATTTAAGGCTGCCTAAACATAGAATATGCATATATTATTGGCAAGAGACACAGTGTGGCTTCATAAGTGTTTTTATTGATGGCAACAAAGTCTATCCCACACATCCACAGTACATAGTATGCCTATACTGGAAGTCAGATTAAAGATTATTTTAGTCCGGTGAATAAGAATAGAGTATGTAACAAGGTCCAAAAATCAGGTCCAGATCTCTCAAATGGTGTAACTCAGTAAGTTGTGGACCTGGACAAGTCAAGAGGGGTATCATGACTACTGTATTCCAAAGATTTAGCCTCCAGTGATAAAGCAAGAAAAAGATATGAGCATCTGAGTGTTGGGTTCCAATTAGGTAGAGCAAACAGAGGAAGAACTGACTAGCAAAGTATCAAACTTCAATCTGGATGTGTAAAAGGTCCTGATCAATCAATATGTGATATTATACATTATTAGACAACATGATTTATGACTTCTATCCCTATGTTTTTGATGCACATCACTAATCAAGCATGGATTTAGCTGACAGATTAATAACTTGCAAATATATTAGGTGTTCTTGTTGCCAACTAAGAAGTTGTTGGAAATCCTTGATGCGGATATGTATACTCGATGGATTCAAGCATGTAAGTGTGTGACAGTGATGATATGTATGGTTAAGTACGAAGAAAAGTAGAGACAAGTGCGAAGGAAGTAATTCAAGTCCAAAATGTGACAAAAAAGTTATATTGAGTAGAAGAAGAATGAAATGTGCCAGATTAGTATACTGTACCTAACCGGAACTGAAATCCTGCATGCATAGATGTTGTTCATCAGTTTAGACACCTTGGTATCATCTGTAAGCATTTGTAGACTATAAGTCTCCTGTAAGTAGTGGGCCTCTTGTGAGTAGTGTGCTAGGGCAGTGAGTCCTAATTGGCAAGTGCTAAATTTGTATTCTTCATTCTTTTAATAGAGAATACAATCTTGGGTTAGTCACCCCGTGGTTTTTTCTCTTAACAGGGTTTCCACCTAAAAATCCTTGTGTCATCTGTTAATTTCTTTCTTAGCTCTTATGATTGTCTTGTTTTGGCATAACATTAAATGATAAGTTAAGAAAAAGAAAGAAAATATAAAATTTATAAGATAACTGATTCACCCCCCCTCTCAGTTATTTGCATTGTTTCCAACAATTAGTATTAGAGCAAGGTTCCTCTGAACAAAGCCTAACAGCTTGAGGAAGATCTGGGAATCTCAATGGATGCATATGGCATGAAGGAACAACTTCAGTCTGCCCTAGATGATCTTGAACAATCCCACTCTGAAGTCAATAATTTGAGAGAAAGACTCAAACAAGCTAATGATTTCATAAATGAGCTAAAAGAAAAACTTAATATCTTTATGAAAAAGAGAAAGGAACTACTTCAAAAATTAGCCAATCAGAGTGAAGTCAATGATACTAATAAGATCTAGATGAGAAAAATAAGCTATGTGAGAAGTTGTCAAAATAAGTCATTATGGTAAGGCATGAAATGGAATCAGGGGTTATGAGATTCACCCAAGAAAATTGAAGAAAAAAGAAAGATTGAAGATAATCTAAAACAATCCCTCAAGGAGAAAACAAAGGATTGCCACAAAATGGATAGAATAATCAGGCATCTTGAATCTGATCTTGAAGAAGCTAGAGACATTGAAGAACAACTTGAGAATCAGATAGACACTCTTAAACAAGATCTTCAAACTGCAAATGAATACAAAGAAAAATTCAAGATAAGCTCAACCCAACTTGAAGTTCTTCTTGAAAGCCAAAAGAGGGTAGATGATAAGCGTGGCTTGGGATATGAGAAAGGTGAAAGCTCTGGATCTGGTTAGAAGAACTTTGGATCAAGAAATCAAAGAAACAGGCCTAGAAGACCTTCGGTAAGGCAACCAAACACTCAAAGATATCCATCCTTCAATGGATATTGCTTCAATTGCAACAAGTTCAGTCACAAAGCAATCCAGTGTAGAAACAGAATGAATCAATTCAATCCATCCTTCTCTGATCAATGTTTTAGTTGTAAAAGGTATGGTCACAAATCTCATGAATGCATAAATATGCAAATGAACAATTCTTTCAATGGTAAATAATTTGTATGCAATATAATTGGACATATGGCTAATGAGTGCAGATCAAGAGGATATCATTCAAATAAGCAAAGAAATGTTGTGTGTTACAATTGCAATAGATCTGGTCATATTGCCAAATTCTGCAGAAGCAGAAATTAGGATAGAAAAGGTCCGGTAGAACATGATCAGAAACAAGATAAAGGCAAAGGTAAAGTAAATGTGGATGAAGTTAAAAAATAAATGAGCAAGATTTGGGTAAAAAGGAGTACAATGAATATTGGGGATGGATCCGCCCTGGAATTTGGTGCTGATATTCCTTCTAAAAACTAAAAGACTAGCTCTAGTTCAAGGGGAGCTACAGAGAAGATCCCTTTCCCTTCTCCTAGCCAGTCAGTGAGTGCCTGAATTATGCACTTTGAGTCAAAATAAGAGGTTGCAGTTTAAAAGGTTTGAGGAGACTCACTTGAAGATCATCCAGTCTAAATTTGAAAAATTCACATGTAGATTTGAGCTAGTTATGAGGAGATTCTGTATCGACAGCTATCCGATAAAGCAGAATTTCATAGATAGATTTGGTATGATCCAAAATTGAAATATTTCAATCTGCAGACTCATGGCATGTTTGAAAAAGGTGAAAATATGTTGTCAATCCTCATAAACAAATGATTTGAAGATCTGCAAGACAATTCAAGAAAACCTCATTTGAGAAGCAGGGTAACCAGATGACTTAAAAACTTGTGCATTTATTACAAAAGAAAATTAGGGTTTATGCAAGGATAAAAGGGTTCTTTCACTCATTATTTACACACTTGCACTCATGAAGAAGAAAATAAGAGCTCTGCGAAGAAGATCCTACAATTCACTCAAGTTCAACTGAAGATCGAAGTCAACCAGAGAATCATTTTAGTTTCTGCTTCAAACCCTAAAGTGTGAAAAGGTATTTCCCTTCTGAAAACTCTCTCCAGATCTCTTGCAAAATGGCTACTCCAATGGTTGTCAATATTTCTGATAGGCCAAGACTTAAATTCAAGAAACACCCTTACAAATCTCTATAAGTTGATCTCTTGGGTGCGTTTTCTAGCATTTTGCACGGAGTCTTGCATGTAGAAGATGTTAGGGTTTATATCCATGCAAACATTGAAGAATTTGGAGACTCAAAATTGATGAATATTTCTCACAAATAGCTAATAGATGAGAATTTTGAACTCAAACCTGAATTCAAGGCCCTCTGGGACAAACACTTCAGACATTGCATACATTTTCCATGTTTTACAAAAGATGATTGGGTCCGGTATGTTCTAAGTAGGATGCATGATAATTTTATGTGGCTAATGAGGCCATTCAAGATAACTAAAGATACCATCAGGGCAGTGACCAGACTGCATTCATCAGGTGGGTTACCCACACTCAAATATGTGAAGAACCAAATGGTAACTGAAGCCACCGGATCAAAATTTGACAAAAGAGCAATGACTATAGATGACATTATAGATCTAGATGTCAAGTTTGATTCAATGATAATTGGCTACAAAATCTACCATTCGAGCAGGGAGAATTCTATGTCTGGTACAATAATCTATGCTGCATATCAGATATTGAGGGAAGATGCAGATTATGATCTGTGTGAGCTTCTTCTAAATCAGTTGTTGGAGAACTTGCAGAAGATAAAAAAGGATAAGAAAAATTCTTTTAAATATGGTAGTCTAATAATGTGTCTATTCTTCTATTATATGAATGAGCTACCCGGATCAAATGGTTGGGTATGGCAAAATGATAAACCCGTTGCAATTCAGATTAGAGATTACATGCATGGACTTGGTGATACTCAAGCCCAAAACATAGCCCTATGGGGTTACTTTAAGAATTGCCAAAGCATAATGCAAGCCAGAGAAAGAATACCACAAACAATAGTTGACAAATACAAAGATACAATCTGCTTCATGGTTGACACTGATCAATGCCTAATGGAGATAGTTGAGCCAATAACTGTATGGATAATGCCTATGGGATATGAAGTCGATGAAAAAATCTTGGAACTACATATTCAACACCTGCTGAGCCAGCCTAAGGACATTGAAGCAGAAAGGTTTGGCACCTTTGAAGAGCTAAGTATAAAAATACATGTTGAGTTAAGACAGCTGGAGATGAAGAGGAAAGTAAGAAAGGAAGTTGAAGAAATTGCCAAAAGATTTGGCATATCAAAGGAGGCTGTAGATGCTAATAGAGAGAAAATAGAGAGGGCAGAGAAAGAAAGACAAGAAGCAAAGAAAGAAAGTGCTCCTGTACAAACCTCCTCTCGAACTAGATCCTCCAAAAACTCTGCTCCTGTCACTTCCAAAAGCTCAAAGTCGACCAAACCAGAAGTCAAGACATCTAGAAAAGGAGAAAAGAGGATGAAGACCAAAGCCATAAGAACATATGCAAGCCATAAAGATGATGAAGAAACAAAATCTGATGAAGAAATCAAGAAAATAAAGAAGAAAACATCTGGGAAGTTCTCTGATAGCAGAAATGAGGAAGAGAAGGTAGAGGAGTTTATTGAAAAGCCCACTCTTTCATTGATAACATCATCAAGGCAGTTACTATGGATAGGAACCTGTAGTTGGTGACTAAGTTCTATGATGCATAAAGTGATGCTGACAAGAGAATTCTAGAAGAGGCTACTATCAGGTACTTGAACATTTACAATAAAGCTTTCATTGAAATTATATCATTGATTCCTAAGAGCCTAGAAAAGGTACTTGAGTTGAGAAAAGAGAATGCAATGACAAAAGACTGCGATTCAGGAGTAGATAACAATTCAGCTTTATCCTTCCATCACTCCAAAATAAATGGACATGATTTTCAAGGAGTGTAAAGATGATTTCTGGAGCAAATCCATAATGAACAAACTCATGCTCGGTGAGACTGAACAAATAGCCAATGAAACAAAAGAAATCCTCCAGAATGCCTTGAAGAGATTCAATCTTCCCATTATAGAGGAAACAGATGAAGAGCCCTCTAACATGGATGTTGAAGGATTAAAGAAAAATGATGAAGAGTCATCTCAGGCATTAGATTCCTCTGTTCCGGAAGAGGAAGGACAGAAAGAAGAAACATTTTCCGACAAGGATGTTGAAGGATTAAAGAAAAATAATGAAGAGCCATCTGAGGCACTAGACTCCTTTGCTCCAGAAAAGGAAGGACAAGAAGAAGAAACAAAGATCAATAAGCATGTCAGTCTGGATGTCCCCAAAAGGAAGGAAGTAGAGTCTACAAGAGACACTGCAGAGATAGTACAAAATTTCCTGGACAAAGAAATAATGGAGCTAGATGAACTTGAGCTAATTCAAAGGCCACTAAACTTTGACTCTCTATCTCGGGTCTAGATAATGAAGGTAGAATCTTTTGCTCAGGCCAAAGCAAAAGAGAAACTTCTAAAATCTCATATGGAGGATTGTGAGCTATTGGAGATTGCATCTGAGATGCTGGAGAACATTATGCCAACCTATCAAAAGGATCCTTCTGCCTCTCCATCTTGTAATCTAAAAAACTTAATCAATTCTATTAATACTCATTTTGAATCCTTAGAGAAATTGACAGAAACTAAGTACCGGAAGGAGTTCTTGGGAAAAGGGTTCAGTGAAGTACAAGGGATAATTACTAATGATAGAAGAACCTTAGGCATTGGCATAAAGAGCCTTAAAAATGATCTTAAAGATGGTGGGGACATATACAAATTCTATTTATCTTGGCCCAAAGTGACAGAGGACATTGAGAAGAAAGTGAAAGAACAAGAAGGAAAACTGTCAAGTTTATCTTAGAATTTTGATCCCCTTACTACCTCTTTGGTGAATCATGAATGTCAAGCTATTGCTATAATAAATGAAATTAAAGAACTAGTTAAGGAGAAAAAGAACATAATGGATAGAATGGGTGAGCTCAGAGGGATAATCATCCCCAAGTTAGAGACAATGTATGATGCCTTGACAGAGGCACAAAATACAATCTGGACCAGTGATCCAACAAACTTAAAGAGGGCAAAAGCATATGCATTTTTGTTAAGTGGACACATCTCCATTTTGGACAGAATGAAGAGGAGTTGGGCCACATAAATCATCTAGTTGAAGACAACCTTTGCGGATATACTTAAGTATATGTAAGTATAACATATGATTTATATATAATTATACGACCATGTATAGAATAATTTTTGCAAAATTTTGGTATGCGGATTCTGCCCTTTGCCTTTGATGTCAAAGGGGGAGTGAAGAGTAGTGAAAAATGTGGAGTCCAGCTAAGGGGGAGCTCTGGTAAAATAGTGCAAAAGATAGAGCATCAGCCAAGGGGGAGTTACTGTGACACTTAGCCATTTTTCACTAAGTGTTGCCATCAATGCCAAAGGGGGAGATTGTTGGCAAGAGACACTGTGTGCCTTCATAAGTGTTGTCATTGATGGCAACAAAGTCTATTCCACACATCCACAGTACATAGTATGCCTATACCGGAAGTCAAATTGAAGATTATTTTGGTCCGATGAATAAGAATAGAGTATGTAACAAGGTCCGACAATTAGGTCTGGATCTCTCAGATGGTGTAACTCAGTAAGTTACAGACTTGGACAAGTCAAGAAGCATATCATGACTACTGTATTCCAAAGATTTAGCCTCCGGTGATAAAGCAATAAAAAATATGAGCATCTGAGTGTTGGGTTCTAATCAGGCAGAGCAAATAGAGGAAGAATTGACTGACAGAGTATTAGACTTCAATCCGGACGTGTAAAAGGTCCTGATCAAGCAATCTATGATATTATACATTGTTAGCTAACATCATTTATGACTTCTATGCCTATGTTTTTGATGCGCATCACTAATCAAGCATGGATTCAGTTGACAGATTAATAACTTGCAAATATCTTAGGTGTTCTTGTTGCCAACTAAGAAGTTGGAAATCCTTGATGCAGATATATATACCTGATGGATTCAAGCCTATAAATGTGTGATAGTGATGATATGTATGGTTAAGTACAAAGAAAAGTAGAGACAAGTGCGAAGGCAATAATTCAAGACCGAAATGTGACAGAAAAGTTATATTGAGTAGAGGAAGAATGAAATGTGCAAAATCAATATACTGTACCTAACCGAAACTGAAATCTTGCATGCATATTTGCTTTTCATTAGTTCAGACACCTTGGTATCATCTGTAAGCATTTGTAGACTATAAGTCTCCTGTAGTGTTGGGTGAATATTTTGTCTTCAACTAACTGAAGACAAAATGGTTATATCAACCACAGTGTAATGAGATAAATCTCTCCTCTCAGCAAGGGGCGGTTCCCTATTAACTATTGCAAACTTATTTACACTAAGAACGAATTTGACGGTGAAACCATGTCATCCATTTCTCTTTTTTAAGAAATGATGTTTACAATATAAAAGAGTACTTTCACAATACAAATTGAAATAACCAAGAAACCCACGAGAGCACAAAGTCTATCATTGTTTCTTTTATTGATTTACAATTTAGAAACAAATAGGATAAGATGCAACTCAAAGTCTTCACCGAATACTATGATAAAACATATGATCATGAAAGATAATAGTAGCTCAAAGTCTTTCCAATATCTTTTACTTCAAAACATAAAATCACAAGCTAAAGATAATTGTTATAGCACAAAGTCTCCACAATCAGCTTTAGAACATCTCCCAAATTATTCACACTCACACTACAATTTGATCAAGTAGATAAGATAACATAAGGAAAAGGACATAAGAACAATTTCCAATACACCACAAGTTATTCCAATGCAAAGATTGAAAGATTGCTCGCTTTTCTATTCACTTGATAAAATATGATTTACAATTTGAACACAAAGTCTCAAAATGCTCTTCAAATTGGTAGAGTTTCGTTTCAATAACTAAAAGATGATAATTACAATGGGGGCCCTCTTTATTTATAAGAGAAACCGAGAGCAAAAAAAGGAAGAGAAAAACTAACTATGACTTATTCAACAAAGGAGTCCTTTTTTATTTGAGACTTCCTACATTTTTACACGTAATTACATATGAGAAAAGTACATGTAAATATGTCCAAAATTATTTCAAAAGTATATCTGAAAAGTAGAAAATAAACTAAGTAATGAAAAAGCTGCTTCAACTCTCACTGCCTTCTTTCTTCATATGGCAATCATACATGGTGAACATTGCTTGCATCCCAAGACTATCTGGACTAACTATGTTCTTGAAAATTATCCGAGCTCTGACTATTGCATCTTTGATCGTGGTAATTGATTTTGCATGGATAGTTAACTTGGCCTTTAGATTATCCAAAGTTAACTGATTATCAAGAATATTATCCACAGAGGCTATTGAAAATGTTGTCTTCAAACTCCTTCTGAAACATATTCTCAAATTCCTGGACCATCTCCTCTATAGAAAGAAATTGATTATCCTGTGACACCAAATTGCATGGCAACTCCTCCAACTTGTGAAAGAGACTAACATCACTTTGGTCACTCAGCTTCCTTACAGTTTCTAGGTCATTGAGCAGATCTTTCAGCACACGGCTCCGATATGTCAATGCCTCCTTAGTTTCAGTATATGAATCCCTATTTGCAAAAACACCAATTGATATAAAAGCACTTATTTTTAGCTTCCTCATTTCTACCCACTTATCATGATTCCGTTCTAAACGCTCAATACCCTGAGAAATTGCATCAATCAAATCATCAAGTTCTGCCCTAATTTTCTCTATTTTGCTAGTTTTCTTAGCTAGCTCTATAAGAAGAGAGATTCCTTGTGTGCGTATCCTTTCCAAATATTATCCAACCACTCTTCCCTTAAGGTGAGTCTTTTCATCTTTCTAGATGATAGGATCTTCTATAGAAATGGCCTCGGGAGTCACTAATTCTGAATTCAAAGTAATCTTCCTTACCACTGCAATAACTATTCCACCATTACTTTATAATGATCCTTCATCTCCTTTTCTTTGTCAAACATGTGAGTCAAAATATCCATTGCTGACTGCATGTCAGTCTTTGCACTCTCATGTGTTATTTTTCCCAACTCAATCCTAGAAATAGAGTAATCATTCATACTAAAATTTTCCATGGTAGCATCCTATTGAAATTTCCACAAATTTGTGACCTTTGTCTCCCAGCACTCTTGAAAGAATTTTTGGCTTCTTTGGAGTCTTAGCCTTAGCAGGCACCATCTTACCAAAATCAAAGTCATCTAGGAAGATGGCTTGTTTCTTTCTTTTAGGTGTATATGCTGACAACCACGGAGGAAGCACATAAGTACTCACATTTGGATCCGTTTCCATTGTTGGTGTTACTGGAACTACACTAGCACTGGAAGTAGAAAAAATAGGTGGAGTATTAGTAAACACTGCACCTGACACATTCACATTTGAAACTTGCTCAGAACCCATTACAAAGTGATCAAATATTGAAGAATCTCCAATATCAAAAGATGAGGAGGACAAACTAGGAATAGACTCAGAAGAACGAAGAACATCATCAAAAGCAGTTTGAGGATTATCAAAAATTATTTTTGAAGGTGATGGCGATTTAGAAGATGGGATGTCAATACGTGAAGTAGATAGAGGAGCTAAAACATGTATACTAGACAAAGGAGAAGAGACTCCCATATCCTATTGTACATTGTCCTGTGGAGACAAAACTTCATCTTCTTGTCCTTCTATTGGTCTATTTTCAACCTCCATTTCTTCGGCAGTTGGCTCATCAGTATTCTGTTTCTCAATTTCCATTTCTTCTACCTCAGATTCTTTTTCTACGGCCTTTGTCTTCTTTGACACAAATTTGATCTTGGGTTTATGTGGCTTGGAAGAAGGGGAATGTCACTCTTGTTCTTTGTTCTATTCTCCACCTTCTTACCTGTTTGTTCTTGGGTTTCAGTCTCTAATCTTGTAAGGAATTCTTTCAAAGCAATTCCCTTACCTGCTAACCACTTAGTGGTGTTAGCCAATACAGGTTCAAACCTTTTCCTTAGAGAAGTCAATTCTTTCTGAGGCCCTTGGATAGAAGGAAGAGGAGAACTAGCAACCTGTTTAGTGTTATACCGAAGATCAATCAACTCTTCATCATCCACCAGGTCTTCAGGAATATCATCCAATCCTAGATACTCAATCTGTTCCAGAGATAACCTTCTATAGTCCAATTTTCTGATATCCTCTTCTGTTCTCAAGTCCACCCAGATGTCTTCAACCATTGGCTCATGAAACTGGGTCTTCCTTTTGATCTTGTCTTTTACACCCCTGTAATCAAACCTTGGTCTTCATTTGAACTATTTCATGGTCACTAGCTGCATTTCAGTTTCCATGGCTCTAGCCTTTACAGCAGTTGACACTGAAAACCTGCCAACTTCAACTGGAAATCTGAATCATGGTTTCTTGAGTTCCATTTACTTATTATGTATGATAATTATTTGTCTACATAATTCCATTAGAACAATTTTATCTGAAGGAAACCTTGGCAACATATAAGGATAACCTTGGAAAAAGCCAACCCTTAAATATGAGAAAGTAGGAAATTGTAAGAACATGCATCCATAATCATTCACCACTGACCAAGCTTCATCTGAAACTCTTCTTTGCTCTAACTGAGGGTCAAAAAGATACAAGAACACTGTGAAGAAAGCATCATTTACCCTCCTAAAGTGGTGAATAGAACGTTTCAATGTCAGTTGAGGATAGTACTGATATACAGGAACCACACTCTTATCTCCTTCGGATGTCAAACCCAGAAAAATCCTCATTGAGGCTGCTATATACACAATGTAAGAAGTCATAGAATTTGAAAGTAGTGGATACCTTAGTCAATTGCTCATACAGAGTATTGTTGATTTGCTCACCCCAAAAGATGGCTTCCTTGCCTTAAAGTATAATCTTGATAAAAGGGTACATCCATTCATGAAAAAGAGAGGAAGAAGCTAGCTCCCTTATCCTGCTAAGAAGAGTTATTAAATCACCAACCTCCTCAATAAAGTCACTTCTAGGAAAACTCCTCGACCACTTGGATAAGTTTGACCTTGAAGTCTTAAGCCATTTGGTGTTAATTGTCTTCTTTGCCTTCTCAGAATTCTTATCATATTCCTTTTGGGCTTCAACAAAATCTAGTTTTACAACTTCTGTAGTAGCAGGACACATAAAAACTTTATCAATGAATTCTAGATCCAATCTGATTATCACATTGCCATTTGTATCCACCACTGCCCTAGTGTCTCTGTTGTAGAACTGAGCGCATTGGAGAACAAACTCAGTATTATGAGCTGCCACCGGGAAAGATGACACCAAGTGAATGTTGCTATCAACAATCTTCTTCATTGCAAAACTAGGGTTATTAGACTTAGTTCTTTCCACAAACTCAACCATGTCTACATGGCCAATCTCTGTATCCCAAATGTCATCAACATTGGAAGTAACTGAGGTGATTGGAAAAACACCCTGATACTTATACTTCATTGCTTTCGACTTCTTTGGAGACAACTCAGTCATCTAAAAAAGCTCACACTAGAAGGATGTCAACGGAGAAAGAAAATCCACAAATGAAACTGCAACAAAAATCCATGATCATGCAATTAGGGGAAATACTGGTAATCTGGGAAAATTACATATCGATGATCACGACAGGGATACGCTTGAAAGGACTAGAGCACAAGTGGGTTGAAAAAAATAGAGGAAAGCGGGCTCAGAAAAGCAAAGTTGAAAATCTCTCAAATTTAGAAAATTGAGAGAGTAAATGCACGAGCAGCAAAATTTGCCACCCTTGCATTAGAGGGATGAATTAAAGGTGTCAAGGTGGCAAATTTTACCGACCCTACATGTTGAAAAAACTTCAATGTATGTGCAAGGTCGGCAAAATTTGCCGCCATTGCATATGTTCTAAGAAAATGTGTTTGATGTAGGGGCAGTCAAATTGACTGCCCCTACATCAAACACATTTTTTAGAACATATGCAATGGCGGGACCGCCCTTACATATGAGGGAACAAGCATTTGATCAGATATGCATAAGCGACAGAAATGCCTGCTAATGCATATGAGGGAAAAGCTTTCTTATGTGAAGTCGATCAGAATGACTGCTCAAACATATGTTCTTGAAACTCCAAGTTATCTGTGAGAGCAGAAATTTCTACCACCATTGCATATGGGGTAATACACCGTTTGTGTAAGGGTGGCGATTTTAACCGCCCTTACATGAGGGGATAGGCAAGCTTGATAAGGTGTATGCACAAGTGGCAAATTTTCCTGCTAATGCATATGGATGAAAAGCTTGCGTAGAGTCGGTCAAAAAGACCACCATTTCATATGCGAAGACAAACCAAAAATATGCATCAGCAGTGGAAAAGACCGTCAATACATATGGGGGAGCGTTGACAAAACCTAAGTTTCAGAAACATCATGAAAAATCTATTTCTTGCACTAAGACTAGGGCATGACAAGACACGCGAATAGTGAACAAGGAATGGTGAAGAAAATACACATGAAAGGCGACTAGGGTTTTTAGGATAATCATAAACATGCAAAATGATGACTCAATCTAAACATAAATATTTACATAAATCCCAAACAAACATTTCTATTACAAACAAACCCTAATAGAAAGAAGAAAAACAAAAACAAAAATAGGAAAAACGTCACTCTACCTGGAAATAACAATGAAAACCCTAGGCGCAAAATCTTCACAATCCACGAGTTCCACAGTTCAATCAACTTCACGGAGGCTTCAATAACTTATTCGAGAAGTTTGAGAATAAAAACTAAAAAGAACAATGACTAAAATGCTTTAAAAGGTTTAAGACAATGTATTAATGGCAAAACGAACACCATTAATGACACTTGAGTTCAAGATTCGTGAGATCATGCTAAGGTGGTGAAAATGGCCGACCACGCATTAGTTGGATGTCTTGTGCAAGAGTGGTCCTTACGATAGCCATTACACATCAATCTTTGACAAGGAACATGTATGGGCGGCAATTTTTGCTGCCCATACATGTTATTCAAAAAAACAACAACCATGCATGCATAAGTGGTGAAATGGGCTGACATTACACTTTGGAATATCAAGGATATGCAAGAGCGGTATTTTTAACCACTTATGCACATGAAGACTCAAAAACCTACTAACACCCTAAAATGATCAAAATTGATATTTTGATCGATTTGCAACCTAATCAATTTGGAAGAATTTTGAGGAATCAACTTAAGAGAATGTCGCAAAATATTCTAGGATGTCAGATGACTTCATATGAGGCCAATAGTACTTGTCTCAATTTGCGAACTTAGAGTGTAGGCTACAAAACGGACAAGTTTCGTAGGGGTTGTCTACAAAAATGAGCGTAGCTAATTTTGAGAACAATAGTTGGCTCTAACTGGGGAACTTCCTTCAATCGAACTTTGAAATGATCAAAGGGAGAAGAATCTAGTCTCTAAGTGTCTTCATCCATGCCATTGGGCCATAGAGTCAAGCTACCAAAAAGAAAATGACACAAAAGACTAAACAAAAACACAAAAATAAAAACACGAAACCATACAAATGCACAAATGAACTTATCTGATACTTCAAGGATTGAAGTACTTCAGATGTTGTCCACTGTGAGGTAGCAAGAATGGTGTTCCATCAAGATACTCCAACAAGAAGCTATTTTCACCATAAAGTTGATGAATGATGAACGGGCCTCTCCATAGGGAATCAAACTTCCCATGCATTCCTTTTGGTTCTCTCCTCTTGTCCCATAACAAGACTTGATCTCCAATTTGAAAATCATGAGCCTTCGCTTTCTTGTCAAAGAGCTTCTTCACCTGACTTTGATGTTCAGCAATATGGTCTACTACCATAGCTCGTTGTTCTTCAAGTTCAGTGAGGTACATGATTCTTTTGTCAATAGAACTTTCAAAAGTTCTATCTTCTACTGCCTTTGCCAACTTCAATGCTAGTAATTCCAAAGTAATAGGTATTTCTACATTCAAACTGTATAGAAGCTGAAATGGTGACATACCTATCGCCATTTTGGGGGTAATCCTATCTGCCCATAAAGCATCAAACAACACTTTATGCCAAGTTCTCTGATTATCTTCCACGAATTTCTTGATAATAGTAACCATATTTTGGTTACTAGATTCTAATTGACTATTTACTTGTGGATAATAGTCTGAAGAGTGAGAAAGAATAATCCCATGTTCATAGCATAAACTAGTGATCTCGTTGGAAGAGAAACATGTAGCATTATCTGCTATAACTTTATTTGGGACTCCAAACTGGGAAATAATATTTTCCTTAAGAAAATTACATACCACTTCAGAAGTAGCATGCTTTATTGGGATGGCTTCCACCCACTTTGTAAAATAATTAGTTACGGTGAGAACAAAGTTGTGTCCCGTACTTGACGGTGGGTTCATAGTACCAATGAAGTTAATGCCCCATTTCTGAAAAGGTTCTTCAATTACAACTGGCTTGAGAGGTAATGCAGCCAACTTAGGCCTTCCAACAAACTGTTGACATAACTCACACCTACGTACCCAATTGTACGCATCTTGAAATAGTGTGGGCCAATAGTACCTAGCCCGCAAAATCTTATGAACTATCACAGGTGTGAAAACATGTCATCCACAAGCTAAATTTTGAAAAGACTCCAGAAGTCTGTTTTGTTGCGTTTTGTCCACACAATGGAGAAAAACTCCATCAAGGCTTCTTTTATACAAACCATTGTCCCACAAGACATAGTTCGTAGCTTTCAATTTGATCATTCTCTTTTCCTTATAGGATAAATGAGAAGGACACTCACCATAGGTAAGAAAATGAGCAATATTTGAATACCACTCATCTGTAGTAGTGACAAAAAGAACAATCAACATATCCTCAACTTCTTCTTCATCCCCTGTCTCTTTTGGTACATTATTGGCAATCAATTGACACAAACCTCTACCACGCACAAGCTTGGTAGGTTTGATATCAAGATCAAACTCTTGGATCTTGGCAATCCAATTGCCTCTCTTGGTATTGAATTCCTATTGAGTCAGGATCGACTTCACTGTTGTGTCGGGCACCAAAACAACAGTATGTGAATTCAAAATATAAAATCGGAAATGCTTTACCACCTTGACCATGGTATAAGCATGTTTCTCCATATTTGAATATTTCAATTCATGAGCCTTCAGAGGACAACTCATAAATGAAATGGGAGATTCCACACCTTCTTCATTCTGCTGAACAAGAATGGCTGAAAGTGTATGCTCGGAAGCATAACTGTATACTATGAAATCCTTGGTATAATCAGGACAAACAAGAACCAGAGCATGAGCTATGGGCCTCTTGATATCCTCAAATGCCACTTTACCTTCTACACTCCAACGGAAAGTAGTCTTACCCTTCATCATGCTGACAATGTGACGGGTTTTCTCTGCGAATTCAGAAATGAATCTCCATAGAAAATTTACCTTTCTGAAGAAAGAGTGAACTGCAGTCTTACTAGCAGGCAGAGTAAGACTTCGGATGGACTTGACTCTTTCTGAGTCAATTTTAGTGCCTTCCCAGGACACAATATGACCAAGAAGTTTACCTTCTGTAACCCTGAAAATAGATTTCTTAGGGTTAAGAGAAATACCATTTTGTCGACATCTTTCCAGCACCTGTTGCAAATGATACACATGATCATGACCTTGTTTGGAGAAAATAGTCAAATCATCAAGATAGACCACAATGAATTTCCCCATCTCATCTCTGAAAGCAAGGTCCATTGCTCTCTGGAGAGTAGCGCCAGCATTTATTAAACCAAACGGCATCCTGTGATATGCAAATGTGCCCCAAGGTGTTGTGAAAGCAGTCTTGTATTGATTTGCTTCGTTGACCTCTACTTGATTATATCCCAAAAAATTGTCTAACATAGACAGCATTTCCGAACCAGTTACAGTTTGCAACACTTGGTCAATGATGGGTAGGGGGTAGTTATCCTTTAGAGAAGATTGGTTGAGATTCCTAAAATCAATGCAGATATGGATTTCTCCATTCTTCTTTCTTACAGGGACAATATTTGCAATCCAGGTAGAATGATGAATCAGAAAGATTATTCTTGTATTCAACATTTTCTGAATCTCAGAAAGAATAGTACCTGATATTTTGGGATTATATTGCCTCTGTTTCTACATGTGAGGCAATGACCCAACCTTGAGAGGAATTTCATGTTGAATCTCCTTAGGCCTGAAGGACTTCAGATCATCATAAGAATATGCCAAAACATTGATGTAATGGCGAAGAAGTGTAGTGAATTTGAATTTCCCATCTGCAGTGCAACACTTCCCAATGTTGACCATTTTAGGATCTGCTTCATAACTCAAATTTACTTGTTCAAATTCCATAGACGAACTTGAATCAAGTTGTTGCCGCTGTTTAATGTATCTATCATGCTTATCAAATAGCTTTTCCAGGGAAACCAAACCTTTTGGAATCTTATTCCCTTTTAGTTGAAGAAACTCTTCACTAGTTTGTGAATCTACTTCGGAAACATATGCCCATGGTGGAGATTCACTACCTTCAAAATAGAGCTCATCAAAGCTATCCGTCTTTTCCAAGAAAGCTATGATTTGATTATCACCATTGAACACCTATCAATGGTCAGTATTATCTGGTACACTTGGTCAGAAAACCAACTCAATTGTGTACTTGTTACCTTTGAAGTCTTTATGGGGAACCATGAGGGTGGTAGAGACAGCTAATGAATTAGCACGATCATTAAACTCTCTCGGTACTGCAAAAATGTTAAAAGCATCAAAACCTTCGATGCAATCCCAAACACGATTGCGGTAATGCCTCAACCTTTCATTTTTGGTCTGATATAAATTTCTCACTTGGCAAACAACTAATTCGGCATCTCCTTGAGCATGAATATTTTTAACACCTTTAGCATGAGCAACCTCTAATCTGAGCAAAAATGACTCATATTCAACGGTGTTATTGGTATTGTCGAATTGCAGCTTGTATGAGAAAGGGAAGATATCACCTTGTGGAGATATCAAAACAATTCTGGCTCCAGAACTAGTAGAGGAATAACTACCATCAAATTCTAAAACCCAAACATCATATGAATTTCTTACATTGATGTTTCTGTTACTAGTAGATTCTTCTTCATCAGAAAGAGAAGATTCTGGCATCACTATGCTCTCATCTAAACTTTCATCTAATTTACTAGAAATATCCTCTAATTCTGCATCTAAAATGTCAGAGCTCTCATCTAATGAACTAGAAGTATCTTCAGTAGACAAGAAATAATTACCCATTCTCAAGGACTCAAACAAAATTTGGGCTTTGGGATTTGTCGTTTGGGTAACAATATATTTTTCTTCTTTCTCAAGAAGCAACTTTTGCATGACTCCTTTAACAGGTATCCTTACTTTGGACAGGTCCATGTTCAGTTCTCCACCCACATCTTTACAAAAATTACGCCCAAGTAGAATGTCATAAGAGGCTAGAACATTAGCCACTAGGACGGTCATCTTAATCCTCTTGTCTGGAAAGGATGCAAATGCAAATTGGGCATTTTTGATTTGGCCCAATAATGGCACTTGCTTATTTTCCATGGAGAAACATCTCCCAAAGGTCTTAGTTAAGGTGAGACCAAGGGCATTTGCCACTTTGGTAGGCATGACATTATCGGAGGCCCCAGAATCTATTATGCAATTGCTCAACTTATGACCATTTACCAATAGAGAAACATAGAAAGGTTCTATTTTTCTTGGGGCAACAAGGGGAGTAGTGACAAGATTATTTTGGGTGGAGTTGTTCTTTGAGGAATCATGGGCAACTTTGGGAGAATCTTGTCCTGTAGGAATAGTCTTATTTTTTATGTATTTAGCTATCCTATCAAACTATTCAAGATTAGCTTGTAAATACTCAACCTTAGACATTTGGATTTTGGTCTTCCTAGCATGAACTATTATATCAAATAGCTGAAATGAACTAGGTATAGAGGAAGGAAAACCATCATTCTAATTTTTATTAGGGGTAGTACTGATCTGAGGGACAGAAGTAGAAGATATAAGATTGTTAGATGTACTTACTTGCTTATTGCCAATCAGGTCCTTCGACTGAAAAGGCAACGGAGTTCCCCATTGGTAGTTGAGATCACTGGCTGTGGATCCTCTCTTGCCTTTCCTTTATCAACTTGCTGATTTGACTGATTCTGAGACCTAGTAAAAACAACACATGCTCCATCATATACTTCTCCTTCTTTTTCAGCTTCATCTTGGTAATTCAAAAAGCCAATGGTAGAGTCACCAGCTAATTCTTCTTCTCCTTCTATAAAAAGATTAACATCATTCTCCTGATCCAACTCAGGTTGGAAAGAATGGTCATGTTCTGCTTCATAATAGCCAACTACTAAGTTGACCGGTACTGCTTCAATGGCAAGCTTCCCCTGTGTGGGTGGAAGATGATTTTGTTGCCCTTGATTTCTGGTAGCATTGCCTTGATATGAATTGTTAGGAAATGTTCTCCTTGGTATATCCCTATAAGAAGGAGGGGTAGACATACCTTGTGACATTTGCCTTTTCAAAGCTAGCAACTCATTTGCCAAATTTTGCACCATAGGATCCGTGGTGCTTGTGGAAGGATTATCATTAGAGGATTGACCTCTATTCCTGTTGGAATCTCTTCTTATCTTACCTGCAAGGATAAGATCATCTTCAACTTTCATAGCCAAAATTTGAGTTGTGGGAAGATCTATGGAGCCAGCCCACCTTAGCAGAAAGCTCACCTTAGGAAGCTGAGTATTGATAAAGAAACACTTAAGATTCTCTGCTGTTGGCTGAGCAGTTGTAGGAATCCTATTTGTCAGTTGATTGAACTTAGCGATGAAGTCTCGCATAGGTTCATGTGGCTCTTTCTTCATCTATGTTAGATTTGCTAACAAGGCATGTGCATCTTCCATAGGTTTGAACCTGGCTTCAAACTTGGTCTTGAGAGTGTTCCAACTCGTTATAGTTTAAGCTTGAAGATGATAAAACCAATCTGCAATAGTACCTTAAATCATTTCCACAAAAAGTCTTACTACTACATCTTCATGATCTACACCTAATACACCACAAGCTATGCAAAAAACTGCAATATGTTCATCCTGGTGTACTTTCCCATAGCCATAGAACTTAAGAAAATTCTTCCTCGAACTACGAGGTAGTTCATGCAATGGTGGAGTTAAATTTAAAGGACACAAAGTGTTACCCCAAGGGCCTTGAGCTGCCATGGTGCGCTGATTAAATGGTGGGATAACAAACCTTTATGGAATAAGAACAGACAAAACTCTGTTAGTTCTAGAACTAGAAGCTTCACCTGGTATTGGAGACCTGGCGTTAGTAGGAGGAAAACTCCTAGTTTGTTGAAGTCGAGGTCGTGGAGACAAAAGACAAATTATCTTGCTGCATCAACTCAAATACAGGATCAATAATACCTTGAGCTCTCTTACTTGTATACTATGAGTCTACTAGAATGCAATGTACTCAACAAAATTTTGAAAAATCTCTAAACAATGGAAAAGAACTGTAGTGCTTCAACTCAGAGCGTGAAGCTTCAAGTTGCACATTCCTTCCCCAGTGGAGTCACCAAAAACTGTTGGGTGAATATTTTGTCTTCAACTAACTGCAGAAAAAATGGTTATATCAACCACAGTGTAATGAGATAAATCTCTCATCTCAGCAAGAGGAGGTTCCCTATTAACTATTACAAACTTATTTACACTAAGAACTAATTTGATGGTGAAACCATGTCATCCATTTCTCTTTTTTCAGAAATGATGTTAACAATATAAAAGAGTACTTTCACAATACAAATTGAAATAACCAAGAAACCCACGAGAGCACAAATTCTATCATTGCTTCTTTTACTGATTTACAATTTAGAAACAAGTAGGATAAGATGCAGCTCAAAGTCTTCACTGAATACTACGACAAAATATACGATCACGAAAGATAATACTAGCTCAAAGTCTTTCCAATATCTTTTACTTCAAAACATAAAATCAAAAGCTAAAGATAATTGTTGTAGCACAAAGTCTCCACAATTAGCTTTAGAACATCTCCCAAATTATTCACACTCACACTACTATTTGATCAAGTAGATAAGATAACATAAGGAAAAGGACATAAGAACAATTTCTAATACACCACAAGTTATTCCAATGCAAAGATTGAAAGATCTCTCACTTTTCTATTCACGTGATAAAATATGATTTACAATTTGAACACAAAGTCTCAAAATGCTCTTCAATTTGGCATAGTTTCGCTTCAATAACTAAAAGATGATAATTACAATGGGGGTCCTCTTTATTTATAAGAGAAACCAAGAGCAAAAATAAGAAAACAAAAACTAACCATGACTTATTCAACAAAGGAGTCCTTTTTGATTTGGGACTTCCTACATTTTTACATGTAATTACATATGAGAAAAGTACATGTAAATTGTCCAAAATTATTTCAAAAGTACATCTGAAAAGTAGAAAATAAACTAAGTAATGAAAAAGCTGCTTCAACTTGCACTGCCTTTTTTCTTCATGTGGAAATCATACATGGTGAACGCTGCTTGCATCCCAAGACTGTCTGGACTAATTGTGTTCTTGAAAATCATCCGGGCTTTGACTATTGCATCTCTGATCATGGTAATTGATTTTGTATGGCTAGTTATCTTGGCCTTCAGATTATCCAAATTTAACTGATTATCAAGAATATTATTCACAGAGGCTACTAAAAATGTTGTCTTCAAACTCCTTCTGAAACATATTCTCAACTTCCTGGACCATCTCCTTTGCAGAAAGAAATCGATTATCCTGTGACACCAAATTGCATGGAAACTTCTCCAACTTGTGCAAGAGACTAACATCACTTTGGTCACTCATCTTCCTTACAGTTTCTAGGTCATTGAGCAAATCTTTTAGCACATGGCTCCGATGTGTCAATGCCTCTTTAGTTTTAGTATATGAATCCCTATTTGGAATGACACCAATTGATATCAAAGAACTTATTTTCAGCTTCCTCATTTCTACCCACTTATCATGATTCTATTATAAATGCTCAATATCTTGAGAAATTGCATCTATCAAATCATCAAGTTCTGCCTTGATTTTCTCTATTTTGCTTGTTTTCTCAGCTAGCTCTGTAAGAAGAGAGATTCCTTGTGTGCGCATCCTTTCCAAATATTCTTCAAGCACTATTCCCTTAAGGTGAGTCTTTTCAGCTTTCTGGATGATAGGATCTTCTACAGAAATGGCCTCAGGAGTCACTGATTCTGAATTCAAAGTAATCTTCCTTACCACTGTAGTCAACTATTCTACCATTGCTTTATAATGATTCTTCATCTCCTTTTCTTTGCCAAACTTCTGAACCAGAATATCCATTGCTAACTACATGTCAATCTTTGCACTCTCATGTGTTATTTTTCCCAACTCAATCCTAGAAATAGAGTAATCATTCATACTAAAATTTTCTATGGTAGCATCCTGTGGGGGCCTTGCAATCTCCACAAATTTGTGACCTTTTTCCCCCAGTA
Organism: Cunninghamia lanceolata; assembly: GCA_027924645.1. NCBI lineage: Eukaryota > Viridiplantae > Streptophyta > Pinopsida > Cupressales > Cupressaceae > Cunninghamia > Cunninghamia lanceolata. The sequence goes on from BSBN01000614.1 coordinate 2,815,993, forward strand.
CTCTTGAAAGAATTTTTGGCTTCTTTGGAGTCTTAGCCTTAGCAGGCACCATCTCACCAAAATCAAAGTCATCTGGGAAGATGGCTTGTTTCTTTCTTTTAGGTGTATATGCTGACAACCACGAAGGAAGCACATAATTACTCACATTTGGATCCGTTTCCATTGTTGGTGTTACTAGAAATACACTAGCACTAGAAGTAGAAACAATAGGTGGAGTATTAGTAAACACTACACCTGACACATTCACATTTGAAACTTTCTTAGAACCCAATACAAAGTGATCAAATATTGAAGAATCTCCAATATCAAAAGATGAGGAGGACATACTAGGAATAGACTTAGAAGAATGAAGAACATCATCAAAAGTAGTTTGAGGATTATCAAAAATTATTTTTGAAGGTGATGGTGATTCAAAAGATGGGATGTCAATAGGTGAAGCAGATAGAGGAACTGAAACTGGTATACTAGACAAAGGAGAAGAGACTCCCATATCCTGTTGTACATTCTCTTGTGGAGACAAAACTTCATCTCCTTGTCCTTCTGTTGGTCAATTTTCAACCTCCATTTCTTCGGCAGCTGGCTCATTAGTATTTTGTTTCTCAATTTCCATTTCTTCTACCTCAGATTCTTTTTCTACAACCTTTGACTTCTTTGACACAAATTTGATCTTGGGTTTATGTGGCTTGGAAGAAGAGGGAATGTCACTCTTGTTCTTTGTTCTATTCTCCACCTTCTTACCTATTTGTTCTTGGGCTTCAGTCTCTAATCCCGTAAGGAATTCTTTCAAAGCAATTCCCTTACCTGCTAATGACTTGTTGGTGTTAGCCAATACAGGTTCAAACCTTTTCCTTAGAGAAGTCAATTATTTCTGAGACCATTGGGTAGAAGGAAGAGCAGAAGCAACAACCTGTTCAGTGTTATACCTAGGATCAATCAACTCTTCATCATCCACCAGGGCTTTAGCAATATCAGCCAATCCTAGATACTCAATCTATTCCAGAGATAACCTACTATAGTCCAATTTTTTGATATCCTCTTCTGTTCTCAAGTCCACCCAGATGTCTTCAACCATTGGCTCATGAAAATGGGTCTTCCTTTTGATCTTGTCTTTTACACCCCTGTAATCAAACCTTGGTCTTTATTTGAACTGTTTCATGGTCACTAGCTATATTTCAGTTTCCATGGTTCTAGCCTTTGCAGCAGTTGACACTGAAAACCTGCCAACTTCAATTAGAAATCTGAATCCTGGTTTCTTGAGTTCCATTTGCTTATTATGTGTGACAATCATTTATCTACATAATTCCATTAGAACAATTTTATCTAAAGGAAACCTTGGCAACATATAAGGATAACCTTGGAAAAAGCCAACCCTTAAATATGAGAAAGTAGGAAATTATAAGAACATGCATCCATAATCATTCACCACTGACCAAGCTTCATCTGAAACTTTTCTTTGCTCTAACTGAGGGTCAAAAAGACACAAGAACACTATGAAGAAAGCATCATTTACCCTCCTAAAGTGGTGAATAGAACCTTTCAATGTCAGTTGAGGATAGTACTGATATACAGGAACCACTCTCCTATCTCCTTCAGATGTCAAACCTGGAAAAATCCTCATTGAGGCTGCTATATACACAAGGTAAGAAGTCATATAGAATTTGAAAGTAGTGGATACCTTAGTCAATTGCTCGTACAGAGCATTGCTGATTTGCTCACCCCAAAAGATGGCTTCCTTGCCTTGAAGTATAATCTTGATAAAAGGGTACATCCATTCATAAAAAAGAGAGGAAGAAGCCAACCCCCTTATCCTGCTAAGAAGAGTTATGAGATCACCAACCTCCTGAATAAAGTCACTTCTAGGAAAACTCCTCAGCCACCTGGATAAGTTTGACCTTGAAGTCTTTAGCCATTTGGTGTTAATTGTCTTCTTTGGCTTCTCAGAATTCTTATCATATTCCTTTTGGGCTTCAACAAAATTTAGTTTTATAACTTTTGTACCAGCAGGACACATAAAAACTTTATCAATGAATTCTGGATCCAATCTAATTAACACATTACCATTCATATCCACCACTGCCCTAGTGTCTCTGTTGTAGAACTGAATGCATTGGAGAACAAACTCAGTATTATGAGCTGCCACCAGGAAAGATGACACCAATTGAATGTTGCTATCAACAATCTTCTTCATTGCATAACTAGGGTTATTAGACTTAGTTCTTTCCACAAACTTAGCCATGTCTACATGGCCAATCTCTGTATCCCGAATGTCATCAACATTGGAAGTAACTGAGGTGATTGGAAAAACACCTTGATACTTATACTTCATTGCTTTTGACTTCTTTGGAGACAACTCAGTCATTTGAAAAAGCTAACACCAAAAGGATGTCGATAGAGAAAGAAAATCCATAGAAGAAACTGCAACAAAAAGCCATGATCATGCAATTAGGGGAATTATTGGTAATCTGGGAAAATTGCATGTCGACAATCATGACTATGGGGATACACTTAAAAGGACTAGAGCACAAGCGGGTCGAAAAAAATAGAGGAAAGCAGGCTCAGGAAAGCAAAGTTGAAAATCTCTCAGAGTTAGAAAATTGAGAGAGTAAATGCACGGGTGGCAAAATTTGCTGCCCTTGCATTAGAGTGATGAATTAAAGGTGTCAAGGTAGCAAATTTTGCTGACCCTGCATGTTGAAAAAACTTTGATGTATGTGCATGGTCGGAAAAATTTCCCGCCATTGCATGTGTTCTAAGAAAAATGTGTTTGATGTAGGGGTGGTGATTTTGACCGCCTTTACATATGAGGGAACAAGCATTTGATCAGATATGCATAAGCGACAGAAATGCCCGCTAATGCATATGAGGGAAAAGCTTTCTAATGCAAAGTCGATCAGAAAGACCGCTCAGGCATATGTTGTTGAAACTCCAAGTTATCTATGAGAGCAAAAATTTCTACCGCCATTGCATATGGGGTAATGCACAGTTTGTGTAAGGGCGGCGGTTTTAACCGCCCTTACATGAGGGGATAGGCAAGCTTGATAAGGTGTATGCACAAGCGGCAAATTTTCCCACTAATGCATATGGATGAAAAGCTTGCATAGAGTCGGTCAAAAAGACTGCCATTTCATATGGGAAGACAAACCAAAAATATGCATCAACGATGGAAAAAACCGTCAATACATATGGGGGAGTGCTGGCAAAACCTAAGTTTCACAAACATCATAAAAATCCATCGCTTGCGCTAAGACTAGGGCATGACGAGATTTGCCAATAATGAACAAGGAACGGTGAAGAAAAAACACATGAAAGATAACTAGGGTTTTTAGGATAATCATAAACATGCAAAACGGTGACTCAACCTAAACATATATATTTACATAAATCCCAAACAAGCATTTCTATTACAAACAAACCCTAATAGAAAGAAGAAAAATAAAAATGAAAACAAGAAAAATGTCACTCTACTTGGAAATAACAATGAAAACCCTATGCACAAAATCTTGACAATCCAGGAGTTTCGCAGTTCAATCGACTTCACGGAGGCTTCGATAACTTATTTGAGAAGTTTGAGAATAAAAACTAAAAATAAAAATGTCTAAAATGCTTTAAAAGGTTTAAGACAATGTATTAATGGTGATACGAGCGCCATTAATGACACTTGTGTTCAAAATTCACGAGATCATGCTAAGGCAGTGAAAATGGCCGACCATGCATTAGCTGGATGTCTTGTGCAAGAGCAGTCCCTATGACCGCCATTACACATCAATCTTTGGCAAGGAACATGTATGGGCGACGATTTTCGCCGCCCATACATGTTATTCAAAAAAAACAACCATGCATGCAAAAGTAGCGAAACGGGCTGACATTACACTTTGGAACATCAAGGATATGCAAGAGCGGTATTTTTAACCGCTTATGCACATGAAGACTCGAAAACCTACTAACACCCTAAAATGATCAAAATTGATATTTTGATTGATTTGCAACCTAATCAATTTGCACAAATTTCAAGGAGTTAACTTAAGAGAATGTCACAACTATTCTAGGATGTCAGATGACTTCACATGAGGCCAAGAGTACTTGTCTTGATTTGCGAACTTATAGTGTAGGTTACAAAATAGACAAGTTCCATCGGGGTTGTCTACAAAAATGATAGTAGCTAATTTTGAGAACAACATGTAGGTAGTGGGCCTTTTGTGAGTAGTGTGCTTAGGAAGTGAGCCCTAATTGGCAAGTGCCAAATTTGTACTCTTTATTCTTTTAACAGAGAATACAATCTTGGGTTAGTCACCCCATGGTTTTTTCCTTTAACAGGGTTTCCACATAAAAACCCTTGTGTCATGTGTTAATTTCTTTTTCAGCTCTTATGATTGTCTTGTTTTGGCATAACATTAAATGATAAGATAAGAAAAAGAAAGAAAATAGAAAAGTTATAAGATAACTGATTCACCCCCCCTCTTAGTTATCTGCATTGTTTCCAACAGATATATGCTTGGGGAAGAGTTGGGCTCAATTCTTGGGCAATAATTAATAATTTCCAATGATTATTTTGGGAATTTTTGAAGAAAAATGTGAGAGGGAAATAAATGTTGGAGATGGAATGCCAAAAGAGGCAGATAGAGAGATTTAAAAAGATATATTGCAGCAGCTCCAAGATGAGATTTCTCAGAGTAGATTTTGAAGAGGAAGATTGGGAGATCTCATCCCATGTGAGGGGCTTGTGAAGCAGAAAAAATTGTTGAGAGAGTGTGGGGAAATGAGGAGAGGTTTCCCTTTAGATTTGTAAGGCCATGAGAGGCCATGAATGTGTATGTACACAATATTTTGTTTTAGAAAAATTGCATTTAATTGTTGAGATGAATAAACAATGAGTTTGTTGTTTTTCATATATTGTGTTTGAGTTGAGAGTTTCTGAGGATTTGCAATCTATGTTTTGTGTTTGAGTTTGTGAGTTTGCAGCAGGTGGGAGTTCTTGTCTTGTATCATGTAGTTTTCTCCTCGTGGATGTTTAGGAGCACAGAATTAGCCAAACAGAGCCTTATGAGACCCTTAGCATTCTGATCCATCTAATCCCAATCTTCTTGTTTCATGCTCTAGGGTTTGGTGTCGGATATCACGAGCCATAAATCTCTATCAACCAGCATATCCTCCATCTTGTGTTTCCACAACTCAAAGTTGCCTCCATTAAATTTTTCAATCTCGAATCTCCCAGTTGTACTTTCCATCTCACTGTAACAAGATAAAAAATGCTCTACAAGACTCCCACTCAATCAAAGATTAGTACAAAAAACCCTCTACCCAACAACTAGGACCAAAATTGGTTAGGCTCTAATACTAGCTAAAAGGAAGCAAGGTAAGGGGAAACATCTTCCTACACCAATCTAATGAGGGATAGTAGTGCAAATTTTTCACAGTTATGTTTCACATTAACAGATAGATTAACACACATTCACAAGCAAGTATAAATGCAAGGACACAAGATATATGTGGGGAAAACCCTTTCGGGTGAAAAACCCCACACTCCAAAACCTGCACAATGTATTATCAAATCTAAAGGAGATTACAACACACTTGCAATGCAAGTTCTTCCAGGAGTTGTCACAATGTCAAATTTGGAGTAATTCTGATAGCATAACGATACCTGCAAATGAATAATACATCTCCAACTCTAAGCACTTGTATATATAGAGTAGTATGAATGGAGGTAGCTTCTAGAGCAAGTCACACAAGGAACTCGTCCAAATCCATGTGGCCCAATTTCCAAGGCCATAAAACATGTGTATGACACTTGTAACATATTCTCTTTCATCCCTTACAATCCCCCCACTTGGGCACCCCAAATTTGCCCAATTAAGGTATAGCAGATGCTCATACATTGTCATAAAATCTATCATATATGACAACTCTTACAACTGTAAGAGAATCTATCATAACTGACTATTAATAGCAGATTCTCTTATAGCCTGTCATAGTCAAACTTGGGTGCCTACTTCCTTCATGCAAGATGCTTTCTGACATTTGTCTTCACCTGTCATAGGATCTTCTATTTCTAGCTCTTACATGTCATAGATTTTGTCATAGGAATCTATCATAACTCTTATGTGTCATAAACCTCTTGCAACACCCAAAAGATGTTGACACATGGAAAAAGCCTTCTACAACAAATTGGGATGCCTATCTCCTCATATGAGGATAAAAATACATCTAGTCACCTTCCATGTAGGATGACACATCACTGTGCCAACTCCCACAAAGTGACAAAATAGGATTTGCATACAAATTACAATAATAGGCAAAAAATAAATATAATTAAATAATAAATGCTAGGAACTTACAAAGGTTGAGACACCTTAATTCCCAAAAAAACTAAATGGATGCCTTTGAACAAGACTACAGAAGAAACGCTAACCCTAGGGCTAAGGAGAGTGTTGAAGAATGAGAGGCAAACTTTGTTGGGAATGAAAACAAAGAAGGAGACAAGGAAGAAAGGATGTTGAGAGCCATATCAAGTATTGGTAGAGGAATAGAATAGACATTCTTAATTATTCTAGTAATATGAACCCTAAAGAGTTGATGAATTAGATAATTGATTTAGAAGAGCACTTTGAGCATGAAGATATAACTAATCCAGATAGAGCGAAATTTGTTAAGACTAAATTGAAAGGGCATGCTACCATTTGGTGGAAGGAGGTTTAGTTAGAGAGGAATAGGAAAGGTAAACCTGGCATTAGAAAGTGGGATAGGATGGTGGAGAAGCTAAAGTCCAAGCTCATTCCTATAAATTATCAATCAGAGTTTTTGAAGGAATTGTACATATAATTTGAAAAAAAGAAACATGATTGTGAAAGAATATATTGAGTACTATAGGGTGACAATCCAATCTAGGTACCATGAGGAAGGAGCACTAATAAGGTAGAAAATCACATCAATGGTTTGAGGGAATCTATTCAAGAATAGTTGGGCATGTGGAACATCCAAAGAATGCAAGAATCTTACCAACTGGCCCTCACCGCAAAAAGGAAACTAAATCAAAGGCTGGAAGAGAGAAGAATTCACAAAAGGAGAAAGAAGAAAGATTCAAAAGTGGCAAGATGGGATGCATTAGTAAAGGAGCATACCCAAGGGGTTAAGGGAGAGGTAGCACATACAACAATGAAGGAGGAAGCTGAAATACCCACCACAGAGATAAAGAAGATAGTGAATCTTATAGTAGTGATCAAAAAGATGACAACAATACCTACTACAAAGTTAGAGATGTTGGTAAATACTACCTCAAGGATGAGGAAAGCATTGATGCAAACTATAGAGATGGATATTAGTATAGTAAAGGAGGATATGGGAGGAATGAGAGAAGATCTTTTAGAGGAACCTATTTCAAGTGTGGGGAAGAAGGAGAGCTCAAATTTGAGTGTCAAGGAAAGAGGGCAGAAGGTAGCACAAGGAATGCATTTTTTGGATGAGAGGTCACCTAGTTTAGAAAGGGACTTGGAACAAGGAGAACCACTTGTCTTGAGGAGAGCATTGATGTTTGACAACAGAAGAGAACTGGTATAGATGAAGAGTTTTTTTAGGACTAGATCCAAGGAAAAAGGTAAATGTTGCAAAGTTGTTGTGGATAGTGGTAGTATAGACAACTTGGTATAATTTTAAGAGATTATTGATAAGTTTGGATTGAATAGGTTGAAGCATCCACACCCATATAGAGTTGGTTGGTTATAGTAGGGAGACAAAATATTGGTGGAAGAAGAATGCTTGGTGAGATTCAAAATAGGAGTGTACTATGATGAGGTATTGTGTGACATTGCACCAATGGATGTGTCATTTATTATTGGGAAGGCCTTGACAATTTGATAAAAGTGGTGTATATGAGGGAGAGCTAACACATACACAATTTAGGAGGGAAAGAAACATAAGTTAATGTCTTTGAATGAGACTGAAGAGAAATTTTGTAATAGTGTCTAAGTTTACATTGGGCGTGAGTGTTATGAATTAATTCCAAGGATCTAGAACACCACAAGCCTATCAAACAATACTGCAACTCTAGAGGAGATACCGTAGAAGATGGAATGTGGGAGAAGAGGTCGCAAACATAAGTTGTACAAAGGACATGATAGATGAGAGATAGGATGAAGAGCTATATAGAGGAATATGTGACAATGGAAGATAGAGAAAGTAGTACCAAAGAGTATGCAGTAGTAGGTCATCTATTGGAGAAGGTGGGTGATAGATGGAGGAAACATGTTGATGAAGATAGAAAAGGCAAGAGGATTGTGAATGAAACTAGGCCAAGAGTATATGGCATAGAAGATGATTGGTGGAACAAATTACCACAACCTCAAAAGAGGAAGCTTGATGAGATGGTGAATAGTGTGGAGGATGGAAGCTCATACAAAAGATCACTTGAGGTATACTTGAAGATATGGAAAGAATAAGTTACAAGTTGGAATTCTTAGGTAGGGGCAGACTATCCTAAAAAATGAAGGACTCACTTTTATTAACTTCAGGTGTTTGATGTAGGATCATCTTTGGGTGTCAAGCTAATCTTACATCACCCAAAAATATTTTCTTTCAATTTATTTTCATTTCATTTGTTTATTTACTAGTTTTAGTTGTCAGTTAGTTGTAGAAAAATCCACCACATTTTACTGCAATTTAAGATTTGGTGGTATTGTGATTGTGTGTATTTTAATGGATTTTTAGGGTTAAATGTGTTTATCTTGTTGTTTTGATGTAGTGTTGTGTTGTTGGAAATGAGTGTTTGTGTTGGGTTAAGCTCTCCCACTTAAATGAGAGAAACCCATGTGAGGGGTATGAGGGAGGCATGGAACCTCCTTGGGAAAATTTGTATTAATTCGAGAAGGAAATTATGGCATGAATGACATTCATAAATTTATATTGTGTGTGGAATGTTGTGGTTAAGTTGGAAGTGATGGTAATTATAGAAGAATGTTGATAAAAGCATTGAAGGACAGATACATGTGTATATGGATGAGTTGAGATTTTATTTCTAATTTTTTTCCCTATTAGAGAGACTCCCCTCTTCTCCCCTATCATTATGAATCCTTTAATGGATTTATTGTCTGTGTAAATCCTTGGGAATCATGGGACTTATTGTATTGTACATTTTGTTGCATATGTGAATGTGTTCTTCCTCTTGTGCGAGTGTTGCTCAATTTTCTTAAGGGCCTTATAGCTCAAGAGTGGTCTTGTGAGCAAGCCTCCATTGGCCTTGAGTTGTGAGGATATTTTATTTGCAATTTTTTTTGTATATTTAAGAGATGGTGGCTTGCCTTGTCTAGTTCACTCTTGAGGACTTGAGTTGGAAGACTTCCTTTGTTGAAGGAAGTAGAGTTGTATTATTGTTGGAACTATTTTTCCCTCCTTGTTGTAAAATTTAAAAAGAGTTCTTGAGTGGATTTGCCTTCCTTTCAATCTTATCAAATCATTATTCTTGCATTTTTGCAGTAAAAAGAAAATATCCCTTGTATGAAATTGTTGTGATAGAAAAAGAAGAGAAAATACTATATTTAAAAGATTTAGTTTGTTATACCTTATTTTGTAAATGTAATTGAAAGGTTGGAAAGTAACTAGGTGTTCTATCCCTATCTGGTCCATTGAAAATCTCATCAAGGACTCCCTTTACCTCATTTCAAGACTTGCACACTTTTTATATCAGGGATCGTTTAATATAATAACCAAAAAAATAGTAGGTACAATATATGGTGATAAACACCAGTTCAATCATTCCATCCAATACACACCAGGACTCACTAATACATCAAGATATAGTCCATAGGATATAAAAAAACTATTCAGCGAACTACCATACCATGATCAAAAGATCCATACATAATAATATCTGAAAACAACATATGCAAAACACCAAAACTAGTAGCCAACACTATAAGATAGAAAACACCACCAACCATGACCATAAGTAACCAATCATTCCCAACAACACTTTTGATTGATGTCATTTTCATAATAATCATAGTCATAAGTCCCTAAGACAGGATCTGCTTCATCCTTTGGGTCCAAATCCTTAACAATGGGCTAATATTTATCCACATGTTGTATCTCTTCTTCTCTCTCTTTCACAGTCACCTCAAATCTGCTAATCTTCTTCACCTCCATATAGTCTCTTAAGAACTTTAGCTCCTCTTTATCTAGACTTTCTCTACCTTGTGGCCAAAAATGAGCATTGACCACCTCTTTTTTATAAACTAGATTGAGTCCCTCAAGAAGAATAAAAAACCTACTTTTTGGAATCTCCGTGATCACATAAACTTGCATCATGATATTAAAAAATGTGAGCTCAAATAATAAGTCAAAAAGACACCTTTTTTCCTTGAAAGAGTCTATCATTTCTCGATTTCCAAATGTGCCACAATATCTCATTGGTGAGAACAAACCAAAACTTGTTCATATCCTTAGAAAATATTTCAACATAACCAAATAAAATTTTAGACCAACTAAAACCTTCTTTATTATCCCACCCCAAATAGTTTCCAAGAACATAGACCAAATCTTTCTAGCTAAGAGATAGTTAAAGAACAAATACTCAAAGGTCTCTATAGTATTACAATTATTGTATTCATTAATAGGGAAACTATCATTAGACACACCATTAAACACATCAATCTTTTTTAAAATGAATAACCATCTAAAGAAAATCTTTTTGGGCTCACTACTAGAAGACCACAGGTACTCAAACATCAAAGACCACTCTTTATCTGACAAGTTTAGGTTCTAGTTACTATTGACTCTATGAATAATTTCAATTGAGCTAGCCAGCAACTCATTTTGTCAAAAATGGTACCATAAATCCACTTCACATTAACCAAAATTTTAGAGTTGAATTTTAACACAATAATAAATTTAACATTAAAGAATGCCTTCTTTAGAACAGAGAATGTTCTTCTCTGTGTATTGGGAATACAAAACTTGTTTTGAATATCCTGCCACTTATTAATATATCCTCCCTCCAAGATATCACCAAAGTCACTAATGCCTATGGAAGCCCACAACTTAGCAGAACATCCTTGAGTCAATGCTAAAGGCATGTTGTTCCAATGCAAATTCCACCAAACAAACCTAAAAGCTAGGAAGACACTATCTTCTTTATAGATGGCATATTTATTCTTTATTATATGTTTCACTCTCTCAGTCCCTCCATATACTACTAAAGACATTGGAACCAAATGGACAAACAGATAATTTCCCAAACATTAAAATCTGAGAGTCAAAAGAATTCCACTTCTTACCTCTTTTTGATTTAGACAAAGCAATATTATTTCTCACTAGTACTTTCCAAGGTTCATCAACATCAGTGGCCTTCAAAATACATTTGATAGCAAGAGAAATACATTGAATCTTATGGTATTTAAGGCCAATACCTCCCTTAATTTTAGGCATATAGCACCATGACCAACTAACAACATGCCTCTTCTTACTACCCTTCACACCAGACCAGAGGAAATCCCTTTAAAAAAATTGGATTTTATCAATTTGTGTACTTCCAAAAAGCCAAGCTAAAGCATAATATATTACTATATGAATCTATGACCTTCTGGTAGACTTGAACTCTACTTTCAAGAGATGAAAAGTGAATTTTCCATTTGGAGTTCATATTCTCAATCTTCCTCAACATCCACTCCCACATGTCCTTTAACAACAGATCAATAGAAAAAGGAATCCCATATACCTAACAATTTTATTCAGACCACCCCATTACCAATTAGTACCAACTAGCCAATCAGGAGGGTTCTCCTTTCATCCTAAATAACAAATTTATGATTTTTTAGTATAAAAAAGGAGAATGATAACAACTAGAATGCACACTAGATCAAACCCTTTTCCATATAACATTCAAGGACAAGACCAAGCCAAATTACTACCAAATGAAGGACTTAGGTACTGATCTTGTGACTCTTGTGTTATAGATGGATCAGATTTAACTTAGTCTTTTTCTTAAACCCTAGGCTAACAATGTATGAAACCCTAGTTCTACAAAGATCTACTTATAATAGAATAAATACAACTAAAACCTAGAAACTAATTACACAGAGATGATCAAGAAGATGACAGAACCTGTCTCCCAAAAGCAGAGGTGTCAAAGGACCAAGGTAGGACTGCCCAGGTCCTGACTGGAAGAATCTACTAGAGGTGCAAACTAAAAAGATGTTGTAAATGTTGTCCAAATGTCAGATCTAAACCCTGAAAAGGTAGGAGGATGTGGGAGGTATCGCCCAAGTCCTTGGTGAGGGAAAACTCTAAAACTATCTTTGGATCTTGAAACCCTGATCTACACTCAGTCTTCTTGTAGCTATGTATTTTCTAGATCTCACTCATATAACATACACATAAGAAGATCAAAAGGGGTTTGGGGGTTATGGTGTTTAGATACTTGCCTTAGTCAAATCCTGAGCTAACATTCAAGCTTCCCAACACCATTGATTGATAAAGAGTGTGTACCCTCATGGGGGCAGAGGCTGAAAACAATGATGATATGATGATTCAAATGATGATAAACAAACAATGATATCACCTATGTGATGATCTCTTATAATGATGAAGATACTTCAACTCCGAAGGAAGAATAGATGATAGATCCATATCTGCAACAACACACAATAACAACACACAAATCTGCTCTAGAATCACAATGAATGCTCTTGCTTACTTTACTTCAAGATCTCAAATTAACTATCTCTTTCTTATTTAGGTCTACGGTAAGTTAAAACATGGGGCCCATAGTCCAATTTTACTTTGGTGTCAGGTAATTTTGTGTCGGGATAAATTTTTTGAATGTATAATGTAATCAAGGAGGCCCTAGGAGCTAAACTAGGAGGTAAAAAGACACGCGGACACTTTTTAATCCATAACAATGATAAAAAAATTATCCCTAGAGGTATCATAGAAGATAGATAGTCTACTAATAGCATTCATAAGATTCACCTGAATCAGCTCAATAAATAACGCAGTTTCATCAACAAACTAGGCACTTAGAAGCTCTTCCTTATTATGTAGGATGATACCATTGATAGGAGGAAAGATGAAATCTATTTTCAAAATATTCTATAAAGCATCTACTACAATGACAAATAGTGCAGGAGCTAATGGGCAGCCTTGCCTTATAAACCTTTGAAGCACAATTGGCTCAGACAAAGACCCATTGATATCAATCTGAGTGGAAGCATCTTTAAAAAGCACCTCAATCCAATTACAAAAAACCTTAGGGAAACCAAAAGATTCCAACACTGTCAACACAAAGCCCCACTCAATTCTATCATAGGCTTTCTCAATGTCAAGAAAAACCATGCAAGCATCTTGCTCTAAATATTTGTCCAATTAAAACTTTCCTAGCTGGTGATAAGGTTTTCCAAGATATATCTTCCCTTGATGAAGCTAGTTTGATTAAATTATATGATTTTGTAAAGAATCTTAGTTAATCTAAGAGCCAATAGTTTATCAAAGATCTTGTAAGAGGAGTTCAAAAGGGTGATCGACCTCCAATTTTATATCAATGTTCTATCCCCTTCTTTGGGCAGTAAATTGATCGAGCTTTTATTAATATTCTTTCCTAAAGTACCCTTCTCAAAATCTTTAGCATACACTTCCAATAGTTCATCTGCAATCCAGTCCCTATTGGTTTTATAAAACTTAATGCGAATACCATCTATCTCAAGAAACTTTCCAAAACTAAAAGAATTGATATCATTAACAACTTCCTCCTTAGAAATGACCCTACCGACCTCCTCAATATCATCATCATCCAAGTTTTTAGGAATGATCCTTTTACAAAAAATCTTTGCCTCAACTTTTTTCACTATTGTCAAAGGAGAACAAATTCTAGTAAAAATTGTGAAAAGCATCCCCCATTACCTTAAGATCACTACTCAGATTGCTCCCCACCAGGATAGAACCAATTTTTTCCTATTGTGCTTGGCCTTAAGAATTTTGAAGAAATATTTAATACCTTTGTCACCTACATTAATCTAGTTAATCCTGGCTCTAATCTTTGCCCCTTAATTCTTGAAATTGCAAATACACCTTATCCATTGCTTTGTACTCACATACTTATCAAGGATTTCTTTATCATCCACATTATTTTGCAATTTGAGCTCCAAATCAAGAAACTTCTCTTCAAGCCTGTTTTCATCCTTTCTTCTATCAAGATCTTTCTTTTTACCCATGATTTTAGAATTTCTCTCCATGCATGAATCAACATATCCCATCTATCAACTATAGAAGCCTTGCAAAGGCTTATATTGATCATCTTAACCCTAAAAATTACTGCCATACAATCCTTATCTTTGAGTAGAGGCATATTGAGATAAAATACATGTATCATACTACCAATAACCTCCTGCCTATTGTCTTTAAATGTAATACAAGCTTCAATGGGGGAATGATCTAACATGGTAGATGGTATAACTTGAACAAAGAATTCCTCAGCATTAAATACAAACTCAAACAAATCTTTGTTTACATAGAACTTGTCCAGTCTTTAATAGACTCTCTTACCAATGACTTGATTGTTACACCAAGTAAACCATATCTTATTTTTATTGTCCTTCAAATTCTCCAAGGGATCCCTTAAATTGAGCATCCTTTTCTATTTTTTACCAGAAGAATAACTCATTCCCTTTCTAGACCATCTCTTTCCCCTCTTGTTTATCACATTTGTTCTCAATCATATTGAAGTCCCCTGCCAAAATCTAGTGAACTTTAGGCAAAGACTAAGACATCTAGTTCCATAGTCTACATCTCTCTTTATATTCATTAGGTGCATAAATGGAAAAAATTCCCACCTTAGTACCTTCTGTGTCAATGCTAATCCATATAATTCTATTACATGGAGAAAAACCACTATCAACAACACAAGAGACCCAATAATCCTTCAAAAGGATGGAAACTCCACCCTTACCTTTATCATGCTGAGTAGAGAAGAAATTAGAGTTCCTCCACATAAATTTAAGAACTGAATCAAGTTGAAAACCAACAGCCTTTGTTTCTTCCAGACAAAGAACATCCAAGTTATTTTTCCTATTACAAAATGACGTAAGAAATATTTTTTGTCAGGTAACTCAAGCCCCTTGACATTCTAACTCACACATTTTAATATCATTTAGAAGGGGATTGAAAAGCCCCTAGCTTTTGATTTATAGTCTATCAAAGCACTTTGGAAGTTTTTTATCTTTACCTTTTTTATGACCCTTTTTACCCCTGCCTCCTAGTCAAAGGGTTTTCTCTTTTTATTTTCTTCCTCCAGAGAGAGATCATCAATATTCATACCTTCACATAAGAAAAGAGGATTAACACAATCCAAATTTACTTTTTGCCTCTTAAGATTTAAGGTTTGAGCAATCCCATTCTGGTCTTGATCTATAGTCCCACTGTCTTTTGGTAGTATAGGAGGGGCCAGGATGAGTTTTATCCACATTGGCCCAAATCATTTCTAAATCCAACTACTAAGCATTTTTTTTAATAACCTCCCCAGGGGCACTAGGGGTGACCCCTTCCCCAACACCCTGATCCTACTTAGTAGAAATTACCACATATTCTTCTTCCTCCATGAGGGAGAATTTATGACTCTTATCCACAGTCCCTGGACTTTCATGTGGACCCTTCTATTTATTAACATCAATGTCCACAATGGGATCATTAACAAAAGGGGACTTATCAACTCCCTTAGCCTTTTCATCATTTTTTAACTCCTTCTCAACAGGATTTTTACCCTCTTTATTATTAATGTTTCGTTGGAAAAATTTTCTACATTTTAGGACAATCCTTCCTTTGGTGGTTGTCCTTTTTGCGTAAAAAACAATCATTCAAACTACCCAATAATTCAATGTTACAAACCAAACAATTATTGACCAATTGAATTTCCAACACCTCAGGGACCTCAAAATTTGGTTTTAATGAAATGAGGACCCTAGCATTTAAGTGGGGTAAAGTCACCAATGTCTCTTTAGTCTAAAGGGCTTCTCCCAAAGGTTTCATAAGATGTGGAATAAATTTCCACAATTGAGGTGCGAGCTCCTTAATTTCAATCCATCTCAGAGCAAAGAATTCAAAAAAAAAATTTAGACTCTATGAACCAAGGCACAAGCCTGAAGACCGACTGACCAACATTCTAGATTTTTTTTTGAGAATTTTTTCTTGCATATTATGATTTTTCAAAAATGTCACAAAAAACCCCTTCTGAATCATCCTGCAAAAATTAACATATAATCCAAGCTTCTTACCCCACACTTTCCCAAGATAGTCATTAAAATTTTTTCTTGAAGGAAGAAAATTATTATCCGAATAGACAAAGAAAATGGCTATGCTATTTAGTCTATCCTCTTCATCTTTCAAAGCCTACAACATTTCTAAATAAGGAGAAATGGTGAACACTTTGGGAAAAGATTGTGTCTTACCTTGTCCTCCTTGTCCAGGTAGCTCTCCTTTGACTCTGTTGTCACCTCCCACCTCTTTCCTTCCACTGTCACCATAATTGACCATAAAAAATACTACAAACTCAAGAATACTTTGAGACATCCCTCCCAATACTTCCTTGTAAGACAATATACCCACCTCTTCCTCCACAATAGGAATACAACCCCCAACCTTCTTAACTTCCAACTCTACACTATTAACCTCAAAAACATTGAATCCATTCTCACTGATGATAGTTTGAGAACCCCCAATTAATTCTTCTATCTCCCTAGTAACCATACTATTGGCTAGCACGAGTGAAATAAACACATACAATCCCTAACCCAAAAATCTTGCCCACCTGACCAAACACAAATCCCCACGCCCAGTCCCCAACTCCCTTGTGACTCTTGGGTAAAACCCCCCCAAAACCAACAAAAATTAACCATGCAAAAAATGGAGGGAATAAAGTTCAAAATTTCAAAAACAAGAATTAAGATAAACTTGACACAAAATTTTCACCACCACTCTAGAAAATAATCCAGAATGATGACTCCAAGAGTGACAAATGGCACCAATCTGAACCTACACCAATGCATTTGAGAGCATAATTAGAGGATGACTATTCACCTTCCTCAGTCCTCTCAGAGCACTAGTCATTAGGTCATTAAGAGTTTTCTCAGACTTACACATTTGAAAATGTATGTTTATAGAGAATGTAATAGATTACAAGATTACTTCACAAATAAAGGGGTCATGATTGAAGGCTCTTGTAGATGGGTTCAAGATGATTTCTTCCCATTTGAGGTGGTGGTGATTTCACAACATGACTTGGTTAATGTCTCATGACAATAGGACATCCCTTGCATCCCCATTAATGATGATTTACATTATTAGTAGGCATCGTGAATACCACAAAATATTCAAGAGGCTTCTTATCACATTTCAATAAGTCTATTATTTATTCACTTATATTTGGTGGAGAGAGTTTCAGTACATAACTAAAAGTTAGTTGTAGGAGCCTGGGAGAGATTGAGCAAAAGAGGGCCAAATGGGAGGAGATTGAAACAAGATTGAACCACTAACCTATGATTTGGTGAAGAAAAATAAGAGAATTTAGAGAATTATCTAGAAGGGAGGTATTACACCTTACTTGGATGTGCTAAATGGATTCGATGGCATGTTGTTAGAGGAATTTGTTGAAAATTGGAATTCCAGGGTGGTGACCTTGAGGGGTGTTAAACTTCACATATTTGAGGATCTTATCTTCCACCTTTAGGGCAAACTGGTACGCATCTTCTATGGTGGTCATTCTGACCAAGCTTAGCTTCTCTTGAATACTTGGCCTTAACCCATTAATGTAATGGGCTACCTTCTACTTATTGGCTTTTGCATGGCTTATTCTGATAATAATATTATAAAACTCTTATGTATACTCCTTAACGGACTTGTTACCTTGTTTCAATCCTTGCAGCTTCTTCAACAACTCCAACTCATAGTCCACAAGAATAAACTTATTTAGTTTGTCCACCATCCGATCCCATATGGTAATCTTTCATTTTTCTCTTCTATTTCTCTCTAATTGGACCTCCTTCCACCAAATATGGCATGACCCTTCAACTTCATGCAAATTTGATCCATTTTGGATCCTTCACATCTTCATACTCAAAATATTCCTCTATATCATTTATCCAATCAATAAACTCTTCCAGATTCAAATCCCCAGAATAGGTAGAAACTTCAATCTTAAGACTCTTTCCAATCTTTGAAATGGCCCTCAACAACCTAACTTGCATAGGAGCTCCTAAATCATCTTGTTCTTCTTTAGATAGCTCTTCTTCTTCAGCTTCATTTTCTCCTTCTTCTCTTATTCTTGGCTCAAACCCTCTTCGTAGCCCCTCTTGCAATGCATCAATTTTCCTTTGCAAGGCTCTAAAACCCTCTTCTATCAAAGAATTTCTCCCAGCACCACCATGGTTCCTTTGTGGAGGCATTTTTTTAGTTCTACAACAAACCCACAACCTCATTTGATTTCTATAGCAAACACACAATCTTAGGCCCTGGTGCAAATGGCCTCATAGTCGGTGATCTGTCTACACACTCAGGAACTACTACTCTGATACCACTTGATGAGAGGGTCAATCCTAGAACACACAATAACACAGATTGCACACAAAAATAGGAATGTTCTTTTATTGATTTGAACAACACATTACATTATAGAAAATGGAATCAAATCAGAGGGTGAATCCTCAATAGGCTGTAACATATTACAACTTCCTTCCTCTAGATTTTGGAACCTTCTTCCTTCTATAGCTTCAAATCTGCTAGGGTTTCTATTTTCACTCCTTTTCTTGACTCACCACTTTCCCCCTTTTCCCTACTGCCCAAAGGATTCCCAAAAATGGTCATAAATAGCCTTTTTGGCACCTTCTAGCCAAAATTTCAAAATTTGTAAGTCCCTTCAAAAATAGGTCAAATTTTGGGAGCCATAACTTTTGATCCAGGTGTCCAATTAACGAACCATTTGATGCGTTAGAAATATCATGAAGTTCTCTACGCCCTTAGAATTCTCTCTACCAATTTTGCCTATTTTTGGGGTCATATGAGGCCTCTAAGTGCCTCATATTTGACTTTGAAACATTTTTAGGAGTTTTTAAAGAAATGGAAACTTTAATATCTTTCATATCACAAGTGATCTTTGGACAATTCCTTCACCAAAGGTTACATTTTTTAATTTTGAAGCTTTGAGTAAATTTTTGCTTCCATATGTGCTCAAATACAAACTTTCTAAAAATAGAAGTCTGTTATTTTTAGGAGGCTGGAAAAAATTGAAGGTTCTACATCATTATTCAAGCAATTGGGTATCCAAAAATACCAAAATTGAAAAAAACAAAAAACAAAATCATCATTTTTTTGGGTGATGCAAGATTGCCCTTACACCACTAGATGCTCCTACATCAAACACTAAAGGCATCCTCTCACCAACCAATACTATGTCAAGGAAGTTGTTGATTTGGATCATGGTATGTTTGTTTGTCGTATAAGCTACTATGCCCCTTTCCTACATATGGGAGTAAATTAAATAGTTAACATTGAGGCGCAAGTAAGCCTCAACGTACAATTATTCTGCAAAATATAATGGAATTCAGTCATTATTTAGATAACGACCATGGGTTGCTATGAATCTAGGCTATATTGAAGGTGTGAAGTGAGGGCAGACACACCTAGTAACCTAATATCCCTAACACTATAACTAGGTACATAGTGTGGAAAACAATCTCGTTTGACTAATTATTTTGGCACATTCTTTTGTACAATAGCTAATAAAACATCACCTGGAACCCTATGTCTCATTTGGCCAAGAATAGCCACTAAAGTCTCATTAGAATATGAACTAAAACCCCCTAAATTATTTCTAATACTAATCAAACTACATATTATAATTTCACAATTTGAATTATAAAGGCTTGTGGTTTGAGGGTCCTATAAAATTGACTGCAATCTCACAATTTCCCTGTCTATATGGGCAAATAGTTTATCTTTGTTCACTGTAAAATTAAAAACACTTGTATGTAAATTGATTTAAAATTATAAATAAAATTAATTTCATTTGATATATGTATGACAAATCCAAATGAAATTAATTTTATTTATAATTTTAAATCAATTTACATACAAGTGTTTTTAATTTTACAGTGAACAAAGATAAACTATTTGCCCATATAGACAGGGAAATTGTGAGATTGCAGTCAATTTTATAGGACCCTCAAACCACAAGCCTTTATAATTCAAATTGTGAAATTATAATATGTAGTTTGATTAGTATTAGAAATAATTTAGGGGGTTTTAGTCCATATTCTAATGAGACTTTAGTGTCTATTCTTGGCCAAATGAGACATAGCGTTCCAGGTGATGTTTTATTAGCTATTGTACAAAAGAATGTGCCAAAATAATTAGTCAAATGAGATTGTTTTCCACACTATGTACCTAGTTATAGTGTTAGGGATATTAGGTTATTAGGTGTGTGTGCCCTCACTTCACACCTCCAATATAGCCTAGATTCATAGCAACCCATGGTTGTTATCTAAATAATGACTGAATTCCATTATATTTTGCAGAATAATTATACGTTGAGGTTTACTTGTGCCTCAATGTTAACTATTTAGATTTACTCCCATATGTAGGAAAGGGGTATAGTAGCTTATACGACAAACAAACATACCATGATCCAAATCAACAACTTCCTCGACATAGTATTGGTTGGTGAGAGGATGCCTTTAGTGTTTGATGCAGGAGCATCTAGTGGTGTAAGGGCAATCTTGCATCACCAAAAAAAATGATGATTTTGTTTTTTGTTCTTTTCAATTTTGGTATTTTTGGATACCCAATTGCTTGAATAATGATGTAGAACCTTCAATTTTTTCCAGCCTCCTAAAAATAACAGACTTCTATTTTTAGAAAGTTTGTATTTGAGCACATATGGAAGCAAAAATTTACTCAAAGCTTCAAAATTAAAAAATGTAACCTTTGGTGAAGGAATTATCCAAAGATCACTTGTGATATGAAAGATATTAAAGTTTTCATTTCTTTAAAAACTCTTAAAAATGTTTCAAAGTCAAATATGAGGCACTTAGAGGCCTCATATGACCCCAAAAATAGGCAAAATTGGTAGAGAGAATTCTAAGGGCGTAGAGAACCTCATGATATTTCTAATGCATCAAATGGTTCATTAATCAAACACCTGGATCAAAAGTTATGGCTCCCAAAAGTTGACCTATTTTTGAAGGGACTTACAAATTTTGAAATTTTGGCTAGAAGGTGCCAAAAAGGCTATTTATGACCATTTTTGGGAATCCTTTGGGCAATAGGGAAAAGGGGGAAAGTGGTGAGTCAAGAAAAGGAGTGAAAATAGAAACCCTAGCAGATTTGAAGCTATAGAAGGAAGAAGGTTCCAAAATCTAGAGGAAGGAAACTATAATATGTTACATCCTATTGAGGATTCACCCTCTGATTTGATTCCATTTTCTATAATGTAATGTGTTGTTCAAATCAATAAAAGAACATTCCTATTTTTGTGTGCAATCTGTGTTATTGTGTGTTCTAGGATTGAACCTCTCATCAAGTGGTATCAGAGTAGTAGTTCCTGAGTGTGTAGACAGATCGCCGACTATGAGGCCATTTGCACCAAGACCTAAGATTGTGTGTTTTCTATAGAAATCAAATGAGGTTGTGGGTTTGTTGTAGAACTAAAAAAAATGCCTCCACAAAGCAACCATGGTGGTGCTGGGAGAAATTTTTTGATAGAAGAGGGTTTTAGAGCCTTGCAAAGGAAAATCGATGCATTGCAAGAGGGGCTGCGAAGAGGGTTTGAGCCAAGAATAAGAGAAGGAGAAAATGAAGCTAAATAAGAAGAGCTATCTGAAGAAGAACAAGATGATTTAGGAGATCCTATGCAAGTTAGGTTGTTGAGGGCCATTTCAAAGATTGGAAAGAGTCTTAAGATTGAAGTTTCTACCTATTCTAGGGATTTGAATCTGGAAGAGTTTATTGATTGGATAAACAATATGGATGAATATTTTGAGTATGAAGATGTGGAGGATCCAAAATGGATCAAATTTGCATGAAGTTGAAGGGTCATGCCATATTTGGTGGGTGGAGTATCCTATATATGACAATTATAAATATATTTGAATAAGATTAACTAATAATTTTATATATAGATAAGATCCAAATGAACATATGCATTTAAAAGTATGATAATCTTTAACTCAAAAAATATTAAAATTGTTCAACCATTGCACATACATTCATAAAAAAAAAAATTAATAAAAATAAAATGTTCCATAGAACAAATACTCACCCAACAAAGTTAATTTTACATTTCTATATTGACAAAATTACAACCTATATGCAAATATCTACTCATAAGACTACATTAGAGTTTAATTAATGTTGCAACATCTCATATTTGTAAGGCATATTCTAGAAGTTCTACATGATAGAGAGTAGGTTTATATTTGATGGTTATCAACATTTTTTAAGGTTTTAATTGTGTACATGTGTGTGTACATATATACACATATATAGATACATACATACATATATATATATATATGTATGTATGTATATACATGTATCATACATATATACACATGCATACATACACACACATGTATACATACATATATACATACACACAAACATATAATAAATATGTGTATATATGTATATACACATACACACATATATGTATAAATATTATTTAATATTTTTTAATAACAAAACAAAATTTCATTTTCACATTTACAAACTACACCATACAGTGAACAAAGCCTACACACGTAATAGCAAAGAAACCTTGAACATATATATGCACATATATACATACATATGTATGTATGTATGTATGTATACATACATGTATGTACATGTACATATGTACACATATATAGATACATAGATAGGTATATATGTGTATGTACATCTACATATATATACATATGTGTGTGTATTATGTATATAGTATGTATACACACACACAATTAAAACCTTAAAAAATGTGGAGAAACATCAAATATAAAGCTAATCTCTATTACGTAGAACTTCTAGAATATGCATTGCAAATATGAGATGTCATCCTTTTAAAACACAAATATCTACTCATAAGACTGTGTTAGGTTTTAAACTCGAGATAATCACCCATGGAATAAAATCATTTTTAATGATGGACTATTTTCCAAAAATGTCCTTCATGATGCACAAAGTTGTACAATTCCCACTAATTGATAGAAATGAAGCGGTATTCCTTGCTTCTCTCTATGTGTGTACATGTATGTATGTACATATATACACATATATACATATATAGACATACATACATATATTTATGTATGTATACACATATACATATAGACATGCATACATATCTATATATATATGTATATGTGTGTACATATATGTGTACATGTATGTGTATAGTTATATGTATATTGTTAGATGCACAGGACAACTGAGAGGGGGGTTGAATCAGTTGTACATTAAAACACTCAATCCCTCATTAACTTTCAAACCCTTGCTAATCTTTAAATCCTTATTATACATTAGCAAAATATAAACATGTGAAACAATAATGCAAACACATAAGAACACCAGATTTACGTGGAAAACCCAAGAAGGGAAAAACTACAATGAGGATTAGCTCACATATATATGAATAGCAACACTGAATACAAGTAGGCTCACTACCAAGGGCTCACTACCCAGAAAAGAAGAAAGGCTCACTACTAGAAGGACTCACTATCCAGAAGAAAGAAGAATAGAACAAGACCGTTACAAAGAGATTCACTATCTCAAGGCAATAGGAGAAATCCACCACTGCAACTTTATGCAATCCGCAACCTTTGGATCACTGCCTCCAGCAACTTCAAGCATACTAAAAATGTAGACACCTTCTACTCACTGCATCCAAAAGTCATAAGCATTTCAGCTCACACTCAAATCACCACACTTGATCATAATCACATCTTTCTCATTATACACTCTCTACTCAAACTTCACCTTGCATTTATACCATCCACGACCTAAAACAATCTCAATTAGGCCGGCCTTAATGAAATATATGCACCTCAAATGTGCAACACCAAAATAGGTCAGCACCAAACACTTCTGCGGTGGGAAGAAGTGAAGGCGGACCACACCAAGGGTTAACTAGGACCCAAGTCTATATCACCATGCTACTCATCACATCCACAATCCACAAGGTACGTCCGCGAATAGCACTAGCATGCCAGGTTGGCCAAACCTGAACTAACACTTCAAGCGACCACATATATGCCTCTCCAGGTCTAAAAATGACATGTAAACCACAAATAAACACTCCATAGCATCCACACAACTTCCCAGAACATTCCAACATTATCAGAATCTTTTGCAACACTACTACAACCACTTGAAACAAAGAATACCTTCATCTTGTGCATTAGGATGCACTACTACTAAACTCCAACACAAGAACTAAACTTGTGGAGCGACCCAACACTAGAAACTCCAAGGGAAAGTAGATACAAACAATATAAGCACGTTCCTAGATCCGTAAGACAAGAAACCTCAATGTGGAGAAATGTGGAGCAATCTCATTTCTCCCAAACAACCTTTTTCATAGGAAAACACTATATCAAACATATCTTCCACTACAACATGATCCAGAACCTGAAACTCTAGATATAACACCTCTGATCATTACTTCCAAGTTGCACAAGCATATCTTCAACCATGAATAAATGTGGAGCACAACACTGTACACACCTCTGTCACACTGCACACTCTTTTATTCAAATTTTCTCAAAAGCACTTGGAAACCAAGTGAACCGTCTACATCAACAATACTAAAAACACCTTCTCAACATCCTCAAACACTTCTCATCATGACTACACTAGAGGTTGATATTATACCATGATACATCCAACATTATTAGCAAGCTCCAACAATCTCCCAACTATACTCAATCTTCCAACAATCTCTGCATACAAAGGGTTGACAACAATGGCAACACTAATGACAACACTAGCTTCCAACAACTCCAATGCCAGGGGTTGATATCAATGACAACACCAGCAAGCTTCCAACAATATTCCCTTTTGTCATTGATGGAAACACAAACTCTTTGAAAAACCATAAACAACAAAAGAAACCAAGAAGAACTCTGCAACCAGTAACACTCCCCCTGACTAGGGCATCTCTTACTCTTCACACTCTTTACCTCTACTTCACAGACTTCTTCTCCCTCTACCTGAGTAGTTCTTCAAATCACACTCTCTCTTGCAATACTCTTTTGCACTATGGTTTTTCAACCACTCTAACTCTCTCCCTCTTTGACATCAATGGTAAAGGGCCATAAACTCTTACAACTCTCTTTCCTACATACTTCACACTTTTCTCTTCTACATTGATGGTGCAGTCATGGTTAGGAGGGTCCATAGGGTAAACTATCCAGACTGTGCAAAAAAAGTAAACACAATGGAAGCAACTCAAATATAGAATGCAAATGCAGATTTAGATGTTTAGTATATCATAGATTCAAAATACTAACATACTGGCAACATGCGGGCTTACAAATTAGGGCTCATAGGCCTGATTCTCTAGTTACAACACATGCACAAGATATGGCTTTGAATCTCCTTACAAAAGAACTTCTATCTATCTAACTTATCTTGTTGAACTAACTACTTTCCTACGCATCTATTACATGTTTATATATCATCTTTGGATCACAAGAATACTCCGCGTCGGCCAAGAAGATTACAAACTCCAATGAAAGAGATGTAACATGTGTACACGGGTAGGTCAGCCTTAAGCAACTTGTACTCCTTTGCAAGTGAATGAAACAAGGTGTGGACCTCAGAGAAGGTTGGCCACATCCAAAACTATCTTGAATGATGTTCCATTTAGCTCCGCAAGTCTTCTTCTTTAGCTAACTGTCTGAGACTATCTGAATGCTCTGTTTTGAGAAAACAATTGATCTTCTGGTAGCAACATCTTTCCAGAAACTAATCCAAATGATCTAAATTTTGGATATGATGAGCATGATGATGTCTAAATGCCAAGTCCAGCTCTACAAGGTCTAAAGTGAAACTATGGTAGAATGTAAACCAAAATACAGAAAATACTACTAACTGAACTGACTATACTGAACTGGAAAATGAAAGAAATCAAAATGAATACAAATATTTTTGGTTGATGCAAGATTGCTCTTGAACTAGGGATGCTCCTACATCAGACACCTGGGGTTGTTGAAAAAGTGAGTCCCTCACTTTGCTAGGGCTAAAGGAAAACCAAGACAGTCCACCTTAGCCTGAGAAATCCAAGATGAATCTTCTTTTAGTCTGCCTTTCCACTTTACAAAATATTCCTTGTATTGCTTGCCTCTAGTGCTGCGTCCAATTCTATAATCCAAGATATCTTCAATCTACTTCAGTGCTTGTTGTGGTAACTACTTCTTCAAGTCTTCTTCAATGTTGTCACTGATTCCTACTGCATGATACTGATATAGATCTGCAATGTTGAAAATAGGTGATATACCCAATGTATCTAGTAGCTCCACTTCATAAGTATTCCCTGAATCAAACTTCCTGAGTATCCTACATGGTCCAAACTTCTCCATCTTCAACTTGTTATATGTTCCTACTAGAAATCTTTCTTTTCTCATATATACCATCACCTCATCACCAACTAAAAATTCTTTGTCTTCTCTTCTCATATGCTTGCTCCTTATACTTAAGATTCATCTCTTCTAAATGCTTCTTGACCTAATTATCCTCTACCTTTGCACTTCTCTTGTTCTCCATACTAATATCTTTCAACTCTACTACTCCTCTAGGGTTAGTTCCTGTCACAATCTCAAATGGTGTTCTTCTTATGCTCCTATTTACTAAATTATTGTGTGCAAACTCGGCTTGGTCTAGAACTAAATCCCAATTTCCTACCTTCTCTCCAACCAAACATCTCAACAAGTTTCCCAAACTCCTATTTACTACTTCTATCTATCCATCAGTCTATGGGTGAAATGTTGAACTAAACTTCAAATTTGTCTTCATCTTCTTCCAAAGTGTCCTTCAAAAGTATTCAAGGAATATTATATCTCTGTCTGAAATTATACTATTAGGTAATCCATGCACTCTTACAATCTCCTTGAAAAATAGATTTGTAACAAGTACTGCATCATTTGTCTTCTTACAAGGTATGAAATATGCCATTTTTGAAAATTTGTCCACCACTACAAATATAGAATCATGTCCTCTATGTGTCTTCGACAATCCTAATATGATATCTATGCTTATGTCTTCCCAAGGTTTCTCCGGTATTGTCAAAGATTTATACAATCCAGTATTCTGACTACTTCCTTTTACAACTTGACATACTCTACAACTTTGCACAAACTTCCTTACATCCTTGTATATTTGAGGCCAAAAGTAATGTTCACTTACCAAAGCCACTATCTTGTCAATTCCAAAATGTTCTACCAATCCACCATTGTGCTTCTCTTTGATCAAATTATTTCTCATTGAACTCCTAGGTATACACAACTGGTTTCCTTTGAATAACATATCCTCCTCAATGAAATAATCCAACCACTTACTCCTATCTATCACAATAGGTTCCTTACATGCTTTCCAAGGTTCTGTAAAAATCAAGATCTTCTTCATATGTGTTCTTCAATTCTTCAAAACCTAACACTTCAACTCTCATCTCTATCAGCAAGTTCCTTCTTCTACTCAATGCATCAGCAAATCTGTTTGACTTCACAATCCTATGCTTTAATACAAATGTGTAACTCTACATGAACTCTACCCATCTCATGTGTCTCTAATTCAACTTCCCTTGACTGTTTAGATACTACAAAGCTTGATGATTTGTATACAACACAAATTCTTTAGGCAACAAATAATGTCTCCACTTCTTCAAGGCTTGAATTATAGCATAGAATTTTTGATCATAAACTAAATATCTTCTCCTTGCATCATTCAACTTCTCATTGAAATATGCTACAGGTCTACCTTCTTGACTTAACATTGCTCCTATTGCATTTCCACTTTCATCACAATCTACTTGAAATACTTTATTGAAATCTGGTAATGCTAACACTAGTTTCTCTGTCACTTTCTACTTCAACAATTCAAAACTTTTATTTTCTCCTGATGTCCACTTAAAGTCCTTTCTGTCACCTCTCATTGTCTCTATCATTGGTGTGCATACTGAACTAAATTTTTTGATGAACTTCTAGTAGAAACTAGCTAACCCATGAAATGATCTGACTTCTCCAATACTCTTAGGTGTAGGCCATTCAAAAATTTCTCAAACCTACTTAGGGTCCATCTTCAATCCTTTCGTAGAAATCACAAATCCCAAATAAACCAATTCTTCCTTAATGAAACTACGCTTCTTGATGTTTATCAACAATTTCTCTTCTCTCAATCTCTGCAATACTTGTCTCGAGTGCCACAAGTGTTCTTCTTTTATCTTACTAAAAATCAGAATATCATCCAAATATACAATAACAAACTTATCCAAGAATTTCTTCAAAACTTCATTCATCAACCTCATGAAAGTACTCGGTGCATTAGTCAGTCCAAAAGGCATCACTAACCATTCATACAATCCTTCATTTGTCTTGAAAGAAGTCTTCCATTCATCTCCTTCTCTAATTCTGATCTAATGGTATCCACTCTTCAAGTCTATCTTTGTGAAATACTTTGATCCACTCAAACAGTCCATAATGTCATTCATCCTAGGTAATGGAAATCTATACTTAACTGTGATCTTATTGATTGTTCTAGAGTCTATACACATCCTCCATTCTCTATCCTTCTTCAGTGCTAACACTGCAGGTATTGCACAAGGACTCAAACTTTCTCTGATCAAACCTTTCCTCAACAACTCTTGTATCTGTCTATTCAACTCCTCATTCTCTGTTGGCGTCATCTGGTGTGCTACTTTATTAGGCAAACTAGCTTCAGGTATAAGATCCATGTGATGAATGATACTCTTGATTGGTGGCAATCCTTCAGATACATTATCTAATATGATGTCTTCATACTCTTTCAGCAACTTAGTTATATCCTCTGGTTGTGATTCTTCAGTCTTTGTCTTTAGGGTTTTGGGCTTCTTAGGAATCAAAGCATAACACATATTCTCATGTCTCAAACCATCCAAAAATTTCCCTCCATCAACTAAACAGATTGTGGCATCTCCACATATTTCACCCTTTGGTTCATCTTCTAAAGGAATCAAGGTAATTCTCTTTCCACTAGGTACTAAAGTGTAGGTATTCTTTCTTCCATCATGTATAACTTTCCTATCATACTGCCATGGTCTACCCAACAATATATGACAACATCCATAGGCATAATATCACACAATACTTCATCATGATAATATACAATATGAAATTTTACCAAACATTATTCAGTCACCAGTACCTTATGATCATCCTGGATCCATGCTATCGGATAGGTCTTAGGGTGTTTCAATCTTTCCAACTTCAGTTTAGTCACCATCTCCTCTGAAACCAAATTATCAAAACTACCAGTATCAATTACAACC
This sequence comes from Cunninghamia lanceolata, assembly GCA_027924645.1. Taxonomy (NCBI): domain Eukaryota; kingdom Viridiplantae; phylum Streptophyta; class Pinopsida; order Cupressales; family Cupressaceae; genus Cunninghamia; species Cunninghamia lanceolata. The sequence continues at coordinate 2,845,517 of BSBN01000614.1, forward strand.
TTACAACATTCACCTCTTGATTTGCATCTGGTTTGAAACAAACTTTTCCTCTGTGGTGGTTCCTCATTTGTCTCTGTTTGAAATAGTGCTCTCCTCATGACTACTGATTCTCCTTTCTCAGGTTTACCAACTAAATTAGGTGATCCAATAGGTTCTTCTACATAAGTTGTTCTTCCATTGTTCTCTATCTTATTTCTTGTACTTCCTTGATGACATTCAAATTCTCTATGTCCTTCACCTCCAGACTTAAAACAAGTTCCTTTGAATACTCTCCTATCAAGTTCTCTTCCATCTCTTCTGTATCCTTCACTCCAGTATGAATTAGGGTTTCCTCTGCAGTAGAAAGTTCTATCATCTCTCTAGTATGAACTGATATCTCTATCTTCTTTCTTGAATGTACTATCTTGTTTGTTTTTCTCTGTATATGGTCTTTCTCCTCTAGAAAATGTTCTACCTCTCTAAAATTTATCTCCTCTTCCTCTTTGTCTTTTCTCATGCTTCTTGTTTAACTTGTCTTCAACTTTAGGGAAAACTAATATGCTTCTTCCAATGTTCTCATCCTCACCAAACTCAATTCTTCTTGAATGCTCAACCTCAGTCCATTGATGTATCTTGTCACTTTCTACTTGCTTACTTCACTCTGTCTTGTCCTTATGATCATCTTATGAAATTATTTAGTGTATTCCTTCACAGATTTCTCCTTTTGTCTCAAATTTTGCAGTCTCTTCAACAATTCCAACTCATAGTCATTAGTTATAAACCAATTCTTCAACTTTGTCACCATTCTATCCCACTTTATGATCTTTTCTTTTCCTCTCTTATTTCTATCTAACTAAACTTCTTTCCACCAAATAGCAGTATGTCATTTCAACTTAGTCTTTGCAATCTCACCTTCTCCAGATCTTCAATTTCATCATACTCAAAGTATTCTTCTAGGTCATTTATCCAATCAATCAATTCCTTCAGATTCAAATTGCCAGTGTAATTTGGTACTTCTACTCTAGGTCTCTTTCCAATCTTTGAAATAACTCTCGACATCTTCACTTGATCTGATTCTTCTTCTTCTTCTTCTTCTTCTAGGGTTTCTTTATTTTGATCAACAAACTAAAATTCTCCATCATCATCACTTTCAATGTCAAGTCTAAGGCTTAGTCCTTTTCTTCAGTCTTCTTCAACAACATCCATTCTAATCCTCATTGTCCTCACCATTTCCATCATCTCATTAATTCTTCCATCCATAGTGGCAACAACAGGTACTCTCCTCGGTGGCATCTCTTCCTAGGATCAAGTGTAACTACCTCAAATTCAGTGATCAGGCTACAAGGTGACAACTACCTCACAATCGGTGATCGGTTGACAACATAGGTAGTTTGCCTCAAGTTCAGTAATCTGTTCACAACAAGATCTTATGGAATGCCTTTGCCAACTTTTGTCACTTTGCTCCCAAAGGATTCAAGCTTCAGTCTGATACCACTTGGTGTAGTCACGGTTAGGAGGGTCCATAGAGTGAACTATCCAGACCATGTAGCAAGAGTAAGCACAATGGAAGAAACTCAAATATAGGATACAAATTTAGATGTTTAGTATATCATAGATTTAAAATACTAACATGTCGGTGAAATGCGGGCTTACAAATTAGGGCTGATAGGCCTGATTCTCTAGTTACAACACATGCACAAGATATGGCTTTAAAGCACCTTACAAAAGAACTTCTATCTATCTAAGCTATCTTGTTGAACTAATTTCTTTCCTATGCATCTATTACATGTTTATATATCATCTCCGAATTACAAGAATTCTCTAAATCAGCCAAGAAGATTACAAACTCCAATGAAAAAGATGTAACATGTGTACACGGGTAGGTTAGCCTTAAGCAACTTTTACTCCTTTGCAAGTGAATGAAACAAGGTGCGGACATCAAGGAAGGTCAACCATGTATCAAACTATCTTGAATGATGTTCTATTTAGCTCTGTAATTCATGGAAGTTCTCTACAAGTCTTCTTCTTCTTCTAACTATCTAAGACTATCTGAATGCTCTGTTCTAAGAAAATAGTTGATCTTCTGATAATCATATCTTCTCGAAAACTTATCCAAATGATCTATATTTTGGATATGATGTGCATGATGATGTCTAGATGCTAAGTCCAACTCCACAAGGTCTAAAATAAAACTGTGGCAGAATGTGGATCAAAATACAGAAACTACTACTAACTGAACTATTAGAAATGAAAGCAACACTACTTCAATGGAAATCTGATTCAAGATAAATTTCAGCAATCTTTAAGTGTGCATTACCAATGGAGATTGTAACAAAATATAAAACCCACTATAGAGAAAATGCCAAACATGAAGAACTCAACACAAGACACAATAACAAGTGTTTAACATGGAGAAAACCCTTCTGGGTAAAAAAACTCCACATAGGAAAGAGGCCCAATGTTGGTATTAATCTACAAAAGATTATACAATACAACACCACCAATCTCTCCTTCAGTCTTCAATCCAACAACATTCTTACAGCATCTGAGTACCTAAAATCTATATTGCAGCAACAAATACATGGCAAATAATTATAGAAATGTTTTCCAACTCATCCTAGGAATTCACCTTCTCTCTCCTCCAAATATCCCACATGCAAGCATCAAAATGGCACCTACAAGCAACCTCCAAGTGTAAAAAATTGACCCATCCAAAGTTGGGCACCCATATCCAAGAATGGCATATTATAGAATCTTATGATGCATCATAACTATCATAGATACCTCCAACATGCATCCTTCCCAAGATGGGCACCTGGGGCTAAATACAACAAATATACAACTAACATATCCATCGTATGCGTCATAGAATCTCAGAATCTTATGACAACTTGCAGTTGTCATAGATTCACTTACCAAACATTATGACAGTTGTCATACATGCCAAAAATAGAAGATTCTCCAAGGGGAATGCCTACCCTCATTTACCATGAGTTTTTACATTTTCCAACAGTAAATGTCACTCTATAATTACCTCTGGTGACTTTGAAATTACCTCTGTCACTAAAACTAGTGCATCTCCTCATGGATAATTACAAATTACAAATAATAAATAGAATAAATACAATATTAGGATTTACAAGGTTAATGGCACCTTATCCCAACATTCTCCCACTTGACATTATACATTGTAAATCAACCCATAGGAAATCAAATGAAAAATAATCAGGCACTTGAAATGAGGCCCATGGCCTCTCTGTACCACACAAACTTCTCTATGCTCATAGGTTTGGTCAATGAATCTGCAACATTCTCCTGAGTGTCTATCTTCTTTAACTCAATGTCTCCATTTGCAACCAACTCTCAAACAAAGTGATACTGAACATCAACATGCTTAGTCCGAGCATGATACATAGGATTCTTGCCCAAATAGATAGCACTCTGGCTATCACAACCAATCTAAATGATCATGCAATCAACTCCAATACCTGTACACAGACTCCTCAACCAAATTGCCTCCTTAGAGACATGAGTAGCAGCCATATACTCTGCTTCTGTGGTGGACAAAGCAATTGTGGGCTGCCTCTTACTCATCCAACTCACTGCACCTCCAAACAGAGTAAACACATAGCCACTAGTGGACCTTCGACTATCCAAGTCACCTGCCCAATCTGCATCAACAAAACCATGTATGTCCATTTAGATTTATCAGTACTATCAATTCCAAAATAAACCAAACAATGATTAGGAGTACCTGTAAGATATTTAAACACCATCTTCACATAATTCCAATGTTGTCTACCAAAGTTAGACATAAATATGCTTAAAACTCCCATTGCTTGGGCAATATCTAGTCTTGTACAAACCATTACATACATCAAACTCCCTACAGCACTAGCATATGGCACATTAGACATATCCTCAAGATCATCCTTAGTCTTTGGACACATATCTAATAAAATTTTAGTACCAATGGGTAAAGGAACTCTAACTGGGTTATAGTCCTGCAAACTAAACCTCTCCAAAATAGTATTCACATATTTACTTTATGACAACCAAGGCTTTCTATTAAATCTATCCCTCCTGATCTCCATTCTCATAATATACCTGGTAGCTCCAAGATGCTTCATACCAAATGCACCTAAAATTTGGGCTTTAAGCTCACTGATCATACCCTTAGTATTTCTAAAAAATAACATATCATCAACATACAAAGCAATAACCAGTATAGAATCATCAATACAATGAATATAAACACAATGATCCTCCTCGCTTCTAACAAAACCCAATTTCAACACAAATGAATCAAACTTTTGATACCACATTCTAGGGGACTATTTCAAACCATAGAGAGACCTCTTTTACCTGTAAACCCATTTTTCTTTTCCTTTTACCTCAAAACCTCTAGTTTGTTGCATATAAATTTCTTCCTCAAGATCTCCATGGAAGAACACAGTCTTAACATCCATTTGCTCAATCTCCCAATCATAAGTTGTAGCAATGGATAAGAGAAATATAATAGAAGTCAATTTAGCAATAGGAGAGAATATCTCACCAAAATCAACTCCCTCTCTTTGGGAGTAGCCTTTGGCTACCAGTCTAGCCTTGTACTCCAATGAACCGTCTACTCTAAAATTCTTCTTGAAGACCCACTTACATCCTATGGCCTTTCTTCCTTTGGGAAAACAAATAAGATCCCAGGTGTTCCAAGATTCTAAAGCAATCATCTCCTCATGCATGGCTAATTGCCAAGACTATCATCTACAGAAATAGCTTCCCTATAGGATCTAGGCTCATCATTAGTACTCAATAAAGCATATGCACAATGGAAATTTGGTGGGCTATACCTATCAACTGGATTTCGTTGTCTTGTGGATCTCCTCAAGGATGGAGTAAGAGACTCTACTCATTCTTCTGCATGATCATCTGCACCAACTTCTTCTATAACAATAGACTCATCTTCATTAAAATTACTCGAATCTTCTTCTTCTTCTTCACCCCCCAATCCATCATTCTATTCTTCTAGAGGTGCAACTTGCTACTCTAAATCAAAGTACACCTTCTTTACCTTTTCTTCTTTCTCTTTTGGCTACTCAGGTTCAAAAATAGCTCTAAGTTCCCTGAAAATAACATCTCTAGAAAAGATAATCTTGTGGGTTAGTGGATTCCAAAGCTTATAACCTTTCACATTATCACCATATCTAATGAATGTACACTTTTCAGCCTTTGGATCCAACTTAGATCAATTTTTCTTAGGCACATGAACAAAATCCTCATAGCCAAAAACCCTTAAATGTGAAACAAAAGGTTTCTTACCTATCCACACTTCATATGGTGTCAAATCAAGAGCCTTACACAGAGATCGATTATCAAGTAGGAAGAAGTACACACATCTTTTTCCCAAAAATATTTATCCAACTATGCATCACTAGGCATACTTCTAGCTTTCCATGATTGTTCGGTTCATCCTTTCTGTAACACCATTCTATTGTGGTGTATATGGAGTTGTCTTTTGTCTGATAATATCTGCATGCTTGCAAAACTCATCAAATTCCTTAGAGCAATATTCTCCTCCATTGTCAAATCTTAATATTTTTATCTTTAAACCTTATTAGTTCTCTACTAAGACTTTGAATTCCTTAAACTTAGTGAAAACTTCATATTTATGTTTCATAAAATAAATCCATGTAAATCTGGATACATCATCAATGAAGGTGACAAAATAACAAGATTTTCTGATGATTCATTATCCACATGCCTAAACACATCCGTATGAATAATTTCTAACTTCTCTTTTGCTCTATTGCTTCCTGAAGGAAATGATTTTCTATTTTGTTTGCCAAACACACAATGCTCACAAAAATCAAAGTGCTCATCAGAATAGGAGAAATCATCCAACAAATTTTTATTCTTAATAGTTTTTAATACATTAGACATCATCAATGAAGGTGACAAAATAATGAGATTTTTTGATAGATTCATTATCCACAGGCCCAAACACATCTGTAGGAATAATTTCTAACTTCTCTTTTGCTCTATTGCTTCCTAAAGGAAATGATTTTCTATTTTGTTCACCAAACACACAATGCTCACAAAAATCAAAGTACTCATCAGAATAGGAGAAACTGTCCAAGAAATTTGTATTCTTAATAATTTTTAATACATTATTGGTTGTGTGGCCCAATCTACGATGCCACAACATACATGCATTTTTAGCACTGGCCTCAGATACATAGGAGCCATTACAAACTATAGTAGCTTCAAGCTTAAACAAGTTCCCGAATCTCTTCCCTTTTGCTACCACCAAGTTCCCTCTCACCAATCTACAGCCATGCTTGTCAAATGTCACATGCATTCCTAAATCATCTAACTTTGAAACTAAAATCAGATTTCTAGTTAATCCAAGAACATGATTAACATTATGGAGGGTTTTAATCCTCTCATAACTGAAACACAACAATACCTTTCCTTTCTTGACAATCAGATATGAAGAGTTGTCACCAAGGTAGATATTACCTCCATCATATTCTTCATATGTGGAGAACCATTCCTTATGCGGGGTTAAATGAAATGAGCATCCTAAGTCAACCAACTAGTGATAATTAGTAACATGGTTCACCCAATATGGGCTACATCCACAGAAACTTAGCCATCCAATGATTTTATTATTCAGTGCAAAATATTTTACAATCTCGCGAATACATCAATGTAACATACATCCGAGCCCCTTATAATAAGCCTTTTGGAAGCTTCTAGAATTAGGGTTTTGCAATGTCATTTTTCTTTTGTTGGTTAATAAAAATTAACAACCGACTCCAATCGTGCAAAAAAGAGGGAAAAAAATTTGATGTATGTATAGGATACATACATAACTAGTGTACAATATTTGCATGATCAGTTATGACATACCAACAATCTCCCACTTGGAGACTGATCCTGGATGATGCCGCTACACTTGTAGCTCCCACTGGATTATAGGCCTGGATGGTGTCTTATGTCCACCATTATCAATCATGATGGCCAACAGAAACTAATTAAGAAATTAGTTTCTCTCGTGTAACTGCCTTTGTAAACATATCTGCAGGATTCTGACTTGTGTGAATTTTCTCTAGCTTCAACTACCCATCCTCCCAAACTAACTAGATGAAGTGGTATATGAGCTGTATGTGCTTAGTTTTTTAATGCAAAGCTGAATTCTTAGCAAGATGAATGGTACTCTGGCTATTAGTGTACAAAGGGCTATCTTCTTGTTGTTGCCCAAATTCCTCTAGAAAATGTTGTAACCAAATCATCTCCTTGCTAGCTTCCATAGCAGCAACATACTTAGCTTCAGTGGTTGAAAGCGCAACAATCTTTTGCAGTCTTGAAATCCAATTGACTACAGTACCTCCTACAATAAAAACACACCCTGTAGTACTCCTCTTGCTATCAATATCACCCGCCAAATCAGAGTCAACATATCCTTTTAGAGCTGAATTTGTTCCTACAAAACATAGTTTCTTTGAAGTAGTACCTCTTAAATATCAGATAATCCATTTTATAGCATTCCAATGTTCTATTCCCGGATTGCTCATATACCTTCTCACAACTCCCACTACATGTGCAATATCTGGCCTTATGCATACCATTGGATACATCAAGCTGCCAACTGTTGATGCATATGGTATCTTAGACATTTTGTCTTCCTCCTCTTGTGTCTTTACACACATCTCCTTAGTCAACTTAAAATGACTAAGCAAAGGTGTACTAACTGCTTTTGTATTCTGCATATTAAACCTTTTCAACACCTTATCTACATACTCACCTTGAGACAAAAATATTTTTTCCAATTTTGTCCTATCTCATGTGATCCTCATACCAAGGATTTGTTTTGTTGCACCAAAATCCTTCATAGCAAATGAATTTGCTAATTTCTGCTTAAGTTCATTAATATGCTGCATGTTAGACTTGGCAACAAGCATGTCATCAACATAAAGCAATAGGATACTATAGATGCCATTACCCAATTTCTTAAAATAAACACAATAATCAGAATGACATCTTTTGTATCCTTGTTCAGCCATAAAACTATCAAATTTCAAATACCATTGCTGAGGTGCTTGCTTCAAGCCATACAAACTCTTCTTTGACCTGCACACAAATTCCTCCTTACCCTTGACCTCATATCCCTGTGGTTGCTGCATGTATATTTCCTCTTTCAAATCCCCATGGAGAAAAGTTGTTTTCACATCTAGCTGTTCAAGATGCAAGTCTTCTGCAGCCACAAGACTTAGAATAGTTCTAATAGAAGTCATCTTTACAACTGGAGAAAATATTTCATCAAAATCTATACCTTTTTTCTGTGCAAAACCTTTTACCACGAGTCTGGCCTTATATCTCTTCTTACCTCCATCTTCTTCCTCCAACCTGTAAGCCTATTTATTTGGCAATGCTCTTTTTCCTGCAGGCAATTTGACTAAGTCCCAAGTCTGATTCTGTAGCAAGGAATCCATTTCCTCTTTCATGCCTAGATCTCACTGCTTTTTGATATCTACCTGCATTGCTTCTTCATAACTTTCAGGTTCACCAGAATCAATTAATAATATAGAATACAATGATGGAGAAAATCTTTCTGGAGGTCTAGTTATCCTTGTAGAATGTCTAACACTTACAGGAGTCTGTGGGATAACTTGTATTTGCTGAGCATCAGGTACCACTGGCATTTTATTTTCTGGAATCTCATCCAGCATTGACTATTCCTTTTTGGCCTATTCATGCTTCTTTCCCCACAGCTGATCCTCATACATGACCTTCTCATTGAATATAACATCTCAGCTCCTAATGATTTTATGATTTTCATAATCCCATAATCGATAACCAAATTCATCTACTCCATATCCAATGAAGGTACATTTTTTAGACTTAGCCTCAAGCTTGGTTTGATTTTCAATAACATGGACAAAAGCTTCACAACCAAAGGTTTTTAGAAATGAATAGTTTACCTTTTAACCCATCCATGCCTCCTCTAGGATGCCACCATCCAAAGGATTTGAAGGTCCCCTGTTTATTAAATAAATAGCAGTATGTACAACATCTACCCAAAAGTGTAAGGGTAGTCCATCATGCAATCTCATGCTCCTTGCATGCTCCATAATGGTCCTATTCATCCTCTCATATACACCATTTTCTTGTGGGGTTCCAGGAACCATTTTTTTGCCTACAGAATCCATTATATGAATAGTAATTCTGAAATTATTTGCTGCAATACTCACCTCCATTATCAGATCTGAGACACTTCAACTTTTTTCTTGTCTCATTCTCAACCAAAGATTTCCACTTTTTAAAAGTTTCAAATACTTCTGATTTTTGTTTTAGGAAATATACCCATGTTTTCCTAGTTGCATCATCAATAAAAGTAACATAATAGCAAGATCCTCCAAGAGAAGATACCTAAGTTGGTCCCCATACATTTGAATGTACAAGCTCTAATTTCTCACTCTTCTTCTCCTTCCCAACTTTTAGAAATTAGACTCTTTTTTGTTTTTCATAAACACAATTTTCACAGAACTCCAAGTCAATCTGCTTCAGACCTGGTAGCAACTTTCTAGAGTGAAGGATCTTCATCCCTTTCTCACTCATGTGCCCAAGTCTATGGTGCCACAATTCTATTTCTATCCTTGTAGCAAGTGCTATAACTATCTCAGTAGCAACTATCTCTATAGCAGCGAAGGTAGAATAAGTATTACCAGTACACAAATACAATGTGCCTACCTTTTCACCTTTAGCTACTACAAATGCACCTTTAGTGACCTTCTAGACTTTGTCTGAAAAGGTAACTATGCAACCTTCACTACCTAGTTGTCCTGCAGAAATTAAATTCCTTCTCAAATTTGGAACATGCCTTACCTCTTGTAGCAACTATTCATTTCCATTCTGCAACTTGAATATTATCTTTCCTTTTCCAACAATCTGACAAGGTTCATCATCACCCAAATATACCTGTCCAAAATTACCTTGAACAGAATCTACAAAATATTTCCTATGGGGTGTGGTATGAAATGAAGCCCCTGAATCTATTACGCAGGAATCATTAGCATTATCTAAACATAGAATTAAAGCATCCTATAATTTATTACTTGCAACATTATCTTCCTTACTGTCATCATGTTGTCCATCTCCTTGTTTGCCCTTTCGAAAACAACAATCCTTCTTCAAGTGTCCTGGCTTTCCACAGTGCCAGTAATCCATTCTTCATCTAGATTTAGAGCTGCCTTTCTTCGACATCGCTTGTGAATTCCCTTGATTTGTAGGGATTTTTCCTCTTTCCTTTGTTCTTCCCCTGTTCTCTATAGTTAAAGCATTACTCGATGTTGAACTCTCACCTGTACTTTTCTGTCACATATCCTCGCTAAGGATAACACCAACAACATCATCAAATTTTAAAGTATTTGAACTAGAGACAGAGTTACAGCCATTATGAAGCTATTCCAACTTTCTGGCAAAGAACATAAAACCAAGAGAGCCCTCACCTCTTCATCAAATTTCACTTTTATAGAAGTTAACTGTCTGGTAATCATATTAAACTCATTTAAATGATCTGACAGAGATCCACGTTCAATCATTTTCAGATTAAACAAACGCTTCATGAGAAATACCTTATTCGAGGCTGAGGGTTTTTCATACAATTTGGCCAAAGCTTTCATCAGTTCAATTGTTGTCTTTGCTTATGTTATATTGAATGCCATAGATGGTGCTAGGCACAACCAAATAGTTTCCAGTGCCTTTCTGTCTACAAGTTCTGAATCCTCATCAGTCATTATTGCCAGTTTCTTGGCTATTCCTTCCAACGGCCTCCATAAATCCTTTTGATAGAGATAATCATCCATATGCATCTTCCATAATTGATAGTTCTGCCCATTAAATTTATCTACTTTCAATTTACCCTCGTCTGCCATTGCTCCCACTCAACCACAAGACCTTCCTACAGATGATAATCAAACACAACCTGCTCTGATACCATCTATAAGGGTTCAGGCAAATCAAAGCAATAAATATTAACAATTATATGTAGATTAAATAACACAAATATAACAATGAGGAAACACAAAAGTGATCAACACAGAAATTTAACGTGGTTCACCTAATATGGGCTACATCCACAAAAACTCAGCCATCCAATGATTTTTTTATCTAGTGCAAAATAGATTACAATCTCACAAATACATCGATGTAACATACATCCAAGCCACTTATAACAAGCCTTTTGGAAGCTTCTAGAATTAGGGTTTCGCAATGTCATTTTTCTTTTGTCGGTTAACAAAAATTAACAACCAACTTCGATCATACAAAAAAGAGGGAAAAACCGATGAGGATACATAACTAGTGTACAGTACTTACATGATGAGCCGCCACATACCAACAAATCTCTTCATGTTGCGAGATATCGATAACTGCTCCCTTATTATCCTTGGTTCCTGCACACCCACCAAAACCTTTTGAGTGACCTATGGGACTGCGGTGAGAGATAAAAACACATCAATGGTCAAAAATACAAATATCTTTCACATGGACTTGGTATGGAGTGCCTATGAATGACTCTTGGAATAATTTTAAAAGAAATATGGATCTCTAAGATGGATTTATGGAAGGAAATTTCCATGGATTTATGGATTTATCAAATGTTCTTTTATCAAATGTATGAAGGTATCTTTATTGTAGGTTATTTTCCCTATATTATTTATTGTTGGTTTGAACTCCTTGATTTTGTGGTTTTTTGTTAGGACCTAGAGCTTTCATATGTAGGACAACCTACAAGGCACCAAAGGAGTCATCTGGATCATGACTTAGGAGCTGGTTAGTATTCATTGAGTGGTATAATGGTGGTTGAACTGTCATATTCTATACAACTAAGAGATGTACTTGTGTGCTTTGAATTTTGTTTCTTTAATTTTTTGATGCTTAGAAAAACATCATAAATAGATAGGATGATATTTTTTATAATTTATTCCTTCAATAACTTGTCATAGGTCCAGTTGGAGGTACTGGTGGAATGGAGGGTGTACCTTATCCACCTATTTATTCAAGCAGAAATGTTGCAAGTTCTACTTCAGATCACCAAAGCCTTCACAAAAATATCTGCAGAAAATTAAATAATGAAGAATTTATGCACAAATTCTCTTTTGAATGATGCACAAAGCCTCCACCACAACACCGCACTATTACTAGGCCTTGTGGTGATGCGGGTGATTCCCACATCACTACAAGGCCTAGCAACAAATTGTGTGGTGTTGCAGTGGAGGCTTTGTGCATCATTCAAAAGAGAATGTGTGCATAAATTCTTCATTATTGAATTTTGTGCAGAAATTTTTGTGAAGGCTTTGGTGATCCAAAGTGGAACTTGCAACTACAATATCTAATAAAAATCTACTTCCAAATATGCTTTTGATGGATGTTCATATCCTCATCCAAAGCTCCAATTCACACACAGGCAGGAAGGACACTTTCAAAGGTTAAGGAGTTGGGCTTTAAACCCACCGGTTGTATTTTCTTAAAATTTTCTAAGGACTTTTCAGAAAAATCCATTTTAAACATATCCTTTAATCACGTCATTCAATGATATCACATTTCTTTGAGGCATTTTTTGAAACAACCCACTTGCCTTGTCTATGCTTCCACATTTTCATGTATGTCTAGCAGGGCACTTGTAACTACAACATATAATGACAAAAAAATTCATGTTGTTATGCTTTGATGGATGTCCCTTAATTATTAATGGATGTCTGATGTAGTGCACATTATTATAGTGCAAGCCTATTTTTTAGATTGTTTCATTTAACATCACCATTATTCTCCACAAGAACATTGTCCCTGTTTAAAATGATGGAAATGGTTCACGTCTCTCAGAACAATTTCTCTTGCAACAATCTTGGAGATGAATTTAGATGTAGTGTGAAAATAAAAACATACTCAAAGGTTCTTAACAACTCTAATGGTTGTACTAGGGGCCATGTTTAACAAAACAAATGCAATTGCTAACTTTTCACTATGGTGGCAGATAAATGATTCTATTTTCTTCTATTCCACAGCATTAAGTAAAAGTCTTAAATCTAGAAATGCCCTACTGCCTTCATTTTCCAAGCCAATTTCTCCAATTTTGCATAGCTCTCCCATGTTTGTGGATGTGATAGGTCTCCTACACAAAAAAGCATGTACCATTTTATGCCCTTCAATCCAACTACATGCAAGTATCTTTTTAATTCCTCTATCTTTCATCAATATCCTTACTATTTGAACCTCACCACACCTGCTTGTTAGAAAGAGACACTATATGGATTCATGATTGTTGTCATTGATGGCAAAAAAGTTCATCCCACACATCCGCAGGACATGGTGTGTCTATACCGGAAGTCAGAGTGAAGAATGATGTGGTCTGGAAAACAAGAACAGAGCATGTGGTGAGGGCCGACAGTCAGGTCCAGATCTCTCAAAGAAAGTATCTTGGTGAAATGCAGATTTGGGGAAGTCAAGAGGACTACATTGAGTGATAGATTCCAAGTATTTAGCCTCCCGTGACAGATGAAGAAAAAGATATGAATACTTGAGTATCGGGTTCCTGATTGACAGTGTGGACAGAGGAAGAACTGACTAGCAGAACATCAGACATTATTCCGGATGTGTTATTGATGTTGGTAAAGGTTATGAAGGCATAAATTATGATTGGCCGACATGATTGATAACTTCCACAAGTATATCCTTGATCCGCATTACTTGGTAAGCAAGGATTCAGCTGACAGATCAGAGTTTGTGGAAAATATTGACTATTCTGGGTGCCGACTAAAAAGGTGATGAAATCACTTTTGTGGATATATATACAAGATGGATTTATTTATGAGAAGTGTCGTGGTTGTTGGTGATGTGCGAATAAAAGTAGAAGAGCAGAGCGAAAGTAGTAAGGAAGTCCGGTATGTGAAAGGAAAGCAGCATAAAAGAAGAAGAAAGATGAAGTGCAGCAGATCAGTGTACTGAGCCTAACCAGAACTGAACTCTAGCATATGTAGATGCTCCCAATCAGTTCAAGTATTGTTTTACACTCTTTTTGTAGACAATGAGTCTCTTGTAGGCAGTGTGCCTCTTGTGAGCAGTTTGCTCGGGCAGTGAGCCCTAATTGGCAAGTGCCATTTTGTATTTCCATTCTTCTAACAAAGAATACAATCTTGGGTTAATCACCCCATGGTTTTTTCCCTTAACAGGGTTTCCACGTCAAAAATATTGTGTCATGTGTATTTCCATTTCATGTTTATGTTTGCTTATTTGAATTAATGTTGCATTGACTATTAAGAAAGTTTAGAAAGTAGAAATAATTAGGATAACTGATTCACCCCCCTCTTAGTTATCAACAATTGGTATCAGAGCTAAGTTCCTTCTAACAGAGTCTAACAGCTTGAGGAAGATCTGGGAATTCAAATGGATGCATATGGTTTAAGGGAACAACCCAAGACTACCCTTGATGATCTTGAACAGTCAAACTCTAAAGTCAATGAGTTAAAGGAAAGACTCAAACAGGCTGATGATTTCATGAGAGAACTAAAAGACAAATTAAGCCTCTCTATGAAAAGAGAAAGGAGTTACTTTAGCAATTGGCAAGTCAAAGTGAAGCCAATGATACAAATGAAGATCCGAAGGAGAAAACTAAGTTATGTGAAAAGTTATCAAAAGAAATCATTATGGTAAGACATGAAATGGAATCAGGAGTTATAAAGTTTACCCAAGAGACTGAAGAGAAAAGAAAAACTGAAGATAATGTAAGACAATCTCTCAAGGAGAAATCAGAAGATTGCATAAGATGGATAGAATTATCAGACATCTTGAATCTGATCTTGAAGATGCTAAAGATAATGAAGAAAAACTTGAGGATCAAATTGTCTCTCTCAAAAGGGATCTTCAAATAGCAAATGAATATAAAGAGAAATTCAAGATAAGTTCTGCTCAACTTGAAGTTCTTCTTGGAAGTCAAAAGAGGATAGATGACAAGTGTGGTTTGGGATATGAGAAAGGAGAAAGCTCCGGATCCAGTCAAAAGAATTTTGGATTAGAAAATCCAAGGAACAGGCCTAGAAGACCTTCGGTAAGGTAGCCTAATGCTCAAAGATATCCATCCTTCAATGGATACTGCCACAACTGCAATAACTTTGGTCATAAAGCTAATCAGTGCAGAAAGAGAATGAATCAAACTAATTCATCATTCTCTGGACAATGCTTCAATTGCAAAAGGTATGGTCACAAGTCCCATGAATGCAAAAATATGCAAATGAATAAATCATTCAATGGTAGATGCTTTGCATGCAATAGAATAGGTCATATGGCTAATCAATGCAGATCAAGAGGATATCAATCAAATATGCAAAGAAATGTTGTTTGACAAATTTGTAATAGATCTGGTCATATTGCAAAATTCTGTAGAAACAAGAATCAGGACAAAAGAGGTCTAGTACATCATAATCAGAATCAGGATAAGGGAAAATGAAAAGTGAATGCAGATGAAGTTCAAAGTGAGATGAACAAGATTTGGGTGAAGAAAAGTATAGAGAATGTAGCGGATGGGTCCGCACTAGACTCTGGTGCTGATATTCCTTTCGGAAACTAAAAAGTGAGCTCTGGCTCAGGGGGAGACACAAAGAAAACCTTGTTCCCCTAGCCAGTCAATTGGTGCCGGAACTAGCACAAAAGGAGTTGTGGATTAAAGGGTTCATAAGGGAAACATCCAAATAAACTATGGTTAAGATTTGGAAGATCCGCAAGATGTTTAAAGATCAGGATTGATCCAGTTCTTCAAGTCATCCGAATAAGGCAAACCGAAATAACTTAGGTCAAGCATTTATTGCAACCTGACATTAGGGTTTGCGGAGCAATATAAGGGTTTTCTCATTAAGCATTTGTTCACTCTGCATTCAAGAAGAAACAAAAAGTGAAGCTCTGCAACAAAAATTCCTCAAGCTCATCAAAGATCATTTGCAGAAGTTAATTCTTCTAGAAATCGATTCGGCTATCTCTGTGAAACCGAAAGGCGCAAAAGGTATTCTTCATTATCAAATATCTCTCTATAAATCCTTGAATGATGGGTACTCCAAACATTGTAAAAATCTTTGATAGGCCTCACCCCAAATTCAAGAAACATCCATACAAATCTTTGGAAGTAGATCCCTTAGGAGCATTTTCCAGTGTTCTACATGGTGTGTTGCATACAGAAGACATTAGGGTTTACATACACCCGAATATTGAAGAATTTTGGGAAACAAAGTTAGTGGAAATCTATCACAAACAGTTAATAGATGATTCTTTTGAGATTAAACCTCAGTATAAAGCCATCTGGGATAAGCATTTTGCACAGTACATTCATTTCCCCTATTTTGAAGAAGATGAATGGGTTCGGTATGTGTTGAGTAGAGTGCATGACAATTTCTTATGGTTGAATAAACCATTTAAGATCACCAAAGATGCAATTAGGGTAGTAACCAGTCTGCACTCATCTGGTGGAATACCTGTTCTTAAATCTGTCAAGAATCAGACAGTAAGTGATGCAACCGGATCAAAATTTGACAAGAGAGCTATGACAATTGAAGACATCACTAAACCGGATGTCAAATTTGCATCCATGATAATTAGTTACAAGATTTATCACTCCATTAGGGAAAATTCAGTACTGGGAATTGCAGTTTACACAGCCTATCAAATGCTAAAAGAAAATGTTGACTATGATCTATGTGAACTTCTTCTAAGTCAACTTTTGGAAAATCTGCAAAAGATTAAGAAGGATAAGAAGAACTCCTTCAAGTATGGTGGATTGATACTCTGCCTATTCTTTTATTACATGAATGAGCTTCCTAAATCCAATGGCTGGGTATGGCAGAATGACAGACCGGTTGCCATCCAAATCAAAGACTATTTGCATGGGCTTGGGGATGCTAAAGCAATAAATACAGCCCTATGGGGATGTTTCAAGAATTTTTAGAATATGATGCAAGCAAGAGAGAGAATTCCCCAGTCTCTTGTTGAGAAATACAAAGACACAGTATGTTTTATAGTAGAGACTGATCAGTGCCTAATGGAGGCAGTAGAACCAAGAACTGTATGGATCATGCCTATGGGGTATGAAGTTGATGAACAAATTGTGGAGCTGCATGTTCAACACATGCTAAGTCAGCCAAAGGATCCAAAGGCAGAAAGGTTTGGAACCTTTGAGGAGCTAAGTGTAAAGATTCATGTGGAACTCAAACAACCAGAGATCAAGAGGAAGGTAAGAAAATAAGTTGAAGATGTTGCAAAAGGCTTTGGCATATCAAAGGAGGCACTTGATGCCAACAGGGAAAAGATGGAAAGGGCTGAGGAAGAGAAGAAAAAGGCAGAAAAGAAAAGTGAGGAAAGTGTTCCGGTAAAATCCTCCACCTGGACCAGATCATCAAAGAGATCTGCACCTACCACTACCAAAAGCTCAAAACCATCAAAACCAGAAGCAAAATTATCTGGCAAAGGAGAGAAAAGAACAAAGACAAAAGCCACAAGGGCTTATGCCAGTCAAAGGGATGAAGAGGAGACTGAATCTAAAGAAGAAATCAGGAAAGTGAAGAGACAGAAGAAAACATCTGGTGAACCCTCTATTGGACAAGAGGAAGAAGAAAAGACAGAGGAATATGTTGAAAAACCCACTCTTCACATTGATGACATAATCAAATCAGTCACAGTGGACAAAAATCTTCAGCCAATGCTTGAGTTCTATGATGATTACGGTAAAGCAGATCAGAAGATATTGCAAGATGCCATAGTCAGGTACCTAAATATCTACAACAAACCATTTATTGAAATTATATCTTTGATCCCCAAAAGCTTGGAGAAGGAACTAGAAATAAGAAAGAACAATGCCCAAGCCAAAGACCTAGAAATCCAGGAACAGATAGCAATTCAGCTATATCCTTCAATCGATCCCAAGACAATGAATATGGTATTCAAAGATTGTAAGGATGAGTTTAGGAGCAAAGCAAGGATGAATGAACTTATGCTCAGAGAGACTGACAGAGTTGCAAAAGAGACAGAGGAGATCCTCCGAAATGCATTCAAAAGATTCAACATTCCAATTATAGAGGACTTGGGTACTAATCCCTCGACTACAAGTGTTGCAGAAGAATCTACTGAGAAAATGATAGAAGAGGTGGCCCTTGAACAGACTAACATTTCTCCTCTGGATTCCCCTACAGTCTCCAGATCTAAAGGAGAAGAAAGAATATAGGAGAAAGAACCAGAGGTGAAGGAAAAAGAAGGTGACAATACCAAGGTTGCAGAAGAAGAGAAGACTTCAACAGAGAAGACCACAACTGCTAGTGATAAGAATGTAGAAGGAGAGAAAGCTCCAAGAGACAGCTCTAAGAATGCAAAAGAAAAGAAAAATCTGTCTTCGGCAAGAGACACTGCAAAAATTGTCCAAGAAGGCTAATATCAAATGATAGAAGAGTTATGGGTATCGGGCTAAAAAGTTTGGAAAATGCCCTTAAAGATGGAGGTGATGTATACAAATTTTGTATATCCTGGTCTAAAACAACAGTGGAGATTAAGAAGAAAATGAAAGAACAGGAGGATAAACTGTTAAAACTTTCTCAAAATTTTGATCGACTTACTACATCCATAATAAATCAAGAATGTCAAATGGTTGCAGTTTTGAATGAAATTAAGAAGCTTGAAAAAGAGAAGAAAAATTGAATCAGTAGGTTGAGTGAGCTCAAAGGGATAATTGTCCCTAACTTAGAGGCCATGCATGAGGCCATAAAAGAAGCTCAAATCACAGCCCAGACTAATGATCCAACAGATCTAAAAAGGTTAGATGCGTTTGCATTCCTATTGAGCGGTCATATATCAATTTTGGACAGAATGAAGCAAAGTTGGGCTATAGAATTCATTCAATTGAAAATAACTTTTACAGACATACTTCAGTATATGTAAGTATTCCATATGTATTTACTTATGCAGACAAAATTTTGAAAATTTTGGTATGCAGACCCTACCCTTTGCCATTGATGTCAAAGGGGGAGTGAAGAGTAGTGAAAAATGAGGAATCCAACTAAGGGGGAGCTCCAGAAAATGTATATAAAAACAGAGCATCAGCCAAGGGGGAGCATAGTATAAACACTTAGTCATTTTTCACTAAGTGTTGCCATCAATGCCAAAGGGGGAGATTGTTGGCAAGAGACACTATATGGATTCATGATTGTTGTCATTGATGGCAACAAAGTTCATCCCACACATCCGCAGGACATGGTGTGTCTAAACCGGAAGTCAGAGTGAAGAATGCTGTGGTCTAGAAAACAAGAACAAAGCATGTGGTGAGGGCCGACAGTCAGGTCTGGATCTCTCAGAGAAAGTATCTTGGTGAAATGTGGATTTGGAGAAGTCAAGAGGACTACCTTGAGTGATCGATTCCAAGGATTTAGCCTCTCATGATAGATGAAGAAAAAGATATGAATACTTGAGTATCGGGTTCCTGATTGACAATCTGGATAGAGGAAGAACTGACTGGCAGAACATCAGACATTATTCCAGATGTGTTACTGATGTTGGTAAAGGTTATGAAGGCATAAATTATGATTGGTCGACATGATTGATAACTTCCACAAGTATATCCTTGATCCGCATTACTTGGTAAGCAAGGATTCAGCTGACAGATCAGAGTTTGTAGAAAATATTGACTATTCCAGGTGCCGACTAAAAAGGTGATGAAATCACTTTTGCGGATATATATACAAGATGGATTTAGTAATGAGAAGTGTCGTGGTTGTTGGTGCTGTGCGAATAAAAGTAGAAGAGCAGAGCGAAAGCAGTAAGGAAGGTCTAGTATGTGAAAGGAAAGCAGCATAAAAGAAGAAGAAAGATGAAGTGCAGCAGATCAGTGTACTGAGCCTAACCGGAACTGAACTCTAGCATATGTAGATGCTCCCAATCAGTTCAAGTATTGTTTTACACTCTTTTTGTAGACAGAGAGTCTCTTGTAGGCAGTGTGCCTCTTGTGAGCAGTGTGCTCGGGCAGTGAGCCCTAATTGGCAAGTGCCATTTTGTATTTCCATTCTTCTAACAAAGAATACAATCTTGGGTTAATCACCCCATAGTTTTTTCCCTTAACAGGGTTTCCACGTCAAAAATATTGTGTCATGTGTATTTCCATTTCATGTTTATGTTTTCTTATTTGAATTAATGTTGCATTGACTATTAAGAAAGTTCAGAAAACAAAAATAATTAGGATAACTGATTCACCCCCCCCCCCCTCTCAGTTATCAACACTACCCACTTTTGTATAGATGTTTTAGAGAAGAACATAAGTTGTAGTATTTTTAGGATCCAACTTAAAAAATAGTGTTGCTGGAATACTCAACCTACATTCAAATTCTAAATTTTGGGAAATTATATATAGTAAATAGATTGATGGTTGTTTGGATAGTGAAATTATTAGCTTTGTTAGAAATTAACTAAAATATCTTGTCTTGAAATATCTAGAAGGATTATTTTAATTAAAGAGGATTTTGTGGCTATTTTTGTAACAATGATTTTACAGTGCAGCTAGCTTGTTATTTTCATTTAAGATACAAGTCATCAAAGTCAAGAAAATACCAAGAAGATGGTACTCTACTTCAAACCTTCAACCTCACTTAGCTTAGTATGCTTACATGGGGATAGTAAGGAAGTTCCTAAACAATTAATATATATCATTTGTTGTTTGTGAAGGAGAATCCCGTGAGATCTAATATGGCAGTGGATCAATATCTAGTTTCTTAAGTAAAAATGATGTCACAATTGGGAAACTTGTTGTGAAACATCAGGTTAGTAATTTTTGGATGTTAAGGCTTCCCAGTTGGATATCAAAAATCTTTTCTCATCAACTTAATTTGAAATTTATGTATAATTAATGGATTCTTTCATGGTGTAGGTCTTTACTGAGACAACACATGAACCTAGATTAACATTTTTTTTTGAATCGATAAGGATGCTTAGAGCATCATAATATATTAATATTAATAGAAACATTTTTATAGATTACAAAAAAGGCCCTTCCTGGCCAAAAAGATAACATATGCAGAGCATTTTAACTAAGAGCCTTGAACAGAGCTACAGATCTAAAAGGCCCTTTCTGGCCAAAAAGGAAGCCAAAGTTACAGCGAAGCCAAAAACTTAAAATAGAAGGAGTGGTTCACATGTTGTCCATATTTAAATCTGCAACCCTAAAGCCATTAACTCCCAGTTGGGTTATCTTGAAAAAGGATTGTGGCATCATTGGTGAAGGGAGCTACCGATGGTTGGAAATTTGACAAGAATCTCCATGCATTGAATACTTCCTCTATCCTTTCCCTCTTGGACCTTCCAAATGCATATTTGTGAACCCGCAGTGAATTATCAAAGAGCTATTTGTTACCTGATTTCAAACTTGAAATCATCACTTGATAAACACAGTTAAAACTGGGTTTATTAATGATATCTTCATGGAGGAAGAGTCCCCCTACCAAGGCTGGGCCATCATGGAGATTATAAGTAGCAAAATATTCAAATAGCTTGACATCTGGGACTAGATAGTCATGAAAAAACATTGATTCTATCCTTTTAACCTTATCAACCTGATGAAATAAGCCATCGCATTTGAGAGAAAATGAAATACCAGATGCAAAGCATTGATGGTAGTTGTTTGTCATTGATGTCAAAAAGGTATTGAGGGTGTTGAGTTAGTGTGCATCTTCATAAGGTATCATCAGGGTGGCCTGCACTATTGGCATAGGTTGTTCAGGATCATGTCTTTCACAGTTGTTCACTCTATCAGGAACATCAATTAGGAGTTGTTTATTTGGATAGAATAAGAGTGTTGATTGTGCCTTCAATAAGGATGTTGTTAGTTGAGTTGGCTTGATTAGTGTATACCTTTCATGTGATGTGTTGATTATTAATGGTGTTCTTGTTCTTCAATTGCTTATACTGGTGATGGAGTTTTATCTTGCTAACATGGGTTGATCTTGTGCAAAGTCTTCATTCAGGATGTCTTCAAGGACTCATAAGCATCATGAGTGAGAACAAGATGTGTAATGTTGATGATAGACACAGGTTGAAGGTATTAATCATGATTGATAGGTTTGCAGGACTTGATTGATCAATTGATGATCACATTGGTTGTTAATGTCTATCATGTTATTATGGTGTTAAGGAAAGGACACAATGCATGTGTTGAATATTGCAGTTGAGAAATGATGATACCATTCATTCAGAGGTAATTCATTCACTAGAGTAGGACACAGGGCACATGTTAAATCCTAATATGCAATCTATAAAGTTTCATTTATGACAGATTGCGCTTTTAGTCTATTTTGATGTTGACTTGTAATAACAGGTTGCTATCACTGAAGTTGACCTTCTAAAGGGTGTATGTGCCATGAGAAAACTGGCCTCTTCAATTTCCTTCACCTCTTGCATCGGTTCCCTCTTAAGAGAAATGGGCTCATGGTTAATAATTCAAATGGCTTTATTAAAAAAAAAAGGTCTTAAATGAAAAAGCATTGAATTATTAATAAAGAGCTTTTTCATGAAAAGCTTCAAATTATTTAGAAACTTGTTAAAAAGGAAGAAGCCAAAATTTTTTTCTTTAAACCTATATCTCCTCCCCTTTACATGCTTTTTGAAGCATATTTGAACGTGATTTTTCTTAGGGCTGCATAATATAAGATTTTTTTAAGGCTATCTTTTAGCCTTCTAAAAAGGAAATGTAGCTAGATTCAAGGGAGATCTTTTGGAATTTTTTTAAAGGAGATTTTATTTTTTATTTTAAAAAAAAAAAACTTTCCCTTATGGAAATAGAAGAAAAAAAGGTGAAAGTTTCTAAGGAGGAAGAATTTCTTTATTTTTAGAATGGTATTTTAAGGATTTTTTGTCTTCTTTTTCTAATCTTTTTATGGAAAAGATTTTTGAGGAGTAAAGGCATAAATGTTTTTTAGAAAATGAAAATAAAAGAGGACTCTTATTCTATTTTTTGAAGATTATTTTTTTCAGATTGGAAATTGTAAAAGATTATTTTTGAAGGAATATGGAAGAAAAAGAATTTTTGTAGAGGAGAAATTGAAAGGTTTTTTGAAGTAAATATGCACAAAGGATATTATTATTGAAGTTTTCTTTATGCAGAAAGATGAATGATTTTATCAAGGCAGATTGATTAGAAGAGGAAGAGTTTTTTTTTGTGAAGAGGAATGAATTCAAATGGTTGTGAAAAATATTTTTTGAAGGCATCAAATATTTTTGAAAAGAAGAATATAATCTCATTTTTTGCAGGAGAATGATTTATTTATGCGGATGAAGATAAATTTGTTTAAAGAAGATATTCTTGCAAAGAGAAGTGATTTCCAAGAAGTTCTATTGTTTATAATTTTATTGCAAGATGTAATTGTTTATGTAGAGAAGAAAATGAACAGTCATGGGCATGAAGAGAAAATTAATATCTTCACAGATGAAAAATGATTGTGTAGAATGTGAAAGGTTTTTCAAATTGTATATAATGGTTTTTCAGGTACCTTGACGAGTGTGTGTGTTGATGAAGAAAATAGAGATGAGCAAATAATGTTATGTATGTTATGAAGTTATGATATGCAGAGAAAAACCTTTTTGAAAAGAAAGATGAGTTGATTTAAATGGTGCAAATCAGATTGAACAGCAATCACTTCTTGCACATGAGATTTTTGTTTTGATTGATTGAGAAAAGCCACTGAGGCACAGTATGCCAATGAGGCTTATAGGTCAATGAGACCATTTGTCAGTGAGACACTCACATCAACCAATGAGGCTTGTAAAGATATTTTTTAAGGTTAAGCCAATGAGGCAGTTTTGGAGTGGTTTTTCTACCCCAGGAGGGTTTTCCACTCGTGCAATTCTTGTGTCTTGGTTTATATTGATTTTCTCTCTGTTTGTGTGTATGATTTATTCATGAGATTTAAATCTCATCATTCATCCTCAGTTATGTGCACATGTGTGTAACAAATGATATCTTTCTTTCTTCATGTCTTGAAAGTTAAATTTGCAAAAGGTTAAAATTTATACAACACTGATTCACCCCCCCTCTCAGTGTTGTCCTAAACTCCTACAAGCATAACACACCCTGGATTGCAGCAGAAAATATCTATCACATACATCTATCAAAGCGTCCTCCACTAGCTCTTCATCGAGCAGTTTGAAAGCCCTAACCATGAAATCTGTGTTGATGCCTCCATGCATTGGTTGTTCCCATGATTTTGCAGATACACAGCAAGAGCAAAATGAAGAGGCAAGAACGAAATAATTAATAACACATATACCATCATCTCTTGCATAAAAAGAGGATCGCACGAGCCAACGTAATGAATTGAAGTCATTCAAGCCGGCAGAGAAATAAAACCAAGGCAGATGAGATCCAAATTGGATTATATTGCTCATCTCGCAACACTTCTCTCTAATGCCAGATGGAAATCTACATAGATTGCAAGCTTCAAAATGACTAAATATACTACTAATTGACATGAACTAATAATTAAATTGACTAAATATACTACCAATTGATAGAAATCAATGAATAGTGAATAAATATGACTAAATATATGACCAATGTTAAATCATTGAATAAAAATGACTAAATATACTACCAAATTGATCAAATGATGATTAAAATTAATGACTAAATACACTACCAATGGATAGAAATCAGTGAATAAAAATGACTAAATAAGTGACCAGTTAACAGCAATCAATGACTAAATTAATGACTAAATATATCAGTGAAAAAATGAATAATTAAGTGACCAAATTATAGCAATCAATGACTAAATGAACGGCTAAATATACTACCAAATCGATCAATCAAAACAACTAATAAATGACTAAAAATGGTTTAGTCATCAATTTGGTCGTGTTATAAATGATTGGCAATAAATTGCTGATGGTCACGTGACCATGTTTGGTCATTTATAAGTAGTTTTTAGTAGTTTTTATAGTCATATATTTCTCTTTCTCTACTTGTGTGTATTAATCTACAAAAGATTGTACAATACATTAACACCACCAATCTCTCCTTTAGTCTTCAATCCGACAACATTCATGCAGCACCTGAGTACCTAAAATCTGCATTACAGCAACAAATACATGGAAAATACTTATAGAAATATTTTCCAACTCATCCTAGGTGTTCACCTTCTCTCTCCTCCAAATATCCCACATGCAAGCATCAAAATGGCACCTACAAGCAACCTCCAAGTGTCAAAAATTGACCCATCCAAAGTTGAGTGCCCATATCCAAGAATGGCATCTTATTGTTGGCAAGAGACACTATGTGGCTTCATAAGTGTTGTCACTAATGGAAACAAAGTCCATCCCACACATCTACAGTACATAATATGCCTATACCAAAAGTCAGATTGAAGATTGTTTTGGTCCGGTGAACAAGAACATAGTATGTAACAAGGTCTGACAATCAGGTCCGGAACTCTCAGATGGTGTAACTCAGTAAGTTGCAGACTTGAACAAGTCAAGAGGGGTATCATGACTATTGTATTTTAGATATTGAGCCTCCAGTGATAAAGCATGAAAAAGATACGAGCATCTGAGTGTTGGGTACCAGTTAAGCAGAGCAGACAAAGGAAGAACTGACTGGCAGAATATCAAACTTCAGTCCAGATGTATATAAGGTATTGATCAAGAAATTTGTGGCATTATATGACTTTGGCCGACATAGGTAATGATTTATATGCCTAAGTTTTTGGTGCGCATCATCAATCAAGTATGGATTCAGCTGACTGAACAATAACTTGCAAATATCCTAAGTGTTCTTGTTGCTGACTAGAAAGTTGTGGGAAATCCTTGATGCGAATATATATACCCAATGGGTTAAAGCTTGTCAGTGTGTGTAAGTGATAATATGAATGATTAAGTGTGAATAAAAGTAGAGCCAAGTGCGAAGACAGTAATTCAAGCCTAGAATGTGATAGGAAAGCAATATTGAGCAGAGGAAGAATGAAATGTGCCAGATCAGTATGCTGTGCCTAATCAGAACTGAATTCCTACATGTATAGATGTTGTTCACCAGTTCAAACACCTTGGTATCATCTCTAAGCATTTGTAGACTGTAAGTCTCTTGTAGGCAGTGGGCCTTTTGTGAGCAGTGTGCTCGGGCAGTGAGCCCTAATTGGCAAGTGCCAAATTTGTACTTTTATTCTTTTAATAGAGAATACAATCTTGGGTTAGTCACCCCATGGTTTTTCCCTTAATAGGGTTTCCACGTAAAAATCCTTGTGTTATGTGTCAATTTCTTTTCAGTTCTTATGATTGCCTTGTTTTGATAGAACACTAAATGATAAGATAAGAAAAGAAAGTAAAATAGAAAAGTTATAAGATAACTTATTCACCCCGCCCCCTCTCAATTATCTGCATTGTTTCCAACAATTGGTATCAGAGCCAAGTTTCTCTAAACAAGCCTAACAGCTTGAGGAAGATCTAGGAATCTCAATGGATGCATATGGTATGAAAGAACAACTTCAGTCTACCCTAGATGATCTTGAACAATCCCACTCTGAAGTCAACAATTTAAGAGAAAGACTCAAGAAAGCTGATGATTTCATAAATGAGCTAGAAGAAAAACTTAGTAATTCTGTGAAAAAGAGAAAGGAACTACTCCAAAAATTAGCAAATCAGAATGAGGTCAATAATGCTGATGAGGATCTGAATGAGAAAAATAAGCTATGTGAGAAGTTGTCAAAAGAAGTCATTATGATAAGGCATGAAATGGAATCAGGGGTTATGAAATTCACCCAAGAAATTAAAGAAAAGAGAAATATTGAAGATAATCTAAAACAATCCCTCAAGGAGAAAATAGAGGACTACCACAAAATGGACAGAATAATAAGGCGTCTTGAATCTAATCTTGAAGAAGCCAGAGATAATGAAGAACAACCTTGAGAACCAGATAGACACTCTTAAACAAAATCTTCAATCTGCAAATGAATACAAAGAAAAATTCAAGATAAGCTCAACCCAACTTGAATTTCTTCTTGAAAGTCAAAAGAGGGCAGATGATAAGTGTGGCTTGGGATATGAGAAAGGTGAAAGCTCTGGATCCGGTCAAAAGAACTTTGGATCAGGAAATCAAAGTAACAGGCCTAGAAGACCTTCGGTAAGACAACCAAATGCTCAAAGATATCCTTCCTTCAATGGATACTACTTCAATTGCAACAAGTCCGGTCATAAAGCAATCTAGTGCAAAAATGGAATGAATCAAATCAATCCATCCTTCTCCGGTAAATGTTTCAATTGCAAAAGGTATGGTCACAAATCTCATGAATGTAGAAATATGCAAATGAACAATTCTTTCAATGGTAGATGCTTTGTATGCAATAGAATTAGACATAAATCTAATGAGTGTAGATCAAGAGGATATCATTCAAATAAGAAAAGAAATGTTGTGTGTTACAATTGCAATGGATCCAGTCACATAGCCGGATTCTGCAGAAGCAGGAGTCAAAATAGAAAAGGTTCGGTGGATCATGATCAAAAACAAGATAAAGGCAAAGGTAAATTAAATGCAGATGAAGTTCAAAGGGAGATGAGAAAGATTTGGGTAAAGAAGAGTATAATGAATATTGGGGATTGATCCACACTAGAATCTGGTGCTGATATTCCTTGTGGAAACTAAAAAGTAAGCTCTAGCTCAAGGGGAGCTCCAGAGAAGATCCTTTTTCCCCCAGCCAGCTAGTGAGTGCCTAAATTTGGCACATTAAGTCAGAATAAGAGGTTGCGGTTTAAAGGGTTTGAGGAGATTCATTTAAAATTTGTCCAGTCAAAATTTGACAAATTCGCATACAAATTTGGGGAAGCTATGAGGAGATCTTGTATCAGCAGCTATTTGGTAAAGCAGAATTTCACAGACAGATCCGATATGATCCAGAATTGAAATGTTTTAATCTGTAGGCCTATGGCATGTTTGAAAAAGGTGAAGATATGTTGTCAACCCTCATAGACAATGATTTTAAGATCCGCGCAGTGATTCAAGAAAATCTCTCTCAATACAGGGTAACTGGATAACTTAAGTTGTGCATTTATTACAAAGGGAAATTAGGTTTTTGGGCAAAGTTAAAAGGTTTCTCATCCATCATTTGCAACACTTTGCACTCACGAAGAAGGGAGAAGAGCTCTGAGAAGAAATCTAGAAAAACACTCAAACTTAGTTAAAGATCGAATCCAAGTGCAATCTGTTCCAGTAGTCATTCCAAACCCTAAGGCGTGAAGAGGTATTTATTTTGTAAATCTATCCAATCTTTGTTGATTAGAATGGCTACTCCTATGGTTATAAATGTTTCCAAGAGAACAAGGCCAATTTTCAAGAAACATCCTCACAAATCTATTGAGATTGATCCTTTGGGTGCGTTTTCCCATACCCCGTATGGCGTTCTCCATGTAGAAGACATTAGGGTTTATATACATGCAAACATTGAGGACTTTGGAGACCTGAAATTGATGAAACTATACTGAAATTAGTTAAGTAGTGAGAACTTTGATATGAAATCGGAGTTCCAGATCCTAAAAGATAAGCATTTTGTACATTGCATACATTTTCTATCTTTTGGAGAGGACAAATGGGTCTAGTATATCTTAAGCAGGATCCATGATAACTTCATGTGGTTAATAAGGCCTTTCAAAATAACCAAAGATGCCATCAAAGTTGTAACTAGTTTGCACTCCATTGGTGGGTTGCCTACTCTTAAGTCTGTGAAGAATCAAACAGTATCTGAAGCCACCAGTTCAAAATTTGATAAGAGGGCAATGACCATTGATGACATCACTAACCCAGATGTCAAGTTTGCCACAATTGTGATTGGTTACAAGATTTACCATTCAAGTGGAGAAAACTCTGTATCCGGTACTGCCATCTACACTGCATACCAGATGCTAAGAGAGAATACAGATTATGACCTGTGTGAACTCCTATTGAATCAGTTGATGGAGAATCTGTAAAAGATCAAGAAAGATAAAAAGAACTCTTTCAAATATGGTGATTTGGTGTTATGCTTGTTTTTCTATAGGCTCAAAAGGTCTGATATGGGAAAATGACAAACCGGTTGCTATACAGATCAAGGATTACTTGTATGAACTTGGTGACACTCAAACCCAGAAAATAGCTCTCTAGGGTTACTTCAAAAACTTCTAGAGCATGATGCAAGCAAGAGAGAGAATTCCCAAAACAATAGTGAAGTACAAAGACATAGTCTGCTTTATGGTAGATACTGATCAGTGCCTAATAGAGGCAGTTGAGCTAAGGACAGTATGGATAATGCCCATGGGCTATGAGGTTGATGGATACATATTGGAGACTCATTCAACATTTACTGAGTCAACCCAAAGACCCTAAAGCAGAGAGGTTTGGCACTTTTGAAGAATTAAACATAAAGCTGCATGTTGAACTAAGAAGGCTTGAGATAAAAAGAAAGGTGAGAAAAGAAGTTGAAGAACTAGCTGAGAAATTTGGCTTCACCAGAGAAGCTATTATTACAAACAGAGAAAGAATAGAGAAATTTGAAAAAGAAAAAGATGAAGCAAAGAAAGAATGGGTTCTGATAGAAGCCTCCACCCAGACTAGAACTACTAGAAGTCCTACCTCTGGGAGCTCTAAAGTTGCAAATCTAGAAGCCCATTCATCTGCAAAAGAAAAGAGAAAGAAATCCAAGGCTAAAAGAGCTTATGTGAGTCTCAAGGATGATGATGAGACTGAGTCAGATGTAGAGATTAGAAAATTGAAGAAAGCAAAAGTAAAACCTCCCAAGGTTGATGTGGAGCAGAAGTCAGCAGAGTATGTTGAGAAGCCTACTCTTTCTATTGATAACATCATCAAGGTAGTTACTATGGATGGGAACTTGCAGCCGATGACAGAGTTCTATGATGAATACAATGATGCTAATAAGAGAATTCTGGAGGAAGCTACTATAAGGTACTTGAATATCTATAACAAAGCATTCATTGAAATAATTTCATTAATTCCAAAGAGCCTAGAAGATGTATTGGAGCAAAGAAAAGAGAATGCAAAGGCAAAAGACTTGGAGATCTGGGAGCAGATAGTGCTACAGCTATGTCCCTCTATCACTCCAAAAAAAATGGACATGGTTTTAAAGGATTGTAAAGATGATTTCCGAAGCAAGTCCCGGATGAATAAACTCATGGTTGGCGAAACTATCCAAATAGCAAATGAAACAAAAGAAATTCTCCAGAATGCCTTGAAGAGATTTAATCTTCCCATTATAGAGGAAACAAATGAAGAGCCTTCTAACATGGATGTTGAAGGATTAAAGAAAAATGATGAAGAGTCATCTAAGGCATTAGATTCCTCTGTTCTGGAAGAGGAAGGATAGAAAGAAGAAACATTTTCTGACAAGGATGTCAAAGGATTAAATAAAAATGATGAAGATCCATCTGAGACATTAGACTCCTCTATTTTGGAAGAGGAAGGACATGTAGAAGAAACAAATATCAATAAGCAAGTTAGTCCGGATGCCCCCAAAAGGAAGGAAGTAGAGTCGGCAAGAGACACTGCAGAGACAATACAAAATTTTATGGACAAAGAAATAATGGAGCTGGATGAACCTGAGTTAATTCAAGGGCCACTAAACTTCGACTCTCTCTCTCTAGTTCAGATAATGAAAGTAGCATCTTTTGCTTAGGCCAAAGCAAAAGAGAAACTTCTAAAATCGCACATGGAGGATTGTGAGCTGTTGGAGATTGCATTTGGGATACCAGAGAAGATTATGCCAACTTATCAAAAGGATCCTTTTGCCTCTCCATTCGGTAATCTAAAAAACTTAGTCAATTCTATTAATACTCATTTTGAATCCTTAGAGAAATTGTCAGAAACTAAGGTCCGGAAGGAGTTCTTGGGAAAGAGATTTAGTGAAGTACAAGGGCTAATTACTAATGATAGAAGAACCTTAGGCATTGGCATAAAGAGCCTTGAAAATGCTCTTAAGGATGGTGGGGACATATACAAATTTTGTTTAACTTCGCCCAAAGTGGTAGAGGACATTGAGAAGAAAGTGAAAGAACAAGAAGGAAAACTATCAAGTTTATCTCAGAATTTTGATCCCCTTACTACCTCTCTGGTGAATAATGAATGTCAAGCTATTGCTATAATAAATGAAATTAAAGAATTGGTTAAAGAGAAAAAGAACATAATGGATAGAATGGGTGAGCTCAGAGGGATAATCATCCCTAAGTTAGAGGCAATGCATGATGCCTTGATAGAGGCACAAAATACAGTTCAAACCAGTGATCCAACAAACTTAAAGAGGACAAGAGCATATGCATTTTTTTTAAGTGGACACATCTACATTTTGGATAGAATGAAGAGGAGTTGGGCCACAGAAATCATACAGTTGAAGACAACCTTTACGGATATACTTAAGTATATGTAAGTATAACATATGATTTGTATATACTTATGTAGCCATGTATATAATATTTTTTGCAAAATTTTGGTATGTAGATTCCACCCTTTGCCATTGATATCAAAGGGGGAGTGAAGAGTAGTGAAAAATGAGGAATCCAGCAAAGGGGGAGCTCCGGTAAAATAGTACAAGAGACAGAGCACAAGCAAAGGGGGAGTTACTGCAACACTTAGTTATTTTTCACTAAGTGTTGCCATCAATGCCAAAAGGGGAGATTGTTGGCAAGAGACACTGTGTGGCTTCAAAAGTGTTGTCATTGATGGCAACAAAGTCTATCCCACACATCCGCAGTACATAATATGCCTATACCGAAAGTTAGATTGAAGATTGTTTTGATTCGGTGAACAAGAACAGAGTATGTAACAAGGTCTGAGAATGAGGTCCAGATCTCTCAGATGGTGTAACTAAGTAAGTTATGGACTTGAACAAGTCAAGAGGGGTATCATGACTATTGTATTCTAGATATCTATCCTTCGGTGATAAAGCATGAAAAAGATACGAGCATCTGAGTGTTGGGTTCCAGTCAGGCAGAGCAGACAAAGGAAGAACTAACCAGAAGAATGTCAGACTTCAATCCGGATGTATAAAAGGTATTGATCAATCAATTTGTGGCATTATATGACTTTGGCCAACATAGGTAATGATTTCTATACCTAATTTTTTGGTGCACATCATCAATCAAGTATGGATTCAGCCGACTAAATAATAACTTGCAAATATCCTAAGTGTTCTTGTTGCCAACTAGAAAGTTGTGGGAAATCCTTGATGCGAATATATATACTCGATGGATTCAAGCTTGTGAGTGTGTGTAAGTAATAATATGAATGATTAAGTGTGAATAAAAGTAGAGACAAGTGTGAAGGCAGTAATTCAAGCCTAGAATGTGACAGGAAAGTAATATTGAGCAAAGGAATAATGAAATGTGCCAGATTAGTATACTGTGCCTAACCGGAACTGAATTCCTGCATGTATAGATATTGTTCACCAGTTCAAACACCTTGGTATCATTTGTAAGCATTTGTAGACTGTAAGTCTCTTGTAGGCAGTGGGCCTTTTGTGAACAGTGTGCTCAGGCAGTGAGCCCTAATTGGTAAGTGCCAAATTTGTAATTTTATTCTTTTAACAGAGAATACAATCTTAGGTTAGTCACCCTGTGGTTTTTCCCTTAAAAGGGTTTCCATGCAAAAATCCTTGTGTTATGTGTCAATTTCTTTTCAATTCTTATGATTGCCTTGTTTTGATAAAACATTAAATGATAAGATAAGAAAAGAAAGTAAAAATAGAAAAGTTATAAGATAACTGATTCACCCCCCCTCTCAGTTATCTACATTGATTCCAACACTTACAACATCTTATGATGTGTCATAACCATCATAGATACCTCCAACATGCATCCTTCCCAAGATGGGCATCTAGGGCCAAATATAGCAAATGTACAACTAACAAATCCGTCATATGCATCATAGAATCTCAGAATCTTATGACAACTTGCAGCTCTCATTTATTCACTTACCAAACATTATGACAGTTGCCATACATGCCAAAAATTGTAGATTCTCCAAAGAGAATGCCTACCCTCATTTACCATAAGTTTTTACATTTGCCAATAGTAAATGTCACTCTGTAATTACCTCCAGTGACTCCAAAATTACCCATGTCAGTGAAACTAGTATATCTCCTCATGGATAATTACAAATTACAAATAATAAATGGAATAAATACAATATTTGGATTTACAAGGTTAATGGAACCTTATCCCAACATGAATTAACTGTACTGAACGGGAAAATTAAAGAAATCAAAATGAATGCAAATATTTTTGGTTGATGCAAGATTGCTCTTGAACGAGGGATGCTCCTGCATCAATTGAATTTGTTTTCTCTCCCCCTTTGACAACACTTCAAAGGGCAACACTTTGCACCTTTCTCACATGCTTCTGACATCTACATACACTACTTTAGACAACACTTGCAACACCAGCAAGCGCCTTCTCTCTCCACTACTCTCACTTTATGCACTCTCCCCCTTACAGGCATAAAGTATGCTCCATCTGACTGCACCAACCAATAGTACCACTACCTACTCCCCCTGAGAGGTAGCCTTCAACATCATTCCAGGACCAAGAATGTATCTTGAAATGCCTCACAAACAGATACACACACTTATGCATCTAATTGAAAGGAGGGGAAATAACCCCTAACTTCTGTCAGAGATACTCAAAATTATCTTTAGGAAGAACCTTTGTAAAAATATCTGCAACTTAATCCCTAGTAGGCACATACTCCAATTTCACCTCATTCTCTGCAACCTTCTCTCTCATAAAGTGATACCGGATAGAGATATGTTTTGTTCTTGAATGCATTACCGGGTTCTTAGAGATATTGATAGCACTTGTATTGTCAAACAAGATAGAAATAGGTTCATCATATGATACTTTGATATCCTTCTATGTTTGTTTCATCCACAATACCTATGTACAACATGTTGTTGCTGCAATATACTTTGCTTCTGTAGTAGATAATGACACTGAATCCTGCTTCTTACTCAACCATGAAAACAATCTGCTTCCAAGAAAGAAATAACCACCACTTGTACTTCTTTTATCATGTGTCCATCCTACCTAATCTACATTTATATATGCACTCAAGGAGAAATCAATATCCTTAGGATACCATAAGCCATAATCCAGAGTACCTTTCAAATATCTAAATATCCTTTTTACTCTTGTAACATATGAATCTCTGGGATCTTCTTGAAATCTAGCCACAAGACAAACTGAATGCATGATATCTAGTCTAGTAGTAGTTAGGTATAATATTCCACCAATCATTGATCTATACTTGCTCTAATATGTCTTAGGAGATTCATCATTCTTAGTACATACTAGTTTAGAATCCTCCATTCCAAACGTCTTCAAAATTTCCTTAACATACTTTGATTGTGAAATGAAAATACCTTTTTTTGATTGACTGATTTGTAACCCAAGGAAGAAATTCATCTCCCCACACATTGACATCTCAAACTCTTTTTTCATCTCCTCTACAAATCTCTTGAACATACCTTCATTTCCTCCAAAGATTATGTCATCAACATATACCACCACAATCAAGATTTGATCTCCTTCAGCTTTGAAGTACAAATTGCTATCTACAGTAACCTTTTTGAATCCTTGCTACACCAAGTACTTATCCAATCTTGCATACCAAGCTCTATGAGCTAGTTTGAGTCCATACATTATTTTCTTCAATCGATAGACCATATCAGCATCATTTGATAACTAAAAACCTTCTGATTATTCAATGTACACATCTTCTTCCATCTTAACATTTAGGAATGCAGACTTCACATCCATCTGATATACCTTGAAATCTTTATGTGCTGCAAAAGCTAAAAAAATTCTGATAGCTTCCATCCTTTCCATTAAAGCAAAAGTCTCCTCAAAATCTATTCCTTCCACTTATGAGTAGACCTTACACACAAGTCTAGCCTTATTTCTGACAACCTTTCCATCCTCATTCAGCTTATTCCTGGAAACCCATTTAGTTCCTATCACATTCTTGTTTTCAGGTCTTGGGACCAATTCCCAAGTCTAATTCTTCTTAATCTGTTCTAACTCTTCTTCCATAGCTTTGATCCAATTCACATCTTTGCATGCCTCAGTCATTGTTTTAGGTTCTACTTTAGAAAGTAGACAATAATTTACTTGTCCTATTGTCATAGCAGCTTTTCTTCTTGTCAACACACCTTTGCTCTTATCTCCAATGATTTGATCTTTGGAATGATTCTTTTGCACATACTTAGGAGTCTTAGGGATCTTTTTTAGAGCTTCTTCCTCTTCAAATGTCATCTCCTTTTCTTTCTCTTTATCCTTTTCTTCTTCACTGCAAGGGGTTTCATCAGATTCATATTCTTCTATCAACACAAACCTTTGATGTGGTTCTTCATCCACTTTGACATTTGCACGTTCAACTATCTTATTCAATCTTTTGTTATAGAACTGATAGACCTTACTTGTTGTAGAGTATCCAAGGAAGATTCCTTCGTCAGATCTTGTATCAAATTTTCCTAAGTTTTCTTCATCTCTCCTAATATAGCATTTGCTTCCAAACACTGAAATATTTTAGAGTAGAAGGTTTACCATACCATAATTCATAAAGAGTCTTTGAACTATTCACTCTTGCTTGACCTCTATTAAGAATGTAGACTGTAGTATGAATTACTTCTCTCTAATAGACATCTAGTAGATTTGCTTCCTTCATCATTGTCCTAGCTGCTTCTTGAATTGTTCTATTCTTCCTCTCCACAACTCTATTTTGTTGAGGAGTTCTAGGGGCTAATAACTATCTCTTAATCCCATGATATTCACAAAAAATGTTAAACTCATTGGAGGTGAACTAACCACCTCTATCAAACCTCAAGCACTTGATTTTCATATCCATTTCATTCTCAACCATAGACTTAAATTCTTTAAACTTATCTAGAGCTTCTAATTTTTCTTTGAGAAATGTTACCCAAGTCATTCTAGAATAATCATCAATTAATAACATGAAATACATGTCACCATGTGAGCTTCTTGTTCTAGTAGGTCCACATAGATCTGTACGCACCAACTCCAAAGGACCTATGGTAGAATATTCTTTAGTCTTGAACCTCTTCTTTGTTTGCTTTCCAAACTGGCATTCTTTGCATGTTGCATTGATAGGCTTTGTAATCCTTGGCAAATCTCTCACAACATCAGTAGAACTGATCTTCATTAGGCTATGAAAATTGATGTGACCCTTCCTTCTATTCCATAGCCAACTTTCATTGATTTGAGACATAAATCACTTAACACCACCACCTTTGAGCTGATAAACATTACCTTCTCTCCTTGTCCCTACAACAACCAAACTTTTAGACCTTCCTTTTCTGATTTCACAACCATCATCCTGAAACACAAGATTATATCATTTTCTACACATTTGTCCTACAATTAAAAGATTATGTCAGAGACCCTTGACATAAAGAATATCATCTGTATTATGCTTTCCATTAAAACTAATTGAACCTTTTCCACAAATCTTAGCAGATGTATCATCACCAAACTTAACCAGACCACCATCATATTTCTAAATTTTAACAAAATTAATCTTATCACCTATCATATGATTTGAGCATCCATTATCAACTATCTAGTAATTCCTCTTCTCTCTTGCATGAAAGGCAGTCAACATAGTTGCTTCAACCTTGTGACCTATTTTTGGAGCACTTTCCTTCAAACATATTTTAGGATTAGTAGAATTAGTTCTAACATTTAAAGCCATGAACAATAATTCATCACTAGCTTCATTAGGATAGTCATATTCTTCATCATTAGATGCACCATTGTCCTTTTCCACATAATAACTCTTCTTGATAGATTTTCCTTTATGATCTTTGTGTTTGTCATTTGTAACTTTGATTGGACATTTAGAAGCATAATGACCTATCTTTCAAAAATTGAAACATTCAAAGGGTAACTTACCTCTGTATTTGTCAGTGCCCTTTTTTAGTCTTCTTACAAAATTTGCTTCCACCTCATCAAAATCATCTAGACCTAATTCATCATCCTTCTCTGCCTTGCAGACTTTAAAGGCAGTTTCTTTGTTTGTAGCATCTTGACCAAACTCTCTTAATTCAAAAGAAATTAAAGCACCAAACATCTGAACTCTAGAATACTGATCTAAATTCTGAGCTTCCTCAATAGCACTAGAAACTTTAGAACTATAAGATTTAGGAAGGGTTCTTAATACCTTTTTCACAACTTCACTTTCTTCCAGCTTACCACCAAGACCATTTATGGTATTGACAACTTCATCTACTCTAAGCATGTAGGCAGTAATATCTTCATATTCAGATATCCTTAGGGTTTCAAATTTGGCTTTGTAGTTCTGCATCTTCACTTGCTTCACCTTATCATCTCCTTCATAAATGCTTTGCAACTTCTCAGAGATCTCTTTAGCAGTTTTAAGACTTATCACTTTCCCAAGTTCAGAATCAGAAAGACCACTCAAGATAGTATTCCTTTCTTTGTCATTATTCTCATAATTCTTGACCACTTCATCACTTGTCAGACCATTAGCAAGAAAGGTATATCCTTTTTCAATTGAATGTCAGACTCGAAATCCAAGAGAGACCAAAAATATTCCATCCTAGCTTTCCAATAGGCATAATTCATTCCATCGAACATAGGAGCTTTGACACACTTCTTGTGTGCCATCCAAATCTACCTCAAGCGGTTAAGCTTCTTTTGAGGAACCACAACTCTAATACTAATTGTTAGATGCACAAGACAAATAAGATGGGGGTGAATCAGTTGTACATTAAAACATGCAATCTATCATTAACTTTCAAACCCTTATTAATCTTTAAATCCTTATTATGCATTACTAG
This sequence comes from Cunninghamia lanceolata, assembly GCA_027924645.1. Classification (NCBI taxonomy): domain Eukaryota; kingdom Viridiplantae; phylum Streptophyta; class Pinopsida; order Cupressales; family Cupressaceae; genus Cunninghamia; species Cunninghamia lanceolata. The sequence goes on from BSBN01000614.1 coordinate 2,883,397, forward strand.
AATGTAAACATGTGAAATAGTAATGCAAACACATCCAAACACATAAGAACACAAAATTTATGTGGAAAACCCAAGAAGGGAAAACCACAGTAAGGATTATCTCACATATATATATGAATAGCAACACTAAATACAAGGAGGCTCACTACCAAGGGCTCGCTGCCCAAAAAAGAAGAAAGGCTCACTACTAGAAGGATTCACTATATGAAAGAAAGAAGAATAGAAGAAGACTGTTACAAAGAGATTCACTATCTCAAGGCAACGGGAGAAATCTACCACTGCAACTGTATGCCAACTTCAAGCATACTAAAAATGTAGACACCTTCTGTTCACTACATCCAGAAGTCATAAGTGTTTAAGATCACACTTAGATCACCACACTTGATCATATTCTAATCTTTCACATCACATACTCTCTACTCAAACTTCACCTTGCATTTGTACCATTCACGACCTAAAATAATCTCAATTAGGTCGACCTTAATGACACGTATGCACCTCAAATGTTCAACACCAAAATAGGTCAACACCAAACACTTCCAAAATGGAAAGAAGTGAAGGTAGACCACACTAAGGATTAACTAGGACCCAAATCTATATCACCATTCTACTCATCACATCCATAATTCACGAGGTACCTCTACAAATAACATTAGCATGCCAGGTTGGCCAAACCTGAACTAACACTGCAAGAGAACACATACATGCCTCTCCAAATCCAAAAATGACATGTGAACCATAAAGAAACACTCCATAGCATCTACACAACTTCCCAGAATATTCCAGCATTATCAGAATCTTTTGTAACACTATCAAAACCACCTTAAACAAAGAATACCTTCATCCTATGCATGAACTAAACTCCAACACAAGAACTAAACTTGCATAGTGACCCAACACTAGAAACTCCAAGGGAAAGTAGATACACACAATATAAGTATGTTCCCCCATCCATAAGAGATGAAACCTCAATGTGGAGAAATGCAAAGCAATCTCATTTCTCCCAAACAACATTCTTCATAGGCAAACCCTTATTCAAACACATCTTCCACTACTGAACAATCTAGAACCTAAAACTCTAGATATAACACCTCTGATCATTACTTTCAAACCACACAAGCATATCTTCAACCATGAAGAAATGTGGAGCACAACACTGAACACACCTATGTCACACTGCACACTTTTAATTCAAATTTTCTCAAAAGCACTTGGAAACTAAGTGAACCATCTGCATCAGCAACACTAAAAACACCTTCTCATCATCCTCAAACACTTCTCACCATGACTACACTAGAGGTTTACATCAAACCATGATACATCCAACATTATCAACAAGCTCCAACAATCTCCTAACTTTACTCAATCTTCCAACAATCTCTGCATACAATGAGTTGGCGTCAATGACAACACTAGCTTCCAAAAACTCCAATGCTAGGGTTTGACATCAATGACAACACCAGCAAGCTTCCAACATATATATGTATGTATGTGTACACACACAAAATTGTTAGAAACATCAAATATAAACCTACTCTCTATTATTACAAACATCAAATATGTATATTGGAAAGAGAGTTACAATTGATAATATATATATATTGAATTCGTGTTTAAAGAAGAAAGGTTACATTTTTGTAATCAAAATGACATCTTTTGTATCCTTGTTCAGCCATAAAACTATCAAATTTCAAATACCATTGTCGAGGTGCTTGCTTCAAGCCATACAAACTCTTCTTTGACCTGCACACAAATTCCTCCTTACCCTTGACCTCATACCCCTATGGTTGTTGCATGTATATTTTAGCTTCCAAATCCCCATGGAGAAAAGTTGTTTTCACATCTAGCTATTCAAGATGCAAGTCTTCCGTAGCCACAAGACTTAGAATAGTTCTAATAGAAGTCATCTTTACAACTGGATAAAATATTTCATCAAAATCTATACCTTTTTTCTATACAAAACCTTTTACCATGAGTCTGGCCTTATATCTCTTCTTGCCTCCATCTTTTTCCTTCAACCTATAAACCCATTTATTTGGCAATGCTCTTTTCCTATAGGAAATTTGACTAAGTCCCAAGTCTGATTTTGTAGCAAGGAATCCATTTCCTCTTTCATGCCTAGCTCCCACTTCTTTTTGGTATCTACCTGCATTGCTTCTTCATAACTTTCAAGTTCACCAAAATCAGTTAATAATATAGAATACAATGATGGAGAAAATCTTTCTGGATGTCTAGTTATCCGTGTAGAACGTCTAACACTTGCAGGCGTCTGTGGGATAACTTGTTGTTGCTGAGCATCAAGTACCACTGGAATTTTATTTTCTGGAAACTCATCCAGCACTGTATATTCCTTTGTGGACTGTTCATGCTTCTTTTCCTGCAATTGATCCTTATACATGAACTTCTCATTGAATATAACATCTATGCTCCTAATGATTTTATGATTTTCATAATCCCACAATTGATAACCAAATTCATCTACTCCATATCCAATGAAGGTACATTTTTTAGACTTAGCCTCAAGCTTGGTTTGATTTTCAATATCAACATGGACAAAAGCTTCACAACCAAAGGTTTTTAGAAATGAATAGTTTACTTTTTTACTCGTCCATGCCTCCTCTGGGATGCCACCGTCCAAATGATTTAAATGTCCTCTGTTTATTAGATAAATAGTGGTTTGTATAGCATCTGCCCAAAAGTGTAAGGGTAGTCCATCATGCAATCTCATGCTCCTTGCACACTCCATAATGGTCCTATTCATCCTCTCAGATACACCATTTTCTGCCTACGAATTCCATTATATGAACAGTAATTCTCAAATTCTCTGCTACAATACTTGCCTCCATTATCAGATCTAAGACACTTCAACTTTTTTCCTGTCTCATTCTCAACCAAAGCTTTCCACTTTTTAAAAGTTTCAAATACTTCTAATTTTTGTTTTAGGAAATATACCCATGTTTTCCTAGTTGCATCATCAATAAAAGTAACATAATAGAAAGAGCCTCCAAGAGAAGATACCTGAGTTGGTCCCCATATATCTGAATGCACAAGCTCTAATTTCTCACTCTTCTTCTCTTTCCCAACTTTCAGAAATTAGACTCTTTTTTGTTTTCCATAAACATAATTTTTGCAGAACTCCAAGTTAATCTGCTTCAGACCTGGTAGCAACTTTCTGGAGTTAAGGATCTTCATCCTTTTCTCACTCATGTGTCCAAGACTATGGTGCCACAATTCTGTTTCTGTCCTTGTAGCAAGTGCTATAACTGTCTCAATAGCAACTATTTTTGTAGAAGCTATGGTAGAATAAGTATTACCAGTACACAAATACAATATGCCTACCTTTTCACCTTTAGCTACTACTAATGCGCCTTTAGTGACCTTCCAAACTTTGTCTGAAAAGGTAACTATGTAACCTTCACTACCTAGTTGTCCTGCAGAAATTAAATTCCTTCTCAAAATTGGAACATGTCTTACCTCCTATAGCAACCATTCATTTCCATTCTACAACTTTATTTTTATCATTCCTTTTCTAACAATCTGACAAGGTTCATCATCACCCAAATATACCTGTCCAAAATCACCTTGAACATAATCTACAAAATATTTCCTATGGGGTGTGGCATGAAATGAAGCCCCTGAATCTATTACCCAGGAATATTTAGCATTATCTAAACATAGAATTAAAGCATCCTGTAATTTATTACTTGCAACATTAGCTTCCTTATTGTCACCATGTTGTCCGTCTCCTTGTTTGCCCTTTCAAGACCAGGAATCCTTCTTCAAGTGCACTGGCTTTCCATAGTGCCAGTAATCCATTCTTCCTCTGGATTTAGATCTACCTTTCTTTGACTTCCCTTGTGACTTCCCTTGATTTGTAGGGCTTTTTCCTCTTTCCTTTGTTCTTCCCCTGTTCTCTACAATCTTAGCATTACCCAATGTTGAACTCTCACCTGTGCTTTTCTATCGCATTTCCTTGCTAAGGATAACACCAACAACATCATCAAATTTTAAAGTATTTGAACCAGAGATAGAGTTACTTACAACCATTACCAAGCTATTCCAACTTTCTGGCAAAGAACATAAAACCAAGAGAGCCCTCACCTCTTCATCAAATTTCACTTTTACAGAAGTTAACTGACTAGTAATCGTATTATACTCATTTAAATGATTTGACACAGATCCACCTTCAATCATTTTCAAATTAAACAAATGCTTCATGAGAAATACCTTATTAGAGGTTGAGGTGTTTTCATACGATTTGGCCAAAACTTTCATAATTTCACTTGTTGTCTTCGCTTCTATTATATTGAATGCCACAGATGGTGCCAGGCACAACCAAATGGATCCCAGTGCCTTTTTGTCTAGAAGTTCCCAATCCTCATCAGTCATTGTTGTTGGTTTCTTAGCTATTCCTTCCAACAGCCTCCATAAATCCTTCTGATGGAGATAATCATCCATTTGCATCTTCCATAATTGATAGTTCTGCCCATTGAATTTATCTACCTTTAATTTACCCTCATCTACCATTGCTCCCACTTAACCACAAGACTCCCACTCAACCATGTGACCTTCCTGCAGATGATAATCAAACACTTGACTCGCTCTGATACCAATTGTTAGGGTTCAGGCAAATCAAAGCAATAAATACCAACAATTATATGTAGATTAAATAACCCAAATATAAAATTGAGGAAACACAAAAGAGATCAACACAAAAATTTAACGTGGTTCACCCAATATGGGCTACATTCACAGAAACTCAGCCATCCAATGATTTTATTATCTAGTGCAAAATAGATTACAATCTCATGAATACATCGATGTAACATACATCTGAGCCACTTATAACAAACCTTTTGGAAGCTTCTAGAATTAGGGTTTTGCAATGTCATTTTTCTTTTGTCAGTTAACAAAAATTAACAACCAACTCTAATCATAAAAAAAGAGGGAAAAACTGATAAGGATACATAACTAGTGTACAATACTTGCATGATCAGTCGCCACATACCAACAAATATCTTCATGTTGAGGGATAGTGATAATTGCTCCCTTGTTATCCTTGGTTCTGGCACACCTGCCAAAACCTTTTGAGTGACCCGTGAGACTGCAGTGAGAGACAAAAACACATCAATGGTCAAAACTACAAATATCTTTCACATGGACTTGGTATGGGATGCTTATGAATGACTCTTGGAATAATTTTAAAAGAAATATGGATCATTAAGATGGATTTATGGAAGGAAATTTGCATAGATTTATGGATTTATCAAATGTATGAAGGTATCTTTATTGTAGGTTATTTTCCCTATATTATTTATTCTTGGTTTGAACTCCTTGATTTTGTGGTTTTTTGTTAGGACCCAAAGCTTTCATATGCAGGACCACCTACAAGGTGCCAAAGGAGTCATCTGGATCATGAATTAGGAGCTAGTTAGTATTCATTGAGTGGTATAATGGTGGTTGAACTGTCCTGGTCTATACAACTAATAGATGTACTTGTGTGCTTTGTATTTTGTTTGTCTAATTTTTTGATGCTTAGAAAAACATCATAAATAGATAGGATGATATTTTTTATAATTTATTCCTTCTATAACTTGTCATAGGTCCAGTTGCAGGTAGAAGAGCTGGTGGAATGGAGGGTGTACCTTATCTGCCTATTTATTTAAGTAGAAATATTGCAAGTTCCACTTCAGATCACCAAAGCCTTCACAAAACATCTGCACAAAATTCAATAATGAAGAATTTATGCACAAATTCTCTTTTGAATGATGTACAAAGCCTCCACCGCAACATCGCACTATTGATGGGCCTTGTGGTGATGCGGGTGATTCCCACATCACCACAAGGCCTAGCAACAAATTGTGTGGTGTTGCAGTGGAGGCTTTGTGCATCATTCAAAAGAGAATGTGTGCATAAATTATTCATTATTGAATTTTGTGCAGAAATTTTTGTGAAGGCTTTGGTGATCCAAAGTGGAACTTGCAACTACAATATCTAATAAAAATCTACTTCCAAATATGCTTTTGATGGATGTTGATATACTCATCCAAAGCTCTAATTCACACACAGGCAAGAAGGACACTTTCAAAGGTTGAGGAGTTGGGCTTTACACCCACTGGTTGTATTTTCTTAAAATTTTCTGAGGACTTTTCAAAAAAACCCATTTTAAACATATCCTTTAATCACGACATTCCATGATATCACATTTCTTTGAGGCATTTTTGGAAACAACTTTCTTGCCTTGTCTATGCTTCCACATTTTCATGTATGTCTAGCAGGACACTTGTAACTACAACATATAATGACAAAACAATCCCTGTTGTTATGCTTTGATGGATGTCCCTTCATTATTAATGGATATCTGATGTAGTGCACATGATTATAGTGCAAGCCTATTTTTCAGATTGTTTCATTTAACATCACCAATATTCTCCACAAGAGCGTTGTCCATGTTTAAAATGATGGAAATGGTTCACATCTCTCAGAATAATTTCTCTTACAACAATCTTGGAGATGAATTTAGATGCAGTGTGAAAATCAAAACATACTCAAAAGTTCTTAACAACTCTAATGGTTGTAATAGGGGCCGTGTTTAACAAACCAAATGCAATTGCTAACTTTTCACTATGGTGGCAGATAAATGATTATTTTTCCTTCTATTCCACAGCATTAAGTAAAAGTCTTGAATCTAGAAATGCACTACTGCCTTCATTTACCAAGCCAATTTCTCCAATTTTGTATAGCTCTCCCATGCTTGTGGATGTGATATGTCTCCTACACAAAAAAACATGTACCATTTTATGCCCTTCAATCCAACTACATGCAGGTATCGTTTTAATTCATCTATCTTTCATCAATCTCCTTACTATTTGAACCTCACCACACCTACCCACTTCTACATAGATGTTTTAGAGAAGAACATAAGTTGCATCATTTTTATGATCCAACTAAAAAAGCAATGTTGCTGGAATACTCAGCCTACATTCAAATTTTGAATTATGGGAAATGATATACAGTAAATAGATTGATGGTTGTTTGGATAGTGAAATTATTAGCTTTGTTAGAAATTAACTAAAATATCTTGTCTTGAAATATCTAGAAGGATTATTTTAATTAAAGAGGATTTTGTGGCTATTTTTGTAACAATGATTTTATAGTGCAGCTAGCTTGCTATTTTCATTCAAGATACAAGTCATCAAAGTCAAGCACATACCAAGAAGATGATACTCTACTTCAAACCTTCAACCTCACTTAGTTTAGTATGCTTACATGGGGATATTAAGGAAGTTGCTAAACAATTAATATATATCATTTGTTTTTTTTGTGAAGGAGAATCCTGTGAGATCCAATATGGCAGTGGATCAATATACGGTTTCTTAAGTAAAAATGATGTCACAGTTGGCGAACTTGTTGTGAAACATCAAGTTAGTAATTTTTGGATGTTAAGGCTTCACAGTTGGATATCAAAGATCTTTTCTCATCAACTTCATTTAGAATTTATGTTTAGTTAATGGATTCTTTCACGGCACAGTACTTTACTGAGACAACACATGAACCAAGATTGACATTTTTTTTAATCGGTAAGGATGCTTAGAGCATCATAATATATTAATATTAATAAAAATGTTTTTACAGATTACAAAAAAGGCCCTTCCTAGCCAAAAAGATAACATATGCAGAGCATTTTAACTAAGAACCCTGAACAGAGCTATAGATCTAAAACACCATTTCTAGCCAAAAAGGAAACCAAAGTTACAGCAAAGCTAAAAACTTAAAACAGAAAGAGTGGTTCACATGTTGTCCATATTTAAATCTGCAACCCTAAAGCCATGAACCCCCAGTTGGATTCTCTTGAGAAAGGACTGTGGCATCATTGGTGAAGGGAACTACCGGTGGTTGGAAATTTGACAAGAAGCTCCATGCATTGAATACTTCCTCTATCCTTTCCCTCTTGGAACTTCCAAATGCAGATTTGTGAACCTATAATGAATTATCAAAGAGTTGTTTGTTACCTGATTGCAAACCTTAAATCATCGCTTGATAAACATAGTTAAAACTGGGTTTATTAATGATATCTTCATAGAGGAAGAGTCCCCCTACCAAGGCTGAGCCATCATGGAGATTATAAATAGTCATGAAAAAACATTGATGCTATCCTTTTAACCTTATCAACCTGATGAAATAAGTCTATCACATTTTAGAGAAAATGAGATACCATATGCAAAGCATAACATACCCTGGATTGTAGTAGAAAACCTCTATCACATACATCTATCAAAGCATCCTCCACCAGCTCTTCATCAAGCAGTTTGAAGGCCCTAGCCATGAAATCTGAGTTGATGCTTCCATGCATTGATTGTTCCCATGATTGAACGAGTAAATGAAGTTAATAATTGTAGGGATAGGTAGACATTGCAAATACATAGCAAGAGGAAAATGAAGAGGCAAGAATGAAATAATTAATGACCCATATACCATCATCTCTTGCATAAAAAGAGGATCACACGAGCCAACATAATGAATTGAAGTCATTCAAGCCGACAGGGAAATAAAACCAAGGCAGATGGGATCCAAATTGGATTATATTGCTCATCTCGTAACAGTCCTCTTACAAAGCATTCAATGAATAAAATCAAAAAGACATGTGTGAAGTGAAGATCTAATGCCAGATGGAAATCTACATAGATTACAAGCTTCAAAATGACTAAATATACTACTAATCGACATGAATTAATAATTAAATTGACTAAATATACTACCAATTGATAGAAATTAGTGAACAGTGAATAAATATGAATAAATATATGACTAGTGTTAAATCAATGAATAAACATGACTAAATATACTACCAATTTGAACAAAATGATGATTAAAATTAATGACTAAATACACTACCAATGGATAGAAATCAGTGAATAAAAATGACTAAATAAGTGACCATTTAACAGCAATCAATGACTAAATTAATGACTAAATATATCAGTGAAAAAATGACTAAGTGACCAGATTACAGCAATCAATGACTAAATCAATCACTAAATATACTACCAAATCGATTAATCAAAACAACCAATAAATGACTAAAAATGGTTTAGTCGTCAATTTGGTCATGTTATAAATGACTGGCAATAAACTACTAATGGTCACGTGACCATTGTTAGATTTAGGACAGACAACTGAGAGGGGGGGTGAATCAGTTGTCCAAAACTTTCTTGCTATTAATCACTTAAATCCTTTTCTTAATTTAGCAACATAATAATAAATCAATCATGGAAACATAATCCAATAATCCAGGAGCAGAAACATATTAACACATATGACACCAAGATTTTTAACATGGAAAACCTGGTTAAGGGAAAAACCACGGGGTGACTAACCCAAGATTGTATTCTCTGTTAAAATAATAGAAAGAACAAAATGGCATATGCCAATTAGGGCTCACTACTTGAGCACACTGCTCACAAGAGGCCCACTACCTACAGGAGACACATTGTCTACAGAATAATAAGTATTACATACTTGAACTGAAGAATAACATCTTCACCATACTTGAGTCAATTCCATTTAAGCCCAATACTTCTGCTATCCCTTTGACTCTGCTCCTCTCTACCACACTCTCATCTCAACAAGATGCTTTGGAAATGACTTTACAACTCCTTATTTATACAAGACATCGACTTAGGGATAATCATCCAAGTTGGCATACATTACAGAGCAAATACATAAATATAACATGACTAATTACAAAAGGACTTCACGCGGATCAACACATTGTCGGCCACATAGATCTGAGACTTCAATCTTCCTTTAGGAACACGCCATTCTTCACAGAACATCTTCAAAATCATCCGCAAGATGTGTAACTCATCTGGTTGGCCAGACTTAGGAAGAACATCATCATCTGGAAGTAATTCTTCAATGCGGACCACCAACATGAACTAGACACAATCCAAAGACCTCCACAAGCTTGCCTGAAACACCAAGAACATCCACACTACTTCTGCTTACTAAAATCATTATCTCCTTCATCTGGAACATCAAGAACACAGTCTGTTATCACTGTCATATTGGAATAGATGCTTGCGGACCTCCAGACCATGAACCAATTGAGTTGTCAATTCACATTGACTTCCTAAACACTCCACCAAATCTACAGAACAAGATATTGTATTTTTGGATCTAACCGGACCTATCTGTGTCACTCTGTCACCTCTAAACATCTGCCAAAATTGGTTTTACTTAAGTGGCCATAACTTCTTCAGATCTTCATGCGGACCTCTAAAATCTTTACTGGATCATCTTAAGACACATATCTACAAACCCATTGATGCACATCCTCTGATCTTCATCTTAGCTAGGATCTTTACCTCACTATCTTCATTGTTCTTCTCTATTCCTGATAGGACTAATTTTTCTCAATATCCTCAACATACAGCTCATCCAATCCTTATCATCAATGCAACAGGAGTATGTTGACATCAATGACAACACCGATTAGGCCCATACACGCAACAATCTCCCCCTTTGTCATTCATGGCAACATATAATGTGAAAAATTGTTTTAACCATCAAGACAAGAACTTCTCCTCAATTATATAACTCCCCTATCAACAACAACCATTCACATGTCTTCTCTCCCCCTTTGACATCAATGGAAAAGGGCACATACTTGCATCACTTCATAATCATACCAGCTGCTCCCCTTGAGTAGCAGCTTCCCATCATCAATCCAGACCACAAGATATGACTGTGAGATCCACCAGACTGATGCACATCAGTGCACCTTAATTCAAAACCAGAGGGGTACTAACCCCTAACTTCTCCCTGAGATACTCAAAAGAGTCCTTAGGTAGAGGTTTAGTAAAATATCTGCAATCTGACTTCATTCTTGTTCACTTACTCTCTCAAAAAGTGAAACTTGATGGATATATGTTTAGTCTTGGAATGCAACACCAGATTCTTTGATATATTTATTGCACTTGAATTATCACAGAAGATTGTGATAGGTTCCTCATACTCCACTCTGATATTTCTTAGCATTTGCTTCATCCACAATACTTGAGTGCAACTACCTGCTGCTGCAATATATTCTTCTTCTGCAATGGACAGAATATTGCCTCTTGTTTCTTTCTCAGCCAAGAAACCAATATTTTCCCCAAAAAGAATGCTCCACCACTGGTACTCTTCTAGTCATCCACATCTCTTGCCCAATCCGCATCTGTATATGCATGAAGAGAAAAATCATGATCTCTAGGATACCACAATCCATACTCAATTGTCCCTTTTAGATACCTAAAAATCCTCTTGATTGCCATGACATGAGATTCTCTAGGATCAGCTTGGAATCTAGCAACAAGACCAACAACATTCATAATGTTAGGTCTAGTTTGAGTGAGATACAATAATCCTCCAATCATTGACCTATACTTTTTCTTATCAATCTTAGGAGAGTCATCATCTTTGCTCAATTTACATCTAGTTGCCATAGGAGTACTCGATGGTTTTGAGTCTTCCATCCCAAATTTCTTCAACAATTCTTTCACATATTTGGTCTGAGAAATGAAGATTCCTTTCTTTGTTTGAATGATTTGTAGACCCAAGAAGAAATTCATTTCCCCAAACATGGACATCTCAAATTCACTTTTCATTTGATTTGCAAAAGTTTTGCACATACTATCTCTTCCTCCAAAAATGATATCATCAACAAACACTTCAACAATCAAGACATCTTCATGAAAAGTATAAATTATTGTCAGCAGTACCTTTGTTGAAACCAATCTTTAAAAGATGATTATCCAATCTTTCATACCAGGATCTCGGGGCTTGCTTGAGTCCATATAGTGCTTTCTTCAACTTGTAGACCATATCACCATGATCAGACAATTGAAATCCATCCAGTTGCTCAATGTATACTTCTTCTTCCATGTCTCCATTCAAGAAGGTAGACTTGACATCCATCTGATATACTTTGAAGTCTTTGAAGGCAGCAAAAGCAAGAAATAGCCTGACTGCTTCAATTCTTGCCACCGAAGCAAAAGTTTCTTCAAAATCAACTCCTATTTGAGAGTAACCCTTACAAACCAATCTAGCTTTGTTTTTTACTACTTCACCAACTTCATTCAGTTTATTCCGGAAGACCCATTTGGTTCCAATTACATTCTTGTTTCTAGGTCTAGGAATAAGATCCCAAGTGTGGTTTTTCTCAATTTGTATCAGCTCTTTCTCCATTGCTTTAGTCCAACTTTCATCATTGCATGCTTCATTCACTGACTTTGGTTCAATCTTTGAAATCAGACAATACTCTTTTGAGTCTTGAGCAATCTTTCTTCTTGTTTGAACACCTTTTCTTTTATCACCTATGATATGGTCTTCAGATTGATTCAGTCTTACATACCTGGGAATATTGGGGCTTTCTTGCACTTCTATTTCTTGCACAGGCTCATTCAAACTTATCTCTTCTTCCTAATTCACCGAATCAGTCTGAATCTGAATTTTAGAAGGGGCTTGGACTTCTTGGATCAAAACATCATTATGATCATCTTCATCATATTCAAAAAATCTTGAGGGTTTTTCAATACCTTCATCAACCTTCACATTTGTACTTTCTATAATCTTTCTCAATCTCTTGTTATAGCACTGGTATGCTTTGCTTTGAGTAGAATAACCCAAAAATATTCCTTCATCACTTCTAGTATCAAATTTGCCTAGATCTTCATCTCTTTTAATGTAACATTTGCTACCAAAGACTCTGAAATACTTCACAGTGGGAGTGATGCCAAACCAGAGTTCATAAGGAGTCTTACCAGTATTGCTTCTGATTTGTACTCAATTAAGAGTATAGACTACAATGCTTATAGCTTCTCTCCAGTAGATCTGAGGAACATTTGCTTCCATCATCATGGTTCTGGATGCTTCCTGGATGGTCTGGTTCTTTCTCTCCACTACTACATTCTGCTATGGAGTCCTTGGAGTAGACAACTATCTTTTTATTTCATGTTTCTCATAGAATTCTATGAACTCACCAGATGTGAATTCTCCACCTCTATCAGACCTCAGACACTTTATGTTCAATCCGGTTTCATTCTCTACCATAGCCTTAAATATTTTGAATTTCTCAAGAGCCTCAGATTTCTCTTTCAGAAAAGTCACCCACATCATCCGGGAGTAGTCATCAATTAATAGCATGTAGTATCTATCACCTTGCACACCCCTGATTCTTGTCGAACCACATAGATCAATATGAACTAAGTCCAATAATCTGGTAGAAGATTGTTCCTTACTTTTGAATGTCACTCTGCTCTGTTTACCCAACTGACATTCTTTGCACAAACTATTAGTAGGTTTCACCAGTCTTGGAAGATCTCTCACAACCGAGGTGTTTCTTATCTTGATGATATTATCAAAATTCACATGACACAATCTTCTATGCCACAACCAACTCTGATCAATTTGAACAAAGAAACAACTTTTACCAGTACCAACCAAGTGGAAGATATTACCTTTTGTTTGAGTACCGGATGCAATCTTTGTTCCAAAACTTTCAAAGATCTTGCATTTTCTATTTTTGAATCAAAGATCATAGCCTTTGTCCACCAACTATCCAACACTAAGAAGATTGTGTTTTAGACCTTCAACATACAGTACATTACTGGTTTTGTTCTTTCCATCAAAAGAAATAGTTCCTCTACCTTTAATTCTCCTAGCAGAATTATCACCAAATTTTACCACTCCTCCTTCATACCTTTCCAAATCTATGAACTTATTTTTGTCACATGTCATATGGTGGGAGCATCCACTATCAATGACCCAATCATCCTTTTCTTCAACTTGGACAGCAAGAGCTCTTTCTACAATTTTATGATTGACGAATTCAGAGGGCATTGGATCTTCTTCCTTGATGGCAATAAACACCCAGTCACTTCCAGATTTGTTTCATGTCTCTGATTCATCATCTGTTACTCCTTCATCATCATCATCTTAATGAACATAGTAACATTTCTTTTGAAACCTTGATCTGTTAGGATTTAACCTTGAAAATCTTTTTGGACACCTTGAGGTAAAATGACCAATCTTATTGCAGTTAAAACATTTAAAAGGCAATTTCCCCTCATACTTACCGGATCCTCTTGGCAGTCTTTTTGCAATAAGGGCTTCAAGTTGAACAGCTTTTGCTTCATCTTCTTCCAGGTCTTTTCTTACTTTTTCATACCATGATAATTTCTTTGAAGAGTTCTCTCCCGGATCAAACTTTTGTTTTCCTTTTATAGAGGCACTAGCTTTGAATGCAGATTCAGTATTGGGGGTGCATCTCCAAACTCGATCAATTCAAATGCAGCCAATTTACCAACCAATTGATCTCTTGTGATACCCAAATAGGATCTGAATTCTTCAATAGCAACAACCTTGTATTTGTAAGAATCAGTAAGGGATCTAAGAACTTTGCCAATAATCTCATCTTCATCCAAGATTCCACCAGCACATCTAATGCCACAAACAAGCTCATTTACTCTTGGCATAAATGTAGTGATATTTTCATCTTCTCTCATCGAATTTTCCTTTCAGACTCTGTAGCTTGGCACATTTAACATACTTGTCTCCTTCATGTGGAAGTTCCAGTTTTTGCCAAATCTCATATGCAATTTTTAGATCAATAACATTTGTTAGCTCTGAAGTTTGGTCATTTATAAGCAATTTTTAGTAGTTTTTATAGTCATATATTGCTCTTTCTCTACTTGTGTGTATTAATCTACAAAAGATTGTACAATACAACACCACCAATCTCTCCTTTAGTCTTCAATCTGATAGCATTCTTACAGTACCTAAGTACCTAAAATCTATATTACAGCAACAAACACATGGCAAATACTTATAGAAATATTTTCCAACTCATCCTAGGTGTTCACCTTCTCTCCTCCAAATATCCCACATGCAAGCATCAAAATGGCACCTACAAGAAACCTCCAAGTGTCAAAAATTGATCCATCCAAAGTTGGGCGCCTATATCCAAGAATGGCATCTTACAACATCTTATGATGTGTCATAACCATCATAGATACCTCCAACATGCATACCTTCCCAAGATGGGCGACTGGGGCTAAATATAGCAAATATACAACTAACAAATCTGTCATATGCATCATAGAATCTCAGAATCTTATGACAACATGCAGCTCTCATTTATTCACATACCAAACATGACGATAGTTGTCATACATGCCAAAAATAGCAGATTCTCCAAGGGGAACACCTACCCTCATTTACCATAGTTTTTACATTTACTAACAGTAAATGTCACTCTATAATTACCTCTAGTGACTCCGAAATTACCCCTGTTAGTGAAACTAGTACATCTCCTCATGGATAATTGCAAATTACAAATAATAAATGGAATAAATAAAATATTTGGATTTACAAGGTTAATGGCACCTTATCCCAACACGAACTGACTGTATTAAACAGGAAAATTAAAGAAATCAAAATGAATGCAAATATTTTTGGTTGATACAATATTGCTCTTGAACGAGGGATGCTCCTACATCAATTGAATTTGTTTGCTCTTCCTCTTTGACAACACTTCAAAGGGAAACACTTTGCACCTTTCTCACATCCTTCTGACTTTTGCATATACTACTTTAGACAACACCTGCAACACCAGCAAGCACCTTCTCTCTCCACTGCTCACTTTTATGCACTCTCCCCCTTAGGGGCATAAAGTATGCTCCATTTGACTGCACCAACCAATAGTACACTCTCCCCCTTAGGATAAAGAATGTATCTTGAAATGCCTCCCAGACAAATGCACACACTTATGCATCTAATTGAAAGGAGGGGAAAATAATCCCTAACTTCTATCGAAGATACTCAAAAGTATCTTTAGGAAGAGCCTTTGTAAAAATATCTGCAAATTAATCCCTAGTAGGCACATACTCAAATTTCACCTCATTCTCTGCAACCTTCTCTCTCAGAAAGTGATACCGGATAAAGATATGTTTTGTTCTTGAATGCATTACCGGGTTCTTAGAGATATTGATAGCACTTGTATTGTCACACAAGATAGAAATAGGTTTATCATACGATACTCTGATATCCTTCAATGTTTGCTTCATCCACAATACCTATGTACAACATGATGCTTTTGTAATATACTTTGCTTCTGCAGTAGATAATGACATTGAATCCTGCTTCTTACTCAACCATGAAATTAATCTGCTTCCAAGAAAGAAATAACCACCACTTGTACTTCTTTTATCATCTGTGCATCCTACCTAATGTGAATCTGTATATGCACTCAAGGAGAAGTCAATATCCTTAGGATACCATAAGCCATAATCCATAGTAAATTTCAAATATCTAAATATACCTTTTAATGTTGTAACATATGATTCTATGGGATCTTGAAACCTAGCCACAAGACAAACTGAATGCATGATATCTAGTCTAGTAGCAGTTAGGTATAATAGTCCACCAATCATTGATCTATACTTGCTCTAATATGTATCAGGAGATTCATCATTCTTGTTCAACTTGCAACTAGTAACCATAGGAGTACATACCAGTTTAGAATCCTCCATTCCAAACGTCTTCAACATTTCCTTAACATACTTTGATCGTGAAATGAAAAAACCTTTTTTTGATTGACTAATTTGTAACCCAAGGAATAAATTCATCTCCCCACACATTGACATCTCAAACTCTTTTTGCATCTCCTCTACAAATCTCTTGAACATACATTAATTTCCTCCAAAGATTATGTCATCAACATATACCACCACAATCAGGATTTGATCTCCTTCAACTTTGAAGTAAAAATTGCTATTTGCAGTACCCTTTTTGAATCTTTCCTACACCAAGTACTTATCCAATCTTGTATACCAAGATCTATGAACTTGCTTGTGTCCATACAGTGCTTTCCTCAATCTATAGACCATATCAACATCATTTGATAACTAAAAACCTTCCGATTGTTCAATGTACATGTCTTCTTCCAGCTCACTGTTTAGGAATGCTGACTTCACATGCATTTGATATACCTTGGAATCTTTATGTGTTGCAAAAGCTAAAGACATAATGATGGCTTCCATCCTTGACATCAAAGCAAAAGTCTCCTCAAAATCTATTCCTTCCACTTGTGAGTAGACCTTACACATAAGTCTATCCTTATTTCTGACAACCTTTCCATCGTCATTCAGCTTATTCCTAAAAAACCCATTTAGTTCCTATCACATTCATGTTTGCAGGTCTTGGGACTAATTCCTGAGTCTAATTCTTCTCAATCTATTCTAACTCTTCTTCCATAGCTTTGATCCAATTCACATCTTTGCATGCCTCAGTCATTGTTTTAGGTTCTACGTCAGAAAGTAGACAATAATTTACTTGTTCTGTTGTCATAGCAGCTTTTCTTCTTGTCAACACACCTTTGCTCTTATCTCCAATGATTTGATCTTTGGAATGATTCTTTTGCACATACTTAGGAGTCTTAGGGATCTTTTTCAAAGCTTCTTCCTCTTCAAATGTCATCTCCTTTTTCTTTCTCTTTATCCTTTTCTTCTTCACTGCAAGGGGGTTCATCAGATTCATATTCTTCTATCAACACAAAACTTTGATGTGGTTCTTCATCCACTTTGACATTTTCACTTTTAACTATCTTCTTTAATCTTTTTTTATAGCACTGATAGGCCTTACTTCTTGTAGAGTATCCAAGGAAGATTCCTTCATCAAATCTTGCATCAAATTTTCCTAGTTTTCTTCATCTCTCCTAATATAGCATTTGCTTCCAAACACTGAAATATTTTAGAGTAGAAGGTTTACCATACCATAATTCATAAAGAGTCTTTGAACTATTCACTCTTGCTTGACCTCTATTAAGAATGTAGACTGCAGTATGAATTACTTCTCTCTAATAGACATCTAGTAGATTTGCTTCATTCATCATTGTCCTAGCTGCTTCTTGAACTATTCTATTCTTCCTCTCCACAACTCTATTTTGTTGAGGAGTTCTAGGGGCTAATAACTATCTCTTAATCCCATGATATTCACAAAAAATTTTAAACTCATTGGAGGTGAACTAACCACCTCTGTCAAACCTCAAGCACTTGATTTTCATATCCATTTCATTCTCAACCATAGACTTAAACTTATGCTTTGAACTTATCTAGAGCTTCTAATTTTTCTTTGAGAAATGTTAGCCAAGTCATTCTAGAATAATCATCAATTAATAACATGAAATACATGTCACCATGTGAGCTTCTTGTTCTAGTAGGCCCACATAGATCTGTATGCACCAACTCCAAAGGACCTACAATAGAATATTCTTTAGTCTTGAACCTCTTCTTTGTTTGCTTTCCAAACTGGCATTCTTTGCATGTTACATTGATAGGCTTTGTAATCCTTGGTAGATCTCTCACAACATCAGTAGAACTGATCTTCATTAGGCTATCAAAATTGATGTGACCCATCCTTTTATGCCATAGCCAACTTTCATTGATTTGAGACATAAAGAACTTAACACCACCACCTTTGAGCTGATAAACATTACCTTCTCTCTTGTCCCTACAACAACCAAAGTTTCGCACCTTCCTTTTCTGATTTCACAACCATCATCTTGAAACATAAGATTATATCATTTGCTACACATTTGTCCTATACTTAGAAGATTATGTCAGAGACCCTTGACATAAAGAACATCATCTGTATTATGCTTTCTATCAGTACTAATTGAACCTTTTCCACAAATCTTAGCAGATGTATCATCACCAAACTTAACCAAACCACCATCATATTTCTAAAGTTTAACAAACTTAATCTTATCACCTATCATATGATTTGAGCACCCACTATCAACTATCTAGTAATTCCCCTTCTTTCTTGCATGAAAAGAAGTCACCATAGTTCCTTCAACCTTGTGACCTATTTTTGGAGCACTTTCCTTCAAACATCTTTTAGGATTAGTAGAATTAGTTCTAACATTTAAAGCCATGAACAAGAATTCATCACTATCTTCATCAGGATAGTCATATTCTTCATCATCAGATGTACCATTGTCCTTTTCCACATAATAACTCTTCTTGATAGATTTTCCTTTATGATCCTTGTCTTTGTCATTTGCAACTTTGATTGGACATCTAGAAGCATAATGACCTATCTTTCCAGAATTGAAACATTCAAAGGTTAACTTACCTCTGTATTTGTCAGTGCCCTTTTTTAGTCTTCTTACAAAACTTGCTTCCACCTCATCAAAAACATCCAAACCTGACTCATCATTCTTCTATGCCTTGCAGACATTAAAGGTGGTTTCTTTGTTTGTAGCATCTTGACCAAACTATCTTAATTCAAAAGAAATTAAAGCACCAAACATCTGATCTCTACAATATTGATCTAAATTCTGAGCTTCCTCAATAGTAGAAACTTTAGAACTATAAGATTTAGGAAGAGTTCTTAATACCTTTTTCACAACTTTACTTTCTTCTAGCTGACCACCAAGACCATTTATGGCATTGACAACTTCATCTACTATAAGCATGTAGGCAATAATATCTTCATCTGCAGATATCCTTAGGGTTTCAAATTTGGCTTTGTAGTTCTCCATCTTCACTTGCTTGACCTTATCATCTCCTTCATAAATGCTTTGTAACTTCTCCCAGATCTCTTTAGCAGTTTTAAGGCTTATCACTTTCCCAAGTTTAGAATCAGAAAGACCACTCAGGATAGCATTCCTTGCTTTTCCATTATTCTCATAATTCTTGACCTCATCATCACTTGTTAGACCATTAGCAGGCAAGGTATATCCTTTTTCAATTAAATGTCAAACTCCAAATCCAAGAGAGACCAAAAATATTCCATCCTAGCTTTCCAATAGGCATAATTCATTCCATCGAACATAAGAGCTTTGACACACTTCTTGTGCGCCATCCAGATCTACCTCAAGCAGTTAACCTTCTTTTAAGGAACCACAACTCTAATACTAATTGTTAGATGCACAAGACAACTAAGAGGGGGGTGAATCAATTATACATTAAAACATGCAATCCCTCATTAACTTTCAAACCCTTATTAATCTTTAAATCCTTATTATGCATTACCAGAATGTAAACATGTGAAATAGTAATGCAAACACATCCAAACACATAAGAACACAAAATTTATGTGGAAAATCCAAGAAGGGAAAACCACGGTGAGGATTATCTCACATATATATGAATAGCAACACCGAATACAAGTAGGCTCACTGCCCAAAAAAGAAGAAAGGTTCACTACCAGAAGGACTCATTGTCTGAAAGAACAAAGAATAGAAGAAGACTGTTATAAAGAGATTCACTATCTCAAGGCAATAGGAGAATTCCACCACTGCAACTGTATGCCATCCGTAACCTTTGGCTTACTACCTCCAAAAAACTTCAAGCATACTGAAAATGTAGACACCTTCTGCTCACTACATCTAGAAATCATAAGTGTTTAAGCTCACACTTAGATCACCACACTTGATCATATTCTAATCTTTCACATCACATACTCTCTACTCAAACTTCACCTTGCATTTATACCATTCGCAACCTAAAAAAATCTCAATTAGCTTGACCTTAATGACACATATGCACCTCAAAGGTGCAACACCAAAATAGGTCAGCACCAAACACTTTTGCAATGGCAAGAAGTGAAGGCAAACCACACTAAGGCTTAACTAGGACCCAAATCTGTATCACCATGCTACTCATCATATCCACAATCCATGAGGTACCTCCGCAAATAACGTTAGCATGCTAGGTTGGCCAAACCTGAACTAACATTGCAAGAGGCCACATACATGTCTCTCTAGGTCCAAAAATGACATGCAAACAACAAAGAAACACTCCATAGCATCCACACAACTTCCCAGAATATTTTAGCATATTCAAAATCTTTTACAACACTATTGCAACCACCTAAAACAAAGAATACCTTCATCATACGCATGAACTAAACTCCAACACAAGAACTAAACTTACAGAGTGACCCAACACTAGACACTCTAAGGGAAAGTAGATACACACAATATAAGCATGTTCACCAATCCATAAGACAAGAAACCTCAATGTGGAGAAATGCAAAGCAATCTCATTTCTCCTAGACAACTTTCTTCATAGGCAAAGACTTATTTAAACACATCTTCCATTGCTGGATGATCTAGAACCTAAAACTCTGGATATAACACCTCTAAACACCTCTCATCATTACTTCCAAACTGCACAAGCATATCTTCAACCATGAAGAAATGTGGAGCACAACACTGAACACACCTCTATCACATGCACACTTTTAATTCAAATTTTCTCAAAAGCACTTGGAAACCAAGTGAACCATCTGCATCAGCAACACAAAAAACACCTTCTCATCATCCTCAAACACTTCTCATCATGACTACACTAGAGGTTTACATCAAACCATGATACTTCCAACATTATCAACAAGCTCCAACAATCTCCTAACTTTACTCAATCTTCCAACAATCTCTGCATACAAAGAGTTGACGTCAATGACAACACTAGCTTCCAAAAACTCCAATGCTAGGGTTTGACATCAATGACAACACCAACAAGCATCCAATGTATGTATGTATGTATGTATACACACACAAAATTGTTAGAAACATCAAATTTAAACCTACTCTCTATTATTACAGACATCAAATATATATATTAGAAAGAGAGTTACAATTGAATATATATACATATATGATGAAGGGGGTAAATCATAAAACACACAATAACAAAAATTACACATAGAAAATAGAACTTTTTTTATTGATTTGGACAAATTATTACATTACAAAAGCTCAAATACAATAAGAGGAATCAACCCTCCACAGGCTGCAACACATTACAGCTTCCTATCACAAGACTCTAGAATCATCTACCATCTGTAACCCTAAATCTGCTAGGGTTTCTATTTTCCTGCCTATTCTTGACTCTACACTTTCCTCCTTAACTCTTCTACTGCCCAGGGTTTCCAAAATGGTTATTAATAGCCTTTTTGGCAGCCAACAACCTAATTTCAAAATTTGCATCTCCCTCCAAAAATAGGTCAACTTTCGGGAGCCATAACTTTTGATCTAGGTGTCCGATTGACGAACTGTTTTATGCGTCAGAAAGCTCGCGGAGTGCTCTACGCATTGAGAGCCTACTCTACTAGTTCCAGCCATTTTCAGGCTTGTACAAGGCTGTTTAGTGCCTCAAACCTGAGTTTGAATAATTTTTAGGTATTTTTTGGGAAATAGAAACTTTAATATCTTTTAGCTCGCAAATGATATTTGTGTGATTCCTTCGCCAAAGTTCTTATTTTTTAGTTATGTAGCTTCCTATAAATTTTCACTTCATTTTGTACCCAAATGCAAACTTTCTAAAAATAGTAGGTTGCTATTTTTAGCAGTTTGGAAAAACTAAAAGTTCTACATCATTATTCAAGCGATTATGGAACCAAAACCACAAATTTTGAAAAGAAATGGAAAGAACATCAACAATTTTGAAACACATCTTTGTTTTGGGGTGATGCAAGATTGCCCTTACACCACTAGATGCTCTTGCATCAGACACCCAAGGTAATTTGAGAAGTGACCCTGTCACATCTCATGTGTTTGTGTGAGGAAAACTCAAATGGTCAACCTCTGCCTTAGACAACCAAGAAGAATCTTCAATAGGCATTCATTTCCATTTCACCAAATATTCTTCATATTTCCTATTCTAAGTACTTCTTCCCACATGGCTATCCAAGATCTCTTATATCTCCTCGGTTGAAGTAGATGCTGGAATACTCCATTGTTCTTCTATTCGTCCATCCTCTGTTTCACCTTCATGATATTCTAATAAGTCAGCAATGTTAAAAACAGGGGAAATGTTGATCTCACTCGGTAGCTCCACCTCATATGCATTTCTTGAATCATGTTTCTTCAAAATTCTACATGGTCCAAATTTCTTCATTTTCAGCTTATTATATGTTCCAATTGGGAACCTTTCTTTTCTCAAGTGAACCATGACTTCATCTCCTACCTGGAATTTATTATATCTCCTCTTCTGATCTGTCTTAGCCTTGTACTGAATATTCATCCTATTAATGTGCCTTTTCACCTCTTCATGCAAATTCTTCATGTGTTCTACAAAGTCTTCAGCCTCGGCACTTGTCTTTTCTCCTTTGTCTAAATTCTTTAACTCTGAAACATTTCTTGGACTATTCCCATATACAATCTGGAATGGTGATTTACTAGTACTTCTATTGACAGAATTGTTGTAAGCAAATTTAGCCTATGGTAAAATCAAATCCCATCCCTTGGGCTTATCTCCTACTAAGCATCGTAGTAGGTTACCCAAACTCCTATTCACCACTTTGGTCTGTCCATCAGTCTGTGGATGGTGTACAGAACTAAACTTCAAATCTATCTTCAACTTCTTCCACAATGTCCTCCAGAAATAACCAACAAACTTGGTATCTCAATCTAAAACTATGCTCTTTGGTAGACCATGTAGTCTCACCACCTCCTTGAAAAATAACTCTACAATATGAACAACATCATTAGTCTTTTGCAAGGAAAAAAATGTGCCATCTTCGAGAATCTGTCCACCACCACAAAAATGGAATCATGTCCTCTCTGTGTCCTTGGTAAACCAAGAACAAAATCCATACTAATATCATCCCATGGCTTCTCTGGTACAGGTAGTGGCTGATATAGACTTGTATTCTGACTTGCTCCTTTCGCCATCTGACATACTCTACAACTCTACACAAATTTCCTCACATCCTGCTGCAACTGTGGCCAATAATAATTTTCACCAACAATAGCAATGGTCTTATCTTGACCAAAGTGTTCAACCAATCCTCCACTATGCTTCTCCTTAATCAGGTTCTTTCTCATGAAACTCATCAGAATGCACAACTAGCTTCCTTTAAACAACATGCCATCTTAGATTATGAAATCCAACCATTTTGTCCTGTCCCAAGTAATAGGTTCCAAACAAGCTTTCCAAGCCTCTACAAAATCTAGATCTTCAGGATACAAACTTTTGAGCTCATTGAACCCAACAACCTCTATCTTCATTTCCATCAACAAATTTTGCCTTTTGTTCAAGGCATATGCAACTCTGTTGGACTTCCCACTCCTGTGCTTCAAAACAAAAGTATAGCTCTGCAAAAACTCAACCCATTTTAAGTGCCTTTGGTTCAACTTCCCTTGACTATTAAGATACTGCAAAGCCTGATGATCAGTATATAAAACAAACTCTTTTGGCAACAAATAATGATCAGTTTAAAAAACAAAGCTTGATGATCTGCAATTGCAACTTACTCATTCTCTTCTCTTCATCCTGATGATGGATCACGGAGTGTGATCCAAAACATCTTTTTTTTTTTAAATTAATTGATCTAAAAAAGCTACACACAGTCTAATCCAGAAGCACACATACATTCTAATGTATCATGGACTGTGGAAATACCATGTCTTTAAACAAGTAATGTCTCCATTTCTTCAAAGCCTGAACTATTGCATAAAATTCCTGATCATAAACATAATACTTTTTCTTGGCATCATTAAGCTTCTCACTAAAATAGGCAATGGGCTTACCTTCTTGACTTAAAACAACTCCTATAGCACTACCAGTAGCATCGTAATCTACCTGAAACACCTTATTGAAATCTGGAAGTGCCAAAACAGGTTGCTCTGTGACTTTCTGCTTCAATGTATCAAAGCTTTTATCTGCTCCTTTAGTCCATTTAAACTCTTTTCTATTCCCTCTAATTATCTCAGTTAGGGGTGTACAAATGCTACTAAAATTCCTGATAAACTTTCTATAAAAACTTGCCAAACCATGAAAAGATCTTACCTCTATTGCACTCCTTGGCATAGGTCATTCAATGATAGCCCTTACTTTTTCTAGGTCCATCTTAAGACCTTCCTCTAAGACAACAAACCCTAGGTATACCAACTCCTTTGCAAAACTACATTTCTTTAGATTGATCAACAACCTCTCCTCCCTCAGCTTCTCAAAAACTCTTCTGATATGCATCATATGCTCATCCCAAGTCTTACTAAAAATCAAAATATCATCTAAATAAAAAATAACAAAACTCCCAAAAATTCTTTCACTACCTCATTCATGAGCCGCATGAATGTTTTCGGTGCATTGGTTACCCCAAATGGCATGACTAACCACTCATACAAACCTTCCTTGGTCTTGAAGGTCATCTTCCATTCATCTCCTTCTCTGATTCGGATCTAGTGAAACCCACTCTTCAGATCAATCTTCGTGAAGTACTTGGCTCCACTCAAACAATCCATTATGTCATCCATTCTGGGCAATGGAAATCTGTACTTGATCATGATCTTATTGATGGATCGAGAGTCTGTACACATTCTCCACTCTCCATCTTTCTTTGGTGCTAGTACTGCAAGTACCACACATGGACTTAGACTCTCTCTTATCAATCCCTTCCTCAATAACTCCTAAACTTGTCTGTTCAACTCTTCACTCTCTGCTGGAGTCATTCTATGGGCTACCTTATTTGGCAAACTAGCTCCTGGTATCAAATCCATTTGATGACTTATCTTCCTTAATGGTCGTAAACCTTTGGGTACATTATCAAAGATAATATCTTGAAATTCTTCCAACATTTTTGAGACTTCTGCTAGCACATCTTCACATTTCTCTTGACTAATCTTAGGAATCAATGCAAAGCAATGATGCTCATGCTTCATGCCTTCCAAAAATTTCCTACCATCTACCAAGAAAATTTTGGAAGTACTACATACCTTCTCTTCCACCTCCTTCTAGGACTTCAACTTATGATGAACTCCATCCTTTGTTAGAAAATATGTGTTTGCATGGCCATCATGGACAGTGCTCCTATCATATTGCCACGGCCTCCCCAATAGCATATGACATGCATCCATCAGTATGATATCACACAGCACCTCATCATGGTAGTCCCCAATCTTGAACTTCACTATACATTGCTCATTGACCAAAGCTCTATGGTCCTTCTGCAACCATGCAATCTGATATGGATGTGGATGCTTTCTTCTTGTCAACTTCAACTTATCAACCATCTCCTCTAAAACAAGATTGTCAGTGCTTCCACTGTCAATAATAATATTGCAACACTTACCTTCACATTTGTACCTTGTGCGAAATAGACTCTTCCTCTGATTGGGTTCTTTCTCCTCATTCAAAAAAGTTCCTCTGACAACTAGGGTTTCTCCCCTTTCAGCATCTTCAGAATACTCAGACTACGCATCTTCATTTGCATGTGCAACTCATGCATTACCTTCAGGTCTTCTATTTGTACTTCCTTGATGTTGCGGACACTCGTATGCTCGATGCCCTTCTTCTCCACATTGGAAATAGGTTCCTCTGAAACCTCCTCTTCCAAGTCCTTGCCCAGGTCAGCCTCATCCTCTTCCTCTTTGCTCTCTATTATTTTGGTCACGAGGGCGGTAGGTATTATCTCCTCTCTGATTTTGACTGGTGTCGGCTTCTTCACTTTTCTTTGAATCTTCATTTTGGCCCCCATAGGGTCTTCCACCAGTCCTTCCACCTTGACCTCTTCCCCTTTGCTTGCTATCGAATCTTTTATTCATCTTCTTTTCCACCTTTAGGGAAAATTGGTATGCATCTTCTATGGTAGTCATTCTGACAAGGCTCGACTCCTCTTGAATACTTGGTCTCAACCCATTAATGTAATGGGCTACCTTTTCCTTATTGGGATCTGCAAGGCCTATCCTAATAGTAATTTTATAAAACTCTTCTGTATACTCCTTAACAGACTTGTTACCTTGATTCAGTCCTTGCAGCTTCTTTAGCAACTCCATCTCATAGTCCACAGGAATGAACTGCTTCTTCAGTTTTTCCACCATCTGATCCCATTTGGTGATCTTTCCTTTTCCTCTTATGTTCCTCTCTAATTGGACCTCCTTCCACCAAATATTGGCATGGCCCTTCAACTTTGTCTTTGCAAACTTAACCCGATCTGGGTCCTCCACATCTTCATACTCAAAATACTCCTCCATGTCATTGATGCAATCAATAAGATGTTCCAGATTCAAATCTCTAGAATATGTAGAAACTTAAATCCTAGGCTTCTTTCTAATCTTTAAAATGGCCCTCAACAACCTAACTTCTGCAGGATCACCTGTAGCTTCTTGTTCTTCCTCAAATAGCTCTTCTTCAGCTTCATCTTCACTTTCCTCTCTTGTTCTTGGCTCAAACCCTCTTCATAGCTCCTCTTGTAATGCATTGATTTGCCTTTGCAGGGCTCTAAAGCCCTCTTCTATCAAAGCATTCCTTCTAATATGATTTTTTCATGCAGGCATTTTGATCTCTGCAGCAAACCCACAACCTCAAGTCCTGGTGCAAACTGCCTCACGGTCGGTGATCTGTCTACGCACTCAGGAACCCTTGCTCTAATACCACTTGATGAAGGGGTAAATCATAAAACACACAACAACAAAAATTGTACACAGAAAATAGAACTTTCTTTATTGATTTGGACAACTTATTACATTACATAAGCTCAAAAACAATCAGAGGAATCAACCCTCCATAGGCTGCAACACATTACAACTTCCTATCACAAGACTCTGGAATCATCTGCCATCTATAACCCCAAATCTGCTAGGGTTTCTATTTTCTTGCCTATTCGTGACTCTACACTTTCCCCCTTAACTCTTCTACTGCCCAGGGTTCCCAAAAATGGTTATTAATAGCCTTTTTGGCGGCCAACAACCTAATTTTGAAATTTACATCTCCCTCAAAAAATAGGTCAACTTCTAGGAGCCACAACTTTTGATCTAGGTGTTCGATTGACAAATTGTTTTATGTGTCAGAAATCTCGCGGAGTGCTCCACGTACTAAGAACTTGCTCTACCGGTTCTGACCATTTTTAGGCCCATACGAGGCCATTTAGTGCCTCAAACCTAAGTTTGAATAATTTTCAAGTATTTTTTGGAAAACGGAAACTTTAATATCTTTCAACTCACAAATGATCTTTGCATGATTCCTTCGCCAAAGGTCTTATTTTTCCGTTATGTAGCTTCCTATAAATTTTCACTTCATTTCGTGCCCAAATGCAAACTTTCTAAAAATAGCAGGTTGCTATTTTTAGCAGTTTGGAAAAACTGAAAGTTCTACATCATTATTCAAGTGATTATGGAACCAGAACAACAAATTTTGAAAAGAAATAGAAAGAACATCTACAATTTTGAAACACATCTTTTTTTGGGGTGATGCAAGATTGCCCTTACACCACTAGATGCTCCTGCATCAATATATATATATATATATATATATATATATATATATATATATATAATTCATGTTTAAAGAAGAAAGGTTACATATTTGTAATATTTGATACAAGGATACAATGTATATTACCTTAAAGGTAATATAGATTCACTACTCACTATGTTTAAATTATTTTTCTAACCTTTTTAAAGCATGTTCTTAATTACAAAAATGATTAGGAAGTTCATATAAGGGGAGTATTCATTGAAATCTCTTGTATTAGTAAAGGAGCAAGCATAATGTTATTCTTTGAATTATATTAGATATTATTGGTTATTATTGTCCTTTTTATTGTAGGGTTAAGATCAATTTTTATCATATAGTTCAATCAATCAACAATTCTAGAAGGGAACAACTTAAATTTTGAGTTGCAAATGAAATGTAGGATTATAATGTATACATTGTATATTGAAATCATTACTTGTAGTTTGATTCATCATGAAAGATAAGGTTTGTAATTACATTAATATGAGTCAAAAGGATTATTTCTTTAATAAATTATTTAGTTCAATGTAATAAACATGCATGCTATCTACTTAAATATTGACGACAATTAAGAACTTATTAAGGTCTTACATATGATGGATTATTCAAATAAAACTAAGTATAAAAAGGAGACTCAGACCTTAAGAATATGGACTCAAACTATCACATGTAAATAATTATAGCCATGACATTTCATTCAAGCTTAAATAATGGAGTTGTAGCATTTCTTGAAGTAAGCAATAGCCTATTGATGACAACTCAATATTATCAGAGTAATTATGAGTAAGATGTACAAGAAACCAAGAAAATACTTGGAATAAGAATTAAGAACCAATAATATTAGCTAACAAGACTATGAAACCCTAACACTTGATATCACATTATCATCTTAAAGGACAAACATTGTCTCTAACTTCTTTCTCATCGCAATATGCTCTTAAGTATATAAAAAATAAATTATATAGACATATTCTAATTTAGTAAACAAATATCCTTTTACATGAATGTTCTAATGGTAGCATGCATGTAGAGGAGATAGGAATTGATTTGTCAATGCATATTTATGTACAACCATAGAGAGATAGGGAGAGATCTAACATGTAATTATGATTGCTCTCTCTTACATTATTAGCTTCAAATGATAAATGGTTTGAATATTAATAAAGAATTTGGAAATGAATGAAAGTGTGTTGGTTCTCTCTCTTCCTCTTATACCTATATGTTGATGATTCAAGATAAATGATTAATTAATGTGAAATGAATCACTCTAGTCTTAAACTGAATTTAGAAAGAAAGACTTTTTATTCCTATTGAATCTCCTTTATCTAATGACTAAGTGAATAATGGTTATGGAATGTAGAAACCATCTCATTCTATCTTCCCTTATCCTCCTTAATGTGTGTATTATGTGGCTAAAAGAGATTGATCATACATTTGGAATAGTTAATGAAAATCAATATCATCTCTTATTGAGTCAATGCATTAGTGGAAAGAATGAACATAAAACATCCTTATGTTCTTCAATATTATTCTTTGTACTACAATTGCATTTGAAAGTTTGTGCTAGATGAATGACCTTATTCCATGTATTGAGTGAGATAGAATAGTTAAAAAGGTAGATCAGTGGTGTATACTTATTTGTTCCATCTATATCTATTATCCTTGTTCAGAAAGATTAAATTAGTAAATAATCATGTGTTGACTACTAATGGATAAGGTTAATAAAATGAATAAATATAGTGTACCTTTTGTTATTTTCATTATTTCTTATTTTAAAGGATTAATAAAGATTAACAAATATATATTACTAATTAAGTTAGTTAAAAATAGTTAAATTCATGAATACATCTTCCCTACTCAAATACTATCTTCTCATCGCCCCTGGAGGGCATCACCCAAGCCTAAATCTAAACAATAAAATAAAAACACTCAACCCTAAAATCTAAAATCTAAACTGGGCTAATTTTGGGTGCATAAAATATAAAATCCAACAATCTAAGAATTGAATAATTGTTTGTGAATGAATTCTATTGAAATCCAATGCACCAAAAATTAGGGTTTAGATTTTAGGTTTAGGGTTTAAGCTTTTGCACATCTAGGGCCTAGATTCAAGTTTAGGGTTTTAATTTTAGGGTTTATATTTATGTTTAGGTTTTCAATTTTAGGGTTTAGATTTAGATTTAGTAAGGAAAAAATGATAAATACTAGGAGTTGTATACATATGGAAGGAAAAAGTCATAAATACTAGGAGATATAAAATGGAAAGAAAAAATGATAGATACCAAGAGATGCTCTACTAATTGTTAGCAGTTTGAAGACCTCCACAAGATGTGTTCAAGTGGCCATTAGTAGTCTGTGACATTGGTTAGTAGTCCAAAGACCTCCTAGCTACATGTTGATCTAATCCTTACCAATCCATAACCTTTGTTTGAAGGCTCCCCCCAGGGTTTCCTCATTGTTGCAT
This sequence comes from Cunninghamia lanceolata, assembly GCA_027924645.1. NCBI lineage: Eukaryota > Viridiplantae > Streptophyta > Pinopsida > Cupressales > Cupressaceae > Cunninghamia > Cunninghamia lanceolata. The sequence goes on from BSBN01000614.1 coordinate 2,914,147, forward strand.
TTTCAAGATTTGTTAGTTGCATGTTATAGTTTGTAAACATGAAAATGACATTTTTCTTTGCTATTAAAAAATTTAGACAAACACCTTCGTTTAATGATGCCTTCAAATGAAGGTATTTATATTCATAAAAAATAATTTAAAATGCCTTTGTTCAAAGGTATCTTTGAACGAAGGTGATTTCTTCATAGGAAGATTTTGATGATGTAACCTTCAATTAGAGGCACGTTCATTTGAAGGTTTTAACTACATTCAAAGGTGTTTGATATTTTTTCTTGCATAGGGGTCATTTTTACCTATCCCACAAGTGGGACACACTATTGCAGGATAACCAAGTAGAATAAATCTATGTTTACTATGGTTGATAGGTTCTATAAAATATCCATCATGGTTTCTTATAAGAAAACCATCACTATACCAAATACCACATGCATCTTCTTTAACCATGTTTGGATCCACTTTGGGTTTTTGACATCTATTATCTTTGACCACAATCCAAGATTTGTCAACATTTTTTGGTAAGCTCTCTAGACCATGTTGGACACACAACTAAACCACTCTATAGCCTTCTGCATGTAGATCAAAATAGTCAAGTAGAGGTGGTCAATTATACATTGGTTCACCTTCTATGAATTCACAATAATGTGCATCTATGCACATGAGATGACAGCCTGTCATACATCCAACATGCCTAAAATAAAGATTTGCATAGCTCTAGATGGAAATCCCTTTCCAATTATGTCTTGGATTATAACCAGTAGTGCCACTTGACATCTCCTACCATGATCCATCAACATCTGAGACATGTTCATAGGAACAAGAAGTGGATAAACCACAACAATTCATTCAACACATCTAGGACCTTCATTAGTAAGTCCAACAAATCTTTTGCCAACAAGAGAAGTATAAAGAGCACCATTCTACCCACCATATGTCACATACCTTTTTAGATTGGCAACAAATTTTGGTTACATCTTCAGAAGGAATGTTTTAGTAATCCTCATTATTAGGAAAGGCATCTCAACCTTGCATCCTAATGTTAAGAATATAAAATTTGCAATTTTGGGGCTATATAACCAAAAAATCTCAATTTTAGGGCTATAGAGGTCATTTTTGGCCCAAAAAGTATTTCCAAATAAGTCAGCATTGGTTCCCTAATGCCTAGTATGTGGATCTCTTTGATCTCTACATTTTTTTTAAATAGGCCAAATCAACTTCCTGAATCAAAAGTTATGGCCTCTAGAAGTTGGGCCTCCCAGATTGGAAATGTAAGAACATCTATGAGTTGTAAGAGGGAGTTACACTTGTTGACCAACTTATGACACAATTTATGAGATGTCATAAGGCATTTTTTAATGGAGATAAAGGATCCAAAATGGAGTGCCCAAGTTGGCGAGTGGATTATGAAAAGCTTATGGAAGGAGGAAGGAATATGCTATTTTTAGCCTTTGGATTCATCTTGGGATTTTGGAATTGGATTTTTAGATAGGAATTTGGGTGCCACATTTTGGGTGGTTTCATCTCATGGTTTCCTAATTACCATTTGATGGTTTCATGCATTCCCCTAGTTATTGGGTGCTTGAGATGGAGGTTTAGATAGTGAGTTTTATAGTTATTGTTATGTTATTATAATGACTTCAGATCTTTGGTTGGTGATACTAGGTGAGTGAAGGATCATCGTGGGCCAAACACTGACAATAGGAGAAAAAATGTGTTTTACATAGCCCAAATCGTGAAATGGATGTTTGAATTTTTTTATGGGTTGGACATAATATCCATTTTGTGAAACATAAAATAGATATCGATTTTTTAAAGTATAAAAAGAAAAAAGGGTTTATGTGTTTTGCAAAACTTGTGGCTTGCAAAACACAAAGAGGGAGAAACATATATCTAATTGCAAAAGAATAGATATCTAGTTTGGAGGAGGTAAATTTGACGAGGTAATGGTCTAATTCTTCCCTTTTTTTGATTTTTTTGGTAAATCAAATGAGATTTTTTTGTTTTAACTCCTAAATTTGTATGTTTTAAATTTTAAATAGGTAACATGGATGAAGAACATTAAAACCCAAACCCTCCCTCACCAAACCCTCCAACAATCCAAGAGCAAATTTGAAGAAATATTGATGAAATAAGTAAGATTGTAGAAATTTATCGCTACCACCCTCGATTGTCTTCAATGACATTATTACTCATGTTCAAACCCTCACAAGCCAACATGAACCATTTAGGCAATGATGAGAAGACAAGAAGGCAAAATATTCTAATGGTTTATCATATGACCAAGTCAAAGATTTAGACATTACCAAAGCTATGTTATCCCAATATTTTGTCAACCCTAAAACTAGATTGCATGTTGATATCTGTAAGCCTAAGTATTCAATAAAATGGTGTGCAAATAAGGGTATTACTCAGAATTTTTAGGATCATTGCTGGATGGTTTTTGATAAACCACCCAACAACAATTTTGATGTACCTTTATATTTCCTTCGTAAACTATATGCAGAGTTTCTAAAGGGTCACCATGTGAACTATCTTGATTTTAGAGAGGTCTAGAGAGTAGGTAAAGGAATGCCTCAAGATAGACCTGGGGAAATGAGACAAGTGCAAGGTCATTTTATTCTCCCTCCTGCTATCCCTTCTCCACCTCTAATTTAGCAACTGGACATTGTTACAAATAAAACACAGAAGAGCCTCATTACCATACACTCTTTAACTGATCACTTGATTACACAAACCTCTCATCTAGCATAGCCACATGATATTGGTGGGCATATTAGATCACCTGAGTTTACTAGACCCTCCTTGTCCACACATGTTTGTGTGCCTCATCATTGCATTTTTTGCAATTAGTTGTGCTTAGATCCTCTTAGGGAGAGCAGTGACCCACCCCTTAACACTTTATAGTATGATGTCCCTCATACATCACCTTCATGAGCTAAGGCAGTGGGGTTTAGAACTCAAGTTGAGGCATCTGAGACAAGAGCACAAGCAGAGGTATCATCGGGTAGAGAAGGAGACGAGCAAGGCCAATCTTTCTTAGAGACCTAAATTTTAAAGTTAGATTTCATGGTGTATTCCATTTGAATTTAATATAAACAAAGATTTGTACTAATGTATCTAAGGGGATAACAATTGATCATAGCAGAGGAGCTGATAGAAGTTCATCATGGAGCTCCTTCTACCATCCAATTTGGCCTAGACTTATCGTATAAATTTGTATACACATCTAACTTTTTTTATTGTATGCATTTTATTTTTGTGAGTAATTATATATTAATTTATATCTTCATGTTACTTTACTTTTACTGTCTATGCAAAATGTGAATGATGTGGCACATTTGCCAATATTCTTTAGTCAATCTCATGATCGACCTGAGGCACCATCATTCATCGAAAGACTCTCAGAACACCAACAAAGGGAGGAGGTAATTCAACTGAATTGTACTTTAATTGATAATTTATAAAACTTAAATATTTGATTATAGTCATTTATATAAATAATAAAATAAAGAGAATCATGGTGTTTTTTACATGTTTGATCATATAAAATAATGGTTAAAAGAATAAAAATGAGAAAGGAAGAAACATGTATTATCCATTAATCATATAGATTTGAGATTTACTAACACATCAATTATTCATTTATTCATACAGATTTTATAATTGATTCAACTAATGATTATGTGATCCATTTTAGTGCATTGATTGATTCATCTTATGAGGATTCCATTATGACATACAATGTTCATTGATCACCAAGATAATTGTGTGTATTGATTTAAATTGATGCTATATCATTTACATACACACATCAACATATAGAAAACACATAAACATACAAGGAAACTAAAATTCCATAAAAAATATAGATCATATAGATGCCCATGCCATAAACCAATAAATATGAAGACAAACCATACATATTAAAGTGTCCAATACCAAATGTCATCAACATAACAAAAATCATAGCATGATCAGGTACATATCAATTGGGGGGAGGTAGCATTGAGAGTCACTCCCCCATCTCACTCCTAACATTGGCCACCAACCTAGACCTTATAGGTGATTATTCCCTACTCCTAATTCTACTCCTAGATTTAGACTTTCTCATGAAATTCTATCATGCCTCATAACCTACCCACCTCCTTTCAGAGGTTGGAAGTCTCTACCCATGTTGTTTTATAATCTACTTGTGTCACTATAATCTACTTGTTACACTCTATAATTTTCTTGTGTTACTATCAACTACTAGAATATCATTGTGCCAATAATGAAACCTATGTGTGGTGACATGACTACCCTCACTTGTACATGTTCTAGCTCCAAAGAAAGCTTGTCTTGCTATAGTAATGACACATCTCTCTTTATCAAGTTTCATTCCTCTCCTCCCAAGCTACCATGAACCTTTCTCATAAGATTAAATAGTAGGGAAAATTGACTAGAGCATGTATATTATTTCACTATCCACTTTGTCAATATCATAGGAACGCTACTTGTCAAATGGTCTATGGTCAATACAACCACTCATCCAAGATACCTACATATTACACATGATCTATGTGTTAGGTCCTTTATCGTGAGATATAATATCATTTATAATGTGAGGGAATGAAATTTAAATGTTATATATTGCATGCCTATATCATCACCCTAGTCCCCTCCTCTTTGTTGCATTGGGAATACATTCAATGTTGTCTCTCCTCTATCCACCTCCATGGCATTATCACCACCTATTTTCCCATCGTATCTTTTCAATTGCTCCTAATCCTCCTCCTTTTGATCCTCTTGAACCCACTCCTCTACCTACATCTAATGGATATAATAGTGGGGACACATCTTCTACCAATAATCTCTATGCATTTGTGACTTTGCATCATCCTCGACTACAACTTTAATTAGCTCATCTACCTCATAGTCATTATTAAATTTCTGAGTGGAAACTGGTGATCTATCTGTCTCCCAAGGCATAAGTGGTGAGTTTTGGTGCCTCCTACATATTTGAGGTTTTAGGAGAACATCCTACTAGATAACAAACTATTTGAGTACCCACTTATAATGAAAACACTCCAAATATGTAGAAAAATATTATTCTGACGTGTACAACTTCTGGGGTGGAAATATACATGCATTGGAAGAATTCATATTATATGTTTATCCTATGACAAATGTAAAAGGTGAGTATGATAAATACCTTGTATTTTGTCATGAAATGTAAGAGGTTGTAAAAAATTATGATCATTTAAAGTTGAATATATTTTGTATTTTAAATAAGAATGTGTTGTTTTTATAACAATAAATTTAGTATTTTGTGTTCAACTATTGATTCATTTGTGTTGGATATAAAGGTTAGAGATAGAAAGGTTTATGGTTACCAAAAGGTATTGAGATCATTTAGGTTGCATATAAGTTATATTTCAAATAAGAATATGATCAAGTGTTCTAACAACAAATGATATTTTTTGTTCAACTACTAGGGATTCCATGATAGAGTTTTTGTTGAATCTTTAAAAATTTATTTTAAGGACACTTCTCACTAGATGTGTTGATCTAGAGAGTTGTGCGATGAGTCACACCTCTAAATCTTAGTTGTAGATAGATAATATTCCATATCACATTTCTAAAAAATTAGAGGCCCTACAATATTCCACGTAACTTCTACATGGTCATAAAGTTATCCCTAATAACTAATAGCTCCTCTCCCCTAATTCTAGTGAGCATTTATTTGTTTTGTTTAAATTGATCTATTAATTTAAAATTTATTATGATTATATGTATACCTAGAGTCTTACATTCTTATCATTTTTCATACAAGAAATGTTAGTTGGTTCATACATGATGAATCCTTCTCAATCGATGTAGGAGGCCTCGTTGGTGGTATGTGCTTGTTTTCTACTAGATAAGTTTTTGTTTAGTGTAGTCTAGATTGTTTATTTGTGTTGGGAAAATGTGTCTCAACCTTGCAATTATATAAGGTTTATTGTTGATAGGATATATGTTTATATATATATTTCATAGTTACACCAATAGGTGTAATATACAATGGGAGCATGGGGTGGAGTGGGATGCATGTTAACATTTTTTGTTAACAAAAACTATTAAATGGCTGACATACATTAAATTAATGATATATTGTAAATCTAGACCATTCATTATTAGGTTTTAGATCTGATGGTAGATATTTTGTTAGCTTATCTTGCCCTAGAAGGTAACCCTATTTTATGAGCTCATTGTATTATGGTTGTAGTATCGTAATGTATTCTAAGAGTTTGATACTGGTTGTGTTGTCTCTGGATCTCTAGTGGTGATACTCCTGTGATAAGATTTCTCTACAATTATATTGTAATCTTTGTGATTTTTGAATAATATATTGGGTAGCTTTTGGAGTGTGGGGTTTTTCTCCCGAAAGGGTTTTCCCCACATAAATCACTATGTTGTGGTATGCATGATATTTATGTTTATTTATGTTTAAGTTTCTATAATTGTCAAAGATCTATAAATTTTTGCATTATCCTCCTCCCAAGATTAGTGAAGGAAGTTGTTTTGCTACCTTAGCTTCCTTACAAGTGGTATCAAAGCCTTATCACCTTTGGTTTCAGTTGTAGGTTTTTGGGTTTTTTGAACTAATCCAGATTTGAGTGGGAGCTTGTGCAGAAAACACTTTGTGATCTTGTTGCAGGAATTTTTAGATGGCAAGCTCATCTGGGAGAATAGAGGTGGATAAATTTTCTAGAAATAATTTTGAAATGTGGAAGCTGAAGATGGAGGATCTGTTGATAAATTGAAATTTGTAGGATGTTGATGAGAAGGTTTCAAGGCCTGTAGATCCTACTTTGGTTGCTCAATATGATGTTATCGACTATAAAGCCAAGGGTCTAATTAGATTGTGTTTGGCAAACTCTATTTTAATCAATGTCCATGAAGAGATCTTTGCACAAAAACTATGGAAGAAGCTTGGTGAGATGTATCAAGCCAAATCTTTAGTGAACAAGATTTTCTTGAGGAAGAAATTGTATTCCTTGATAATACAAGAGGGTGGATGAATTACAAAACACCAGGAAGAATCCAATATGTTGGTGGCTCAATTAACATTAGTTGGTGTCACAATGGATGAAAAGGAGAAATTTTAGATATTGCTTTGTTCTTTACCTGATTCGTGGGATTCTCTTGTTATGGCTATTGGGAGTACTTTTGTTATATAAAAGATTGAAGATGTTGTGGGTTCTTTGCTTTCTGAAGAGATGAGGAGGAAGGTATTCATTAGTGCCAAGGAGGCCATAAATGTTTGTGGAAGACCTAAGGAAAAAGGCAAGAAGAATGAGAAGTGTGATAAATCCAATTCAAAGGGGAGATCCAAATCTCCTAGAAAGTCCAAATTTGTTTGTCAGAACTGCGATAAGCTTGGACATATTCGTAAGGAATGCAAAGAAGAAAAGAAGAAGAAAAAGAAGGGATTTTATTCTGATTCTAAGTCTAAGAAGGAAGATGGTGATGAATTCATTTCATCTTTGGCAACTCGTGTAGGTAATGGTGCATGGTTAATTGACTTGAGTTCATCTTTCCATATGACCTTTAATAGAGATTGGTTTTCTAAATATGAAGAATTTGATGGAGGTAAGGTGTACTTGGGTGATGATTCTTATTTAAATATTGTTGGTCATGGTGAAGTTAGAATCAGGTGTCCTCATGGTAGAATAAAAAGGATTAATGGTGTGTTGCATATCCCTCGATTAGCATGAAATTTGTTATCTGTGAGAACACTAATAGATGCGGGTGTGCAAGTAGCATTTTTTGATGTAGGATGCAAGATGAGAGGTGCTATGGTGATTGCTAGAGGTGTCAGATATGGCACATTATATAAGCTTGATGCATGTACTATTGAGTGCAATAGTACTTCTATGAAAAGAAAGTCTGTGGAATAGGTGAGGGTTTCATCTTCAACAGATGGTCATGGCTTTTAGGTACTCAAGGGTGCTCTTTCTTCTGAATCAAAGTTACCTACAGAGAAAACTATGTTATGGCACCAGAGACTTGGCCACATTGGAGAAAAGGGTCTAAGGACATTGGAAAATAAAAACCTTGTTGAAGGGTTATCTAATTGTAATCTTGAGTTTGATTTCTATGAGCATTGCATTTATGGGAAATAAAACTGCGTTTAATTTTACTCAAGTTCTTGAATAAATCTTGTGGTTTAATAGATATTATTCATTCTGATGTGTTTGGTCTTGTAGATGTTCCTTCAATTGGAAAAACCACATATTATGTTTCATTTATTGATGACTATAGTAGAAGGACATGGGTATACATTCTAAAGAGTAAATCTAAAGTTTTCAATCGATTTAAAGAATTTAAAGCAATGGTTGAGTTGTAGACTTAAAAGGAAATAAAATGTTTGAGGACTGATAATGGCAGTGAATTTTGCTCTAATGATTTTGATAGATTTTGTAAAGATTGTGGTATTCATAGATAAAAGACAACTTTGTATTCTCTACAACAAAATGGAATTGTAGAAAGAATGAATAAGACACTGATGGAGAAGGCTAGGAGTGTGTTGAGTGGTGTTGGTCTAAAACAAAGGCTTTGGGCTAAAATTGTTGTCACTACATGTTACCTGATTAATAGGTCTCCTACATCAACTCTTGTTGATAAAACGCCTATAGAGGCATGGTCAAGTCACAAGCCTCAATTAATATGTTTGTTAGAGTTTTTAGTTGTGAGGCATATGCACATGTACCAAAGGAGAAGCGAACAAAGTTGGAGAACAAGGTTGTGAAATGCATCTTCATCGGATACAATTATGGTGTGAAAGGATACAAGCTTTGGGATCCTGATGCACAGAAGGTAATATATAGTAGAAGTGTTATTTTTAGAGAAACTAAGCCTTCTTTTGTTACATTGCAGCCAAAACAAAGTAAATAAGAAGATGTGATTCAATTTCCTTCTACACCTGAGAAAGTTGAATCAAGGCCCATGGATAGACAAGAAGTTGAGCAGAGCTCATCTAGCTCTAAATCTCCAGAAGAGGAGGAAGAACGTCCAACTCAGCTTGTTTGTAGGTCTACAAGGCATAGACAACCACCTAAAAGGTATTCACCTGATGCTTGGAGATGTATTTTTTCTTTGAATACTAACATGGATGAACCCAGATCTGTAGAAGAGGAATTAGGTATGAATGATACAAAATCCTAGAAGAGTGCTATGGATGAAGAAATGACATCTTTGAAAAAGAATGATACATGGGATCTTGTACCATTTCCTGAAGGACAAAAACCTATCAGTTGTAAATGGTTGTTCAAGAAAGGTTACTCTCAGGTTGGGGGTGTTGATTATGGTGAGATATTTTCTCCTATTGCAAAAATGACATCCATTATATTTTTGCTTTCTATTGTTGTTGCTTATGATTTAGAAGTTAAGAAAATGGATGTGAAAATTGTTTTCCTTCATGGTGACTTGGAGGAGGATATTTATATGACACAACCAAAGCACTACGTGGTGAAAGGAAAAGGTAATTTGGTTTGCAAATTGAATAAATCTTTGTATGGCCCAAAATAGAGTCCTAGGATGTGGTACCAAAAATTTGATACATATGTGTTAAGTTTGGGATTTGAGCATTCTATGATGCCCCGTCATGCAACCCTAGAGTGTTAGACTAACAAGAGACAAAAAAAATAGAAATATTTTTTTAAGCTAAATTATGCGTTATATATTGAAATAACAACATTAATACAACATTAAATGTGATGCACCGCTAACACCTCTAGGGCACAAAACTGCATCAGATAGAATTATAACCATACAAGTGTTATGCAACACAATGCAACATAAGAATAATACTTTATACATTCGCAGAGATAAATGATTACAAGATTTCATACAAGGATACAAGGTTACAAGGCCGATTACATCGATTACAAAGATACAATTGTGAATTATTACAACAACTCAAAAAGTGTAAAGCAAATATGGAACAGGAACTCTTCTGCACTAAACTCGAACTGATTCTCCAAGAAGAACAATGAATAGCTCTGTCTCCCAACCATGTGCAACCCTAAGGTCCACCCCACCGAGCTAGGAGATAACATCGAGACTCCACTAGGCCAAAGTTACAATAATGAATACAACAACAAGATATAGACTCCATGCAAGCAAATAGGGTAACAAGGCTACACAGACAAGACAATACTCACCAAAACAAGACAATCAAATCATCAAGATAGGATCAACCACAAAGACAAGACTACACTCCAGAGGTAAAAATAAAAGATCAAACAGGAAGTAACTACGTTGCAATAAGGAGAGTGTCATCACATGGTCCTATCATGGGTTTTCCAAGCTATCTCTCACTAGAAGTCGGCCCCCATCTATGGTTTTCCTGGCGACCTCACTATAGGCACTGGCCCCATAGGGTGACACATGCGGAGTCAACACTTCCTCTCATGGAGACGAAGAAGTCAACCTTGCCAACCAGGAATTCTCATCCCATCCTTAGCCTGTGAAAGCACTCAAGGCATGGGAGAGGCATCATACTTATCTTGTTATATGGATTACTACCCAACCCTCCTAAATCAATTATTTAATTATCACTTGCTTAACACTTCCATGGGGTTTTCCAGGCAGCCACTTTGGGCACTAGCCCCACCATGGAAGCCACTCCTCTACATACAACTAGCACTCCTAAACAGTATCCAAAACAAAATAAACATACAAGGGCAAGGGAAACTGATAACATTTGACCTTTACAATCCAACACTTCCAATTCTTAATTTAGCAATAAAACCTTTTTCCCTACCCATAAAACCACAAAATTTAATGAGTTGTTCACAAAGTTAACTAAAAGTTTCCCTAATAACAAGATTTCCTCCAAGCATTCTAATTAAATTCAATAATAACAACTAACTATTCTATGAACTCAAATTGAAATTTTATTTTTTTTAGTTGCAGAAGAAGCACATTCCACCATTTGCATTTGAAAAAATAAAAAGAAAAGTTTGAGGTATGGGAATGAAAATTCATCTAAGAATAACCAAAGTATTTTAATGGATTGGTAGAAGAGAACTAACTCAAGCTTCAGAGGAAAATAGAGATGTCACAGGTAAGACAAGATTTCATAAATTTTATTTTCATTAAATAAATTTCAAGCAGCAAATCAAAGTACAGAGAGCTGAGAAGAGTCCAACAATTACTCAAAAAGTGCAAACTTGAAGCAATTTTGAGAGACAGAAGAATTTCATTTAAAGCAATTTTGAGATGTAGAAGAAATTTATTTAAAGAAATTTTGAGATGTAACAAAAATACATTTAAAACAATTTTGAGATGTAATAGAAATACATTTAAAACAATTTTCAGATGTAACAGAAATACATTTAAAATAATTTTCAGATGTAACAGAAATACATTTAAAACAATTTTCAGATGTAACAGAAATACATTTAAAATAATTTTCAAATGTAACAAAAATACATTTAAAACAATTTTTAGGCACAGAACAAGATATAGAGAAGACAAGGAGGAACCCAAACAATCCACAGAAGTTGCAGGCTAAAGGAAAATTAAGAATCAGAAAAAAAAATTCATTTAAAATGATCATTGAGAAGACTGTACAGCGGTCGTACAACATGCCAAAGAGAGGCAAAAAATCTTTCAAAAGAAATTGCACCAGATTTCCCTCCCAACGTCGTACAGTCAGCAAGGAGGAAGAATAGAAATTTAACCAAAGAAAAAAAATGTAGATGGGAGTCTCCTATGTCGTACGGTCAAGGTACAATCTAAGGTTTTTCACCATCTTCAAGAGCATGTATACATACATTGACTTCGATTGTAAGGTAACATAATTTGTATAATTTACCATATGGTTAAATCATTTTCTAAGTAATAGAGCCAAAGCTTCAAATCTTGGTAAAAAAAATTTTGAGAAACAAGGTTGGATGAGGTCAGACTACAACACTAAGAGTAACTGGGAAAAAGAAATGAGGTAAGAACTGGAAGAATGATACATATGAGTTATTTCCTTTTTAATTTGGGTCACTTTGCAAGGTTTGCAAATGATTGGACTCCATAATTTCAAGAAGGATTTAACAAAGAGTAAACCAAAAGAAGAATAAATTTGGAAGTAGCAAAAGAAATTACAACATTGACAAGCATCAAGTGCAATTCTCCAGATGAAGGTGTGGTTAGGGCAACTACAGAACGATTCAAGATACAATAAGATTTAAATTCCAAGCCACAAAATGCAAATTTCACACTCAAGCACAGAACAATCATACTACAATAAAGTTTAAATTCCAATCTACAAAAATACAAATTTCACACACAGAGAGTCAACATAAACATGCCTGAATTTCAGTCCCCTTCAGATCTTCTCTGTTTCTTGCAACCAATCCTTTTATTTTTCCCAAATTTTTATCTTTTATTTTCTTTCCACAACAACCCCCGAGTACCATTAAAACCCATAGCCACAAACATGCATCTGTTACCAGAATCCCACTCCTCTGGAAATTTTAAAATTTTACTAAGAATAGAGATTTCACAATCTGAGAATTCACATTCGACAACTCACCACCATAAATTCTTCATAAAATTTTCACCAATAATATCCATAAAATTTTCACTAATAATATCCATAAATCAACTATATACTCATTACTCGGATCAACAACTTATGACATAAATATTCTTAAATTAGCAAATTGATTAATTTTAATCTATTTTAAAATTTTACTAAGGTGTTATTTCAAGTTCTAGGCTAAACAAGATACTATCCAATAAAACATAATAAAAGCATTATTATTTTAATAATAATTCATTAAGGTATTACCAAACCACACATAGGCACAACTAAGACAAAACTCAACAATACTCCACAACACATGATGACCAACAAGGACCACATGTCACATCACGACATACGACTACAACAGAAGACTAGGACTGACCTAGCATAATAAACCTCATGTTATCTCCCATCACCAATACCCATTGGTGCAAGAGCCCGCTCAAACCGGCTATATCAGGTGGAGTCGAGGCTCGGTACCTACAGCGTGCATAAGAATAATAGGTTGTATACAATCAAATGCATATATATATCAGCACACACATAGACAGAGAATCACAGCATAGTAGGGTGCTCAAAGCGAGTAGTACTACACTGTCTCTGCTCTTGAAACAAGACCATAACCACTTTATTTGAATTCAGATATCAACAGATAGAATAAAACATGATATTATTAAACCATTACTACTCAAACTCATCATAACTGGAATAATACTAATGTCATCATGTCTAAGCTATATCAGTCGAACATAGTCCATCATGATCAAAACAACCATAAACTATAAACCTACAAATCCAAGTGTCTCAGAACTGTCAATAAGTAATGGGAACTAACATATATCTAAGATCAACAAAGAGCAAAGCAAGACTACCAACTATCACAAGCCAAAAATGAGGGGGCATTACAGTTCTAAATCAGATCATTGTGTTTATTATAAAACTGATGGTGATCATTTCCTGTTTATTGCATTATATGTTGATGATATGTTATTTATTGGTAAAGGGAAAGGTATGATTTCAAAACTGAAATTTCAACATGAAATACCTTGGTGCAACTAGACACATTCTTGGGATGGAAATTAGAAGAGATAGAGTGAATAGAAAGCTATGGCTTGGCCAAAGTAAGTATGTCAATTAAATTTTATAGAGGTTTAACATGTAGGACTGTAGACCATTGTGTGTTCCCTTTTTAGTTGGAATATAGTTATCTATTTTAGATTGTCCAACATCTCCACTAGAGATTGAAGAGATGAGCAAAGTGCCTTACTAGAGTGCAGTTGGAAGTTTGATGTATGCTATGGTTTATACTAGACCAAACACTGCCCAAGCAATGGGAGTTCTTTCCAAATATATGTCTAATCCTAGTAGAGTTCATTGGGATGCAGTTAAAAGAGTCTTCAGATATTTGTGCGATACCTCAGAGTATTCCTTGTGTTATCATAGTAATTTGACTGAAGACAATATTTCCCTTGATATTCATGGTTGTGTATTCAAATTGGGCAAGTGATATTGATAGTAGACGATCTACCAGTGGTTATGTGTTTACTCTATTTGGTGGTGTAATTAGTTGGATGAGTAAACGATGGGTTGTGGTTGCTTTTTCCACTATTGAAGATGAGTATATGGCAGCTACTCATGCTTGCAAAGAAGCCATTTGGCTTAAGAGACTATGTTCAGATATTAGAATAAAACAAGGTGTAGTGACAATTTATTGCGACAGTCAAAGTGTGATTTGTCTAGTTAAGAACCCAACATTTCATGCCAAGACCAAGCACATTGATGTACAGTATCATTTTGTTAAAGATATGGTCGAAGATGGCAAGGTGAAGCTGGTTAAGGTAGAGACTTTGATGAATGTTGTTGATTCTTTAACTAAGCCTGTGAGCACAAAAACGTTCAGATGGTGTTCAATAACTATGGGCCTTTTGGCCCCTAGCAATTAAGAGATGATGTTTACTCCCTCCTGTTGCTCTTGCAAGGTATTCGACAAGTGGGAGATTTGTTGGGAAAATGTGTCTGAACCTTGCAATTATATAAGGTTTATTGTTTAAAGGATATATATATATATTTATATATATTTCCTATTTACACCGATGGTGTAATATACAATGGAAGCATGGGGTGGAGTGGGATGCATGTTAACAAGAAATGTTAACAAAAACTATTGAATGCCTGACATACATTAAATTAATGATATATTGTAAATCTAGAATGTTCATTCTTAGGTTTTAGATTTGATGGTAGATATTTTGTTGGCTTGTCTTGCCTTAGAAGGCAACCCTATTTTATGAGGGCATTGTATTATAGTTGTGGTATCATGATGTATTATGAGATTCTAATAGTGGTCATGTTGTCTCTGGATCTCTAGTGGTGATACTCTTGTGAGAATCTTTCTCTGCAAGTATATTGTAATCTTTGTGATTTTTGAATAATATATTGGGTGGCTTTTGGAGTGTGGTGTTTTTCTCCCGAAAGGGTTTTCCCCACATAAATCACTGTGTTGTGGTATGCATGATATTTATGTTTAAGTTTTTGTAATTGTTAAAGATCTATAAAGTTTTGCATTATCCTCTTCTCAAGATTAGCGAAGGAAGTTGTTCCACTACCTTAGCTTCCTTGCAATTTGTAAAACATCTAACCTTTTTAATGTATGCATTTCCTTTTTTATTATTAATTATATATTAATTTATTTCAATGTTATTTTACTATTACAGTTTATTGCAAAAGTGAGTGATGTGGCACCTGTTAGGTCTCAAAAATGCAAGTTACTAATCCTAAGAGGATGCCAGGCTCTATATTTGGATTTGTAACGTTTTTGAACTAACTTGACGAAATCAAACTTTCAGGGTTTGATGATTTCCTACACTTTAGGTCCTGCTACACCTAGGTGGGTGAACCTTGAAATATTAAAGCAGTCTGAGTGTGGATGAATGGACTAACTAGGTCTATCTACAATGGCATAGGATGTAGGATAGATGACAAAGCTGACTAATTAATTCTATGTGTAATGTTTAATAAGTGATTGGCAGAAATTGTATAAGCAATATCAAAAGGTTTTAATTAATGAGTTGAGTGAGACCAGTGCCTTGTTGGGTAACAGAGTCAATTTGAAGGACTGAGAACAGTAGTTTCTAAATGGTAATAACTCTAGATATTTGGCACAGTTCTGGTTTATAGCTTGTATAAACGTGCAAATAAATGACTGACAGACTCTTCTTGATAATCCAACCAAATAAAATCAGAGATCTTATAATTCACCAGAAGGTACTTTAATCCTTACTTGAAGGAGCCAAATGAAATGAAAAGACAAGATTACAGATAATATTTTACTGGAGACAGTGTGTCAATCCTAATTATATGGCTCTACTTAGTAATCCCAACTTACTACTTCCAGGTTACTGTGAATAAATCAGAAGGGTTTAATTCCTTAGGATGGATACCAACCGAATTGATCACACAGATACAGCAAATGTGTATTGACAGATTAAATATATACTTGATAGTTTAATCTGAATAACAGGGAAATGCAAAAATGGAGACAGCCACACAATTGAATAATTTCAACAAATAACTGATACCCAAATGGAAATACTGAATCAGAGAACTTCAAATTTCTTCTTTAAAATAAAATATGCAACATGATCATTCTGGAATATTATGTATATGTATATCTAAAAATCTTCTACTGCCGATGATGTTTCAGCATAGATTGTTTGAACTTATATAGATATCTTCAAGAAGAGATACAACTCTTCAATAAGTCTCTTGGGATTTTAACAAACAATAATTACATAATCTTAATTAGGCTCTATTTAGCCATAAATAGACTTTTGTTAGATGATCCAAGTACTCCTGCGCACGGTGAGAATCAGTAAGCTCGACTGCACTCCTGGTGATTATATCGAGGGTGACCATTTCCTCCAGTTGCTTGCAAACTTCTGTAGATACAGAGGCTTTATCTTTTAGAGCTCCTGTGGCTTTGTGCAATATAACTTGACAATCCACAGTCCACTCTTCTTTGCTCTTTACCTCTCCATTATCTTTGAATATCCTGGGCACCCCTGCGTCTGATGCATCAGTCCCTTCCTTAGCATCAGCTTTGAGTTTATCATAATAATTCTGGTGCCTTTTGAGTAATACTCTTGCATCAGAGACATCTGTGCTATCAGGGGTACCTCTGTTTTGCAACTCGATCACCTTTTCTTGTATCCTCTGATCAAGCCTCTCATGTTCTTTGACTGCTTTATGATTTTCCGAGTAGTTATCCCAAAACTGGTTTAACCACCGTACCATGTTTGCATACCTGCTCTGCAGTATTGTAACAAATGCATCTATTTGAATTTGTTTGGCTTGATCATGGGATATCTCTTGACTACTTTGTGAGCTTTCACCTTGAGTTATTCTCTTCGTAGATTGCCCAAAGGTGCTCTTAACAGCATCCTTCAAGTAGTCATTCTCCTTTGTTAATCTTTCACAATTCAGCTTATAGGCATCCCTTTCCTTGATTAACATCTGAGCTTGTGCTTTATTCAATTTTGCAACATTGATACCAATGTCTGCAGTAATTATGGGGTCAGTCTCACCTGCTCTAAAAGTCATAACATGGCCAAAAGTTTTCTCAGTGTCTATTATGGCCGTCTTCTTATGGGGAGGATACAATGCCCATATCATTAAAGAATTTTCATCATTATTGTATCTTGTTCCCATATAGACTTCATTAACTCCTTCTGGAGTAAGCTTATACTTATCATCAGCATTATTCAAAAAACTATCAAAAACCAGAGCAGAATTTAGATCTAAGCCGGGAAAAATCATAACCCCCGCATCTTTAAGCAGCTGTCTGCCTCTGCTTGGTGTCATGTCCTGCATTTCCTTGTCCACTGTCTCCTTTAACATCTCCAATAACTGTTTTTCATTGTCAGCAGAAACATTATCTACTGACTCTCTAATTTCCTTTCCCTTGTATTTATACAGGAATGATTTAAATTCCTTTGAATGAATGAATGTATCATCTGACACAAAAGAATCATAAGCTTTTTGGCGTGGATCTTCATCAGCAGATCCCTCCTCATCATGTATCACAACTGGAGGCTGATATTGTTGCATTTTTCTTTTAGACATTTCTGTTGTCTTATCTTGTGGCTGTTCAGTCAATTCTTCCTCTTCAGAGGATACCACTTCAACTTCTGCCAACTGCTTTTTCTTTTCATTCAAATCTCTGTTATATTTCTCCACTACCAAATCGACTTCAGCCTCTTCCAAATTTCTAATGACATCATCATGTGGATAATGTATGTGCATGTATCCACTGAGATTTTGTTTTCTTCTTGCATAGTCAATGAAACCCTCAGGGTCAAACCCTTTCCTCACCTCAGCAGTCACCATGTTATAATGCATTAGTTTATCCAAAATGAGATTATACCCTTCTTTTGAAACCACAGTAAAATCTCCAAAACACAAAGTACTAGGCATGAATGATTGTTTATCATGCGAACTTAGATGCATGACATTGGAACAATGCATTTGCCTAATTATTTCCAGATATGCAATCCTGTCAGGGACAGTTTTAGGCAATATAAAGGGAGCATCCTCAAAACCATACACTCTGATCATAGTAGCGTCCTCAAAACAATACCAGTCTCCCCAATTATGAGTGACAGCAGGGGGGCCACCAAAATCTTTTGGCCTGAGGAATCTTTTTATTTCATCTGAAATTGAATATTCACAGGGGTGGTTGAAATACCTATACAGCACTTTAACACAATGCTCCTCAAATTGAGCATAGCTGGAGTTAGCATACCTGCTATCCCAGATTCTGGTCCACATTTGTACAGGTATCTTCTCCCCTTTCTTACCTGTAGCAACAACTTGAAGCTCATTTGGCCACAATCCTACTTCCTGGCCGTAGTATAAGACCATATGCATGAGCATCGAGTAATGCTCAAAAGAGCATGCTGGAGCATTGTTTTTCATTGCAGATAGACCAGAGTCTATTCTAGTAGCAACATAGGAGGCATAATCAAACTGTCTGGCATTGTGACATTGAATATCAGAGGTTATGACCATTAGAGGAATAGCCATGAACTCAGGGACCTCTGAGCCAAGGACTTGGCCTACAGAATAGTAAGTATATTGAATGTATGGTTCAAAAATGGATACATGAAAGGGAGGGCCATCATTCTCAGTCAAGGGTATCACTTCTCCTTCAATCCTGGGTCTATGAATGGGTAACCTCCATCCATTGTAGGTTGTATCCATTCTCCAGTATTCTTTATCCAAATCTTCATAAACAACAGGGACAGTGCACAAATCATCCAAATCATACACCTCACAAATAGCATTTTTTGATAGGTGTATAATTGGTTCTCCCTGAGGGTTGCAGATAGCTTTCAGGCCTGAATTGTAATGCCTGGCTAATAGTTGCAGGAGTTCTACATTCAAGAATACATTAGGTACAACCAGTTTGCCTAAATTCATGTGCCATGGGTTTGACACAGGGGCATTTCTAAATCTTCTGTTGTAATGAAACCTGAAGAGTTCATATCCCCTAATTGGGGTCCAAATATCTCCCAGGCGCTTATGTTTGTCTTCTAATTTTTCTACTTCTGCCCTGAGTTGGGCAGACCTCCTGGCCTTGGGAGCTGACCCAGGCAACTGATCAATCAAGTCCTGATTTAGTTTCCTGTCTTTCACTTTTTCTTCAGGGGTTTGATCAATTTTTTGCTTCTTTGGTTTACTGGTTTCTCCTTGTGATTTTCTTCCTTTTCCTTTCCCCGAAGTTTCCATTTTTTTGAAAAATTTGGCAGGAAATTCAAATACAGGTAATATAGTGGTTTGTGTATGTGTACCTGTCGCTCGATGACTGGAATTGGAAACCTTTGCTTTTGCCCTGAGAATTCTTCTGTATTCTGCTCTCGGACGGTTTTTTTGCAATTATAATGATCGTATGAACTTTGTAGCCGTTTTGTATTAATTATCTGATCAATTCAATGTTCATCGCTGTGAAGTGTCACATCGCCATAACTCTTCATATCGGCGTGCCTTTTGAAATGTCTGGACGACCTCAACCCTTTTTTATGGCGCGGACGGTCAATCGGCGTAACCCCTCAATTGTATCCCCGATGCCATGTAGTATCATATTTCAAGTGGGTGTGACCATCGGCATGATTTCCTTCATCGCCAAGGGTTTTAGATCTTTCCGCGATATGGCAAGTCCCACCGATATACTTTGCTTATCGGGAAGATTGAGACCATCGGGATACTAAAATTATGTCTCCCCGATCTTTATTGTCTTACCGATAGTCTGTTTATGTATGAACTTTTATCTTTATCGGAATGACATTCTCTATCGGGATAGCTTTCTCAAGATACCCCGATCGAAATCATCTCCCCGATGCCCTTTATCACATCCTTCATCGGGCAAAGCTTAGTAAAGTGTCACCGATATCTTTTGATCGCCGTGACTTATGAATCGGCAAGACTTGCTTCTTTTGTTCCGATATGTCAAGCTATCCCGATGAAGATGCATCGCTGTGAGTCTTGCCGATAACTTTCTTATCGCCAGGACTTTTGATCGTCGGAGACTTACTTGTTTTCTATTCCGATGGTTCATTTCTCACCGATGACTATTGCTTTGTTACCCTCGCATGCTGTTCGGTGAAACTCTTGCCGAAAGTGCTTCATCGGTATGATATATATCGTCGGGGCAACTTCTAAAAGATCATCCGATAGATATTTGTCATACCGATCGGCATGACCACTTGCCTTTCTTGCCGATGTAAAGTCATCGGTGTTGCTTACTCCATCGGTGAGCTCCATGATTCTTCTTCCGATCTCTATTTTCACGCCGATGGTTGTTTTCAAACAATTCGCTGTGTATCGGTGTAAGCCACACGACCTTATGCCGATGGATTGATTTTGATGATTTTTGACACTGTTCATCCCTAGACATTTTATGAGATACAAAAATTTTATATTGTGGTCCTTTTGGGATATTCCTTTAGGGTTTATTCAAATATGATGGAATAAGGGAATAGTAAAATTTTGAAAATTTTACTGTGCTAACAGCACCTTTGCCATCATGCTTCAGTAGGACACCTGATTGTCTTAAGAGACAATCATTTGTAAAATGACTCTCTGAATGATAAGAAAGAGTTGAGGTGATTGAGTTGAATTTTTCTAAATAATTGATAGTATAGTGAGGTCTTATATTTGATTGTAGTGATTTAGATGTATGTTAATAAATGAAAGTTTTAAATTGTAGTAGATAAGATCCTATTTACTAGTCTAACTTATTTATATTTACCATTGAACTAATTAATCAAATTTGTGGTTTGACTTGTTAATGCAGTCAACTTTGCATCCATTAACTACTAGACATCATGGCAAGAAGAGGACACTTTTTGAGAATCCATCACAGGTTCAGGATTCACCAGAGACATAGGGTCAAGTGGTCCTTTAGTATTTGATGTAGCTATTCAGCATGTAGATTGTATATAGGTTTTGAGATGGCATATGCCACATTTTGTAAAAAATGTTTTAAGTTGGCATATTTGCCAAATTTTTGTATATGTCTACCATTATGGACTAGATTTTAATATATATACACCTTGATATACAATATAATTTAAATTCCTTATGTGCATGTATTCCTACTTTGAAACTTAAAATTTGAATGTATAATTACTTTACAATAGTTGAGTTATGATCAATAACATGTTATAGATTGATTTCTTGTTATATATGATTATTTTTCTTGGTAGAAAGATGATATTTTGTTTCCTACCTCAATACATTACTTGATCTTAATTGCCACATGATTGTAGTTTTAGTTAGCTATAGGATATTCTTATAATGACATGTGACCTTTTTTCCTTCAAACAATAATGCATTGTCCAAACACCATTAAGAAGACCTTCTTGTTGTTTTCGTACTAATGACTATCTTATTACTAGCATAAAACCAAAGATTTGTACATAAGTAGATGTTACATGAGTTACTATATATTTCTATAGGAATACCCTAATTAGCAATAATTAATAAAAAATAAGCATAATTGCAATCATATGAAATCTATATTTAACATTTCATTTTAATTTATGCTAAATTAGTACATACTTGTTCAAAAAAAATTTATGATAAATTATTACATGGATGCTTAGTGTTAGTTAACATTTTTTGTACTGGACTCTTTTTGTATACATCTCATAATAATCATGATATTGAAACTACTAGATTTGATATAGAAACTACTAGATTTGATATGATAATAATTGATAGTTTCTCATCTTACATGTTAAACATTAAAGATACATGTTAAAAATCACAAAACTTATATTTTTTTCATTAAATAAAATATATTTATTTTTGTATTAATGAGCAAAGACATCTTTGTGTGTTTACCCATTTCGTTATCTAGTTTATGCAAAGAAATGTCATCCACAACCCAGATACAATAGTCATTGCATTTGGAAATGTAAATAGGTGTATGTATCTTAAATGGAAGTCTGTTTCAATATCATATCCTCATTTCATAGTATGTAGGTCTAGCATACCCTCATCTCACCTTCTATATGGGTTATGGAAAGAGTGGAATGAGGTAGAGAGGAAGATAGAGAGACATAGGGGGAGAGAAACGTTTGATATGATTTGCATATCCTCATTTCACCTTCTATATGGTATCCATGCTTTGCATATCCTCAATTCATAGTTCCACATGTTTGAAATGATTCACTTATCCTCATTTCACCTTCTATATGTTTGACATTATTTGCTTACCCTCATTTCACCTTCTATATGTTTAATATGATTTTCCTATCATCATTTCATCATATATAGGTCTAGTATACCCTCATTTTACCTTCTATATGGGTTATGAAAAGAGCAGAATGAAGTAGAGAGGAAGAGAGAGAGACATATTTGGCAAGATTTTCATATCCTCATTTCACCTTCTATATGGTCTACATACTTTGCATATCCTCATTTTTCTCGTGTCTACATGTTTGACATGATTTGCTTATCCTCATTTCATTTTCTTTATGTGTAACATCCTCATTTCACCTTCTATATGTATAATATATCCTCATTTCACCTTCTATATGTTTGACATTGTATGTTTAGTTAGGAAGAGATTGAGAGGTCCAAATGATATGTTTGACATTATATCGTCATTTCACCTTCTATGTTTCACATTATTCACTTACCCTCATTTCACCTTCTATGTTTCACATTATTTTATTACCCTCATTTCACCTTCTATATGTTTAACATGATTTTCCTATCATCATTTCATTGCCTACAGGTCTAGTATACCCTCATTTCACGTTCTATATGGGTTATGGAAAGAGAAGAATGAGGTAGAGAGGAAGAGAGAGACATAGAGAGAGAGAGACATTTGTCAGTAGTGTAGTGTCTACTTCGAATAGCCTGCAATTCCACATGGCCAAAAATTTTGAGTTGGGAATGAGTTGTGGCCTCGGTGTGTTCCAATTTTTGTGGGGGAGTGAACTTTTTTCCCTTATAGATGATGAAGATGACTACATGGTAGGTTCGGTTGAAAGCGTGGCTTATGCCATGCTCGATGATGACGATGTTGACAAAAATTATGAATAAAATGTGGGTTTCGGCGCCTGTGCTAAGAACAAAGTATTTGCTCAACAACCTACTTTTAAGGTCTGGGTTTAAAGCCTTTGTGTGAGGTTTAAGAAAATTTGGGAGTAATGATGATATTAAATTTTTCTATTGTCTATAGGTCTAGTATATCCTCATTTCACCTTCTATACAGGTTATGGAAAGAGCAGAATGAGGTAGAGAGGAAGACAGACCTAGGGAATGAGATACATTTAGCATGATTTGCATTTAAACCTAACTGACAGTGTTGACAGGTCAGAGTGGGTGGGTTTATGCTAGTGGAGGCTATGTTTCATTAACTAGGTGTCCCAATTGAGTTAGGCTACATTGTACCAGCAAAGTATCTAAAGAGACCTAAGAGTAAAAAACTACCAAACTTTGATGGAGTCAGAATTCATGGCACCTAGGAATGATTTGTTTGGGCCTAAAGCTAGATGTTAGGTCCCTCCACAATAACCTCTCTCAATTTTGACGCCTAAAGCTAGATGTTAGGTCCCTCCACAATAACCTCTCTCAATTTTGACCAACTCAACATCATTTGACCATGCCAATGATGGATGCATTCTTGCAAAATGCCTCAGTGGCATTTAGTGTAAAGGTGCCAAGAGCCATATTTTATATTATTCACCATATGGGACCTAACTGATAACACCAACAGGTTAGGGTGGGTTGGTTTATGCTAGTGAAGGTCCTATTTCATTCCCCAGGTGTCCCAATTGAGTTGAGCTACATTGTACCGACAAAGTCTCTTAAGAGACCTAAGAGCAAAAAACTACAAAAAATTGATGGAGTAGTTTTCAAACTTTGTGGCACCTACAAATGATCTATTTGAACCTATAGATAGATTTCAAGTCCCTCCACAGTAACCTCTCTCAATTTTGACCAACTCAATATCATTTGACCGTGCCAATAATGGATGCATTCTTACAAAATCCCTTAGTGGCATTTAGTGTAAATGTGCCAAGAGTCATATTTTGCATTCTTCACCTTGTGGGACCTAACTATAGCACCAACAGGTCAAGGTAGGTTTTTTTATGCTAGACAAGGCAATGTTTCATTCCCCAACTGTCCCAATCGAATCAGGATACACTATACCGACAAAGTCTCTTAAGAGACCTAAGAGCAAAAAATTGTAGAACTTTGACGGAGTAGTTATCGGACTTAGTGGCACCTATGAATGATCTATTTGGACCTACAACTGGATGGCAAGTCCCTCTATAGTAACCTCTCTTGGTTTTGACCAACTCAACATCATTTGACCGTGCCAACAGTGGATACATTCTTGCAAAATGCCTGAGTGGCATTTAGTGTAAAGGTGTCAAGAGCCATATTTTGTATTCTTCACCCTATCGGACCTAACTAACAACTCTGACAGGTCATGGTGGGTTTTTTTATGCTAATGGAAGCCATGTTTCATTCTCCAGGTGTCCCAATCGAATCGAGCTACATTGTACCACCAAAGTCTCTTAAGTGACCTAAGAGCAAAAAATTTCCAAACTTTGACAAAGTAGTTCTTGAACTTCATGGCACCTATGAATGATTTGTTTAGACCTACATCTAGATTTTAGGTCCCTTCACAGTAACCTCTCTCATTTTTTACCAACTCAACATTGTTTGACCATGCCAACAGTGGATGCATTCTTGCAAAATGCCTTAATAGCATTTAGTGTAAAGGTGCCAGAGCCATATTTTGCATTCTTCACCCTATGGGACCTAACTAACAACATTGATAGGTTAGGGTGGGTTGGTTTATGCTATTGGAGGCCATGTTTCATTCCCCAAGTGTCCTAATCGAATCGAGCTACACTATACCTGTAAAGTCTCTTAAGAGACCTAAGAGCAAAAAATTGCCAAACTTTGACGGAGTAGTTCTTGGACTTCGTGGCACCTACGAATGATCATTCGGACCTACAATTAGATTTTAGGTCCCTCCATAGTAATCTTTCTTTCTTTGACCAAATCAACATCATTTGACCATGCCAACAGTGAATGCATTCTTGCAAAATGCCTTAGTGGCATTTAGTGTAAAGGTGCCAAGAGCCATATTTTGTGTTCTTCACCTTGTGAGACCTACCTGATAGCACCAACCTGTTATGGTGGGTTGGTGTATGATAGAGGAGGCATCTAGGAATGGCGCATTTGTGCATTGTGCATATAGTTGGATGTTGGGTTTATTGATAACACAACAATGGTGTAGGTAGAGTACAATAACTCAATCCAATCCATTCAATGGATCCAAGGGCTTATTTAATGGTTTCGAGTATGATTCAATTTGGTTTTCTCAAGTTTTTCACTAAACTCCCATGACAAAGGCCTCAATTGAAGCCTAGGGTTTAGTTGCCAAGGGAAACTCACTAAACCCTAGGGAGGGTTATTGCTTTAATGATATATCTTTTTTTCCTTGAGTGTTTTAATCAATGCTTACATTATGGTTCGATGATATTACCTATGGTTGCTACGGTTCTTATTTTTGATAATACATCATGGGCTTGCCTTTGTCTAATGAATCCATGAAGGTATCCTATTGAGTTAGTCATTAGAACATCAAGGAAATGATTGTGAGGATATCATGAGGGTGTCGTGAGTGGAGGGTAACCTTGTTGAGCATCCAAAATCCTCATTATCCCTGTCAAAAGCATGAAAAACTGTGGCAGTCCTAAGACTGTAACAACAACAAGAAGATGTATTTTTCATAAGAAAAGACCCTAGTTTTCATAGGTGGAGACCTGTGATACCTTCCCATGCATTTAATGCAACATTTGAATAAGAAAGGAGTTGCAAAAGTTTAAATAGTTTCAATGATTTTAAGAGGTTTTGGGACTGATTTTAAGAGTTTTTGGGACATAAACATCATATAGAAAATTTCACGTGGTATGAGTAATCATACTAGTTTATTGTCAAATTATTCATGATATCAAATCACTACATATATAAACTAATAAAGGATCAAAACTCCCATATATGCATTAATATTGTCTTGCTACAACTAGGTCATTCCTACAAGTATCATGTCTAAGATATTAACATAAAACCCTTTTATTTTCTTGCAATCAAAACAAAATATTAACATAAAACCCCCACCATCAAATTTAGCATAAAACATAATGAAAAAACACACCTCAAAGAGTGTGCTACTAAAATCACATGAAATGGTTATCAATTCTTAGCACCAAATGTGAAGAAACACTATGAGGATTTGTAAGATGGAACCCTTGTCATTAAAACTCATAGTAAGATGATGATATTATGGTCATAATCTCCTAATAGGATATGACAAAGCCAGTTAAAAATTTGAAATGTAAAAAATATACAAGATGTCCTCAAAATGTCTCCACGATGAAAGCTAAATGCTTTAACCACGGATCTCAATCCTTTGAAAACAATAGCTTCATTTTCCAAAACACCTACATTTATAAGTTAAAATTTTGTTAAGCAAAGTAAACACCATCAACTACAACTAACTTAATATTTGTTATAAGAAGTTTGATTAAAGATTAAGAAACACTAAGGTTAGAATTCTATCTTATGTCACCTTAGGAATTATATAAAATGTCTCAGAAATGAAAGCTAAATTCTTTAACCACTAATATTATTCCCTTGAATGTACAATCGCTCTATTCTTCAAAACACCTACATTTATTTATTAAAATTTGTCAAGAAAAATAAACTTTAACCTACTTTTAACTCAGCAATGGTGGATGTATTTCCATCATAACCTTGAGTCATACTCATAACATAGTCATGGTCTATGTAGAATACACAAAATGTTGTTTCCAACCGTATAAGTAGATATAAGTACTCCAACCTTGTGTGAAATACACCTACATTTATAAGTTAAAAATTGTTAAGCAAAGTAAACACCATCAACTGCAACTAACTTAAAATAATTTGTTATAAGAAGTTTGATGAAAGATTAAGAAACACTAAGTTTAGAATTCTATCTTATATGTCACCTTAGGAATTATATCGAATGTCTCCAAAATGAAAGCTAAATGATTTAACCACTAATCTCAGTCCCTTGAATACAATAGCTCTATTCTCCAAAACACTTGCATTTATATATTAAAATTTATCAAGAAAAATAAACTTTAAAATATATATACAATAGGGTATGGTTGCAATGGTCTCATATATTATTGTATTTCTTTGTAATTGTCCTATTAAGGACCTCTAAGGAATATACCCTCCTAGGTTTATTAGAGTCTAAAGAAGAAGAATAGCCTACCCTCTCTTATTTAATTGGTCTCGTGACTCACATCAATGATCATGCAGCATCATGTATGCACTATCCTAAGCTCACTTTGGTCCCACATCATGTCACCTTAGTTACTTTGTAGCCAATGGCATAACATTCCACTAAGATCAATGATATCATCCCTTTGGATGTGGACTCATTTTTACTTTTGAGCTCATCATCTGGTTCTTGTACCTCCCCATGTTGTAAGATGATATAATGGTTTAGGTTTAATTCTTCAACCATTAGATCATTTCCAATCTAGAGTCTATGCATCTGTAACTCTTTTGAGCTCCAACACCACT
Organism: Cunninghamia lanceolata; assembly: GCA_027924645.1. Lineage (NCBI taxonomy): Eukaryota > Viridiplantae > Streptophyta > Pinopsida > Cupressales > Cupressaceae > Cunninghamia > Cunninghamia lanceolata. The sequence goes on from BSBN01000614.1 coordinate 2,941,859, forward strand.
ACATGTGTAGGCCATTGATTTCCCCTATTATGATCTCTCATCATGTGCTTTCCACAACTCTCTCTTGATGCATAATGACTTATCCCTTTGGGAACACACCCACTAATCATCCTACCATCTCACCTTTTGTGGGCCATGTTGTGGTGTCATCCTCCCTTTGATCTCATTACAACATCATCCTTCTACATATGCATACAACACTAGATAATGCTTTCATAAATAGCTTAAACATTGGCAGCAGGGAATTATCACATACAAATGTTCACTATCAAATCACCCTTCAATTTTATGATGTACACATTATTGAGGACTATCATGTAGAGGGTCATATGTAACAATCATATGAGATTTAAAAGTAACCTTTAGAATAATTCATCAGTATAATTGAGCATCTAGGACATTCAACTATTATACCAACACATGTTGGTTATGATAAATAATCTCATTACAAGGGGCCATAAGATGGACATAATAGTACATAAGGGTGATGTTAGGGACTCTTTCAAACCATAATTAGTCTTAAACCTACTCTTAAATGTCTCAAACTAAAAAATAATCTCTCTTTAATTTAGAAATTGGTATGTGCAAAATGCTAGAAAGCAAAATATTAAGAAAATGTGGACATCAAAATATTTTTCAACACAAATGCACACTAAAAATTGTACCTCGCATCTATGATGTCATGGTAGATAACCTCATTCACAGTCTTGTATAGTCAAAAGCATTCATTATAATTAAAGAAACAAGATTTTTAATGGAACAATTCTAAAAAATAGAAAAAACAAGAACACTAAGATACAAATTGTCATACATGTCCCATCTGTAAGCTTACATGCTAGTCAAGCATACCTGAGGGGTCATCTCTTACCTTTAGAGTATCCATATTGCTTCATGATCAGCGTTACTAACTGTACATAATTGTTTTGTTTTTGGTTTTTCATGATGCTTTAGTAACTTAACATTTGTTGCTACAACTAGGTGCAGATACATAAATATGGTTTTGTGCTTCTCAAAGTCTTCAAATGTAGGTATGCCATTATTTCTAATCATATATGTTCACAACCAAGTCCCAGAAATAACAACTGATCCTGTAGGATATGTGAACCCATCATCATCTATCATAGCTTGTGTTAGCTTTTGTTTTCCCTGTACACATTGTGCCAACTAATAGTTTGATCTCTCTTCATTTCCATGTGGTGCAACAATTGCATAAACGTGGCTTGGTTGTACAAGGTCTAAAATATGTTCATAGTCAAATGAGCTCTCCATGTCATTGAGTAAAGATGAATGACCTTGAGATAAAGGGGTTAAATATCGTGGAATCCATGCATCTACCCGCTCACTTGACTCACAATTATCCCAATCACAATTATTACAACTCTGACAAAAATAAACTAATTCCATGTCCAAATAGTCCATGCACTTGCATCTGAGCTTCAAAATGAATTCATCTTTGACGATTCATTGATTCTCTGATAATCTAATTTCTCTCTTGCTAACCCCTCATCAACCAACCAAAAGAACTTGTGCACTTCTGAATCAAGAGCCAATCCTTGTGACATTTCATAGTTACACCACTTAACAATAGAATCTGCATCATTGGATATAGCACCACCTCTAATCTTTTGTTGTTCTTTAAATAGATCTCTCTTCACGCATGCACCCACTCCATCATGTTCCCCTTTTCCATGCCCATCTTCAAAAAAAATCAAATATGAGGTATACCCTTCTCTGCATGCGTTCTGCTCAACCAATAGAACATACGAGTATTCTTGGATTGAACAATGTAGTTATCTAACCAAATGAGATTTTGATCCATTCTAATATCCTTTTTTTGCAAGAACCCATAAAATTGTTGAAAATAATATTGTACATACTTTGATGAATGAGATCGATCATCACTCATGTAAAAATGGTATTCTCTAACAATCTTCTTGTTCTCTTCTATACTCTCAGAGGCATTTCTTTATGTAATGTGAACAAAAATAGAAATTTGAATAGAATTGTAGTATTGGGATTGCACTTCATTTTATGGTTGCAATGTGTACTTTTCTGCAAAATTGACTACAAAGACAATAGTTCTAATTGGGAAAAAGTCTTTACACATCCTGAACTGTTGATCTAACCATCGAGACATGTGGTTGTGTCTAGCATACTTGTAAAAAAGCTTTTTCTTAATAGCAGCAATAAAATCACCAATACTTACTTCTCTTGCAATCAACTCGTATCTAGAACCTTCACCTCCACATTTCAAATTGTATTTCATTGTCTCATATCTCTTTTTCTCAACCATTTGCTTTCGAAAATCATGCTCACTGCCCTCATGAATACATGATATAAACTTTGATAACCCACTACATTGTAAACATTTTTCATTTAAACAATCATTCTTGTATAAAATGTAAACATCATCTCTAATACATAAAAATAAATCCAATAAGTCCCTAGATGACTTTGGTAGTTGAATTTCACCACACTCCTATAACATTCCATTAGTGTACAAAGTAGAACTAATATTGCACAATAATTCATGATACATAGAAAACTCTACATGGTATTTACAACATGTATTACAAATTTTAAGAGGCACACAATAAAATGGCTTACAAGATTCAAATGCTCTTTGTGAGATTGTCATACCTAGGTGTGTTTTACAAAATTGTTTGTACAATGTTATTTGGCTACATTCCAAGTAATGTTTAGGATGTGGTGTGCGATCTTTATCACTAATTCTTAACTTTAAAACATATTTTACATTGGGTGATACCCTAGAGTTAGTGTGCCAAAATCATTCAATTTCATCCTTTGTTCTATTGATTAGCTTCTTATCAACTCGTGGAAGCCTACCATTGAAAGCCCAAGTATCATTTCTAAGAGGACTATCTAGTCTTGATCTTAATGCTAGTGCTTTTGACAATTTTTTACAATTCAAGCTTAAGTCAACACAAATTTGCCTCATTAATCGAGCCTTTCTTAATTGCTTTCTCACTATTGAGATTTCTATTACTCTACGACCAGCTCTTTTATCTTTCTCCTTACTAGTCTTTCCAATAGAATTGAGTGCATTGAAAAGGCTTCTAACAATAATTTTATTCCGATTGGACACTTTGTTTACCCAAGTCTTTAATTTATTTAGTAAAGGTCTCATTTTGTACATCTTTAGTAATTGCATGAAAAGTTGGCATTGTTCAAATGTTTTATTCCCAAACTATTCATTGAAATTTTTTGAAGCCCACAACCGAACCATTCGTGACGACCTCTTGCCTTCAAGTTTTTCCATTATGTTCTCATCAATTTCAAGTAACCATTTTGGGGTTCTTAGATGTTTTACAATTTCATCACACAAGCATTCTCTTCTTGATAAACGTCCTCTCCTCTTATGTAATTTGGAGATACATTGATTTTCATTATTTCATCCATGTTATCAACCTCATCAATGTTAACAAAAATTGGATTATGGAGTGCAAATTCAACATCATGAGGTTTATATTGAAAATCTTCAAGCAAATGTCTATGTTTTTCTTCTTCTGTGTCCATGATATTGCTCTTTTCAATAGGTGTTTCATAACATTTTGCAAAATTGTCATTTGCAATATCACGGTCAATTTCAATCATATCTAACATTTCATTATATTCAACATTAACACCTTCAATTTGCATGTCATTAGATGGTAAAGAAGAACCTTCACCTTGATGAGCATCCACCAAACATGGTCTTCCAATCCTCTTCCTTGCTCTATCATTTTCCCTAATTGCTTCAATTTCCTCCAATGTAACTTTCCTCCTCCTTTTTGCTTTACGATGACTATTACTCCTCATTAGGGGAACAAAAATATCACCCTAATGATTGAAACAAGCAAATTTTGTGTCCAAAAGTGTATTAAAATGTTTTTTGACTGTAACATACAAAGATCACGGGTTTCTCGATAGCAGAGGGTTTGTGGGCATCGTTGTCAAGCCCAAAAATATTCTTTTTGCCTCTTTTTGGCATTTAGGTAATGGATATTCATTCTCAAAATGGATATCCATTCCCAAAACAGATATTGTTACCTAAAACCCAATTCTTTGGGCAACAGATTGTTGATGGTGGTTTTAGCACACAACAATGTAGATGAAATATAAGGTATCTCACCTCTCTTGAAAAGGTATCCTATCTTAGATAAGACTACCCCAAGGTTTATATGGCTAGGTCTTAGTTTGTAGGAATAACTTCAGTGGGATGTATCAGTTGTACCAACTAAGTGGACTTACATGTAATGATAGGGTTTGATGAAACTATGATAGCAAAGTGTGTAAAACCCTATGATACTTTCAACAGATTAATAATGCAGATGCTGCTTGAAACCTAATTCTAACAAATCTTGATTAAATAAAATGCCAAAGGTAAAGGGTTGAGAGGAAATGTGAAATCCTAAGTGATAATCATAATGAAGGAAATGTTGTTGATAGACAAATGCTTTCAATAAACCACTTTCCACTTTACTAGGCTGTAGAAGCCACAATTTTGTAGAAAATGATGCAATCACCAAAGGAATCTTAAGATTTTACAATCACATTAATTCATTAAATACCCTAACAATGGTGTAATTTAACTCATGAAATGCAACTGAACTGAATTCAATAGAAGGGCCCAGGCTAACTATGCACAGTAACTTACAATCAGCAAGCACCAATAGTATGGACCAAAGCACTCATTAGATATCTTCAACATTGTAATAGCACATTTAATTAATCTCATATTCAAAGTGAACCATGAAAAATAGACAACACAATATGCAAATTCCTAGTAACCTACAAAGCTTGCTTTGTATTAATCAAAATTTTGGCATAGTCTCAACAATTCACTATCAAGAGTTTGTTAAAAATGAGAGAAAGTGATCACCCTTTGATAGAGGAGGCACCATACCAAGTTTTTCATGGATAGTGGAGATTAATTTCAACACCAAGGGTCTAGATTTATGTCACATTTAATGAAGTACAACACTTTGTTACATTTTGGATTTACATTTGTCTTGACAGAAAAAGATAAAATACAGCCTTGAAATACACTAAATTTGGACAAAATGAATACCCATTTGGTTGTATAGGAGGAAGAGCTAATTTCCAAGGCAAAAGGAAGTCAAAGGAGAGTCATATGGCATGTGAAAACAAGTGTTTATGCAATACGATGGGATTTTATGTGCTGACTGGATCATCTTGTTGCATGTCACTTTCGAGTTGTCTAGTGAGTCAAGTGACTTTTCCAATGTGTTGACTAGTTAAGAGGAGTATGTGGCACATTTTTAAAGAAGGTATGTCCAACTGGATGCTTGCTGGATCAATCATTGTATGATTGGATGACTAGAAAAACTGTGAACATGTCCTGGACATTGGATTGGATTTGCAAGAATAACAATGAAATTGGATTGATCTCCTATGTCTTTTAGCTATTGTAGCTTATCCCCATCATCTTGGACATCATACGGACTTTCTCTTGCAAGTGCAGCATCAACTTGGTTGATAAAATGATAATTCTACATATTTAGGACAACAATGTATTTCTGGGTTTTCATCCTCTATGGTGGCTCCAACAAGCTCCTTTGTCATCTTAGACCTACAATTCACAAAGTCAAGCATCAATTTCATCATAATAACTCATTTTCCATCAATTTACATCAAAATATATCCATTTTTAGTCATGGATCACTCAAGATCAACTCATTGTCAATGTTACTTCCTTATGACCATCTTCACAAATCCAGTGATTTTCACATGATTTTCTATGTTCTTCACCATTTTCAAGTACCTATTTGGCCAATATATTGATCTTGAAGGTTTTTGTGGCCCTTAGGATCCATTTGGATACTTTTATTTTGCATTTTAGCCCTTTTTTTGCAAAAAGCGAGATTTTTGGGGGTCACTGGATATTCAGGTGTAGTGACATTCATTGATGCAAAACGTGCCCAAAATCCACACAAACATGGTGAAAATGTTCATCATGATATAATAGATTGATATACAATTCAGATTCATCAATAAAATCATGTTTGTACCCCTAAAAAATGAGTTTTTAGGCCAAATTATCAAAAAGCAGACTTTTTAGGCCTCACTGGATATATCCAGTGAAGGTTGATTTTAGCACTAGCCTTCAAAATGCATTTAGCGGGGATTTCACCCATCACAGGATAATTGGGGATTTTTCTCATGACCAGATATATCCTGTGAAGACCATTATTAGCGCTAACTCCTGTGAGGCTTGATTTCAACGCAAAATGCTCCCAGCAGGAATTTCTTCGACCACCGGATGGCAGAGATTTTCATGCCAACTAGATATGTCTTGTCGGGTCACATTTTAGCACAAATCTAATGTGATGTATTTCTAGCGCTAGTGAAAGGATCTTCAGTGGAGGATTTTAGCACAAGCAGATTTGCAGAGAATTCAGGATGTACTGGATATATTCGGTTGGGACTGCTTTTAGGACAAATCCTCTGAAGCATTATTTTAGCGCTAACTGCGTAAAAGGACTTTGGTGGGGTTTTTAAGGTCAATAGGATATGCGGAGTTTTTGATGCTGATAGGATGTATATGGTGTATGTAGATTTTAGTGCTTATCCTGTTGGAAGGGAAATTAGCGGAATATCTGGTTGGAGTGATTTTTCCCGCAAACTGCAGTAAGGGTGATTTTTCCCACCAGATTTTGAAAAGCCTCAGGTGATAGTATATTTAAAAACATATTTAATTAATTTCTTATACTTTAAATATTTTTAAATATACTGTCAAGATGTTTGATAGGTCCTGGATCCATGGGATTTAGATTTTTAAGGATCCACCAGATTTTAGACTTAGCCATTTTTTAGGGTTTTCAAGGTTTTAGACTTAGCCAATTTCAAGGCTTTCAGGGTTTCAGACTTAGCCAAATCAGGGTGCCAGGAACATGCATCAGGGTGAAGGCATATGAACCCCTTAGTGAATTTTTGTGAAATTTGGCATGATTTTGCAACTATAAGGCCTAAGAACTAGGAATTCTGACATGACACAACCTGCAGTAGCAATTTCAAGAACCATATCCAGTGACACGGGATTTTAGCACAAAATGCAGTGACACCCAATTTTAGTGCAAAAGGAAACAAATGACTATTTCTTAAGCACAAACCCAATCAAGACTCCTCCAAATCAATCATGAAAGGCGTCAAATGACTTCAAACATGCCAAATGACCAAATTTTGAACAAATCCTGCATTCTAAGCACAATTTCGCTTTCTCATTGTCATAAAGAGGAAAGGTTGAAACTCCCAGCCAAAGTAGAAAAGGGGGTCTCCATTTGGTAAAATGGGGTGTGTGTGCAAGACACAACACGAATATCTAGATAACAGATATCCATTCTAGAAAATGAATATCCGTTATACAAAATGGATATCCTTTTTTCCTTTGTTATTAAATTAAGGAAAATTATAATAAGTGAAAGAGATCTAAATTGAGAAGTAACGTGGTGGGCCTTGTCAAAAAGATGAGGGCCAAAGGATTGATTGCCAAAGGTAGAGTTATAGTTCCTAGATTAGACTTTAGAGAGACTTTGGGAGAAACTAGAGGAAAAAAGGAAGAGAAGGGAGGAGTTGAAGTCATTAGGAGGCATGGTCCCTTGAATTAATCACTTAGTAAATAAAATGGGAGTTCACATGGATTATAAATCCATTTGCGATAAGGGTATTTAGTAGAAAAAGGTGCCAAAGAGTAAGGTGATTTTTGGTGACACAACCAACATTAGGTAAAGAGGAGGAATAGTTTCCCTATAAGAAATAGGTGATTGTTCCATGGAATAATGGAGTTGTGGCTAGATAATCAACTCTGAATAGTTGGAGAGTGAGATGTCATGAATGGAGTGTCATTGATTAAGGAAAGTTATTGGTTTGATGTTGAAGTGGAAAATTTAAAAATAATTTTTTGAGTAGATCAATGATGCTCTTTAGAATAATGACCTAATAGGGTTTAGATTATAAGGCTCAAGGATCAATAAGAAATAAGGTGGTGAACAAAACCAAAGGACTTATGTGTGGTTGAAAGAAGAGGACGTGGTCTTCATTAAAGATTAGGAGTTAGAAGTGATGCCTTAAGGAAGGAGATACATTGGAGGATTGTGATCTCTAGATTGTTCCCATATGAGAAACTAAGTTGAAGGAAAAAATTTCCATGGCATGTGTCTATGGATTGCCATAGCCTTAAAAAGGTAATAGTTCTAACTTCATAGTTGAAAACACATTTGTGAGAATGTGATAAGAGTTGAGTGGTGACTCGAGGATTGTAGATATATGTTTTTCAAAAAAGTAGACAAGTTACATGAGTTGTCATAGGGTGTCATCTCGAGTGAAGATACTAAGTTCTTGTACCATGGTTAACATTTATTGAGGAGTGAGCATGCATATTTTGGTAGTATCTTGGTGCAAACTAAAATTCTAAAGGATGGATCTAGAAGAAGAACACCATTCTAGATGACTATTGGATACATTGCCAAGGGTGTTGCTGGCACACTAGAGATTTCAAGTGGCAAAGGCACTAGTATAAACTATGAAATTTTCATAGGGATCATATAGAATATCATGTACAATATACATATCAAGGAATGCATCAAGATACTTGGTATGGGTGTGTGAGACTAGTAGAGTTTCTTGGTTGGAAGACCCCAAGTGTAGGAAAGAAAAGGAATTTCACCAAGGTGTAAATGGACTAGACATTCTATATTAGAGGATATTGACATAGTCTATGATGACACTTGAAAGGATAAAAGACTATAGCATGAAAAATAGGTGGATAAAAGATGTATGAACCAATAAAAAAGAAAATCTATGAGGTTGTGGTCAACACACAATGGGCATAGACACATCAAAGGAGGGAATAGTAAGGATAGGAAGGGAAGAGAGGTAACAAAAATTGTCATAAGAAGAAGATGTAGATTGAAGAAAATAATAGAATATTTTGTCATTATAGATTTTTGGTGACACAACCAACATTAGGGAAAGAGGAGGAATAGTTTCCCTATAAGAAGCAGGTGATTGTTCCATGGAACAATGGAGTTGTGGATAGATAATCAACTCTAAATAGTTGGAGAGTGATATGTCATGAATGGAGTGTGATTGATTAAGGAAAGATATTGGTTTGATGTTGATGTGGAAAATTTGAAAATGATTTTTTAGTAGATTAATGATGCTCTTTAGAATAATGACCTAATAGAGTTTAGATTATAAGGTGCAAGGAAATCTAAATGTATATTTACAGATAGGTTTGACAAATTTGGTTGATCAGGTCACCAGCGCTACTACAATAGATTTAGCCTACCAGGATGATAAGGATAATCAGGACAGAGATAAATATCTGTCTCCAGAGCCAGAAAAGGTAGAGATCAGTGTACAGAAGGAGATTGATAAGGAGATGCCTAATAAAGATAAAGATCAGAATAATGTAGGAGCACCTGCTAAGGATGATAATCAGGATAATAATCTGGCACCAAAAGAGAAAACAAATGAAAAGGAATTGGGTAAAGCTCCTAACCTTGGAGGGGTAGACACATCAATAGGTGCATAACAGAGTTTGCCACAAGACAGTGATCAACAAAAGGAAACAGAGGATGTGACCAAGGATGATCAAGGTGATCCCCTAGATAAAATAGATCAAAATACACAACCTTCCCATGAAGTTCAGGTGCCACAAAATATACAAGATCAAAATGTTCAGAATCCTCATGGGGATAAATTGCAACAAGGTGGGCATGACCATAATGTAGATGCATCACAAGAACCTCCCCCTCAGCAAGAGATCCCTCATGAGAAAGTTAGGTCGGGTCATTACACATTCACTAATAATCATGATAATATGCTATATCAATAGGATTCAGAAAGTGCCACGTGGCATCTTCAGATTGGACACTGAGAAACTAGGCATCTTAGGTCATAATGGTCAATATGAGGGACATTGGGAAATATCTGGGTCTTTTAACACTATGAAATATCACCTTATTTGAGAATGTGAGGGTGACGTCAACATTTTATAAGTCTTTGAAATTGTTCGAGAGAATGATGTCATCGTCATATTTGTTAAGATCAAGGATATTTCAAAATGTGACCTTATTAGGTCTAGATCATGATGACATCATCATCATATCATATCTTCTTTAGTATCAGGTTAGGATGACATCATCATCATATCAAGAAATATGAGCCCTGCAGGTATCAGACATACCGATGACGTCATCATCATATCAAGCTCTTTATAAGTCAGAACAAGATAATGTCATGGTCATATTTTGTAAAGGATTCTCTTTAGAATACTGACCTAATAGAGTTTAGATTATAAGAAATAAGGTGGTGAACAAAACCAAAGGACTTATGTGTGGTTGAAAGAAGAGGATGTGATCTTCATTAAGAATTAGGAGTTAGAAGTGATACCTGAAGAAGGAGATACATTGGGGGATTGTGATCTCTAGATTGTTCCCATAGAAGGAACAACTTTCCATGGAATGTGTCTATGGATTACCATAGCCTTAGGAAGGAAATAGATCAAACTTCATAGTTGAAAACACATTTGTGAGAATGTGATAAGAGTTGAGTGGTGACTTTAGGATTGTAGATATATGCTTTTCAAAGAAGTAAACAAGCTACATGAGTTGCCATAGGGTGTCATCTCGAGTAAAGATACTAAGTGCTTGTGCCATGGTTAACATATACTAAGGAGTGAACATGCATATTGTGGTGGGAGTAAAGAGAAAGATGCACAAAGAGATAAAAAATAGAGAGATAGAGAGAGGGAGATTGACAAAGAAAGAAGAATAGAGAAAGAGAGCTCATAGTATATATATATATATAGAGAGAGAGAGAGAAGATGAAGAAGAAGAAGAAATACATAAAGAGACAGGTAGAGGGAGATATAGAGATATAGAGAGAGAGAGAGGAAGATTGATAGAAGAGGAAGAAGAAGATATAAAATTTGGCTTTTAGGAACGGATATCCGTTCTTGTCTCTACAAAACGGATATTCGTTACCTTAATAACGAATATTCGTTACATGAACACAAAGTTCTCCAACCTCAAGAATACCTTGGATTTAGGCTTGGGATTGTCATAGTTGACATTTCTCCCAGATCTAACATGTTTACACGTTTCACCCTCTTCTTCTAACTTCACACTTCGTGATGACAAATTTTTTATTCAATTTTGATGAAACGAAAAGGGTTTATTGAAGAAATTGTCAATTTTTTAAAAATATAAGATATGCTTGATTATCATATTATTAAACAATTATTAATAATTTTCTATATAGAATGTGTCTGAAATCCTGATGGACACACTGATTGAAAAACATCCATAACTTTCAAACAGTTTCATTCAAGTCTGAAAGATGTGTCACACTCTATGCTTTTTTGGCTATATATTTTTAAAAAAATTGAATTCCATTTTTTTATCGAGTTAGGTTGGCTAGAAAATTAATTTTTAGTTTTTAAAAAAAGTTAGCAAAAAATTCATAACTAATTATTTTCTTGGAAAAAAATTTCAAAAAAAATATGTGTCACATCCAAGCATGAGTCCTTTACTTATTTTTAAAGATTCAAAAAAATATTTTTTTGCTCATACTTAGGTTGGCTGGAATGACACCCACTTTTTATTTTTTCTAAAAATTTTAATAGTTGTTCATTAAAATATTCATTTTCACCAAAGTAGATTTAGTTTTTTCAAAAAAAATAGTAGCCCATAAATTAGATTCAATTCTCTACAAATTTTGTTCTTACATATTTTTCAAATTGTATAGATAATCCATTCAAATTTTCACATGAACTTGTTTAAGTCTATTTTTTAGTATTTTCATTACCACTTAGAGGTATTGTTTGGCCATCATGATCTTGCACTCACCCTACTCTTATAAAGGCTTAAACTATACAAGTGTATTGTAACCTTTGATTATTGAGTAGTACATTGAGTTCCTATTGAGTGTGGGTTTTTCTCCCAAAAGAGTTTTTATCACATAAATCATTGTGTTAGGTACATTACTTTTGAGTTTATTTCATTGTAAGTGTATGATTAGTTTAATTTTTGCACATAGCTCCTTTAATATATTAGTGTAGGAAATGTATTTTGCACCACTACTTCCTTTCATTTGGTATCAAAGCCTAATCACCTCATATTCTAAGTGTTATGTACAAGGGTTTTTGTAATAATCTTGGATTGAGTGCGAGCTTGTGCAAAATTTCTTGTTACAGGAAAAATGTCAAGCTCATTAAGGATAGAAATGGAGAAGTTCTTAGGCACAAATTTTGAGATTTGGAAGCTTGAGATGGAGGATATGCTCATGGATAGAGATCTATTCTAGGCTATAATATCTAGATCCAAACCTATTGTTATATCACAAGAAGACTAGGATAAAATGGATAGAAAAGTGAAGGGTATCAGTAGGCTCTATTTGGAAAACTTTACATTATTAAATGTACATGAAGAAGCCACCACTACATCTCTTTGGAAGAACTTGGGTGAGATTTATCAATCTAAATCCCTAGTAAATAAAATTTTCCTGAGAAAGAAGTTATATACCCTCAGGATGGAGGATGGTGATTCTATGGCTAAGCACCTAAATGCTTTCAACATGATTGTTACCGAGTTGGACTCCATTGGAGTGAAGATGGAGGAGTAGAATTTTTGCATGAATTTGTTATGTTATTTCCTAGATTCAAGGGATTACTTGGTGATGGAAATCAAGAGTACTACCTCTAATATTAAAATTGATGAGATAGTTTCATCATTACTTTAAAATAAGATGTAGAGAAAAACTTCTAAATCATCCAAGCAAGACCTAGTTGCTCATCGAAGATTGCAAGAGAAAGGTAAGAAGGACAATAAGAAAGATAATTCTAGATCCAAATCTCATGGAAGATCCAAATATCCAAGAAAGGCCAAGGCTAAATGTTGGAACTGTAGCAAGCTTAGGCATTTTAGAAGAGATTGCAAGGAGAAAAAGAAAAAGAAGAATGATTTAAATGATGAGTTTTAAAAGACCTCTCAAAATGATGGTGATGCCTTTGTCATAGCCTTAGTAACACATGCATTAGAAGGTGTGTGGTTGATAGATTATGGTGCTTCTTTCCACATGACCTCACATCAAGGTTTGTTTTCAAAATATGAAGAATATGATGGTGGGAAGGTGTACCTTGGATATGACTCTCACTTGAAGATTGTTGTCCATGGAAGAGTCTTGATTCAATTCCCTAATCAATCTATGAAGGGGATCAATGGCGTACGGCATCTTCATATTTTGGAAAGAAATCTACTTTTAGTTAGCACGATTAATGATTTGGGTGTACAGGTTGTTTTTTTCAAATGGAGGGTGTAATATGGTGCTTATAGCTATGTTGCTCACTAAGGGTGTTCATGTTGGTAATCTATTTCACCTAGATGCATGCATAGTTCAGTGCAATAGTTCCTTTATTCCTATAGTGAAGATATTTATAGATTCTAGACTCTCACCATCAGAACCAATAGTATATAGGAGTATTGCATCTACTTTTTATTGTCATTATTTTTGGGTACCTAAAGGTGCTCTTTCTTTAGAGACCAAGTTACTTGCAAAGAGTACCTAAGGGTGCTCTTTCTTCAAAGACCAAGTTATATGCAAAGAAGACAATGCTATGGCACTAGAGAATGGGACACATAGGTGAGAAGGGTCTAATAAACCTAAAAAATAAAAACAATTGAGGTTTTGAATTATTGCACTCTTTACTTTCGTTTATGTGAACATTGCATATATAGAAAACAAAATTTCATGAATATTTTTACTCAAGTTCTCATAAATCTTCTAGAGTGTTGGATATAACTCATTGTAATGTTTTTGGTCTTGTAAATGTTTTGGTCTTGTAAATGTTCCTTCAACTTCAAAATATTTGTACTGTGTATCTTTCATAGATGACTACTCTATAAGGACATGGGTGTATTTCTTTAGAAAATTAGATCAGTAGGAAGATTAAGGTTTTGAGAATTGAAAATGGCGATGGGTTTTATTCAGTAGATCTTGATAAATTCTATAAGAAGCATGGGATAGAGAGACATAAGACAACTCCATATACCCCTCAAAAGAATGGTTTTGTAAAGAGAATGAACATGGAATTGATGGAGAGGGATAGGAGTATGCTTAATGGAGCTAGCTTGGAATAAAAGTTTTGGGTAAAAGTAGTTACTATGGCTTGTTTCCTAATTATCATGTCTCTTACATCGGCTCTTGTTGATAAGACTCATATGGAGGCTTGGTCGAGCAAAAATCCCTCATTATAGCATCTTCATGTTTTTTCTTGTGAGGCATATGCTCATGTGTCTAAGGAGAGGTGGTCATAATTGGAGAAGAAGGCAAACAAGTGTATCTTTGTCAATTATGGTGTTGGTGTGAAAGGGTACAAGCTTTGGGATCCTGTGGCTAAAGGAGTTTTATACAATAGAAGTAGTATTTTTAGATAGATTAAACATTCTTCTATTGTGTTGCAACCAAAAGAAAATGGGAATAAATATGTGGTTCAACTAACCCTAGAATGAGTGATAATATTAAACCAAAATATCATGGAGGACCTAAAGTGGAGGAGAGCTCAAATAGATCTAAAAGTTTAGAAGAGAAGGTAGAACGTCCACCTCAACTCTTGAGGAGGTCTACTCAAAATAGATAGCAACTATACAGGTATACTCCTCCTATTTGGACATGTATTTTTGCCTTTAGTACTAACATAGATGAGCCCAAAACTATGAAGGAGGCATTGGGTATGGATGATTCTTAGTCCTAGAGAGTAGCTATGGATGAGGAGATGATTGCATTGAGTAAAAATCACACATGGGGATTAATACCTTTACCTGAGGGTTGGAAACCTGTTGGTTGTAAATGGGTGTCCAAAAGGAAGATTGGTTTTAACAGAAATGTTAAGAAGTATAAGGCTAGAGTAGTTGCAAAGGGATATTCGTAGGTTGAGGGATTTGATTACGGTGATGTTTTTATCCAGTTGCTAAGTTGACATCCATTTGGATCTTATTATCTACTATAGCAATCTTTGATCTTGAGATTGATACAATGAATGTTCATCTAAGACAACTTTCCTTCATGGTGATTTGGAGGAAGAGATTTAAATGATGTAGCTAGAGCACTACGTGGAAGAAGGTAAAAAATATTTGGTTTATGAGTTGAAAAATATTATATGGTCTCAAACAATCTCCTAGGATGTGGTTCCAAAAGTTTGATTCCTTTGTGTTGGGCTTGAGATTTTTAAGATCTAAATTAAATCATTGCATCTATTATAAGATGGATACTGACATGTTTTTTGGTAATAATAATGATGTGATTTGTGACTTGAAGTCTCAACTTTTAACACAGCCTGAGGAGAAAGATTTATGGGCTACTCGATATATTTTGGGTATGGAGATCAAAAGAGATGGAGCAAACAAAAAAGTGTTGGTTAGATTAGAGCAAGTATATAAACTCAATGTTGGAGAGATTCAGCATGATAGCTTGTATACCATTATGTGTTCCTATCTCTGTGCGAACTAGAGTATTGGTAGAGTAATGTCTAAGACTTCACCTAGTGAGATGGAGGACATGGCTTGAGTACCTTATGCTAGTTGTTGGGAGCTTGATGTTGTAATATTTGGCTATGGAGATAGCCACCCAAGATCTAGAGGCCTAATGGAAAGCACAAAGAGACAATATGAGAGAATAATTCTATTCTATCAATAAATGCAAAAATTGTTCTTACAATGTATATGAAGAGCCTTGCTTATAAAGGCAAGGATGAGAGCTAAGATGTTATAGTCATATGACAAGTGTCTTAACCCTATGACATGAGACAACTAGATCACGTGTGTAGGATAAGACAACTATAAGAAATCTATAAATAACTAGAATGCTTCCTAATTCAAGTTAACATGTGAATATGTGTGTGAATATTATTTAACTAATAAAAGTTAAATAATATGAATTATTCAGACAACAAGGGGAAATAGCTAGTAAATATTAAACTAGATATGAAATACCCCTATTCACACTAACACTCCCCTTAAGTGCAACTTAGGGAGAAGCTAACAAATGCAAAAATGCAATGATGGATGGGTCTCGACTACTAGGCCATATTAGGTACCCATGTACAAACAAATCTCAAGTGGAGTAAAGGAGAAAACCTCATGGGAAAAAACTCCTCCCCAAAAGTGAGAATGCAAGAAGTGTGGAAAGGTAGAGTCAACATGAATCATATGCTACCAATTCAAACACATATATTCAATGAATAATTCCCCCAAAAGAGAGGAAAAGAAGAGAGACCAAGTAGCCACCCCTTAATGTAGAGTCTTCTGCATCGATGGTAGATGCCCGACAATGAATGTTGAAGATGATCCATAATCATCGAACAACATTCCTCCCCTTAAGAAGAAACAAGACAAATAATGTATGCATGATTTCTCCCCATTCCCAAAAGGAATATGAAGGAATAAAACTCAAAATGTATGATGTCTCTGAACTCTGCTCAAGTGTCACCATATTGATGTTGAAAGAAGCCACAATCCAATCAGGAGTCTCATGCCAGACTGAAGAATGTGACAATCTAGAACCTAGTGGAAACCAATGTAGAACATGATCCAAAGACAAGGAAGATGACTATGAATGCTGCTCAAGGTACTCCAACTCAATGCCAAATTGTGACAAGTGAAGAGAAGAAAGAACAAGAGGGTATGAAGGTTCCCTCATCACATCCAAAGTAGGTGAATCAACTCCTTCAAAGAGGAGATGAATGTCATCAATGGTGTCCTCCAAGTCTGCAAGATAGGACTCACAAAACAAACCTGCAATACCTGTCAAGTACTCATCCCAAGTAGTTGAATTTGGAAGACTATGAATGTCATGATGTATTGAACCACTGGAAACCATGGATGTAGCAACACTAAACTCTGTAGATGCAACAAGAGATGGAGGAGATGGAATGTCAGCACATGTCTCTAGAACCTCAGTCAATGAAAGAACACTAAGATTCAAATGACCATACTGCATCTCCTCAAAAGTGTCCACATGAGTGTGAACCTTAGATGAAGGAATAATAGGAGAAAAATATAAGAAGTTATACACTTGAGATTGATGATCTACCTCCCCAACTGCAACAATATCTCTGCTATGCAAATCCTGAATAATCACATAATTAGGTCTAAACTCAACAATCTTTCTTGCTCCACCATGTATAATCTGATAGATAGAAAGGATATTGGTAGACAACTAAGGTACATAAAGGACATCATTGAATGATCCTTTGTCAATGTCAATTGATGATTTTCTATAAACACTCATAGATGTGCTGTTGGCTATCAGAATGGGTGGTGATCAACAAGTCTTAAATGAAGATAGATGTGTTGTTGGCTATCAGAATGGGTGGTGATCAACAAGTCTCAAATGAAGATAACATACTCTGTGATGAAGCCATATGATGTGAAGCTCCAGAATCAAGGATCCATTTCCCTGACTCAGAATCTAGAACTACAAAAAGTGCTTTCCCCTTTTGTTTCTCTGACTTTGAAGATGAAGAAGAAGATGAACCCCCTAAAGATGAATTCATTTGAGCCTTCTTTAGTTGATGTTGCAATTCATCAATTTTCTTTATGTAACATTTGTGTTCATCATGCCCCAATTTCTTGCAATATGCACACATAGGCTTCTCCTTCTTAGATGATTCCCCTTTGGAGGGAGAGGACTCAGATTCTTTTGATGGCTTGTTTTTTTTCTTCTTTTTCTTTTTTTCAGGATTCCCTAATTCTTTTTGTACCTTAGGTTCACTAGCCACCAATGCTTGTGGCTTGGAAGACTTGAGGATGCCCATTTGAATTAGCTTCGCTTCTTCCTAGATTAGAAGATTTGAAAAATCATCAAAAGTAGACTCAACATATGCAGCTACAATGGAAACTCCTTGAGTGTGAAAGCTAGAAACAAATACAGAATACTCAAGACCAAGCTTGGAAAAACACATTTAGAATCAATTGTAAATCCTCCTCATTAATCTTGCAATCCTTTAGTTGTGTTCTCAATTGCTTAATCGTGGAGATATAGTCTTGGATTTTGTCAAACTCCTTAGGATCAAAATTCATCAAATCATTATCAATGTGATATCCCATAATCTTATCAATTTTACCATACATTTTTCCAAGAGTCTCCCAAGCTTCCTTAGGTGTTGTGCATGATTCAAGATGGAATTGTAAATCAAAAGAGACTAATGAGCAAATGTGTCCAAGAGTTTTCTCACAATTCATCTACCATATTGCCTTTGCATTCACATCAATGTTAAATAATAGATTCATCTACATATGTAGTACAACCTTTTTGCCTTAGATAATTTCATACTGATTATTTCCATGATGCATAATTCCATGCATAATTATTTCCATTGCAAGAACACAACCAAGAACTCAAAGCAATCAACCACTGGAAGATCAATGCCCCAAATTCACTCAATCAATGATCCCTCCTAGAAAAATATGATCTTGTAATTAGTGCGATTATAGTTTCCACAAGCCAAAAGAGCAAAGTGGTCTTTTGATTTTGGTACATGCAAATGTCAAAATTAGGCTATAATTGAAAGCACAATTTTTGAGCAAAACTAGACTAAACTAATTTTAGATCTAAGAATTACTTGGAAAAATATGCACTTTTTAAAAAACTCACCTAAAAATATTATAGTATGACCCCAAATGGAGCCCCGAAAGGCCCGAAAATGAGAACTGCTCATCAACAATGAAAAAAATCTACAATTTCTAGAAAATCTAGACACCAAAATTAAAATTCATCTACACCATATGAAACCTATGAAATTATGCCCCAAAACAAAAAAAAAATAGCAAAAATGGAGCAAAATTGAGCAAGATATGAGCCTTTGAATTTGCACTGTCAAAACCAAAACTCCATTGGAGAGGGGGCCTACAGAAAATTTCTGATTAAATTTGCAGACAATTTGTTTACTTTATGCAAAAACTAACAAATACTTAGATGATTTTTTTATGCAGAAAATAAAACCCAGAAAGAATTTTTCTTTTTGACATGCATAAGATGTGGATCTAATGCAAAAAATACCTCAAACAACAAAAAAAATGATGTGTAAAAGTTGAATCAGCCACCTAAGTCAAGAAAATGCATGCTACAAACTGCAATACAAGTCCACAAAGAGGAAAATCCTCCAAATCTGGTTTCTCTATCAAGTTTTTCTTATTCTCTAGGTCATCATTCGATGCAAGAGAAGAGCATACTCAACTATCAAGATCCACCATGATTTGCATTCAAGCTCTCTCAATAGACTATGTCATGCCCACATTTCCCATGTGGTCATGACACGCACCACACGTGTCATGTCCACATTTGTCATGTGGTCATGACATGAAATATCAAAAAAAATTCCACACTTCCCTAGAAACCCCCTCGCATGCATAAGCATGCTCAGTGATGTTACACAAAAGACGTAAACATGACAGTTGAATGTGGGGTAATGTGTTCACTTGCGCATACCAATCGCAATAAAGCCCAACTAGGGGGTTGATGCAACGCGATTAACGTCGCCACTAGGGTTAGGATCAATGATGAAAACCCTAAGTTAATCTATGTGAATGAAGGGATTTTGTTGTAAGTCAAAATCAATAGCCAAAATCAAGTGCAAGAGAGAATATAATTTAATACAAAAATCTAATGTCAATACTCGGCAAAAAAACAATAATATAATCCTAAACAAGGTTGAATTTCACTAACCTAGCTAAACCCTAATTTTTGGAAAAATCTTGCAGCATAACGCCTTATGGGCTTGATTAGGGTTTATTGTACTAAAACTAATTTTGATCGAAAGGTTTACTGGTTTAGTTTATATTACCTACGTCTCACTAGTTGAAATGGTAGATCAATTAAATAAGTTAATTGTACATTTTTCAACAAAGCTCGATCAATTTGTTCTTCTTCATGTTTTCTAAAATTTAAAATATTTTTCAACAAAGCTCAATCAATTTGTTCTTCTTCACGTTTTCTATCAATCAGAGTTATCTCTACATCCTTTACATTATTCCTAATTTCTTGGTAGATCAGATCACGGAAACATGTTAAACTAACTTTGTTTAAATAGTTTACTAGATTTCTGAGTTGGATTTAAAACAACGTCTAATTTAAATTCATTAATTAAATTGCCCCAAAATGATTAAAAGAAATATTAAAATTTAATTAATAACGATGTAGTTTAAATCGTCCTCATTGAGTTAGGTTTGAAGACAAGGGCTAAAATAAAAACATCTCGATAATCAAATAGTTGTAAAAAAATTAATTAAAACAATTAAAATCCCTTGTAATAAACAAATTTAACAAATCAATAAAATAAAAATCCCTCTAATAATAAACTAGTCTATAAATTACCATGCCACTAACAAATAAAAATAACTCTCCAAATGAATTAAAGATTCCCATTTTATATAAATCACAAAATCCCATTCTAAAATTAAATTTTAAAACAAAAGAAATAGAATAATGAAAGTGTGGGAAATAAAAGAAATAAGGGCACTTTTAAATGTAAGCCCTAAAATCCCTTCAATAAAATAACAATTTCCTTATGGCCAAAAGAACCCTAACCCTATTTTCTCATTTTATTTTCTGTTCTTTGTTTTTCTCTTCTTCTTTCTTTTTCCTTCTCTCATTTTGTCTTTAGTTTTTTTGGTTGCAAGTTTAATGGAGGTCATATATGAAATGCATATGATGGCATATATATACATTCAAATGTGAATATTTATATACTGGATTTTCTTTTTGTAAAATAAATTTTTATTTTTTTTCTAAACTAAAAAACTCAAGCTCTCTTTTTTTTGTTACAGGCATGGAGGGGCGGCACTGTGTGGAAGAGGCCGCAGGACAAAGGTGGTAGGCGGCGGATCTGTGGAGGGGAGCCGCTGGGTGAGGGAAACAGCAGCAGAGGAGGAGAGTGGAGGTGTTGTGGACTGTGATGTGGCAGAGGAGGAACCATGGTGGAGGGCGGAGACTGCAGAGCAGAGGGGCTGACGACGACGAGTTCGCAGACTGCGCGGGGGATATGGCCACGAGGAAGGTGGTAGTAGGGGATGTGGGGAGGGGTGGAGCCACCACCCACATCCCACTATGTGGGGTGTGGGTGGGGGCTCCGCCCCCTCCCCACACCCTAATGTAAAAAGAGACAGTGGGGGGGTTCGAACCCCCCACCACATTTTTTTTTTTTAATACATAAAAACTACCCTCTGTGTAATTCGAACCACAATCTATTTCATTCTTTCTTCACAATGATTATTCTTAAATAAATTTTATTTCAATATATGTATATGTATATGTGTGTGTGTATATATATATACTTTCAAACTTGCACAGTTTAATACAAAATATAGTTTATTAAATATATATATATAGCTGTATATGAAATGTAGTCTCTTAATTTTGTTTGATAGAATTTATATTTAACTACATATTAAAAAAGGATACATTCATATATATATATATATATATATATATATATATATATATATATATATATATATATTTTCAAAAATAATTTTCCTTCCAACACTTACAAATTTACTTTTTTTAACAAATAAGCAAATATATATTTTTTTCTTTTTAAATATCAAATTTATCTAAAGCAAATGAACATTTTTTTTTTTTTTAAAGAATATATAATCATTCTAAAAATATTTTTTTTTACAAATACATTTAATTGAAATCCTTCCTCTATATATATCAACCACTAAAATTTCTCTATATAAGAACAATGTAAAAGTTTCATTTTTTTTTGTCTCTTAACAATAAACAACAACTTTCCTATTTGTTTATTTTAGAAAATATACATACAACAAAATGGCAATAAAACTATATCATCATCTCATTACTCTATTTTTTTGTTTTGAATGATAAGTATTAAAATCAGCAAATTTAAAATTTGTATTTCAAATGTAAATAGCTTACACACACAAGTAAAAAAATATACTTTTACAACAAGAGAGAGAGAACAATGTTCTCCTCTTTGAAAACTAACAAATGATACAAAATTCTAACTTGGACATGCTCTCTCTCAAGAGCTAAAAAGAAATAGGATAACGACTCCAAAAATAATGGTGTTTTCTCCAACATCACAAAGCTCCTAATATATCTTGCAATAACACAAAAAAATGGAAAGAAGCCACAACAACTTGCTCTCCTCCCTACCATAGACCCGCTAGTGGGTCATCCCCGAGTCAGGGAGGTCATCCACACACTTGGAAACTCAAACCACATCACAACAATGCATTCAACAACCAAACACAAAATTACTCCCATGGTTAACACAACACAAGAACTCACTCAACATGAGTTCAATGGGGTAGGGGAGTGGACAACATTCAACTCAAGAGTGCCACTCCTAAAATATCCCAATACAAATACCTCTCAAGGCTTCAAGCCAACACTTTTAAACATAATATTTACAAAGCTTCCATTTGGCTCTCAAGTCATTTCACATATTGCACTTACTCACATATTGCCCTCAAGGCTACAACTCCACAAAATCAAGGAAATGACCCCAAGGATGTTCACTCCTCCCCCACCTCACAAATGTTGAGCATCTTCTCCAAAGTGGGAGAGGCTCTCACAACACCCATACAATTTTTCCCCACAACAACAAGTAAAAACTCAAAAATAGAACTCACACATAGCATCACACAAGAAAATAAAAATGCATAAGGGAAGGCCTTAGCCTTGAACCCTACCTTAAAAATCCCAATTTGGTAGATGGTTGAGTAGAGCTCCTCCAACTTTTTCTCCAAAATAAGCCACAAAACTCTCTCCAACTTTTTCCCCAAAGTGAATTAAAATCAATAAAATTTGCCAAAAATTCAACAACCCCATACCCCTCTCCAAGTGGGATTAAAATAAGCTCTTCCCATGAGCCTTGAGGAATGGGGAGGTGACACATGTCACCTCCTCACTCCTCCTCCCATCAACAAGCAAGACCCATGGAATGGGTGGTGACACATGTCATTCACCCATCCACCAAGTCTCTCTCTCCCTTCCACTTGTCCTCTCTAAAACATGTGGGAGAGAAAAGTGGAGCTTAAGAGGGAATGGGTGCCACATGTGCCCCATTCCTTTCCTCCTAAGAGGGACCACACAACCCTAAGGTACCCTCACCAATTGTGGAAGAGACTTGGAGTAAAGTCCTCCACAATTAAGGGGTCTTGGAGACTTCCCCAACCTAGGGAAGAGGAAAGGAAGAGGTTGAGTGTTTGATCCACTCATCCTCTCCCTCTCATGCATCCATTTTCGTCACTTTACTTTAGGGTGAAGTTAAAGTGACCAAATGGAGGTTTACCTAGGGTTACACAAGCCAAAAAGGTCCCTAGACCCAAGGGGTACAACCTAGGGTCAAGTTTAGCCTATTTTGAGCACCAAGGGTTGAGTTAAAGCACATAAAAAGGGATCTCAAAAATTTATAACTTAAAAAAATTTCAAAAGACACTATTCTTACAACACCAATTAGAATTCAAAATAAAATAAGAGTAGACTTAACCCGTCTAACAACATGCAACAACATTACAGAAACTCATCATGCACATAGTTGATCTTGGTTCCTTGTGGAACTAGATCGGCTTCACAAGGGAAAACAACATCGTGTGTGGGATGATCTCCAATTTCTGTGGCTTCGTTAGAAACACCTACGCACTCAATGAAATGTTAATTCCACATGTATATAATAGCCGAAGCAAATTGAAACATACACTCACATACGACATCACATATTCATATAAGCATCAAGGAAGTCACATTAGAATTAGATTTTAAATTCTGCATTTCAAACATCCATTCCCAAAATTGAATCACATAACAAATTTCTACCTAACATCACATCATTAGTTTCCCAATAACATCAAATATATAACCATATGTCTAATATCATCAGTGAATCAATATCCAAGTCTAAACACATCGTAAACATGCTAAGCATAACAAATCCACATACAACATAAAGTCTAATAGTCTGGAAATTTGAGATCAACAGTCCCACAAGTATAAATGTATCTCCAATAGTCAAATAAATAGTCAAATATAAGTGAATGAAAAAGTAGGCCTCACATCCTCCCCACTAAGACTATACTTCCTCCTAGAAATCATCAAAGAGGTAAGGATAAAAGGCCCTTAATCTTGCTGCATCCTCCCATGTCGCCATGACCTCATTGTATATGTCCCACTGGACCCTAACCTGGTCTAGCTCTCAACCTCGAAGGCCTAGCATCTGACGAGCCAATATGTGAATTAGCTCCAAATCCAGCTGACCGTCTGCCTCTACCTGGAGAGCACTCCAATCCAATACATGAGATAAATCAAATATGTAACACCGTAAAATGGAAACACAAAAAATATCGTGGATACGCAATAGGCTAGGTGGCAAGGCTAGATGATAGGCTACAGGTCCTATCCGCTCCAAGATCTCAAAAGGTCCTACAAAATGAGGTGCGAGCTTAGAGCCCTTTCCATAACAGTTGGACTCTTGTGTGGTCGTACTCTCAAGAATACACTGTCCCCAATTGAGAAGCTCCAATCTACCCTCTTACCATCGGCATACGTCTTCTGTCGATCCTGTGCCTCCTGAAGTCTCTGCCTAATCAACGTCACCTGCTGCTCCATATTCTGAACCAACTCTAGCCCTATCGCAACCCTATCCTCAATACGGTCCCAACTCAAAGGTGTCCTGCAAGGTCTGTCGTACAAGGCCTAAAAAGGAGGCATACCCAACGAGCTATGATGCCCATTGTTGTAAGCAAACTCAACTAGATATAGATACTCCTCCCATCTACTCTAATGATCCATGACATACTTATGGAACATATCCTCAAGAACCTGATTAACTCTCTCTATCTATCCATTAGTCTCAGAATGATAAGTGGAACTGAAGTTGAGTTGTGTGCCCAACGCCTGCTGTAAGGCTCTCTAAAAGGTTGAAGTGAATATTGAATCCCTATCAGAAATGATACGATGAAGCACCCCATGTAATCTAACAATCTGGTCCAAGAATACTATCATGACAGATGGTGCATTATACATCGTGCGTACAGGTGAGAAATGCGCCACCTTGGTCAACTTGTCAACCGTCACCATGATGGCGTCATGGTGGCATGATGACATAGGAAGACCAACAATGAAATCCATGGAAATGGTGTCCCATTTCCACTCAAGTATCTTGTGAGGGTACAAAAGACCCACTGGATGCTGATGCTCAGCCTTAACCCTCTGGCACTCAAGGGAATAAGCAACATATTCTGCACTATCTCATCTCATACCTGCCCAATGGTATAACTGTTGCAAGTTGGCATGCATCTTCTTCACCCCTGGGTGTGCTACATAAGATGCTCTGTGAGCCTCAGAAAGAATTACTGCACGAAGATCACCGACACGAGGTACATAGATGCGCTATCGATGTCTAAGCAACCCATCTGACTCAAGGGAATATCCTGCAAACCTAGGGCCCTCTATTTCTGGATCTCTTGTTGCACCTCAAGAAACCATTCGTCCTTAAGTAGATGTTGAATGATGCGCTCTCTCAAGTCCACACTCAAGGTCAAGGTCAGGATCTCGTGACGCCTCTGACTCAAAGCGTCAACGACCACGTTCTCCTTCCCTTTGATGTAGTGGACATCAAAGTCGTAGTCACATAAAAACTCCATCCAACGCTGCTGGCAGGTGTTCAAATTCGGTTGTGTGAATATGTACTGCAAACTATGGTGATCCGAATGAAGTTCAAAGCGACGACCCAAAAGAAAGTGTCTCCAACGAACAAGAGCATGTACCACTACTACGAGCTCTAAACCGTGAGTAGGGTAGTTCAGCTCATGTGTCTTGAGCTTACGTGACTCATAGGCAATCTCTCTACCACCCTACATAAGCATGGCTCCCAAACCCTCAAGTGATGCATCTGTGCAAACTACAAAATCCTCTATAGGATTTGGAACCACTAATATGGGAGTGCTGATAAGACACTCCTTGAGGACCCCAAAGGCCCTCTCGCACTGCTCAGTCCAAGTGAAACTCCTCCCTTTCCACTGAAAGGAAGTGATGGGGTGCACTATCCTGGAAAAGCCCTCTACAAATCTACGGTAGTAATCAGCTAATCCCATGAAACTCCTGACCTCTGTCACACTGGTGGGTGCTGGCCAATCTTGGATAGCTCTGATCTTTGATGGATCTACGGAGATGCCATCACCTGATAGGATGTGCCCCAAGTATTGTACCTCTATCCTGAAGAAGGCACACTTCACCAAGTTGCCATAAAGTTGTTGCTCTCGCAAGCACTGCAAAACCTGACGCAAATGATCCACATGCTCCTCCTCGGTCTGCGAATAGATCAAAATATCATCAAGAAAGATGATCATGAACCGATCTAAGTAAGTACAGAACACCCTGTTCGCGAGACTCATGAACACTGCAGAGGCGATCGTCAAACCGAAGGGTACCACTATGAACTCGTAGTGGCCATATCTCGTTCAGAAAATAGTCTTATGAATATCTGCCTCTATGATGCACAATTGGTGATACCCAGATTTTAGATCAATTTTTGAGAACACTATGGCTCCCTACATCTGGTCAAAAAGGTCATCAATCCTAGGGAGAGGGTAACGGTTCTTCACCGTCACCTTATTTAATTGCCTATAGTCCATGCACAAGCGAAGAGACCCATCCTCCTTCTTCACAAAGATAACCAGTGCGCACCATGGTGAAACGCTAGGTCAGATGTGCCCCTTCTCAAGTAACTCCTCTAACTTCAATTTGAGCTCTGTGAGCTCATGTGTAGTCATCCTATAGGGTGCACGAGACACTGGCTCTACACCTGGCACTAGATTGATGTCAAAATCTACCTCTCTGCGTGGAGACATACCTGGTAATTCTGGCGGGAACACGTTGGCAAAATCTCTCAGGATAGGGTGATCATCCAATGAAGCCTCAGGCTCATCCTCTGATCTATCACTAACTGTGATAGCAAACATCTGACATCCCTTCTGCATGTAGCGCTTAAGCTATTGAGCGAAAATCATACGAATTGCCATGGGCTTCTGAATGCCCATTATCTCAACTGGTGCACCATGATCATCTAAGCAGCTAATCACCCTTCGGTGACAATCTAGGTTGGCTCTATGAGTCGTAAGCCAATCCATACCCAAAACCACACCATAGGATCCTAATGGCATAACTCTAAGGTCATAAGATGTAGTGAAGGAACCCAAAGAAATCTCACAATCCCAAACCAAGGTATCTACTAACATCCTGGCCCCAGAGGCCAACTCAACCTCCCACCTAATGTCCTGCCTAGAAGCCACCAGCCTGCAACATTCCACTAACGATGTAGACAAAAGAATCAGTAGCTCCAGAGTCAAAAAGAATAGAGATGGGGGCACCCCCGATCGTACCTGATGTCTCAATCACGGATGCCTGATAGTCAAACTGGTAGTTATCAACCGCTACAAACATGCGGTGGGACTTGCCCACATCTCCTACAATTTACTTTAACCCTCCTGAATAGGGTTTTCCCCCTACCGTAAAGCCCAGTGGACACTCTCTAGACAAATGTCCTGCCCCACCAAAAACATAAATTGGCCCCTAGCTTGTAACTGCCCTAACTAAGTCCTAGCACCCTGCTGCTGTCCAGTCCATCCTGTGGACCCCTGTGAACCTCTATATGACTGCTATGACCTTGCGGGTCCCACAGATGGTCCCTATTTTCTCTAATCCTTACGCAGGCCCTATTGCTGCCAACCACAATTCTATCTTCCATGTGCCCTCTGTTAGGGTCTAGACCTATGTTGATGCTGCCATTGCTACTATGGAGGCCTAGGAGGTAATGATGGAGAACTAAATTCTCCTCTCTGTGGTGGTGGTGGTCTAGAAAAGTTTTGCTGCTACTAATGACTACAGTCCTGAAACTGTGGGCGTGAATTCTACCCTCGTCCCTAAATCTCCTCTATAATATAAGCCTTCTCGGCAGCCTCACTCATAGTTTGGGGGTCTGCCATACGCACTAGTCTTGCTATCCCCTGATTCAAACCTTTGATGAATTTGTGCACCAAAAGTTTCTCATCATGGAGAAACTCTGCGTAATGTGAAAGCTTAATAAATCAGCTCTCATACTGTGCAACTATGAGTCCCCTCTATTGTAAGTCGTGGAACTCATCTATCTGGTGTTGCCTATAATGGTTTGACAAGTAACGCACATTAAAGCGCTCTATCAATGTGTCCCATGTGAGTGTGTCTAATGATAACTGGCGCTTGAACTCCTTAATGCACCACCAAGTAGTTGCTACATCTCTTAGGAGGTGTACTACCATGCGTGCTTTCATGTTGCTCCCATAAGGTCGCAATGCAAAGCATTTGTCTAGACTAATGAGCCAAGCCTCAGCCTCAGCTCCCTCTGTAGCTCCTGCAAAGGTAGGTGGATTAAGCCTAAGTAGGTCTCTGATGGGATCTCCTCTGTCTCTATGTCCTATGACTGGTTCATCCATACCATACTCATAAGATCCATGATGTACCTGCTCAACCCTCATAGTCTCATCTCATCTCGCATGTCACGGAGGACTCCTATTCCGTGCTCTGTAAGCTACCCCTACCTCCTCCACTATAGTATCTGGTATCTCTACAAAAGGCTCCACACATGGCACCTCTCACGGATCAACGCGGGGCTCTACATGTGGTTTAGCTTGCAGCTCCTCATATGGCTCCTCTCGCGGATCAAAGCGGGGTTCGTCACATGGCGCTGGTATAAATGGCGATAGGCTCTCTAACATGGCCTATAACATCTGTAAAATCTGAGGTCCTATATCAAGTCCTGATAGTGACTGCGGTACTTGCTGATCTGCTAAGGCTGCTGGTATCTGCCCCTCTATAGAGTAATCACTGTGCACCTCGGCGGACATAGTGTTACGTGATCGCGCTCGCTGAATTCGTTAGGGAGGCATCCTACAAAACAAGGTAGGCACTAATTAATCAAAGTTGCGGAATAAGTAACGTGCCCAAATAAGCCCAATGTTTAAACTTGGGCTCTGATACCAAATGTCATGCCCACATTTCCCATGTGCTCACGACATGCATCACACATATCATGTCCACATTTGTCATGTGGTCATGACACAAAATATCAAAAAAAATTCCACACTTCCCTAGAAACCCCCTCGCACGTGTAAGCGTGCTTGGTGGTGTTACGCTTAAGGCGTAAACATGACAGTTGAATGTGAGGTAATGCGTTCACTTGTGCATACCAATAGCAATGAAGACCAACTAGGGGGTCGATGCAACATGGTTAATGTCACCAGTACGGTTAGGATCAACGATCAAAACCCTAAGTTAATCTATGTGAATGAAGGGATTTTGGCGTAAGTCAAAATCAATAGCCAAAATCAAGTGCAAGAGAGAATATAATTTAATA
Source organism: Cunninghamia lanceolata (assembly GCA_027924645.1). Classification (NCBI taxonomy): domain Eukaryota; kingdom Viridiplantae; phylum Streptophyta; class Pinopsida; order Cupressales; family Cupressaceae; genus Cunninghamia; species Cunninghamia lanceolata. The sequence goes on from BSBN01000614.1 coordinate 2,971,296, forward strand.
CAAAAATCTAATGTCAATACTTGGCAAAAAACAATAATATAATCCTAAACGAGGTTAAATTTCACTAACCTAACTAAACCCTAAATTCTAGAAAAATCTGGCAGCATAACGCCTTATGGGTGTGATTAGGGTTTATTATACTAAAACTAATTTTGATCGAAAGGTTTACTGGTTTGGTTTATATTAGCTGCATCTCACTAGTTGAAATGGTAGATCAGTTAAATAAGTTAATTGTACATTTTTCAACAAAGCTTGATCAATTTGTTCTTCTTCACGTTTTCTATCAATCAGAGTTATCTCTACATCCTTTACATTATTCTTAATTTCTTGGTAGATCAAATTATGGAAACATGTTAAACTAACTTTGTTTAAATAGTTTACTAGATTTCTGAGTTAGATTTAAAACAACGTCTAATTTAAATTCGTTAATTAAATTGCCCCAAAATGATTAAAAGAAATATTAAAATTTAATTAATAACGATGTAGTTTAAATCGTCCTCGTCGAGTTGGGTTTGAAGACAAGGGCTAAAATAAAAACATCTCGAGAATCAGATAGTTGTAAAAAAAATTAATTAAAACAATTAAAATCCCTTGTAATAAACAAATTTAACAAATCAATAAAATAAAAATCCCTCTAATAATAAACTAGTCTATAAATTATCATGCCACTAACAAATAAAAATAACTCTCCAAATGAATTAAAGATTCCCATTTTATATAAATCACAAAATCCCATTCTAAAATTAAAATTTAAAACAAAAAAAATAGAATAATGAAAGTGTGGGAAATAAAAGAAATAAGGGCACTTTTAAATGTAAGACCTAAAATCCCTTCAATAAAATAATAATTTCCTTATGGCCAAAAGAACCCTAACCCTATTTTCTCATTTTATTTTCTCCTCTTTGTTTTTCTCTTCTTTCTTTTTCCTTTTGTCATTTTGTCTTTGGTTTTTTGGTTGCAAGTTTAATGGAGGCCATATATGAAATCCATATGATGGCATGTGTGTGTGTGTGTGTGTGTGTGAATATTTATATACTAGATTTTCTTTTTGTAAAATAAATATATTTATTTTAAAACTAAAAACCCCAAGCTCTCTTTTTTTGTTGCAGGCATGGAGGGGCGGCGCTATGTGGAAGAGGCCGTAGGGCAAAGGTGGTAGGCGGCGGATCTATGGAGGGGAGCCACTGGGTGAGGGAAATGGCAGCGGCGGAGGAGAGTGGAGGTGTTGTGGACTGTGGTGTGGCAGAGGAGGAACCACAGCGAAGGGCAAAGACCGCAGGGCAGAGGAGCCAATGACGGCGGGTTCGCGGACTGCGTGGGGGATATGGCCATGGGGAAGGCGGTAGTAGGGGTGTGGGTGGGGGCTCCGCCCCCTCCCCACACCCTAATGTAAAAAGAGACGGTGCAGGGGTTCAAACCCCCCACCACATTTTTTTTTAATACATAAAAATTGCCCTCTGTGTAATTCGAACCACAATCTATTTCATTCTTTTTTCACAGCGATTATTCTTAAATAAATTTTATTTCAATATATATATATTATGTATATACTCTCAAACTTGCACAGTTTAATACAAAATATAGTTTATTAAATATTAGAATATAACAATATATATTGTTGTATATGAAATGTAGTCTCTTAATTTTGTTTGACAGAATAATTAAAAATAATTTATATTTAACTACATATAAAAAAAAACACAAATTCAAATATATATATATATATATATATATATATATATATATATATATATATATATATTCAAAAATAATTTTCCTTCCAACACTTACAAAATTACTTTTTTTAACAAATAAGCAAAGATATATTTTTTTCTTTTTAAATATCAAATTTATCTAAAGCAAATGAACATTTTTTTTTTTTAAGAATATAATCATTCTAAAACTTTTTTTTTTTTACAAATATATTTAATTGAAATCCTTCCTATGTATATATCAACCACTAAAATTTCTCTATATAAGAACAATGTAAAACTTTCATTTTGTTTTGTCTCTTAACAATAAACAACTTTCCTATTTGTTTATTTTAAAAAAATATACATACAACAAAATGGCAATAAAACTATATCATCATCTCGTTACTCTATTTTTTTATTTTGAATGATAAGCATTAAAATCAGCAAATTTAAAATTTGTATTTCAAATATAAATAGCTTACACACACAAGTAAAAAAATATACTTTTACAACAAGAGAGAGGAGAACAATGTTCTCCTCTTTGAAAACTAACAAATGGTACAAAATTCCAACTTGGACATGCTCTCTCTCAAGAGCTAAAAAGAAATAGGATAACAACTCCAAAAACAATGGTGTTTTCTCCAACTTCACAAAACTCCCAATATATCATGCAATAACATAAAAAAGGGAAAGAACCCACAACAACTTGCTCTCCTCCCTAACATAGACCCGCTAGTGTGTCACCCCCGAGCAAGGGAAGTCATCCACACACTTGGAAACTCAAACCACATCACAACAATGCATTCAACAACTAAACACAAATTTACTCCCATGGTTAACACAACACAAGAACTCACTCAACATGAGTTCAATGGGGTAGGGGAGTGGACAACACTCAACTCAAGAGTGCCACTCCTAAAATATCCCAATACAAATACCTCTCAAGGCCTCAAGCCAACACTTTTAAACATAATTTTCACAAAGCTTCCATTTGGCTCTCAAGCCATTTCACATATTGCACTTACTCACATATTGCCCTCAAGGCTACAACTCCACAAAATCAAGGAAATGACCCGGAGGAGGTTCACTCCTCCCCCACCCCACAAATGTTGAGCATCTTCATTCAAGTGGGAGAGGCTCTCACAACACCCATACATTTTTTTCTCACAACAACAAGTAAAAACTCAAAAATAAAACTCACACATAGCATCACACAAGCAAATAAAAATGCATAAGGGAAGACCTTAGCCTTGAACCCTACCTTAAAAAGCCCAATTTGGTAGATGGTTGAGTAGAGCTCCTCCAACTCCTCTGAAATAAGCCACAAAACTCTCCAACTTTTTCTCCAAAGTAAATTAAAATTAATAAAATTTGTCAAAAATTCAACAACCCCATACCCCTCTCCAAGTGGGATTAAAATAAGCTCTTCCCATGAGCCTTGAGGAATGGGGAGGTGACACATGTCACCTCCTCACTCCTCCTCCCATCTACAAGAAAGACCCATGGAATGGGTGGTGACACATGTCATTCACCCATCCACCAAGTCTCTCTCTCCCTTTCCACTTGTCCTCTCTAAAACATGTGGGAGAGAAAAGTGGAGCTTAAGAGGGAATGGGTGCCATATGTGCCCCATTCCTTTCCTCCTAAGAGGGACCACACAACCCCAAGGTAACCTCACCACTTGTGGAAGAGACTTGAAGTAAATTCCTCCACAATTAAGGGGTCTTGGAGACTTCCCCAACCTAGGGAAGAGGAAAGGAAGAGGTTGAGTGTTTGACCCACTCATCCTCTCCCTCCCATGCCTCTATTTTCGTCACTTTACTTTAGGGTGAAGTTCAAGTGACCAAATGGAGGTTTACCCAGGGTTACACAAGCCAAAAAGGTCCCTAGACCCAAGGGGTACAATTTCAAGTCAAGTTTAGCCCATTTAGAGCACCAAGGGTTGAGTTAAAGCACATAAAAAGGGGTCTTAAAAAATTATAACTTAAAAAAATTCAAAAGACACTATTCTTACAACACCAATTAGAATTCAAAATAAAAAAGGGGTAGACTTAGCCCGACTAACAACATGCAACAACATTACAGAAAATCATTATACACAGTTGATCTTAGTTCCTCGTGGAACTAGATCGGCTTCACAAGGGAAAACAACATTGTGTGTGGGATGATCTCCAATTTCTGTGGCTTCGTTAGAAACACCTACGCACTCAATGAAATGTTAATTCCACATGTATATAATAGCCAAAGAAAATTGAAACATACACTCGCATACAACATCACATGTTCATATAAGCATCAAGGAAGTCACATTACAATTAGATTCTAAATTCTACATTTCAAACATCCATTCCCAAAATTGAATCACATAACAAATTTCTAACTAACATCACATGATTAGTTTCCCAATAACATCAAATATATAACCATATGTCTAATATCATCAATGAATCAATATCCAGGTCTAAACACATCATAAACATGCTAAGCATAACAAATCCACATACAGCATAAAGTCTAATAGTCCAGAAATTCAGGATAAATAGTCCCACAAGTCTAAATGTATCTCCAACAGTAAAATAAATAGTCAAATATAAGGGAATGAAAAAGTAGGTCTCACAGACTAACCAAAGGCAATTTGCAAGCTTTGATACCATGTAAGATTTGCCTATGGAGATAGCCACCCAAGATCTAGAGGCCTAATGGAAAGCACAAGAGAGAGAATATGAGAGAATAATTTCATTCTATCAATGAATGTAACAATTGTTCTTACAATGTATGTTACATGGACCCAAACTCTGACTATGCTTTACTTTTACTTTCATGTAATTAGTGGATAAGTCATCATTGATTAATGATTTGACGTTTGGGAAAAATGTCAGGATAAATCATTGATTTTATGAATTATGATTACATGCATAGAATTTGACATGAGATTAAATGTTATTGAGATTACTTAAGTATGATATATAAGGATTTACTGATGATACACTAATCATAGTTTGTGTGATTGTGACTTGTAACCAGGAAATAGATTTCCACCTCTAAGAAGAGAAGGAGAGCATCATCGGAGAGAAGGGAATAGATGTTTGAAAAGGAATAGGTATGCCATTCGAGGTCCATGTTGTATAATTAGTGAATCCTCTTGAGATGGGTAAGCAATAATTAATTTTCCTTGTTTAAGTCAATCTCAACTCGACCATTGTCGATTTGTCGTTAAGGAAGACATTTCCGACGTTAAACTATGATATGGTTGGGAGAGGTTCAGGTAATATCATTGATGTTTAGAGTTTAACCAATTTCTGATATATATATGTAGATATTTCTAATTCTCGTGAGTATTGATTTAATTTTATTAACATTTTTGCAATGTTGAGAGGAGGAAGCAAATCTCAAACCCATACTCGCATTTGGTCGCGTGATTATTTTTCCCCACATCCGTACTTATGGTATTGCTACCATTGTATTAGTATAGGTTATATTTGTTTATTATTTTGTGTATTAATATATATATATAGTGAGTAAATGTAGTTGTATGTTTTAGTCTTGAGACCTTATCATATCATGATAAGTGTCAGTTGTTGCCATCCACTTCACTCATAAAGTGGGAACTAATCCATACTCCAAGAAATGTGGAGATAGTGGAGAGTTTGTTGTTGAGTTTTGTAGTGGTCTTTGCGTAATGGAGAGCCTGACTGTTGTTGCATGCTCTTTTTGGGAGACTTAATAGGAGTATGGGTAGTTACTGCCGCAAGTGGAAGGAAGTAAAAACAAGTTCATATCTTAAGAGAGAGTTAGTAGTGAGAGGGAGGAGACAATAAAAAAAGAGCTTGGAGAATAGAAGGGAGCGCGATAAGCTTCTGAGAAAGAAAGACATAATAGAAGAATTCTAGCCCAGCAAAGAAGACTGCATTGGAGCTTTACATAGGTAACCTTGATGTTTATGCATATACATATGATGCAACTGAACTAGGCAGGATTAGATGCATGTATCTATTTATCTTTTTTTTATTATATTCATGTTCATTGTAATGTTTATTTGGAGTCTATCAAAGGTAGATAGCCTATGAGATGCATTGTAACCTTGTTGTGGAATAAAAACAATAACATTAAGATTGTTTTGTGTCTATAAAACTATCATATCGCTAAACTCTTGATAGAAAATGTTCAGGATTCTCGCTATGAGAAAGATAGGCCGATAACAATCAGTTTATGAGAATGTTCTTAGTCATAAACTTATGCATCTTATGAATGGTTTCTTGCATTGGACTGGGTCTATGTGTTGCCACAAAGGTTGTGTAGCTCGTATCTTTGTAAAATCTCTATTAATCTCCTTGTTCAAACATCAATATGTTGTAGAATGAAACCTTGGAGTAGTTAAACCAATCGTTTGTTTCTTTAGGTCGATATTACAGGTAGCTTGGAGTTTAAATTAAACTTCCCAGGTGATATCATCTGATACAAATATATGATAGACTGTCATCTATGTGTTTTAGACTCTATATTTTATTGTCTTTTGAAAGAATCTCACCTGTAGCAATAAACAAGAATGTTTATACACAAAATAATGGTGTTGTGTAATGTCCCCTTCCTAGGTGATTTTCATGATGAGTAATTTAGCCTTTAACTCCCGAAGGCTAATTGACGAAATAAGGGAGATATTATTAAATTAATTATTTTATAAGGTTATTACTTAATTTGAAATCAAAGGGTAACCTTATATTTAATTAATTTAATATAGTGACTTAAAATACACATTAGATCATTAAAGTCACTAAAATAAAATAATAGGATTTTTCTAGAAGCCTCTTGAAAGTGTGATTAAAAAAGTATAAAGGAAGGGGCAAGGCAAGCTTCCAGGTATCCGATTATTGACATTTGCATTTGATGAGTTTTGTGGAGCCAAGGGTTTCTGCATATTTGGTCTTTGGGAACGGAAACTCCCATAGATTAGCATAACTGAGGTGGTGAAATATCCTCCGAAGGGTTGCAAATTGGAAGGGATACTTCAGTCCTTTCATTTGTGCTTAAATCTGCAGTGTTAACAGGGGTTTGGAGGTATCAATTTGCATATCAAAAGTTTTTCTATTGGCTACTACAGTGTTTGCTACAGTGTTTTGCTACAGTACGCTACAGTGATTTGCTGCAGTAGCGCTACAGTGCGCGCTACAGTGATTTGCTACAGTGCGCACTACAGTGTTTTGCTACAGTACGCTACATTGTTGCTACAGTGCCGTGAACAGTAACACTACAGTACGGGGCAGCTAGGAGAGGGTTTCAATTTGGGTTTGGAAGGGACTTCTTTCCTTGGTTGATGAGAACGCTGGGTGCTACACTTGAGAGGCACGATTGGGGCTTGAGAGGGATGTTTATGAGCTGTTTTGAGGCTGCCATTCCTTCATCTTCGTCATCGATTCACAACAACTTACATTTCTAGGTTCTTTCATGAGTTAGCATCTTTATATCAGCATTGTTTCATAGTTGTCATTTTAGGAGTTGCATAAAATTGTAGAGCCAAGAGTCTTGGCCATTCATATCAGCATTGTATTAGACAATATATCTCAATAAAGGAGTGATAAGTTGTAGGCCATCTATTTGATGTAATGTGCATATTAATATCCATCATGATTAGCATAATAGTATGCATGCCAAGTGTTTGACAAAATGTCAATTAGCTGTAGGTGTGCATTTCATGTCTAATTTTCATGTATATGCATCAAAAAATACCAAAAGAGAAGTCATATATGTATTTAGATTAATGCTTAGACATTATAGTTTGGATTTATGAGCATTTAGAATACTCAGCTATCATTATCAAGCAAAAATATCAGATTGAAAACACAGACCAGCAAGCATTGGGTTTACATCAGAAGTGTTTGACAATATTCCTTAAGCCTCTACTCAGCAAAATAAGGTCTGAAATAGCAAGGGATATTACAGTGGTATCAGAGCGGTTTCCTGCCATCCTTTGGGTTTGAAATCGGCTCATTAAATGCAACAAAGTGATAGGGACAAGAGGTATACAACTAGGGAAGAAAGGAAGCAAAAATAGTGGCCACAACCACTTGAACAGAACACTTTATCAGCTACTTTAGCAGCAAAACAGCGAGAGGTTGGTTCATCCGGCACTATGGGTGAAAGAGGTGAAGGTAGCCCTATCAAAAACAGGGGAAGAAATGATGAAGAACAGGAAACACGTGAACTCTTTAGACAAATGGCTATGGGGCAGCAGCAGGTGGCAGATGCTATGCGGGCACTTACTACAATGATACAACAAATGAATCCTCAGCGAAGACGAAACTATGAACCGGATGATAATAGGAGTGTGGTTGGGGCACCTAGGGCACAAGCATCTTCTCACATGGCAGATAGGCCTACACGTCCTACTTTTTTAAGGAATGAACAAGAAGAGGAAAATGCAGAAGAAGAAGGAGAAGAAATGTTTGCAGATACTCTTATGGCAGCTAATCATGAATGGGAGTTGTTGACACCACAGGTCAGGGAGCGCATGAGCTTTGATAGGTTTGTGAGTCAAAGAAGAGAACACTACAGGGGAAAGCAAGAAAAGAGACCAAGAAATTAAAATAATGATTTGATGTATGCCGCCAGCAGAGTTACATTGCCCATGTTTGATGGTAGTGGGAAGGTCACGGCTCAGGCTTGGATTCATAAGCTAGACACCCTCTTGACTCTTAGACCCATGACAGAAAGGGATGCAATAAAATATGCTACTTTTCACTTGGAGGGAGCAGCCCACGATTGGTGGTATCATGGATTAGAGACATTGCATCATAATAGTATCACTTCATATCAGGAGTTTGTTGATAGATTAGTAGAACGCTTTGATAAGAGAGATCCAGAGACATATTTTAGAGACTTGGCACAGCTTAAGCAGACTGGGAGTTTGGAGAATTACATTAGTGAATTTTAGAAATTATCAGTCATGGTCTCCAATATATCTGAAAGGAGATTGGTTGTGCTATTCATGGAGGGCTTATTGGAACCGTTAAGAGGATGGATAAAGGCTTTTGATCCTTCGACACTACAGGAGGCAATGAAGAAAGCTAGGAGTATGGAACTTGCAGCCCCTCAAAATAAGTACTCATCTAAGGGATCTTCTTCTTACCGGGACAACAAGACATTTCCCAAGAAAAAAGAAATTTCAGACTCAAAGGGAAAATCAGCAGCACCATTAGATCGTGAGACATTTAATGACTTGAGAAGGAAAAAGTTGTGTTTTTATTGCAAAGGTCCCTATGATGCAAACCATGACTGTCATTTAAGACCTAAGGGCAAAGCAAATAGGATTATGTGGGCATTCTATGAGGATTCAGAGTCAGACCAACAATCTGATCAAGAGGAATCTAATGAGGAAAAACCTGATGATGAGACAAATAAGCATGAAATTGAGGCTGAAAATGTTGAAGAAGCAAATTTTCAAGAAGCACGCCTTACTAGCATACAGCAAGAGGGCTCATTCAGGATGCGTGGGGTTTTAGCCGGATAGAAGATCATTACCTTGCTTGATACAGCTGCCACGCATAACTTCATTGATGCTAGGTTGGTTGATAGGCGCAGAATTCGGACAGAGGAATTTGAGGGCATAAGAGTAAAAGTTGCTGATGGATATACTCTTAAGTGTGACAAGATGATTCCAGGTCTTCCCATGCGATTGAATAACTTTGAGTTTAAGGCAGATTTTTATGTGGTAAACATGGGAGAAACTGACATGGTTTTAGGAATGAAATGGCTTCATAATATTGGGGAGTTTACCATTAACCTTAGGGAAATGGAGATGAGGTTTAAAGTGGATGGGAAGACTCATGTGCTAAAAGCCATCAGGGATACTAGCTGCAGGATGATATCTTTCAGAAAAATGGAGAGACTTATGCGCCATGACATGGTTGAGTGGGCAGCAGGGTGTATTCTAATGCCAACACAGGAAGAGAAACAAAAACCAACCTATCACCCAGATATACAGGAGTTGAGGATCAAGCACTCCAAGGTGTTTAGTGATATTCCACCAGGCAGGCCTCCAGACAGAGGGATTGAGCACATAATAGAATTGGAGGAGGGTGCTAAACCTATGATGATCACTCCTTACAGACACCCCAAGCGGCTAAAAGATGAGATTGAAAAAACAATTAAGGAGCTGCTGGCTATGGGGCACATTAGGCCAAGTAAATCACCTTTTGCTTCAGCAGTAGTCTTGGTCAAGAAAAAGGATGGTACCCTTCGGATGTGCATCGATTATAGGGTGTTGAATAAGAGGACAATTAAGAACAGGTACCCTATTCCTCGCATTGACGAGTTGATCGATGAGCTTCATGGTGCTCGCTATTTCTCGAAAATAGATTTGAGATCAGGTTATCACCAGATCAAGGTCAGAGAGCAGGACATCGAGAAGACTGCATTTAGGTGCCATTGTGGACATTTTGAGTTTGTGGTTATGCCATTTGGACTAACCAATGCTCCGGCTACGTTTCAGTCCACTATGAACAGGGTTTTTCAATCACAACTGAGAAAGTTTGTATTAGTCTTCTTTGATGACATTTTGGTGTACAGCAGAACTTGGGAGGAGCATATCGCCCATTTGGATACAGTATTGGGAATTCTTAGCAGGGAGTCCTTGTACGCCAAAGAATCCAAATGTGATCTGGGCATGACAGAGTTGCTATACTTAGGCCATATCATCAGCGCAGAAGGTGTGCGTATGGACCCTGACAAAGTCAGAGCTATTATTGAGTGGCCTACACCTGAGAATCTTACTCAGCTTAGGGGATTTTTGGGCTTGTGTGGCTTCTACCGCAGATTTGTCAGTGGATATTCACGACATGCAGCACCACTTACAGATTTAATGAAGAAAGGGGCATTTGTTTGGACACCTGAGGCACAGGAATGTTTTGAGAAATTTAAACAGTTGATGACTACTTGCCCAGTTCTAGCCTTGCCAGATTTTACTAGACCCTTTGAGCTACAGTGTGATGCTTCTGGTGAGGGGATTGGTGCAGTTCTTATGCAGGACAAACATCCGATAGCTTTTGAGAGCAGGAAGTTACGGGGTCCAGAGAGGAGCTACAGTATTTATGATAAGGAGATGTTGGCCATTATGCATGCATTGGCCAAATTCAGGCAATACCTTGTGGGCAGCAAGTTTTGCATTAAGACAGACCATAATAGCTTGAGGCATTTCCTAGGACAGCGAGATCTTAATGATCGTCAGCAGAAGTGGGTGAGTAAATTGCAATCATATGACTTTGACATTACTTATGTCAAGGGAACTCAAAACGTAGTTGTTGATGCTTTGTCTCGCCGTCCCCATTTGAGCTCTATGGTGGAGATTTCAGAGGATTGGAGACACTTGATTGTGGCAGAGTATGCCAAAGACTCATGGGCTTCTAGCATAATTGAGGGGACAGTTCAGGATGATAGGTACTCAGTTGTAAATGATCTTATCATTTACAAAGGTAGGATATTCTTAACCCCAGGATCAGAAATGAAGAACACAGTGATGAGGTGTTTTCATGATACACCTATGGCAGGGCACCCGGGGTACTTTAAGACTTATAGACAGGTTCGAGAGCGCTTTACTTGGAAAGGGCTCAAAACAGATGTTCTTCGATATGTCAAAGAGTGTCCTATTTGCCAGCAAAATAAACAGGAACATACATACCCTGCGGGTTTACTTCAGCCACTTCCGATTCCTAATAGGAAGTGGGAGTGTTTATCCATGGATTTTATTACCGGTTTGCCGAAAACCCAAGGACGAGATTGTATCTATGTGGTTGTTGATCGATTAACAAAATATGCTCATTTCTTTCCAATCACAGCTACATACTCAGTTGCACAGGTAGCAGAACTCTTCTTCCGTGAAATTTTCAGGTTGCATGGGTTACCTCGGAGCATTGTTAGTGACAGGGATAGTCAGTTCTTGAGTCATTTTTGGCAGGAGTTATTTAGACTATGTGGGACAGAGCTTACCCCAAGTACCAGCTACCACCCACAGACAAATGGACAGACAGAAATTGTGAATAAGTGGGTGGAGGGATATCTCAGGAATTACATTGCAGGGCAACAGAAGGGTTGGGTTAAGTGGATATACCTTTGTGAGTACTGTTACAATACCACTTACCATCTCTCGATTCAGATGACACCATTTATGGCCTTGTATGGTTATGAAGCACCCAGTTTCCTTGACTTGTTGATCAGTGACAGTAGAGTGCCTAGTGCAGGAGATATGTTACAGGAGAACTAGGATATTATGAGAGCTCTTCGAGAAAATATCCAAAAAGCACAGAATCAGCAAAAACAGTATGCTGATCAGAAGAGAGTTGAGCGGTCATTTGAGGTTGGGGATATGGTGTATTTGATGTTACAGCCCTATCGACAATCCACTCTCAAGAAGAGTGGTGTAGAGAAGCTCAAGCCGCGTTATTATGGCCCTTTCAGGATTATCCGGCGAGTTGGTGATGTGGCTTATGAGTTAGAATTACCGGCAGATAGCAGAGTACACAATGTTTTCCATGTGTCACGCCTCAAGAAGGCATTAGGTCATCGCGTGGTTCCTTCTGCTACCTTACCACCCTTGGATGATGAGGGGAAGTTGATTCTAGTGCCTGAGGTTGTTTTGGATGTTAGGGAGAGGCAGTTACGGAGACGGGTCATCAGAGAGTACTTGATCAAATGGAGGGATTTACCAGTCGAGGATGCCACTTAGGAAGGCGAGGAGATTCTTCAGCATCCAGAGTTGAGATTGCTTGGGGACAAGCAATTTCAAGAGGGGCAGACTGTAATGTCCCCTTCCTAGGTGATTTTCATGATGAGTAATTTAGCCTTTAACTCCCGAAGGCTAATTGACGAAATAAGGGAGATATTATTAAATTAATTATTTTATAAGTTTATTACTTAATTTGAAATCAAAGGGTAACCTTATATTTAATTAATTTAATATAGTGACTTAAAATACACATTAGATCATTAAAGTCACTAAAATAAAATAATAGGATTTTTCTAGAAGCCTCTTGAAAGTGTGATTAAAAAAGTATAAAGGAAGGGGCAAGGCAAGCTTCCAGGCATCCGATTATTAACATTTGCATTTGATGAGTTTTGTGGAGCCAAGGGTTTCTGCATATTTGGTCTTTGGGAACGGAAAATCCCATAGATTAGCATAACTGAGGTGGTGAAATATCCTCCGAAGGGTTGCAAATTGGAAGGGATACTTCATTCCTTTCATTTGTGCTTAAATCTGCAGTGTTAACAGGGGTTTGGAGGTATCAATTTGCATATCAAAAGTGTTTCTATTGGCTGCTACAGTGTTTGTTACAGTGTTTTGCTACAGTACGCTACAGTGATTTGCTACAGTAGCACTACAGTGACGCTACAGTGATTTGCTACAGTGCGCGCTACAGTGTTTTTCTACAGTGATTTGCTACAGTACGCTACAGTGTTGCTGCAGTGCTGTGAACAGTAACGCTACAGTATGGGGCAGCTAGGAGAGGGTTTCAATTTAGGTTTGGAAGGGACTCCTTTCCTTGGTTGATGAGAAGGCTGGGTGCTACACTTGAGAGGCATGATTGGGGCTTGAGAGGGATGTTTATGAGCTATTTTGAGGCTGCCATTCCTTCATCTTCGTCATCGATTCATAGCAACTTACATTTCCAGGTTCTTTCATGAGTTAGCATCTTTATATCAGCATTGTTTCATAGTTGTCATTTTAGGAGTTGCATAAAATTGTAGAGCCAAGAGTCTTGGCAATTCATATCAGCATTGTATTAGACAATATATCTCAATAAAGGAGTGATAAGTTGTAGGCCATCTATTTGATGTAATGTGCATATTAATATCCATCATGATTAGCATAATAGTATGCATGCCAAGTGTTTGACAAAATGTCAATTAGCTGTAGGTGTGCATTTCATGTCTAATTTTCATGTATATGCATCAAAAAATACCAAAAGAGAAGTCATATATGTATTTAGATTAATGCTTAGACATTATAGTTTGGATTTATGAGCATTTAAAATACTCAGCTATCATTATCAAGCAAAAATATCAGACTGAAAACACAGACCAGCAAGCATTGGGTTTACATCAGAAGTGTTTGACAATATTCCTTGAGCCTCTAATCAGCAAAATAAGGTCTGAAATAGCAAGGGATATTACATCTTGAGACTTAGACACTTGAGCCCCATATTATAGGATGAAGGACTCTCGAGTCCCATAATTGCAATATAGTATTATTAGTTCGAGAGAAGAACAATGATTATCTTGAGAATGCATTATTGTAGTTGATAGAATCTTCTATGCCCCATTATGGTACCAATATGACCAACTTTATGATAGTCTAAAAACAATTTGTGGTTGATAAAACCATGTCACATGATGACATCTAATTAGCCATGATTTGGTAAGTATTCTAAATGAAAGATTTGTATTAGAGTTTGTATTATTATGTATGACAATATATTCTTTTATATGTGATAAGTGTTTTAATTCTCATTTTGTATGAAGGGATTAGAAAAGATAGTTCTCTAAGAGTATCCGAGACATGCATACTAAACATATAATTTAATTCTTCTCACAAGTGTGTGGTCGACTTAAAATAGATATTTTAATGTCGATATGAATTAGATGAAAATCTTTGAACCAAGATAAGTACCTTGGATGAATTTATGAAGTTATAGATAAAATTATTCTCTATGTCGATACTAGACACCAAAACCAAGAATTTTTAAACCTTTGAAACAAGGAATAGAGTGATAGGGAGTCATAGATTCCATGTTGCAGTTGCAACAAGAGGTTTTTCAAAAGATTAAAACCTCAATCTAAACCATCCTTGGTATTGTACTCCAGAAATCGAGGTTAGAAATCTAAGTCAAGAGGACTATGGGTGAAATTTAATTAAGTCGCCCCATGACTAGAATTGGTCAAATTAAATTCACTGTAGGATGAGATAATTTCTAAGTCGAGTTAGAGGTGTGTGAACTTTTTACTATGTTCATTGTGAAACATCTATTTATAATGAATCTTTGGCCAAAGTAATGCATATATCTCTGCATGCATTAGTCGGTTCATTGTGCTCCAAATTTGCATAACCATCTAGTAATGTCATACTCAGTTAGAAGGGATCTATAGTTGTATGATCGTGTTGGTTATGTAGGACACAACACTAGAAACTTATATGGAAAAAACATGTTGGTTCCTTATATCTATACCCTCCATGAAGGGTAGGGTCACTTCCAGGAAGGAAGGTGTGCAGGGGACTGCTGGTCTGTGATTGGAGGAAAAGCACTCGGGTGTTGCTCTCCTCCCCAAGCAGAAGACAAGCCAAGACTTATGAAGACAAATATCAAGATTCCAGATGTAGTATATTTAATATTATGACTTTGACAATCAAATTTATGTAAACTTATTCTTATTGCCATGAGAAAAATATTGTAAATATAAAGTGAAAGATTTCACTAAAATGCTCTCTTTGAATATGTTGTAATTTTCAGGTTTTGAAAATATTCAGAAAAGATATGCTATTTACTTGATTATATGTAAATGTTATATGTTAATAAACCAAATCTTGTGTTTATCATGTTCAATTACTTTCCAGTAATCTTGGTGTGTAAAGCTAAGTAATATGAGAAGGCATGTTACATATGGTATCAGAGCTGCCAAGTTCAATACATGGACCTATGAGCTCACTACATAAAATCTTCCTTAGACATTAACAGTTACTAATGTTTGAATGTTATTTTTCCAGAATGGTAAGAACAAGGTTAACCCCAAGGAAGAAAGTAATAGGAAATAGATGTTACCTAAAGGTTATGAGGGAGCGAGCCTCAAAAATGAAAAGCCTAGGCAAAACTAGCTACATTGAAGGTGCATGGTTAACTAACTCAGAGACCTTCGCTAACGCTCTTAAGCATATCAAGCAAGAGAAGAAGAAGAAGGAAAAAGTAGCTAAGGCTATTGTTCCTATCACTAAGGATGAACTAGTTAAACCTTTCGCACATAGAGACTTACCATTTGGATGTGGTCCTAATGCCCCTGTCATTAGTCAGAAAGTTAAGGATGAGTACTTGCGAGTACATCCACCTTCCAAGTCTACTTTGGTAAACCTCAAGGGTGAGGAAGAACCCAAGGAAATTCCCCTTCTTGATAATGACATGCAATCATAAGATGTTAAATTTTGTAATAAATGATGGATATTATGTGATCCATAGATACTCTAATGGAATTTTGGCAAAAATTTCCCTTTCTTGTTTAAGACTAGATAAATGAGAATGGATTATTATTTATGAATGAATTCAATTGTATGAAAAACTAATTGAATGCTTAACATGAAAAATTTAGAAGAAGTAGAATTTCAACATGGTTCAAACCAGAACCAGTCTTGGGGGTAGCCAAGAGGAAAGGCAACCTTCTAGCAACTCTGATGCGAAACTAGACCAGATCTTGCAATGCTCCATGAAACAAGGGCAAGGATTGGAAATTTAGAGCAAGAGGTCAGAGGTTAGAGTAGACCTGAGCATGAAGCTTTCCATGAAGATGAAGATGAGGATCATCATGAACACACCACCTAGAGTGGGCATGGAGAAAACAACTCCAAATCGAGACAAGATGAGGAAAAGAGGAGTCATTTGGCCCTCGAATTATCTAGGGATCATATGAAAAAGGTCACAACGCCTAAATTTGATGGAACTATGAGTGGAGATGCCACAGAGGCATGGCTCATAGAAATGGAAAAATATTTTGAAATCAGGAACTATTCAGAAATAACCAAGGCAGTTATGGGAGCATATTAATTGGTTGGTGAAGTACCCATTTTGTGGATGAATAAGAAAATGGAGCTCGGATTGAGCTCTTTGAGTCTAACTTGGGATAAGTTTGTAGAACTCTTCAGGCAAATATGGTTGCTACAATTGTATTTTGATCAGAAGCTTAGATTTCTAAAACTTGAGACAAGGTAACTCATCTAGAAATGAGTTTTGGGAAAAGTTTACTCGACTCCTTAAGTATGTCCCTCAATACCAATAGTACAAAGTATTTGGAAGTTCATCATGGGATTAAATGACCAAATAGGAGGTGAGGTAGATGTGCATGGTCCCACTACTATTGACCAAGTTTATGAGAAAGCCATTAAACAAGAGCAAAAGCTAAAGTCCATATCGGTATATCGGGAAAAGAACCGCAAGAAGTTCAATTGGTCACAATCCTCCCAGTCATTCAATAAAAAGGGTAACAAGAAGAACTTCAAAAGGAAAGGTGATAAAAGATTCAGGAAAAACCAAAATGATTCTGGGGGTGATAAGAAAAATAGCAACAATAACTCCAAGAAGAACGGAGATAACTCAGGAAAGCCTTTTGAAAGGCGAGGACCCCCGAGAGGGTGTTTTCATGTGGAGGTGACCATTATGCTAATTAGTGTCCTAATAAGACACAAGGGAATCGACCATGAGGAGATCCCTTATCATCGCAACAGGAGGCCTTCCAACAACAAATCCATGTAGCATTGGATAACCGACAGGCGGAGTACCAAATTACTCCAATTGTAATCATAGGTACTTTGCTTGGTGTTCCAATTTCAGTTTTAATAGATATTGGTGCAACTGAATACTTTATTTCTCCAAAAGTTTTAAATAAGATATCTATAAGAGTTGGTTACATGGAAAAATCATGGTTAGTAGAGTATGCTAACCAGATAAGGGCTTAGGTAGAGTGGTGTTTGTTCAAAGCTAAGGTTGAACTCCTAGGCTTTTTGACTATAGTAAACCTTTATGTAGCCCCCTTAGGATCATATGATTCATCCTTGGAATAAATTGGTTATGGAGGCATAGGGATAAGGTGGATTGTTTTTCTAAAATAGTAAAATGCCTAGATGACCTTGGAAATATAGTTTTTATGTAAGGTACTGCTAGAGAGTTCAAGCTGAGGCAAATATCTACCTTACAATTGAAGAGAGCCAAGAGGAAAGGGTGTCAACTCTTTGCAATCAAAATAGAGAAAATAGATGATCACAAAGTGTTCATTTTCCAAGATGATTTAATGTATTATGAATCTCAGAAACTCCAAGGACAGGATGAAGAAAAATATCTAGATCAAGAGAGATCAGATATAGAGAAGTGTCCCTTTCTTCGAGATTTTGAGGATGTATTTCCAAATGAATTACCTAGATTACCTCCTAAGAGAGCTTTTGACTTTTCAATAGATATAATTCTAGGATCAGAACCTATATCCAAAGCTCCTTATCAAATGACTACAATAGAGTTGATGGAGCTAAAGGCTTAGCTACAAGAATTGCTAGAAAAAGGATTGATAAGACCCAGTGTTTCACCCTAGGGAGCGCCAGTGATTTTTGTTAAAAAGAAATATGGCACACTACACCTATGTATAGACTATTGTATGCTAAACAAAGAAACGATAAAGAATAAGTATTTGCTACCCCTTATTGATGATCTTTTTGATCAAATGCGTGGGGCGGTTGTATTTTCAAAGATTGATCTATGATCAGGATACCATCAATTAAGCTGAAAGATGAAGATATCCATAAAACAACCTTTAGAATGAGGTATGGACATTATGAATTCACTGTCCTACCCTTTGAATTGATGAATACACCTACAACATTCTTGAACAGTGTATTCAAAGATTGTTTGGATAAATTTGTCCTTGTTTTCCTAGATGATATTTTGATTTATTCCAAAAATGAGGAAGAACATCTCCAGCATTTGCAGATCATTCTTCAGCGTTTGAGAGAGCATAAACTTTATGGTAAGCTCTCAAAGTGTACTTTCTTCCAAAAATAAGTACAATACCTAGGTCATGTAATTTTAGCTGAGGGAATTGCAGTGGATCTAGCAAAGATCAAAGCCATTCTAGAGTGTCCTGCACCGAAAAATGTGCATGAAGTCCATAGTTTTACAGGCCTAGCAGGATATTGCAAAAAAATTGTGGCTAACTTTTCAAAAATTACCTACCCCATTACTTCTCTACAAAGGAAAAGCAAAAGATTTGATAGGTCAAAAAATGGCAGGAGACATTTGATCAACTAAAAGAGAAGCTAACTATGACACCAATTCTAAAAGTACATGATCTAGAGGATCATTTTGTAGTCATCACCGATACCTCAGGAGAAGGATTAGGTGATGTACTTGTTCAAGATGGGCAAGTTATTGCTTATGAGTCTAGGAAGTTTAAGACATATGAGCAGAATTATGCTCCTCGTGATCTCGAGTTGGTAGCAGTTGTCTATGCACTACAAATTTGGCGGCATTACTTGTTTTAGAAGACCTTTGAGTTAAGAAGAGACCATCAAGGACTTAAATATTTGTTTACCCAACCACATCTTAATGCTCACCAGAGGAGATAGTTAGAGCTGATATCTGACTATAATTTTGAGATCAAATAATTTAGGGCAAGGAAAACTAAGTGGCAGATGCCTTAAGATGGAGACATCTCCTCAATGATCTCTATTCATTCTGATTTTAAGAATCAGGTGTTGCAAAAGTCAAAGGGAGATGAATACTATGAGTAGGTTAAGCAAGCTCTCCTGGATAATCCTCATGATTCTAGGTATGATGGATTCCACTTTGAACCAGATGGACTATTAATATTTAGAGGAAGAATGTACGTTCCAAAATCCAAGGAGTTAACGAATATCGTGTGGAAGGAAGTTCATTCTGCACCCTATTTAGGACATCCTAGAGTGACAAAACTACTAGCCAACGTAAAAACATTGTATTTCTAGAAAGGAATGAAGAGGGATGCTGCAAGGTTTGTAGTAGGATGTCTAGAATGCCAGAGGGTGAAAGCAGAACATCATCACCCAGCATGACTCCTATATCCTCATGAGATTCTGGAATGGAAATAGTAAATCATTAGCATGGATTTTATACAAGGTCCTCCTATGTCTAGAAATATGCATAATTTTATTCTGGTAGTGGTAGATAGACTCACTAAGGTAGCGTATTTTATACCCAAGAATTTGAAAGATGGAGCACCAGTCATATCCCATAAATTTGTGCAAGAAGTATTTAGGTTGCATGGCATTCCTGAGAAGATCATCTCAAATAGGGATGCCCACATGACATCAAGGTTTTGGCAAACCTTATTTTTCTCACTTGGAACTCAATTAAACATAATCTCATCTTATCATCCCAAGACAGATGGCCAGATTGAACGAGTGAACCAAGTGTTGGAAGATCTATTGAGAATGTATTGCATGGATAAGCAATACAAGTGAGAGGATTATCTTCCTCTTGTAGAATTTGCTTACAATAATTTCTATCATTCTGCTATCAAGATGGCCCCATTTGAAGCATTACATGGAAGAAATTGTTGAACTCCTATAATCTGGGATAAGCTAGAAGATAGAATTAGCCTTGGTCTAGAAATGCTATCAAAAATGGAAGAACAAGTCTATCTGATCAAGAAAGGTTAGTGGAGGCGAATGATAGACAGAAAAGCTATGCAAATGCTAAGTGC
Source organism: Cunninghamia lanceolata (assembly GCA_027924645.1). NCBI lineage: Eukaryota > Viridiplantae > Streptophyta > Pinopsida > Cupressales > Cupressaceae > Cunninghamia > Cunninghamia lanceolata. The sequence continues at coordinate 2,991,461 of BSBN01000614.1, forward strand.
ATTCCAAGACATTTCTCAGTAGGAGAGAAAGTTTTGTTAAGAGTCAAACCGCAAAAGAGTTTCATTAAGTTTGGAAAGTCATCCAAACTAGCTCCTAGATATGTGGGTCCATTCAAAGTTCTCAAGGAAGTCAACCCAGTTGCATACAGGATTACTCTACCACCAGCTCTTGCCATGATGTATAATGTTTGCCATGTTTCTTATTTAAAAAAGTATGTTGCAGGAGATAATCATATTCCTATTCTTGATCGAAATGCCTTACAGGTGAAGGACCCAAGGGTGGTAATGATCGAGCCCATCAAAGTGCTTGAAATATGTAAGCTACGCTTGCATAATAAAAAAGTTACTCAGTGCAAGGTCCAGTGGGACCAATATGCAGAAGAGAATGCCACCTAGGAAAATTATCATGATATTTATCAAAGATTTCCTCATCTATTTTAAGATTTTTATTAAGATGAACAAAAACTTTTTCATGTTATAAACTTTAGATACACTGGATCATCAAGGACAATGACTCTTATGGGGGGAGATATATTACATCCCCAAACTTTGACTATGCTTTACTTTTACTTTCATGTAATTAGTGGATAAGTCATCATGGATTAATTATTTGACGTTTAGAGAAAATGTCAAGATAAATCATTGATTTTATGAATTATGATTAAATGCATAGAATTTGACATGAGATTATATGTTATTGAGATTATTTAAGTATGATGTATAAGGATTTATTGATGATACACTAATCATAGTTTGTGTGACTACGAGTTGTAATCAGAAAATAGATTTCCACCTCCAAGAAGAGGAGAGAATCATCAGAGAGAAAGGAATAGATATTTGGAAATGAACAGTTTTGCCATTCAAGTTTCATGTTGTATAATTAGTGAATCCTCTTAAGATGGGTAAACAGTAATTAACTTTCCTTGTTTAAAAGTCAATCTCAACTTGACCATTGTTGATTTGTCATTAAGGAAAGGATTTTTGACGTCAAACTGCGTTTGATATGGTTGGGAGAGGTTCAAATAATATTACTAATGTTTAGAGTTCAAACCAATTTCTGATATATATGTATATATTTCTATTTCCTGTGATTATCAATTTAAGTTTATTAACGTCTATGCAAGGTTGCAAGGGGGAGCAAATCTCAACCCCATACTCGCATTTGGTCGCATGATTATTTTTCCCACATCTGTACTTATGGTATTGCTACCATTTTATTAGTATAGGTTAAATATTTTTTTATTATTTTGTGTAAATATATTTATAGTGAGTAAATGTAGTTGTATGTTTTAGTCTTGAGACCTTATCATATCATGATAAGTGTTAGTTGTTGCCATCCACTTCACTCATAAAGTGGGAATGACTCCATACTCCATAAAATGTGGAGAGAGTGGAGAGTTTTTTGTTGAGTTTTGTAGTGGGCTCTGCATAATGGGAGCCCGACTGTTGTTGCATGCTCCTTTTAGGAGACTTAATAGGAGTATGGGTAGTTACTACCACAAGTGGTAGGAAGTAAAAACAAGTTGTTCATATCCTTTAGAGAGAGTTAGTAGTGAAAGGGAGGAGACAATAAAAAGAAGATACTAGAGAATAGAAGGGAGCACAATAAGCTTCTAAGAAATAAAGACATAATAGAAGAATTCTAGCTCAATAGAGAAGACTGTGTTGGAGCTTTACGCAAGTACCCTTGATGTTTATGCATATACATATGATGCAGCTGAACTAGGCAGGATTTGATGCATGCATTTGTTTATCTTTTTTTATTATATTCATGTTCACTGTATCATTTATCTGGAGTCTATCAAAGGTCGATAGCCTATAAGATGCATTGTAACCTTGTGGCATAAAAATGATAACAGTAAGCTTGTTTTGTGTCTATAAAACTATCATATCGCTAAACTCTTGATAGCAAATGTTCAAGAATCTCACAGTGAGAAAGATAGGCCGATAACAAAAAGTTTATGAGAATGTTCTTAGTCATAGACTTATGCATCTTATGAACGGTTTCTTGCATTGGACCAGGTCCATCTATTGCCACAAAGGTTGTGTAGCTCGTATCTTTGTAAAATCTCTATTAAGCTCCTTGGTAGAACGTCAGCATGGCATAGAATGAAACCTTGGAGTAGTTAAACCAATCTTTTGTTTCTTTGGGTTGATATTACAGGTAGCCTGGGGTTTAAATTAAACTTCCTAGGTGATATCATCTGATACAAATGTCTAATAGACTGCCATCTGTGTGTTCTAGACTCTGTATTCTATTGTCTTTTGAAAGAATCTCACCTGTAGAAGTAAACAAGAATGTTTATAGGCAGAATAATGGGGTCAAGACTTAGACTCTCGAGCTCCATATTACAGGATGAAGGAATCTCGAGCCATATTACAAGATGATAGACTCTCGAGTCCCATAATTACAATATACTATTATTAGTTCGAGAGAAGAACAATGATTATCTTGAAAATGTATTATTGTAGTTGATAGAATCTTTTATGCCCCATTATAGTACCAATACAACCAACTTTATGATAGTCTAAAAAGAACTTGTGGTCAATAAAACCATGTCACACGATGACATCTACTTAGCCATGATTTGGTAAGTATTCTAATTGAAAGATTTGTATTAGATTTTGTATTATGATGTATGACAAGATATTCTTTTATATGTCATAAGGGTTTTGATTATCATTTTGTATGAAGGGATTAGAAAAGATAGTTCTCTAAGAGTATCCCAGACATGCATAGTAAACATATAATTCTTCTCACAAGTGTGTGGTCGACTTAAAATATATATTTTAATATCGATAAGTATTAGATGAAAATCCTTGAACGAAGATTAGTACCTTGGATGAAGTTATGAAGTTATAGATAAAACTATTCTCTATGTCAATACTAGACACCAAAACCGAGAATATTTAAACCTTTGAAACAAGGAATAGAGTGACAGGGAGTCATAGATTTCATGTTGCAGTTGCAACAAAAGACTTTTTGAAAGATTAAGACCTCAATCTGAACCATCCTTGGTATTGTACTCTAGAAATTGGGGTTAGAAATCTAAGTCAAGAGGATTATGGGTGAAATTTAATTAAGTCACCCCATGACTAGAATTGGTCAAACTAAATTCACTATAGGATGAGATGGTTTCTAAGTCAAGTTAGAGGTGTGTGAACTTTCAACTACATTCATTGTGCAACGTCTATTTATAATGAATCTTTGGCCAAAGTAATGCATCCGTCTCTACATGCATTAGTCGATTCATTATGCTCTAGATTTGCATAACCTTCCAATAGTGTCATACTCAGTTAAAAGGAATCTATAGTTGTATGACCATGTTGGTTATGTAGGACACAACACTAGAAACTTAGGTGGAAAAAACATGTTGGTTCCTTATATCTATAGCCTTTGTGAAGGGTAGGGCCACTTCCAAGAAGGAAGGTGTGCGGGGGACCGTTGGTCTATGGTTGGAGGAAAAGCGCTCGGGTAATGTTCTCCTTCCCAAGAAGAAGACATGCCAAGACTTATAAAGATAGATATCAAGATTCCAGATGTAGTATATTTAATATTATGACTTTGACAGTTGAATTTATGTAAACTTATTCTTATGTAAACTTATTCTTATTGCCATGAGCAAAATATTATAAATGTAAAGTGAAAGATTTCACTAAAATGCTATCTTTGAATATGTTGTAATTTTTAGGTTTTGAAAATATTCAGAAAAGATATGTTATTTACTTATTTGATTATGCAAATGTTATATGTTAATAAACCAAAGCTTGTGTTTATCATGTTCAATTACTTTTCTAGTAATTTCGGTGTGTAAAATTGAGTAATATGAGAAGGCATGTTACAATGTACATGAAGAGCCTTGCTTATAAAGGCAACGTGATGAGAGCTAAGATGTTGTAGTCATATAACAAGTGTCTTAATCCTATGACATGAGACAACTAGATCATATGTGTAGGATAAGACAACTAGAAACATCTAGAATATTTCCTAAGTCAACTTAACATGTGAATATGTGTGTTCAAATATTATTTAACTAATAAAAGTTAAATTTAATATGAAGTATTCACACAACAAGGGGAAAATAGCTAGTAAATATCAAACTAGATACGAAATACCCCTATTCACACTAACAGATGTATGCTATGGTTTGTACTAGACCAAACATTGTCCAAGTAGTGGGAGTCCTTAACCATTTCATGGCTAATCTTGGACAAGTTCATTGGGATACAGTTAAGACGGTTTTCATATATTTGAAAGGTATCTCCTAGTACTTTATTTCCTATCATGGTGATTCTATGGGGAACTAACACAATGAATATTCATGGATTTATGGATTTAGATTGGGCTACAAGTGATATTGACAATAAGAGATCCACTAGTGGTTACATTTTCACTTTATTTGATAGTGTTATCAATTGGATGAGCAAGTGGAAGGATGTGGTCACTTTGTCCACTACAAAAGTTGAGTGCATGGTAGCTACTCATGATTGTAAAGAAGCCACATGAATTAAGAGATCATTTTTAGATGCAGGGATGACTCAAGGAGCTATTACAGTTTTATGCAAAAGTCAAAGTGCCATATGTCTAGCAAAGAACCCAACCTTTCATACAAGGACTAAGTACATTGATGTCTAGTACCATTTTTTGACATGGTAGAATATGGGAAAGTGATGTTGGAGAAAGGTGACACTTTGTAGAATGTTGTAGATGCATTGACAAAGCCAGTGAGCACAAAGAAGTTCACGTGGTGTCATGAGTCAATAAGCATCTCACCCACTAGCAATTACTTGATAGTGTTGGTACTCCCTTTGCTCTTGCAAGGTGTTTGAAAACTAGGAGAATTTTAGGAAAGGTGTATCAACCTTGAATCCTAATGTTAAGAATACAAAAATTATAATTTTTGCTATAGAATAGATAAACTCAATTCCTAAGCTATAGAAGTTGTTTTTGGCCTAAAAAATATTTCCAAATAAGCCAACATTGGTTCTTGAATTCTAATGACATGGATCTCTTTGAGCTCTACAATTTTAAAAAATAGGCCTAATCAACTTCCTAGATCAAAAGTTATGGCCTTTGGAAGATGCCCAAGCCTCCCACATTGGAAATATAAGAACATCTATGAGCTGTTAGAGGGAGTTACACTTGTTGACCAACAAATGATGCATGTTATGACACATCATAAGGAATATTTGAATGGAGATAATGGAGCAAGTTGGTGAGTGGATTATGACAAGCTTATGGCAGGTGGAAGGAATATGTTCTTTATAGCCTGTGCACTCATCTTGGGATTTGGATAGATTTTTAAGTAAGGGTTTAGGTGCCACATTTTGGGTGGCTTTAGTTCATGGTTTCCTAATTACCATTTGATGGTTTAATATATTGCCTCTCCTATTTATTGGGTGCTTGAGATTGGAGGTTTAGATAGTGAGTTTTATAAGTATTGTTATGTTGCTAGAATTACTCGAAATCTTTGGTTGGTGATGCTCCTGTAAAGGCTTAGACTCTGTAAGTGTGTTGTAGCCTTTGGTTACTGAATAATATATTGAGTTGGTTTGGAGTGTGGGGTTTTTCTCTCAAAAGAGTTTTCCCTATGTAAATCATTGTGTGATGGTATATTATTTTTGTGTTTATTTCCTTGTAAATGTATGATTAGTTTAATTTTTTGCACATGCCTCCTCTCATAGATTAGTGTAGGAGGCATATTTTGTACCTCTACTTCCTTTCACTCATTGTAAGATCAACCTAATGTACTATGTCCCTTACACCCTTCTATGCATAACTAGTGATAAATCCTCCATTCTTGACCTCTCATAATGCTTGGGTCTACATCTCATCTTCAACATGGAGCTACTCAAACCATACTTCCCTCCACTTCTAGACCCAGTCTAGTATCAACATCTTGTAGATCTAAATCATGATCATGTTAATGTAGCTATGATATATGCAATCATTGACACCATGATGACTCATACTCACTCAAGTGCTCATTGAATATTCTGAATAGTCAAAACTAGGCAATATTTTGATCAAGTTGAGAGGTATAACTTGCAGCAACTCTGTGTGCAATTTCCTCAACTCAAGATTGATGCAATGGAAACCATTACTTCTCAAGAAGGGGGGAATGATCTGAGTGCAACCTTGCACACAACCTCAATCTCATATATTCACACAACCTCTATTCCTTTCAGTAATGTCACCTACATGCTTATCTCCACTCAACACGTGCCACACAACACTAACACAACTCCATGCACCATTGTTCTATGAATTGCAACTCTATGTACCACTATTAAAAGCACAATTATTGTGTATCCTTGCACAACATTGCTCATGTGCATATTATAGCCTTGTACATGGCCACACATGCCACCATTTGACAAGTCCATATGAGCATGACACATGGGGCATTCATATCCACATGAAATGTTACCATATATTACACCACATGATCATGCCAAACAAATAGCACCATATAATTTTAACACTTGGCACTACCCTATCCACATGTAAAGTGTACCATACTCATGTGACACTTGTAAGCATATTTTGAAGGCCTAGTTGATGGCCCACTTGTAGAAATACGTACACTATATAAGGTACAAGGATACAAGAACCAACTAGCAACTATGTTGAATACATGGCATTGTACATATTTTCTCATATGCAATACAATTACATTACAAAATCTTATGTGCCTATTGAATATGAATTTTCATTCTAATCTAGGCTTTTATTTACATATTCTACAAATCCTATAGATTACAAGCTAATTTACATATTTGTCCTTCGATCCACCTGGGAATCAAATCAATGGTAAAAACTTGAATGAAGTCCTCATGTTAGAATTTGGTACATATGTGAATTTTATTTGTATATGCATACAATTTATTACTATAGGGATGAGTGAGATATTAGTGGTGGTAGCTATGGTTTTTGTTTGTATACAAAGACAAACCCAAACACCCCATTGGCCATGACACATTATTTGTTTGTAGATTCCACATTGGAGAAGCAATGCATAGGTTTGATTCAGAAAAAACACCTAGCCAGTTAAATAGAGAAGCATGGGTCCCATTACTTAGGGCAATATAATCTAATAATAATCAATTGATACTCACATGAAAAATCTTCAATTAAAATTTTTGTAAGATAAAAATTCCCTCAAACTTAAACATTAAAACTAACCAAAAAACAAGAGTTGCGATGCAGCAGAAGTCCCTGCCAAAGGCTGCCAGCGCAGAACGTGGGAAGAATATGGGGTGCATTTGTTGTTGAGATTATGTGCAACTGATTAATAACAATGCAATTATCATTTGTTTTAAGTTTCTGCAGACCATGCTAAGTGGGATACATCAGATATAATGAAAATCCATGGAGAAGATGGAGACTAATACCCAAACACAACCAATGGACTATACCTGGCTGATTACAAAATCGATGAAATAGGAGGAATTCAAGAATAAAGACCAATATTCAAACACAATTTGCTTTTATGTAAATTATGAATATTAATGTTCACAAACTAGATGACATCTCAGTCATAGAGGCCAATGTCTTCCAAGACATCGGGTGCCAGAATTTCATGAAAAGGTAAAGTTTTTTGTTGTATTGAGCCCGTACATAGCTTGTGTGATTTTTTTTGTGTTTATCAAAATTTATGGAGAAAATTTGACAGTACAAATTAGAAGATCAACAAGAGTTGAACTGTTGTGGCCATCAATCTTGTTTTCACAACATCAAAATGGCCTGTCGTGTTTTTTCCATAGAACAATTTCAAAAGCATTCTTGGCAGTGAGCATTGCTGCTTGATTAATTCCATTTCTCGTTACAGTCGGTGGTGCACCTACTCAGAGGCTAAACAAACCTTTCTCAGGCACAATGCCAGTTGCAGAATGAACAGGGCCTTTATACTTCAGCAGGTCCGGAGCTAGACCTCTCTGTTGTTGTAATCTAATCTTTAGCACCTATAGTTTTTTGGGTGAAAACATAGCAGAGCTGAGAATGAATTAAGGAGAACTGAAATTGAAGACATGATGCTAATGAGATTAAGGAAGCCAAACAGACCTAACATTTAGTCAAAATCGAGAAGGTGTTAAGCATATTGTTCTAGTTTTAAATCATTAGACGAATTGAAAATACCCTGCATTTAGTAGTTACCCACCTGGTGCACACCTCTTGACAAGAGCCTGAAATATTTGATAAAGAGGGCAAAAGAGTGCTGGCAGAGAGTCTATGAACACCACGTCCAATTTACTCGAAGAAGAAGGTAAGCTCACAATGGTAGCTTGCCTACACCTCACACTATCATGGTTCTCCTTTATATCAGCCAACTCCATCAAAGAATAATGCAGGATTGATAATGCAATCAGGAATCATCAGCTTAAATAAGTCCTGTCACAACAATGCCAGATATCTAAATGATCATACAATTTCAATTATAGCAGATGCTTTGCATGGAAAAGAGAGAACAAAAAAGATGGGATTTGTCTATAAAGGTATCAAACAAAATCTAAAACTTTTGCACATTAGAGATTATTCTCTACTCCATTAGATAAAATTTATTGATCTCCTAACATATATAGCACATAACACTACAAGGCTAATCCCTAGAACTAGGTAAAAAGAACTGACTGCTATAAATAAGGCCATTAACTAGGAAATAAGGGTTGAATATTGCATTATTTGTATTTACCTGTAACTGCCTAACTGTGCGTAAAAAAGAAACTGTGACCATTCATGAAAGCAACCACGTACTGATATTCAATTCATGTTCCTAAGTCCAGATCAAAACAATAGATGCTTATTTAAGAGAATGATTAAAATCAGACAGCCTCTCAATTAAAACACAATTCAAGCTATAGCTTTAAAAAGTGTCTTTGCAATCTCAGGCCAGACAAAAGGAAACTTCATAACGGGGCAAAAAAATGTAAAACAAGAATTATTCAGAGCAACTGTCCTCATCTCTCATAGCGTAGCCATCATTGGCGGCATCAATTTATGAACCTTCGCTGTAAGGCTATTGCATAAGAAAATGTGGATGAAATAGAAAATTGTACATATCACAGATAAAGAGCATTTTAATGCCATAAAATTCTACCACAAGATTGAGAAAATGAGGAGATTAGTGAAGGGGCATAGAGAGGAAGTGAACTTAAAAAGTGATATGTGCAGCGAGACATACAAAGATGGTACCAAATACCACCTATTCAGTTTTATGTTTACATGATCAGACAGAAGCACTTCTACATATATTTAACCTTTGATGTCAAACTAGGATAGAATGAAAGATAAATAAAGAAAATTCAAACAATTTAGTTCGAATACATTCAGTGACCAAAATGTGATACATATATTTAGTTTGATGTAGAACCAGCAAAACCACGATTCCCACTAACCAACTAATTCGATCAACAGCAATTGGGGCATATATCCAATAACTGAAGTGTACTTTACATGAACAAATAAGAAAATATATACAACCGCTATATTTTTGTACTCCACTGCAGGAAGGAATTAGTTTTGTAATTTTTGATAAAATGGGCATTAAAATTTAGAACATTTCCTTTGCCAACTTTACCTTAATGTAGTTCTGGAATACAGAAAGTCATGGTTTACAAAGTTTCACTACTGATTGGGTTTAAGCTTTAATCGTACAGCATTTTGGGTCCCCTAAATCTTGATGATCACCATCCCATCCTCAATTTCCTCATATTGGGTCATAAAGAATTAAAAACCTAATATGATGGGGCATTAAATATCAAATGCATTCTATACAGAATCTTCTTTAAAAATGTTCAAAATGTTAAGAATCTTGAAGAGTTATTTGGTAAGAGCAATTTACAAGGATCTTTTCCAACTTGAACAGGGCAAAACATTCCAAAATTTAATATTAAATAGCACAATAAAGTAGAAATTTAGGATTGCTGCTGCTAAGGATACTTATTTAGAAAGGTCAAACTACAGGGCTTTTTTCCAACATGTGCAGTACAAAACATTCCAAAACTTAATATTGAATTAGTACAGTCAAGTAAAAATTTAGGACTCCTACTGCAAAAGATAACTCCACTTTCTGATTATGTGAAAGATAAGATTAGCTGCAATAGGATTTCTACACCAGGTTTGAGCTGACAATAAGAAGAAAAATGTACTCTATTAAATGCAAATATTGAAACAAACAAACTACATGTTTCAAATTATTGACAAAATCTATTTTTTATATAATCTTCAATTCCACAGTTGATATTCAGTTGTAGTGCATCTACTCTTTAAAATGATGTTGTGAAAATGCTATAGAAGATGAGAAGTCGTGTTAAAATGCTTCCTTCACATCTTGAATTATGACGCATTCCTAAGATCCACATAATAGATTTCATTCAATCACTACAAAAATCAAGTCTACAGATGCCTACCAAGTTTACATTTCAGTTGCAGGATGTAAATCGGCATGAACATACAGCACAAAAATTAGGCCTGCAACTGTTAAAGATTGATTCAGTGGATGAGCAGTTACATAAACCTTATTAATTCTAACCCCAACAAGCTTAACGAAACTACTAAAAAGAAGACATAATGAACTATAATGTAAAATAAAAAGATACTCATTCAATTTTGAAGTTATATAACATTGGAAGTTCTACCCACAACAATTTTGACCTAACCCAAGTAAAGAAGACATACTGAAACTGCGATTAGAATTCGTTTATAAATACTTGAAATAAATGAAAGAAGCCATACAGTAACTGAAATGCAAATCGTTTACAAATTACTTGAAATAATTAAAGAAGACATGCTGAAACTGAAATCTAAATCATGTACAATTTACTCAAAATGACTAAAAGAAGACATAATGTAGCTGAAATGTTAAGTCAATCAATATACATTTAAGTAGAATAAAAAAATTAAAAAATTAAAAAGACAAAAGGCATTCTGTTACTGAAACGCAGATTCTTAAACAAATGCTTGAAATGAACGATGCATTTATATGGTGATCATTTGTGAAACTTCACCTACATTGATAATTCCCTGGTTGGGGACAAAATAAGCGCCAGGGGAAACGAGCTCCTTCCGGCACGTGGCCTTGGAGGAAAGTTAGTCCTCATGATGGCAGAAATGATGGGAAAACAGAAGGCAGCCGTTTTGCCTGATCCAGTCTGAGCACAAGCCATCAAATCCCTACCCGCCAGCGAGATGGGTATTGCATACCTCTGCACAGGAGTGGGCTTAACGTAATTGCAGTGCTTTATATTGAGATTCAGTGCCTCACCCAAATCAATTTCTGCAAATGTACTCACCGGAGGAGGCACATTTTCACTGCTGGTTTCAACAGGAATGTCCTCATAGGCCTCGAAATTTATCCCCGTGTTTTCTTGGTCGAAGAGTGTGTTGGCGACGTCGGGCTTCAAACCATGGAACTGAACATATTCTTTACAATAGAGAGCAAGATACAATTGAGCATCAGCGAGGGAAGATCTATCCTCTCGGCTCATCAGACCCCATTTCCTCAGAGTCTTGTGTAGAAATTATCGAGGGATGGTTTGGCAGGCATGAACAATCATAGAGGCAAACACAAAACAATATCTTCATTTGTGTCCCTTGGCCATAACCCAATTAAAAACCTACCAAAGCCGTATACATTTTTCCTTGTATCTCCCCTCCCAAAAAAACCAATAGCAGAAACGGATTTTTCGAAATGAACTTAGAAAGTAACACAAAAGGAGACAGCAATAAAAATAGCCCCGATACATTCTATTTCCATTCAAAAACCACTAACCATTTCCTCATACAAAAATGAATAACAGACTAATACCAATCGATTTCCTCATAACAAAAATGAATATGCTCTGATATTCAGAAAGTCTAAAAATGACACTTACCATAGTAGGACTCGCGCCCATAGCAGGCTCAACGAATACGTCCAAAGGAACAACTGACGAGTTTAGGAAATTACCCGGCGTTCATGTGATTGATACTACTATACGAATACTATAGGGATTTTATACGAATACTATAGGAATGGAAAAATCCATTAGGGTAGATTGGTGCTGACATTAGGATATATAGTTTATGAGTCATTATCAACATGCCTCAGTTAACGCTCACATATAAAACTCGACCAATAAACAATGAACGCATCTGCAGACTAAAACGAAAGAACCTAAAAGCATCTCATAAGCAACCCTTTTTTAGCTAAAACAAACCTTAAATCCATAAACAATATCGCAGCCATTTCACCAAAACAAACCTGAGATCCTTAAAAATTTTGCAGACATTTCACCCTAAATAAAACTGAGATCCCTCAAAATTGTGCAGCCATTTCACCCAAAATAAAAGTGAAATTGTTTGCACATAATACATAGGAAATTTATGGCTGACCCTAGAAAACTATTCACACAACTAAGCAACTGCATTTCCATACAAGAAACCGGGAGGAACATAATCCTATTCGGAGGTAGCAAGCGAAGCTGTAAGGGTTTATTCAATGCCTCAAAGATTTGGTGCTTCAAACTGCTATAAAACCCTAAAAGAAATTCCTCTAAAGCCAAGGTATCTCGGACTGCCACAGCAGCCGGAGGGAAAATTGCTCAGTTTCAATGCCCTTGGTAATAAAAACGTAAAACACACTCAGATTTATGCACCAACAACAAATATTGCCAAATGGAAATTTCAAGATGGACCATCTGTAATAACCTGAAAAATACACGAACAACAAATACATTGCAAATTTCATGTTGGAGCACCATCGACACTGTAATACACTATCCTGTTTTGAAAGCCTATAAAAGGATTAAAAAAAAAATACGCAAGTAAAATTATTTTGGGGGTCCATATTGTAAAAATACTTTTTACCTCATTTTTTGGGAAGACGCCCACCCACAAGTTGCGAACACCTATTTGCAGAGCCTCTGCAGCCCAACATGTATTTCCCAGCAAACACCACACATGTTCTTCTCCAGGCCACATGTCGTTGCATGAACCCTCCATTGCCATGCAGAATAACAAAACGCCAACAATCAGCCAAGCAGAATAAATATTTGAAGCATCGAACAGCCAAGATTAAAATACCAGGGGTATATTAAAGCCCCAATGGAAAAAAGGCATCCGTGAGGGAAAAAAATTTAAAAAAAAAAACCTTAGTTTAGCTAACAATATTTCCCAATTTGCACACATCCTGGGTAAACTAATGCGCTTTTTGTTAGCCAAAAACAATAATCCTCTACCAAGACAGGGACTAATAATCATAAAACTCTTAATGTAGTCACCACACAACTCTTAATGTAGTCACCACACAGCTTGAGATATCAATACAACACAATGACAACATCAAAAATAGGACCCAAACATATACTAATAATAATAAATCCCAAAATGTAATCCAAAACACTAATACAAAAACTTACACACTTTGTTTTGAAAAACCTTTTACATACTTTGGGACTTGTTTTGCTCAACTTCGCAGGGCTTAGACGTATGAGATGGCTATGTAATCAACATTAAAAACATTATTGGAAAACCAATGCAGTTGTCCAGGGGAGGCCGCCTTGGAAGATACAAGTTCGAATCTCAAAAAAAATTAAAACTACACAAATAGAAACCTTCAAAACTCATTTATCACCAAGTCAAAGTCGGTATTATAACAACGTGTGGGGCCCAGGACATAAATTTGACAGTGAACCTTGCTTAGCAATTTTTTTTATGACAGTTATCTATTCAATATTGCTTTTCAAATACTATGACATGTCTTAGTATAAGTAAATCATATTAAAGTCAAATATATATATCATCATAATTCTATATAAATTTTGACAGTTTGTCCAAAATCTCTCCTTTCATATGATACAGTCTTTTTAAAATTTCAATTGTAGTTTACAGCAAAAATGTCTAAATACAGCTAAATTTAAGCCCTGGTGGGGCCTCTTCTACACGCTTAGATAGCTACCTGTAACCACTAAATTATTGATTACAATTTCCATGATAGAACAGTTCAAGGCCACGTTCCTCTTTTCTCTGTCCCTTTTACATTGCTCTTGACTGATTCCTTAACTATTTGGTGTGGGCTCACACAATAATATATTACTTCTCCATCATCTAACCTTCTATATATTTGGGTCCATCAGATCTGAGTCTTTACACAGAGGAGAACTAAATTTGATTTTAAGAAGAGAGATTAATTTGGTTTCCCTGAAGTCAAAAATTATATAATGGGTAGGAAATCATCAGGTTTTGTTATGCACAGAGAATTGGTTGTCAAGGTTGGATCTGGGAAATATTACAGGAAACTAAATAAAGGTGAAAAGAGTTTAGAAACAATGAAGGATAACAAAAGTCTTTCAAGGAAATTTGCATCCAAGATTAATTTGGGTCTACATGGGTCTGGAACATCTGTGGTAAGAAGATTGAGAGATTCATACATTAGTATGATGACAACTGCATCAAACCTGACCATCACAGGCCATGGTAATAAGCAGAGTGGGATTGCTGATATGCAAAAGCAGTATGTGGAATATTTGAAAATAGCAGTGGCAAAAGGAGGGCCTGATTTTCTTCTCAAGCTCCAAGAATGAATTCCTTCGTTGAACAAAGAGTGGGGTTCAATTAAATCTCTTCCCATGTTTAAGTATTAACCTTATTATGTTCTTATAAACTGCATCTGCATTGTATTCTGTTTCTGTAATTTTCATGTTTCCAAATTTTCACTTTCAAAAGCATACATCTATGATGCTGCTCATCTGCCCAAAGCTTATCTAGTTTTAGCTATGTTTGAATAATATAGATTGATCTTGGACAGAGATAAATGAATAATGAATAGCAACTGGTCAACCTGTTGCAGGATAAAAATAGTGTCTCTAAATACTAGATTTACTAGCAGAAAGAAATGAAATCTTATCATATCGGAAATACCTGGATTTTTATATTGGCTAAGTTTTGTGGATTAAGAATACTTCGCCATTGTCTTTTTTTTTTTTTTTTTGAATTAGCTGAACCTGAGTTTGCTCAGGTGATTGTGGGGCTCTCAGGCTGCTTGACCAAAATAATAAATAATTGAAAAAATTCAAACAATATGTTTTTTAATTTTAATTATTTATTATTTTGGTCAAATGTGCATCCAGTATGTTGGATAACCACGGGTCATGCTGCCAAGGGATAAGATCATTGTGTCATTAATCTATCGTAAAGAAGATGGTATTTATATTAGAAATAATTCTGCCATTTCTACATATGGAAGGCAAATCTGGACACAATAATTTAATAATTGAAAGGAAGTAAAAGGAGCTTTAATGGTCCCTTTCAAATAATATCCAAGTTTAGAAAATGTTAATAAGATGAAACATCAAATAAATATGATTAACATTGTTAGGTTAAATTTAAAGAGCTGAGTCACCACATGTAAATATAAATATGTATTTGAAAAAAAAGGAATAAGTAGGAGTGTAATTATTTTATTGTGTTGACTAATGTGTTGTCTCTACCATTGATTATGTATTGAATTGGAATTTAGGAAAAAAATATGACAAAGTAGATTAAGTTGTTATGTGTTTCTAAACAAAATCATGCCAGTAATCCTACTTGATTTTCGCGACTTGTCCTTCAACCTCAATTGCGTCCTCCGCACTTGCAAAACTAATTCATCTTTGCTAGATAATTGAATGGGGAATACAATGTCAAGGAACACCTTTACAACATTATTGTGATAGGGTTGAAGAGTTCGATACTTCCTTACACCTTGGTCATACCTTTGTTGTTGTTGTTCATGTGATCAAAAAAATGGTGATTTAGTATGCCTAGAATGAAGATCAATGCAATATATGTTCTTAAAATGTTGAAGCAAACCTAGGATCAACAAATGCTTTGATTCGTTTCTCTTAGATCAAATATGCTTTTCATTCCATAATTCAATTCTTGATAGATTATGAAACTAGTGACCTAGGGCATGTCTTTAAATATGACAACCTAGGCCCTAATTTCAACACTTTGGTGTGCAAACTAACGAGAAATGGTCAAATTTTTGAATGGGGTCATTTTAGAATAGGCGAGAAATGGATTTAAATCCAAGTGGATGCAATCATGCTAGTGATCTCACCCAAGAGACGGGATCACATCAATTATCATGTTTGGGACATCTAAACAAATGGAATGTGGAATATATGGATGAATAGAAGCTAATGTGAGTAGATGGAGAGGTGGTTTCCAAGTTCTATTAGATTTGGCACCTAAATTACCCGAATTAAGTACCAAACCATCCTATCTCAAGACAAGGCTAAAGGAGGGCTATTGTAGGAGTAAGTTGAGTGAGGAAAAGTGTGAAGTATGCACTTTTCTCCTATACTTTTTACCCCCACTCTAGCATGCATATGAATCTACATGAATCATGCATGCTAATGTAAGATAAAGAAGCATCTTGAATTTTTCAAAAGATACAATATGGAATATGCGCCCTTGCTTTTCTTCATACTAGTAGAGTCATATCTCCAAACCTACACACATGCACACAACAAGCCATTAGTAGTCTCAATCATATGCATAACTGTAAAAACTATCATAATCATCTTAATAGTTCATACATCTTTATATCAACTTTCAAATGAAAAAGAACCACAAGGGAACAAGGAAGGGCTCATGGAGTTATGACCAAGTTAGTCCCCATGAATTGTGAATAGAGTGTATGATTTAGAAAAAGGCATCATGTTTGTTAGGCTTGTTGAGGAGGATCTATATAGACATGAGAAGAAAAAGAGAAAAAACATTGTGTAGGTTTATCGAGGAGTAGTAACCAAGTTGGCCCCCTCAATTTACATACAACACGAGATCAAGTAAATGCTAAAAAGTGAGAACCACGTGTTCATAAGATTGTCAAGTCTAATATTAATCAAGTTGGCCCCTCAATCTATACAATGACAAACCTATGAATAAGATAGTATTGTATGCCTCCCTCAAATTAGATGCATTCATTGTAATGGATATAAATTGACGAGAGGAGAGTGTGAATGACAACATATGCAATGTTTTACCCCTAAGTGTAATAAAAGGATGTCATCATAAAAGCACATAATTAGAGGTAATGAAACTTGCCCCCAAATATGAGGACAACACTTTATATAAATGTTAGAACATGTACTTGTACAAAAGAGTATGTAAATTTGTGTCATAGAAGAGAGATCATGTAACAAGTGATGAGCATTGATGAGCATTTGAAGTGCCATAAATATGTCATCATATAAAAACATGGGGAAAGATGTACCACTAAAGTAATTAGTCAATGGACAACTATCACAATAAATGGAGAGTATTATTGTGTAAACCAAACCCCTTGCTTGGCCAAAAGAACAAAATTAGTGAATGCACCTCTAATGGGGAAACCAAGCAATGCGAGAAAGCATACAGGAAATAATGATGTAAGTGTGAAAATTCCATCATATCATGTAAGATGGCATCATGAGAAAAGTATAGAAAAATGGTGATGATCCATATGTGAACAAGGGGTGAATCCATATCTGTCAATAGAATATAAGCAATATAGAATCAATTCCACATATGATGCAAAAATCATGGTTCATCAATTGGTTTAAAAACTTGTGTAGTAAATACCACAAAGAGAGAAACTAATGGAAAATGGCAACAAGAAATGTCAAACAATGAAAACACACAAATTAAATCATATGTGTATTTGGTGCAAAAAGATATAGCATTAAGGTACAGTAATTTATTTTGTGGAAAAGGGGTAAAAAGTAGTCTAGGGAGATGTTAACTTTCATTTATACACCTCACCTTTGTGATATTGAGCTTTAGTCACTATTATTATCAGGACTTTGCAATGAGAGTCTGTGGATCACTATGTTGAAGTGTCAGGGAGGTGACTGGATTGCCCAGAGCCATATCTAACTAGGTAAGGCTTTTTTTTTTTTGGTGGTGAATTTTGTAAATTTTTTTAAAATGGTCAGATTTTGATAAACTACACCTGCATTGTATTTTGTTTCTGTAATTTTCATGTTTCTAAATTTTCACTTTAAAAAGCTTACATCTATGATGCTGCTCATCTGCCCAAATCTTGTCCATGTTTAACTACGTTTGAATAATACAGATTGATCTTGGACAAAGAAAAATGAATAATAAATAACAATTTTCAACCTGTTGCAGGATAAAAATTGTCTCCGAATACTAAATTTACTAGCAGAAGAAAAGAAATCTAATCATATGGGAAATACATGGATTTTTAAAGTAACTAAGTTCTGATGGATTAAGAATACTTTGCCATTTTTATTATTTTTATTTTGAATTTGCCGAAACTGATTTTACTCCAGTGATTATGGAGCTCTCATGTTGCCCACTGGATGCACGTTTGACCAAAATAATAACTTATTTTTTTAAATAATTATTTATTATTTTGGTCAAATGTCCATCTAGTATGTTGGATAGTCAGGGGTCATGCTGCTTAGGGATAAGATCGTTGCGTTATTTGTCTATTGTCAAATGTGCATCCAATATTTTTGAATTAGGTTATCTTAAAATAGGTGAGAAAAGGATTTAAATCCAAGTGGATGACATCATGCTAGTGATCTCATCCAAGATATAGGATCAAATCAATTATCATGTTTGGGACATGTAAATGAATGGATGAATAGAAGCTAAAGTGAGTAGATGGAGGGGTGGTTTCCAAGCTCTCTTAACTTTTGCACCCAAATTAAATACTAGATCTTCATATCTCAAGATGAGGCTAAAGGAGGGCTAAAGTAGGAGTAAGTTGAGCAAGGAAAAGTGTGAAGTATGCACTTTTCTCCTCTAACTTTTACCCCCACTTTAGCATGCATATGAATCTACATGAGTCATGCATGCTAATGTAAATAAAGAAGCATCTTGAATTTTTCAAGGGATGCAATTTGGAATATGCACCCTTGCTTTTCTTAATACTAGTGGAGTCATATCTCCAAATCTACACACACATGCAACAATCTATTACTAGCACATGTCTCAATCATAAACATAACTGTAAAAACTATCATAATCATCTTAGCATTCCATACATCTTTATATCAATTTTCAAATCAAAAACAACCACAAGGGACCAAGGAAGGGTTCATGGAGTTATGACCAAGTTAGCCCCTATGAATTGTGAAAAGAGTTTATGAAAATAACAAGGCATCATGTTGTTAGGCTTGTTGAGGAGGATCTATAAAAACATGAGAAGAAAAATAGGCAAACACATTGTATAGGTTTGTCGAGGAGTGGTAACCAAGTTAGCCCCCTCAATATATACAACATGAGATCAAGTAAAGGCTGAAAAGTGATAACCACATGTGTAAAAGTTTGTCAAATCCAATATTAATCAAGTCAACTCCCTCAATCTATGCATGGACAAACTAATGGATAAGATAGTAGCATGTATGCCCCCCTCATGGTGCAGTCACGATCGGAGGGTTCACAGAATGAACCGTCTGAGCCGTATAGCAAGAGTAAACACAATGGAAACAACTCAAATATAGAATGCAATGAATGGCTCAAATTCTCAATATATCATAGATTCAAAATACTTATATGTTAGCAACATGCGGGCTACAAATTAGGGCTCACAAGCCTGATTCTCCAGTTACAATAGATATGGCTTTGAAGCACAAAACATCTAATCGAAGCTATCTAAAACATATCATAAAACTACCTAATTAATCCCCTCTACTACATCCTAGAGATCAATATATATCATCTCCAAGCTCAAGAATTCATCTGCGTCAGCCAAGAAAGAAGTTACAATCTCCAATGAAGGTGTAATGTGCAGGGATGAATAGGTCGGCCTTAAACAGCTAGTAATGCTCCGCAAATGATGGAAGCTTGATGTGGATCTCAAGGGAGGTTGGCTAAGTCTCAAACTATTTTGAATGATATTTCATGTAGCTCCGCAAGTCACGGAAGTGCTCCGGAAACCTTCTCCTTCAATTGGTTGTCTGTATGCTCTGCTCTATGAAAATAGGTGATCTTTTGATAGTGATAACTTTCAGCAGACAAGTCCAAATGATCTAAATTTTGGATATGATGTCTAGATGCTAAGTCCTACTTTGCAAGGTCTGAAATGAAACTGTGGCAAATGTGGTACAAAATATTGAAACTACTACTGACTGAACTGGAAAATGAAAGAAAATGAATGCAAATATTTTTGGTTGATGCAAGATTGCTCTGAACCAGGGATGCTCTTGCATTAGACACCCGGGGTTGTTGAAAAAGTGAGTCCCTCACTTTGTTGGGGCTAAAGGAAAACCAAAACTTTCCACCTCAGCCTAAGATATCCATGATGAATCTTCTTCTGGTCTGCCTTTCCACTTTACCAAATATTCTTTGTATTGCTTGCCTCTGGTACTACGTCCAAATTGTTGTCCAAGATGCTCTCTATCTACTCCGGTGCTTGATGTGGTAATTGCTTCTTTAATCCATCTTCAATGTTGTCACTGGATTCTCCTTCATGATACTGATATAAGTCTGCAATGTTGAATATAGGTGATATACCCAATGTCTCCGGTAGCTCCACTTCATATGCATTTCTTGAATCAAACTTTCTGAGAATCCTACATGGTCCAAACTTCTTCATCTTCAACTTGTTATATGTGCCTACTAGAAATCTTTCTTTTCTTAGGTATACCATTACCTTGTCACCAACTAAAAATTCTTTGTGTCTTCTCTTCTCATCAGCTTGCTCTTTATACTTGTTCATCTTCTCCAAATGCTCCTTAACCTGATTATGCATTATCTCCATATACCCTACAAATTCTTCTGCCTCTGCACTTCTCTTATTCTCCATACTAATGTCTCTCAACTCTGCTACTCCGGTTACAATCTCAAATGGTGTCTTTCCAATACTCCTATTCACTGAATTATTGTATGCAAACTCTGCTTGTGATAAAATTAGATCCCAACTTCCTACCTTCTCTCCTACCAAACATCTCAATAAGTTCCCCAAACTCCTATTCACCACCTCTATTTGTCCATCTGTCTGTGGGTGAAATGTTGAACTGAACTTTAGGTCTGTCTTCATCTTCTTCCATAATGTCCTCCAAAAGTATCCAATGAATCTTGTATCTCTGTCTGAAACTATACTCTTAGGTAATCCATGCAATCTCACAATCTCCTTGAAAAATAGGTCAACAACATGCACTGTGTCATTTGTCTTCTTACAAGGTATGAAATGTGTCATCTTTGAAAATTTGTCCACCACTACAAATATACAATCATGTCCTCTCTGTGTCTTCAGCAATCCTAATATGAAATCCATGCTTATGTCTTCCCAAGGTCTCTTTGGTACTATCAAAGATTTGTACAATCTAGTATTATGACTCTTCCTTTTGCAACTTGACATACTCTACAACTCTGCACAAACCTCCTTACATCCTTATATATCTGAAGTTAAAAGTAATGTTCACTTACCAAAGCCACTGTCTTATCAATTCCAAAATGTCCTGCTAATCCACCACTATGCTTCTCCTTGATTAAATTATCTGTTATCGAACTCCTAGGTATACACAACTGATTTCCTTTTAACAACATATTTTCCTGAATGAAATAGTCTAACCACTTACTTCTGTCTATCACAACAGGTTCCTTACATGCTTTCCAAGGTTCTGCAAAATCAAGATCTTCTTCATACATATGCTTCAGCTCTTCAAAACCTAATACTTCAACTCTCATCTCTATCAGCAAATTCCTCCTTCTACTCAATGCATCTGCAACTTTGTTTGACTTCCCACTTTTGTGTTTCAGTACAAATGTATAACTCTACATGAATTCTACCCATCTCATATGTCTCTGATTCAACTTTCCTTGACTATTTAGATATTGTAAAGCTTGATGATTTGTATACAACACAAACTCCTTAGGCAACAAATAATGTCTCCACTTCTTCAAGGCTTGAATTATGGAATAGAATTCATGATCATAAATTGGATATCTTCTCCTTGCATCATGCAACTTCTCACTAAAATATGCTATTGGTATACCTTCTTGACTTAACACTGCTCCTATTGCATTTCTACTTGCATCACAATCTACTTGAAATACTTTGTTGAAATCTGATAATGCTAACACTGGTCGCTCTGTCACTTTCTGCTTCAGCAATTCAAAATGTTTATCTGCTCCTGATGTCCACTTAAAGTCTTTTTTGTCACCTCTCATTGTCTCTGTTATAGGGTTGCATACTGAACTGAAATTTCTAATGAACTTCTAGTAGAAACTAGCTAATCCATGAAATGATCTAACTTCTCCAATGCTCTCGGGTGTTGGCCAGTAAATAATTACTCTAACTTTCTCAAGGTCCATCTTCAATCCTTCTGCAAAAATCACAAATCCCAAGTATACCAATTCTTCCTTCATGAAACTACACTTCCTAATGTTTATCAGCAATTTATCTTCTCTCAACCTCTGCAATACTTGTCTAATGTGCCACAAATGTTCTTCCCTTGTCTTACTAAAAATTAGAATATCATCCAAGTATACAATAACAAAATTACCCAAGAATTTCTTCAAAACCTCATTCATCAACCTCATGAAAGTACTCGGTGCATTTGTCAATCCAAAAGGCATCACTAACCATTCATACAATCCTTCATTTGTATTAAAAGCAGTCTTCCATTCATCTCCTTCTCTGATTCTGATTTAATGGTATCCACTCTTCAAGTCTATCTTTGTAAAATATTTTGCTCCACTCAAACAGTCCATAATGTCATCCATCCTAGGCAATGGAAATCTATACTTAACTATGATCTTATTGATTGCTCTAGAGTCTGTACACATTCTCCATTCTCCATCTTTCTTCGGTGCTAATACTGTAGGTATTGTACAAGGGCTCAAATTTTCTCTGATCAAACCTTTCCTCAACAATTCTTGTATCTATCTATTCAGTTCTGCATTCTCTGTTGGTGTCATCCTGTGTGCTACTTTGTTAGGAAATCCATCAAGTATAAGATCCATATGATGAATGATACTTCATATTGGGGGCAATCCATCAGGTACATTATCTGATATGATGTCTTCATACTCTGTCAACAATTATGTTATCTCCTCTGGCTGTGATTCTTTAGTCTCTATACTTAGAGTTCAAGGCTTCTTAGGAATCAAAGAAAAACACATATTCTCATGTCTTGAACCATCCAAAAATTTCCTTCCATCCACCAAACAGATTCTAGCATTCCCACATACTTCACTCTTTTCTTCTTCTTCCAAAGGTATCAAGGTAATTCTCTTTCCATTAGATGTTACAGTATAAGTATTCTTTCTCCCATCATGTATAGCTTGTCTATCATACTGCCATGGTCTACCCAATAATATATGACATACATCCATCGACATAATATCACACAATATTTCATCATGATAAGATCCAATATGAAATTGCACCAAACATTGTTCACTCACTAGTACCTTGTGTTCATACTAAATTCATGCTATCTGATAGGGCTTAGGGTGTTTCAATCTCTCCAGATTCAACTTAGTCACCATCTCCTCTAAAACCAAATTATCAATACTACCACTATCAATGATTACCTTACAACATTTACCTCCTGATTTGCATCTGGTCCAGAACAAACTTTTCCTCTGCGGTGGTTCCATAGTTATCTCTGCTTGAAATAGTGCTCTCCTCAAGACTAATGGTTCTCCTTTCTCTAGTTTTCCAACTAAATTAGGTGATCCAATAAGATCTTCTATGTAAGTTGTGTTGTCATTGGCATTGTTTGTCATTGATGTCAAAGAGTTGAGGAGTTGATCATCTAAGTTGTGTTGAATTTCTGACCAAGTCATCATGTCATCAGAAGCTGTTGACAGGATTTGTTTACAAAGGATTCATTTACTTGGTGTTTTTATTCATGGAGTTTACATCATAGAGGTTGCAGGTTGGTTACAATTCTAGACAGCAGAAAATGGTGCAGCAGAAAATGGTAGTATGATGTTCATGGTATCATGTTTCAGTGTTGGCTTGATGATTCCTTGATGTTGATCATCCCTTCTTGATGAGATAGAGGCATGAAGTTTGAAGAGTTTTAGTGATGAGGCTTCATGTCAAGTGTTGTTCTTGAAGACCAAAATAGTAAACCCTAATGTTATTCCTAAGAGCTCTTAATCTTGATGCTATCTTAATCAGTTCTCTGCCATGCATCTAGGGTCTACATATCAAAGGGCAAATTTTTAATTAGGGTTCATTACTTTCTAAATTGCCTAAAATCCTAATTCCTATTCATTAAAATCCGAAAATATAAATCTTATCTATACTCCTTCACTGCCTGTCCACATTATATGCACTTTTTGTTTTATCTTACAGTTGACCTGCAATCTCAGGTCATTTCACTTAAACTTACCTGTTAGAGGGGTCTTAGACCATCCTAGTGACCGGCCCCCTTCAACCCTCCTACCGACATCCTCAGTCTCCTTATGGGCGCAAGGTGCCAAACTCAAAATCAACGGCCCTCTTTAAATGACTTGTTGGGCGGGCAGTTGGAAATCAAAGGCCAAAGTTTGAAATAAGGAACCCCACTCTCTGCATCATGTTTGACAGCCATTTGAGTGTCACCTCTATGTGACAACCTGGTATATGATTTTTAAGGCTATTTTTAGCCTATTCAATGGCAGTTTTTTTGGTGAATTAAAAGCTTCTTTTTAAGAAGATTTTTTTCTAATTTTATACTCCACTCTTGAGCATTGAAGACCATAAAGTTGGAGTTTATTTGTTTTTTCAAAGAAGGCTCTTCAACTTCCTTGTTCAGGTATGCAACTGACTGAAAGGGCTAGAAAAAATCATAAAAGACTTGGAATAACAGTTTTAATTGTACTGATGAATGTTTTGGTTCTGTAAGAGGTATATCTACACCATGATATGGAAAATGCATATAGAGTTTTGAATGTATTTTGTATATGGTTGTGGTTCAAGAAAGATGATATCCTAATAAATGTGGAGGATGATTAGACATAGAATTGTAGGGCATTGAGCATCTTTCATACCATGATCTATACACAAAGAGGAGGGTAAAATCTGTGAGAAAATGTACATAAGTTTTATGTTTTATGGTGTGCAGAGAGAAAAAGAAGGCAGATGACTTTTTAATGTCATTAAGTAGAGAGAGGGATCCTATTGATGAGTCTTGTGAGATATTCAAAATGAAGATTATTTTATGTATATCCTTGGATGATGAAGATTTATATCTTGAATGATTGTATGTGTGCAATATGAACAGAGATATTGATGTGTTTCCTCAGGATTGAAGGTAAATCTGATAAACAGGGCAGAAGTATATGACGACAGAACATGGTGACTTGTACAAAGTCTGTTGTGGTCAGAAGTTCATTGTAATGTCCTTTTCTGATGATGTTTAAGATGGTCATGCAAAGGGAGACATAAGGTGTATTGTGCTACAGTGAATCAGATTGTACCTCTGAATTTGTTTTAACCTTTGATGCAATCAGGTTCATGTCAGTGAGACACCATTTGTGCCGGTGAGGTAGTTGTATTTGCCAGTGAGGCAAATTTTGCTAGTGAGGCAGTTGTATTTTCTAGTGAGGCATGTTGTGTAGCCAGTGAGGCTTTGCTAATGAGGCACAAAAAGTAGCCAGTGAGGCTCTATAATCAGTGGGATTTTATTAAGCTAGTGAGGCAATTTTTTCCAAGTGGTTTTTCATCCCTATGAGGGTTTGTCACTCATAAACATTGTGTTATGGTGTCTTCAGCCTTTGTGGTCTACTTATGTTCTTTATGTTCATTCAAGTTAGATATCTTTGCATGCATAATGCTACACTTGATAATTGAATCGTTCTAAAACTTGCATTCTACATGTTCAAAGTTGGGAAAGATTAATTTAAGTTTATTTTAATCTATCATACCACTGATTCACCCCCCTCTCAGTGGTATTGTACTCCAACAAGATGCTCTTCCACTGTTCTCTGTCTTCTTGCTTGTACTTCGCTGATGACATTCAAATGCTCTATGTCCTTCACCTCCACATTTAAAACAAGTTCCTCTGAATGTTCTCTTATCAAATCCTCTTTCTTCTTTCTTGTATCCTTCACTCTGGTAAGAATTAGGGTTTCCTTTGCAGTAGAAAGTTATGTCATCTCTCCGGTATGAATTGTTATCTCTATCTTCCTTTTTGTAAGGGGTACTCTACTTGTTCTACTCCACATATGATCTTTCTCCTCTGCAATATGTTCTACCTCTCTGAAATTTACCTCCTCTACCTTTCTATCTCTACTCATGCCTCATATTCAAGTTGTCTTCAACTTTCAAGGAAAACTGATATGCTTCTTCAATTGTTGTCATTTTTACCAGACTTAGTTCTTCTTGAATGTTTAATCTCAGTCCATTGATGTATCTTGCCACTTTCTCCTTGCTTGCTTCACTATGTCTTGTTCTTATGATTATCATATGAAATTCTTCAATGTACTTCTTCACAGATTTCTCCTTTTGTCTCAAGTTTTGCAATTTCTTCAATAGTTCCAACTCATAGTCAGCAGGTACATGCTAATTCTTCAACTTTGTCACCATTCTATCTCATTTTATGATCTTCTCTTTTCCTCTTTTGTTTCTATCCAATTGTACTTCTTTCCACCAAATAGAAGCATGTCCTTTCAACTTAGTCTTTGCAAATCTCACCTTCTCTAGATCTTCAATTTCTTCATATTCAAAGTATTCCTCCAAGTCATTTATCTAATCAATCAGCTCCTCCGGGTTCAAATTTCCAATGTAGTTTGGTACTTCCACTCTAGGTCTCTTTCCAATCTTCGAAATAGATTTCAATGTATTTTTACTTTATTTGATTCTTCTTCTTCTTCTTCTAGGGTTTCTTCATTTTGATCAGCAGATTGAAATTCTTCATCATCATCACTTTCAACATTAGGTTGAGGTGTTAGTCCTCTTCTTCTGTCTTCTTCTACAGCATCCATCTTGACTTTCATTGTTTTCATCATCTCCATCATCTCATCTATTCTTCCAACCATAGTGTCTACAGTAGGTATTCTCCTCAGTGGCATCTCTTCCTAGGATCCAAGTGCAACTACCTCAAATTTGGCAATCAGACTACAAGGTATCAACTGCCTCACACTCGGTGATCTGTTGACAAGCACAAGTAGACTACCTCAGTTCGACAGTGATCTACTTCACCATAAGATCTTACGGAATGCCTTCACAACTTCCCTCCCAAAGGATTCAAACTTCGCTCCAATTCACTCCCAAAGGATTCAAACTTTGCTCCAATTCACTCCCAAAGGATTCAAACTTTGCTCCAATTTGCTCCCAAAGGATTCAAACTTCGCTCTGATACCACTTGGTGCAGTCACGGTCGGAGGGTTCATAGAATGAACTGTCCAAGCCGTGTAACAAGAGTAAACACAATGGAAACAACTCAAATATAGAATGCAAAGAATGACTCAAATGCTCAATATATCATAGATTTAAAATACTTATATGCCGGCAACATGCAGGCTATAAATTAGGGCTCACAGGCCTGATTCTTCAGTTACAACAGATATGACTTTGAAGCACAAAACATCTAATCAAAGCTATTTAAATCATATCATAGAACTACCTAATGAATCCCCTCTATTACATCCTAGAGATCTATATATATCATCTCCAAGCTCAAGAATTCCTCCGCATCGACCAAGAAAGAAGTTACAATCTCCAATAAAGGTGTAACATGCAGGGATGAATAGGTCGGCCTTAAACAGTTGGTAATTCTCTACAAATGATGGAAACTTGATGCAGATCTCAAGGGAGGTCGGCTAGGTCCCAAACTATCTTGAATGATGTTTCATTTAGCTCTATAAGTCACGAAAGTGCTCCAGAAACCTTCTCCTTCAACTGGCTATCTATATACTCTGCTTTGTGAAAATAGGTGATCTTCTGATAGCGATAACTTTCAACAGACAATTCCAAATGAACTAAATTTTGGATATGATGTAGCTGATGATGTCTAGATGCTAAGTCTTGCTCCGCAAGGTCTAAAATGAAACTGCAAAAAAATGCGGTACAAAATGTTGAAACTGCTACTGACTGAACTGCACTAAACTGAACTAGAAAATGAAAGAAAATGAAATGAATGCAAATGTTTTTGGTTGATGCAAGATTGCTCTGAACTAGGGATGCTCCTATATTACCTCAAATTAGATGCATTTATTGTAATGGATATAATTGAGGAGAGGAGTGTGAATGACCACATGCAATGTTAGCCCTCGGTGTAATAAAAGGACATCATCATGAAAGCTCATAATTAGAGGCAATAAAATTTACCCTCACTTTTGCTCCCAAATATGAGGATAATATTTCGTACAAATGATAGCTCATGTACTTGAACAAAAGTATGTAAATTTATGCCATAGGAGAGATATCGTCATGTAATAAGTGATGAGCATCTGAAGTGCCATAAGTATGTCATCATATAAAAATATGGCAAAAGATGTACCACCAAAGTAAGTAATCAATGAACAACTATCACAATAAATGGAGTGTATTATTGTGTAAACCACACCCCTTGCTTAGTCAAAAGAATAAAATTAATGAATACCCCTCCAATGGGAAAACTAAGCATTGCGAGAAAGCATGCAAGAAATATCTTCAATGTATGTGTGAAAGTACCATCATATCATGTAAGATGATGCCATGAAAAAAGTATAAAACAATGTGATGATCCATATGTGTTATAAGAGGTAATGTAACTAAGGGGTGAGTCGATATTTATTTTTTATTAAAGGGGTAAAACAGGTTTTGAAGGGCTGTGAAACCCTTTACACCAACCAAGATTCAACAAAATAACATCAAAACTACAATGAAATAGTTGCATAGTTGCATAGAAAACCAAACAAAACACAAGACAAAACAACAAATAAGAGACTACAAACCTACAACGTTTTCAATATTTCAATAGCTTCTAATTCTTGTTGGTAAAAATTTTCATGCAAGTCCACAAAGTCTTGCATTTCTCTTTTTTATCCTCATAGGTCCTTTTCCTACTACTCCTAGTTCTTGCACCAAGGCTTGCCTTCATATCTTTACCCTTCAAATGGGAACCTCCAAATCTTTCGTAGATCTTTTCAGCTTCTCTATCAGAAACTTAATCCCCATCATGCTATTCTGAATGGTGCACTTACTGACTTTGATAACCCTATTTACGTTGTCCTTAATGGTGTTCATGTCCTTTTCCAACAATATCCATCTATTATTGTGATTAGGGACTCTTCACCCAAAGTATCTATTTTTTCCTTCTACTCACTACAATCATTGACCAATTTGTTAACTCGAGGGATGACTTCCCAATCTTGGAAGATTCTAACATCCCCTTCCTTATTGTGAGTCCATATTTGTTAATATAATATAACCATGATAGAATTAGTTCCACATATGATGCAAAATTCATAGCTCATCAATTGGTTTGAAATTTTGTGTCATAAGTACCCCCAAAGAGGGAAACCAATGAAAAATAGCAACACGAGATGTCAAGCAATGAAAACACACAAATTAAATCATATGTGTGTATTTGGTGCAAAAGATATAGGATACCACAGACAATTACATCACCATAGAGGATATGCTACTCAACCAAAAAAAGATAATAATCCTTTGGAAGAAGAAGAGGATCCCAAGAATCTGGATGTGTAGATAGGGGAAGATGAGAGAGAAATAGTAGATAAAATGAAGATAGAAGTTAATACTTTTACCAATCATTGAATAAAAAAAGAGAATGTAGCCAAGGAAGGTGAACCAAAAATGCTAAGGGGAGAAGTATTGAAAATTGTAGAAATACTTAGGGAAAATGAAGATTTATTTCCAAGAATGTTCATAGAGTTAAAAGGTAAAAGAAGAAATTGGGGTAATGAAGATTCAATTAAATAATAACACCAAACCACAAAAGCAAAGACCTTACTAGCTTAATCTAAATCTAAAAATAAGTCAAAAATGAAATAGATAGAATGTTAGCCAGAGGACTCATTACACCAATAGAAAATGCAAAAAGGATCATTCTTATGGTAGTACAAAATAAAATGACCAGTGAAATAAGGATATGTGTAGATTTTTGATGCAGGGGCATCTTGCCTTGATCAATTTTTGGTTATTTTAAATTTCTGATGTTATGGTTTTTTGTTTGGAAATAAAGCAGGAATCTTTACTGCAGTCTTTGGTGTGTTCGAAGCTCCTCCTGTCACCCGTGTGACAGAGTCTACCTTGGCTATTCCATTTATTTCTTTCAACCATTTATTTGCATTTAATTTCTGCCTTTTATGGGGGAAGTTGTGGTTGGCAGTTAACTTCGGTTAGAAAGAATTAAAAGCCTCATATCATGCAAATTAAAGATGGACCCCGCTGGCAAAAATAATAAAGAGGTTTAGTTATGATTTTTCTTTCCTTGCTTGGTGGATCGACTAAATTGGAAACAACAATAAATCTCCATAGCAATCATGCTCCTTAACAAATAGTTTCAGTATTTGCATTGATGATCAATCCTTTGCTTGGCGTTTTGATTCATTGCGCCATTTCTGCATTATCGTGGGCATTTTTTTTCCCAACAGTTTAGTCCTTCATGGGCATCGTGGCATAATCAATTCTGGCAGGGACAGTTATCTAATTAACTTCTACTACAATCTTCAATAGGGAGGATAGTGGACATCATGGGTCATTGTCTTCTGGTGACTCCATTTCTCCCTTGATGATGGCGTCAGCTTCTTGGTAGCAACGACAGTTATTGATAGTTCTCTGTAGAACTAGAAACCATGGAAGATATTTATATAGGCACTCCCAGCTTGAAGAAGTGGAATGGAATAGAGAGAGATGGAGGCTGATAGGTGCGCAGCCTGAGGAAGGTCGATCAGAAGTTAGAAGAAGAGTGGAAGCGATAGAAAAGAAATAAGAAGGGCGTTGATAAGAAAATAGAGAGTAGTGACAATAAATTGGAAAGGCCGAAGGGGTAGAAGAAAATTGAGATGATGAGCAGGCCGATAGAAAACAAATAAAGAGGAAGCCAAGTTGAGAGGAAGAGGTTGAAGGTGATAGTCAGGAACCGATAGTTTGGAGAGGAATTAGATTTTGGTTAGTAAGGGTTTCATTCTCTGTATAAGAGAGGCCTTGGTTGGCCGTTATTTTGATTTCTGTAATGAACTGCATCATTTATTATAAAAGCCTATTTCATTGCATTATATTTCCTGTTGATTTCATATTATCTCCTGTCATTTATCTGATGGCACGCTCCCCAAGGGCATGCACAATACTCAACTCAACCATCAAGTGAGAATCAAGTCTCGGTCTACTAAAAAGACTTTTGCAGATCTTCTGCCATTAAAATGACTGGAATACAAATACTTCATTGATGATATCTACTAAAATGACAGGAGATAATATGAAATCAACAAGAAATATAATGCAATGAAATAGGATTTATTATTAAATGATGCAATTACAACAAACTAGTAGAGGATAGCAAACTGGTAGAGGACAGCAACACCATCAAAATGAAGAAACTGGAAGTTCTAGTGGGACAACCCATAATGATAGAGGTGGTTTTCAAAATAGAGGAGGAAGATCTTATGGAAGAGGCTAGAGAGCTCATGAGCAAGAACTCATGAATTTTATTCAATGGGGGAGTCTGATGCAAGGGCATCTTGCCTTGATCAATTTTTGGTTATTGTAAATTTTTTATGTTATGGTTTTTTGTTTGGAAATAAAGCAGGAATCTTTACTGCAGTCTTTGTTGTGTTCGAAGGTCCTCCTATCACCCGTGTGACAGAGTCTACCTTGGCTATTCCATTTATTTTTGTCAACCTTTTATTTGCATTTAATTTCTGCCTTTTATGGGGGAAGTTGTGGCTGGCAGTTAACTTCGGTTAGAAAGAATTAAAAACCTCATATCATGCAAATTAAAGATGGACCCCGCTGGCAAAAACAATAAAGAGTTTTAGTTATGATTTTTCTTTCCTTGGGGATCGACTAAATTGGAAACAACAATAAATCTCCATAGCAATCGTGCTCATTAATAAACAGTTTTAGTATTTGCATTGACGATCAATCCTTTGTTTGGTGTTTTGATTCATTGTGTCATTTCTGCATTGTCGTGGGCATTTTTTTCCCCAACGGTTTAATCCTTCATGGGTGTTGTGGCATAATCAATTCTGGCAGCGACAGTTATCTAATTAACTTCTATTGCAATATTCAATAGGGAGGATAGTGGACATCGTGGGTCATTATCTTTTGGCGACTCCATTTCTCCCTTGATGATGGCATTGGCTTCTTGGCAGTAGCAGTGGTTATTGATAGTTATCTGTAGAACTAGAAACCATGGAAGATATTTATATAGGCACTCGCAGCTTGAAGAAGTGGTGTGGAATAGAGAGAGATGGAGGCTGATAGGTGTGCAGCCTGAGGAAGGCTGATCGGGAGTTAGAAGAAGAGTAGAAGTGGCAGAAAAGAAATAAGAAGGCTGTGGATAAGAAAATAGAGAGCAACGACAATAAATTGGAAAGGCTGAAGGGGTAGAAGAAAATTGAGATGATGAGCAGGCCGACAGAAAACAAATAAAGAGGAAGCCAAGTTGAGAGGAAGAGGTCAAAGGTGATAGTCAGGAACCGATAGTTTGGAGAGGAATTAGATTTTGGTTAGTAAGGGTTTCATTCTCTGTATAAGAGAGGCCTTGGTTGACTGTTATTTTGATTTTTGTAATGAACATCATTTAATAATAAAGCCTATTTCATTGCATTATATTTCCTATTGATTTCATATTACCTCCTATCATTTTAGTAGATATCATGAATTAAGTATTTGTATTCTAGACATTTTAATGCCAGAAGATCTGCAAAAGTCTTTTTAGTAGACTGAGACTTGATTCTTGCTTGATGGTTGAATTGAGTATTGTGCATACCCTTGGGGAGCATGCCATCAATTTTTGGGAACTAAACAAAGCTTGTATTCATATAAGCCCCTATTGGCAGGGTACAGGACAGAAAGTAAAAGCTACTATAACACACCGCAAAAGGAGTGCAAAGCACAATGCTGATAGGGCTAGTATGTATAAGGATATTTTGTAAGGGACATGTCCCTAGTACAATAGAATGTATAAAGATAGTGAATTAGGAATATAAGATAAAAGGGAATAGAAGAATATATATGATAGAGCAGAGACTCAGACCTGCCAATGTAATACCTATTGATGATAAATGTATATATAGAAATATAAGGATTATGAAGTAACTTTTGATTGTTTATGATGTATGCGATGTCTTATGTATGATAATAACTTACCACACTATGTTAGATCGTACCGCATTTATCTGTTATTTTGTCTATGTCTAGTCTAGGGTATAAACTAACTATAGAAGATTAACCTGGACTCAGATCTTTGAACTATGTCCTACTATTTCTTGCCAACATTTGGTTCCATTGCTGAGACCCTAGACAAAGCAGTGAAGAATAAACAAGATAAACAAGTGGAAGAAAAGTGTAGAATAGAAAGAACGATTAAAAAAAAGAAATAAAAGAAAAAGAGAAAAAAATTATGATCTGCGGAGAATTCTCTTAGGTCCTAACCTTGTGATAGGGGGGCAGGCACCTAAGGGATGAAATGGGAAGGGGGGGGGATCTGAAAATACCCCTGAAAAGATGTAACCATTCAAAGAAAGTCAAACATGAGATACATAAGGATTAATGTAACACCATATAAAAACACCCATGGCCAAGGGAGATAACAAGAAGTTAAGAGAAAATAGTGAAAACATAAAATTAGCAATGGAAATAAACATGGGGGAGAAAAGGAACAAATAGACCCAGGAATGTCAGGAAAGGTATTGCAAGAGGATGGGAAAGGCAGAAGAAATAGAATGTGCCATGAGGGCAGTGGTAGAAAAGGAGATGGAGAAAACAAATGAGCACATTAGAGGGGTTGTAACCAATATAATAGAGACAGATATATACCACACTCCGAGACAAATGATTTTACACATTAACAAGAAAATTGAGATTCTAAAAAACCTAGAAGGGAGCCTTACCACTTATGACAATTCTAGGAAGACATGGGAAGAAGAATGCAATAGAATACAGAATCAAACCCTACCGCCATTAAGTAGGGCACCACATATTCAACCTGACTTCTCGAATATTTAGATCAGGATTGATGGAAACTAGGAACACATACTAAATCCTATCAAGAATCTTCAACCCCTAAATATTGATGCAGAGTAATTGGAACAATTCATGAACAGAAGTGTGAGGAAAATAAGGGAAGAAGAAGTACATGTGGTACTTAACAGCACCAATTTCATATCAATTGGAACAAGATAGAAAATTGAACCAACACCACTAAGCAATGGAATGTCACTAACAAATGAAAAGTTATCCCCTAGAACAAAATGGCACTTTGAAGAGCTACAACCCTCCACCAAGTGTCACTGCATGTGCCCTATAAAGTAATAAAAATTTCAACACAAGAGAACAACGAAGAATTGAGTAAACAAAAAGAGAAAGAAGAACAGTTTGTAAGAGATTGTGAGGCAATATTAGGAAAGGAATATTTTGATATACAATTGAGAAAAGATAAAGGATTAAGAGAAACAAACCCTTACCGCAGAAAACTATTAAGAAACACAAAGAAATACTAAACAAATCTTACCGTAAAGAAAGAAAAGAACACAACCTAAAATGGATTCTCCTATCAACTTGCCAATGTTCGACAAGGATACCATGGAGGTTGTAGAACATATATTCATACTGGAATCAATGTGGGGGAGAAAGAACATAAATAGAGGCTAAACTAAGTTATTTGACTTTGTGGGGACTTTGAGGAACAATGCCTTGAATTGGTATAGAAAAACCTATCCCAACCATGACAAAGAATGGGATGAGGTCAAGAAACAATTCCTAGACAACTTTGAATCTCTGAAAGTTCCTACTGAAGGAGTTAGTAAGATGACGGACCTAGTGCAACAAAAAGAAGAATCTATAAAGGAGTTTGACAAGAGATTTAAGGAAGTCTCTAGAAAATTAGAGGAACCCTTAACTGAGAAAAAATGGATTGAATGGTTCATTTCAGGAGTAGTTTTGAAAATCATAACATCTCTAGATGGGAAAACATTCTCTACCTACTCCGAAGTAGTAACTTTAGCCTAGTGCATTGAGAACCAAACCTAGAGAAGGATAGACAAAGATTAATAAAATACAAAATTAGAAAAACTAAAACTAGAATTAGAACAATTAAAGTTAAAACAAGAAATATTGTCAAGAAAAGAAAACAATCTGCAGAAACATAGACCTAACATATGGTGTACATATTGTACTAGGGAAGGACACCTAAGAAATGAGTGTCCCATGATGAAAAGTGAAAAGAAGGCTATCATACTAAGGGTAGACCTTAAGACAATCCCTAAAGAGAGCAATATAGTATATTGCGACATCTGCAGTGAGTGGGACAACCACAAAACTGAAGATTGTCCATCCCAATGCTTTAGACTGTGTACTAAGGGTGAAGACCATGAACCTTTGTGTAACACCCACCGCAACAATAAAACAATTGATCAGGACATGGTCTATGTTAAGGGATTGGAAAAGAGACCTCTCTACAATCAAAATCATGGATATAAAGCCCCTAGTTGGGGAAACCAAATAAATGTGAATACATTGCAAAATACAAACCCTAATCAAGCACCATACATGAATAACTACAATAATGACAAAAGGGGTCAATACAATGGCTATAAAGGAGGAAGAGGTTGTGGCAAGAGCAGGAGAAGGAGAGATGATGCAAGTTGTTACAAATGCAATAAGCAGGGGCACTTTGCAAATGAATGTTGGGGAGAGAAAAAGAAACAATGTGCATTCTGTGGGAATCCAGAGCATGATTTATTCAATTATGATAAGGCACAACAATATTTTAGGAATGCAGCCTCTCAATCTAAGAGTGGCAAATTATAAGAATTCAATCAACAGAAAGGGGAAAGAATAATAAGAAAAGTGCCAAAGGAAACACCACAAGCAACTAGGAGGTGCCAAAAAGAAACTAAATATGAATCAGATACTTCAAACACTGAAACATCAGATGATGGATAACAAAAAAATAAATTTAAATAAAAATAGAAAAACACAAGAAAACATAAAAATAAAAATAAAGTTGTGGTAGTGACAAGACAGGGAACCAATACCTCAAGAGTAGACAATACTGATAGTGAAGAAGATGAAGACGAGGAAGAAGACAACTTCTTCCCTAAAAAAATTCAACGTGATAAAATTATAGAATAATCTAAATAGATAATAATCAAAGAACAACAAAAACAACAACAACAAAATCATTTCTTTTCTGAAGAAGTAGTGCCACTAAAGCAACGTACACAGTTGACAAAACAAAACCTTTTATAAAAAATGAAACAATTTTGTAAATACTAGAACAAGGATCAAAATCAAAATCCACAAATAAGAAAGATGACAAAAATAGACCATCAATGGAAAACTAGACCTTTGATGATTAATGCCTATATAAACCGCAAAAAGATTAAACAAGTAATTGTAGACCTCGGAGCAGATGTCAACATGCTTTCAGAGAGGGTCTGGGAATTATTGGGTAGACCAAAACTAGAAGAAACTCCTTATAACATAAGCTTGGTTGTTGGCTTAGCCATAAGGACATTAGGAGCATGGAAAAGAGTAGAAGTTGATATAATGGGAGTGAAACAAATAGTGGACTTTGAATTAGTAGCAATGAAAGAACCATTCAACTCATTTAATGCCCTACTAGGACTCAAATGGTTTGTGAATGCTAATGGAGTTATAGACTCAAGAAAAGAATAAATTCCTTTTGTTGACAATAGTAAGATAGTGCATATCCCACTAGGTAGAGATATTGATGAGACCTATGTGGAAGAAATTAGCCAAGAGGAGAATAGCGATGAGGACTCAAAATCCTCTATTCCATATCTAAATTACCCAAACAAGAAACTTTAGAGGAACCCAATTTGGAAGGAGAAATAGAGGTGGAAAGTGATAATTATAGTACAGACAGTGAGGAAGTACCAAATGTCTGGCTTTAGGATGAACC
Source organism: Cunninghamia lanceolata (assembly GCA_027924645.1). NCBI lineage: Eukaryota > Viridiplantae > Streptophyta > Pinopsida > Cupressales > Cupressaceae > Cunninghamia > Cunninghamia lanceolata. The sequence continues at coordinate 3,028,475 of BSBN01000614.1, forward strand.
AAAACTAAAACCCAGAGAGTTACAGGATTCTGTAGAGTATTTATGGTGAAAATAACAAAAGAAATTTTACCACAGTCCACTGCATCTAATGAAATGATACCGCAGAACATATGCACCAACCTAGAACCTCATTGAGAATACACACCCCATAACTCACATCAAATCAATCATATTACACAGGGTATTTCACACATAAAACTTCCTAGGTATTCAAGGGTAGGAGACCTAAACACCTATCTAACAAAAATGGAAAGAACTTTTGAAAATGAACACCTAAGGATAGAAGCATTACAACATACACTAGTATGCAATGCCGCAAGTTGGTGGCACACTCATAAAGACACAATTCAATGGTTGAAAATATTTAAATTCTTAATAAGAACAAGATATCTACCAGAGGAAGGAGAATACAAAGTAATACCTAAATACAATAGACAAATTCCACCACAAGAACACTTAAACATGTGTATAATGATCTGGAAGGGGAGAAATGAATATGACACATGACTTTATACACAATTTTTTTATTGGACACTAACACTAGTCGCACAGAATTGGTACTTAAATCAAGAAAGGAGAGTTGAAACAAAGAATTGGGATGAACTACAAATAGATTTCATACATACATTTTATTTCCATAGTTTAGATGAACATATTCATAATGCACTCTATACGATGAAAGAGATAATATTCAAACCCACTAAAGAAGATAAAATAGAAGTGCATCAACAGGGCCCTCCACCACCAAAAATAGAAGGAATATGGAAATTAATAGAGTGGATGGATAGAGATAACAAGTACACTAAAAATAGATGTTATAAAATGCAACAAGAAGATGATGACATCCAACCCAAGTTGGACATAGAAGTCCATCGAGCCAAAAAGATAAATAGAATTAGCAACATAACCAAAAGAAAAAGATTACAACAAACTAGTAAAGCTAAGAGAAGAAAACATTGCAAAAGAAGGGAATCCAAAACTAGATAAGATAGGAGATTATTGGATGAAAAGTTATCGCACAATTAGTAGAAATCTTATCAGAATTTGAAGATTTATTTCCCCAAACATTCACTGATCTTAAAGTCATAAAAGAATAAGCAGGGGTGATGAAAATCTAATTGAAGGAGCGAGCAAATCCACAAAGGAAAAGACCATATAGACTCAATCCTAATATGAAGAAAAAGTTTAAGGTAAAGCTAGACAAGATGCTAGTTGTAGGCATAATTAAACCGGTAGAAGATGTTGATTGGATAAGCCCTATGGTAGTCCAAAATAAGAAAACTAGAGAAGTAAGAATGTGGGGACTTCCGTGAACTCAATAAATCCTTTATACATGATCCTTTTCCTACACTTTTCACAGAGGAAATATTGGAATTAATAGCTAGAAGAGAAATATATTCATTCATAGATGAATTAGAGAGTGTACTAGTACAACCCCTTCCCAACCCCTTTTATGGAAGAAGTGTTAGAGAGTGTCATTGGTAGAGAAGTGTACTCATTTATAGATGGATTTCTAGGGTACCATTAGGTGAAGATACTAGAAGAAGATCAACCTAAGACCACATTCACAATTGAATGGGGATCCTATATATACATAACTTAATGCTATTTGGTTGGAAGAATGCAAATGTAATTTTTAGCAAGATTATAGTAAAAGTATTTAGGGACTTTATACATGATTTCCTTGAAGTATATTTAGATGATTAAACATTCTATGGGATGTTAAAGATCATGTCCAAATGTTAAGACTGATGTTTGAAAGATGATGCAGTCTCAAGATTGCACTAAATTTAAAGACATGTATATTTGCTACACTATTTGGCACTCTACTAGGACACATCATCTATAAAGAAGGATTGATGATAGACCCTCTCAAAGTAGCAATAATTTTGAATTTACCCCTCTAAAGAATATAATAGAAACAAAAACATTCCTAGGATACACTAGCTACCACCCCAAGATCATCAAGAACTATGCAATCAGGGCTTAAATTTGACAGTTGTATAGTTGTATTTGAAGATTTTAACTGTAAAATACAATGAAAATAAATATTTGACTATATTGATATACATGTAATTTATTTTAAAAACTATAAAAAAAACAATTAATATGAAAATATGATTGTATGTATGTATATATGTATATGTATATACCTTTTAATTTTAAATTTTTTAATAGGAGTTATTATTTGTTTTTTAATATTCATTCTAAATTATATAATATATATTTTTTCTTTTTCTTTTTAAATTTTTAATAGGAACTTCTATTATTTAAGGAAAAAATTCCCAAATTTTCAAAATTGTTTTTATGAATATAATTATATATTCATTCTAAATTATATAATATATATATATTTTTTCCTTCTATTTTTAAATTTTTAAGAGGAAAAAAAAATCAAAATTTTTAGATTTGTTATTTATAGAATATATTCATTCTAAATTTCTAGTTTTTTCCTTTTATTTTTAAATGTTTAAATAGGAACTTCTATTATTTAAGAATTTCCCAAATTTTTAGATTTGTTTTTTAATAGAATATATTCATTCTAAATTTCTAGGCTTTTTTAGGACAACTCTCTAAGCTTTATATATATATATATATATATATATATATATATATATATATATATATATATATATATATATATATATATATATATATATATATATATATATATATATATATATATATATATATATATATATATATTTATATATATATATTTATATATATATATATATATATATATATATATATATATTTATATATATATATATATATATATTCCTTTTATTTTTATATTTTTTAATAGGAACTTCTATTATTTTTTTTTAAAAATTCTTAGATTTGTTTTTTTTATAAAATATTTTATTTATTCTAGATTTTTTAGACTTTTGCTTTACATCAAAAATAGTGAAATAGAAAAAATTGGAAATAGTTATATTAAATTATTAATATGTCCAGCTTGATATATAAAATTTGACTTGCATTTAAAAAAATTAATTGTCATGTGACAAGCAATAATGAAGACTAAACTGTAGGAAAAAAATTCCTTAACAGGCAAGGTGGACTATCAAATTTAAGCCCTGTATGCAACTATCTCTAGACCTATTGAAGAACTTTCAAAAAAGAACACTAAGAAATTTGAATGAACAAACAAGTGTCAAAAACCATTTGATATACTAAAGGGTAAGATAGTAGAAACTCCAATTTTGATATTTCTTGATTGGAAACAACTATTTCATGTCCATGTAGATGCATTTGGTACCACAATAGGTGTGGTACTAGCACCTCCAAGAGGAAGAAAGGACCACCCAATTGCATTTGCAGGTGGGAAGCTTGTGGTAGCTAAAAGGAACTATACTACAATAAAGAGAGAAGCTCTAGCAATGGTGTTTTATCTAAACAAATTTAGACACTACCTCTTAGCGGCACCATTCATTTCTTACACTGATTACAAACTACTAAAGTACTTGATAAATAGACTAGTGATACATGCCTGCATATGCCGATGGCTAATGTTGTTCCAAGAATTTTGACTATAAGATCATGGTTAAACTAGAGAATGCTAATTAATGACTAGATTATCTATCTAGGATCAAAAAATGGAGAAGAGGGAGGTTTAATTGAAGATGATTTTCTAGATGCACATCTATTTAGGATAATTATAATACTAAATGAACTACAAAATATTGTTGAACTATTATCCACTAGTAACTTCCTAGAGAATTATAGAAAAGAAGATAAGTGGATACTTACTGCAAAAACTCTCCCATACACTATCATCAGTAGGGAATTATATTTTTTTAGGAAAAGATGAAGTTTTGTGAAGAGTAGTAATGGAACATGAAATAGAACATATTTTGAAAGAAGCTCATCAAGGCATCTCTAGAGGATGTAATTTTGGTGATATAACTAGAAGGAAGGTTTTACTGACCAAACTTTGGTGGCCTACTTTATTTAAAGATGCTAATAAATATAGTGACAAATGTGACATTTGTCAAAGAATTGGCAATCCAACTGCAAGGGATGAAATACCATTACAACCGGTGTTTCCCATAGCACCATTTGAAAAATGGGCCATTGATTTTATGGGACCCATCAATCCTCCTACCTGAAAGACCCACACACATTTCGTTATAATTGATATTGAATATCTGACTAAGTGGGTAGAAATAGAATTGACAAAGGATTGCACTGCACAAACAACAACAAAATTTATTTATGAGAATGCCATTACAAGGTTTGGATGCCCATTAAACATTACAAGTGACAAAGGGAAAAAATTTGTCAATTAAACGATTAAAGAAATTTTGGAAACAGTAATGATCATTCATAGCAAGAGTACACCATATCATCCCAAAACAAATGGAGCAAGGGAATCATTCAATAAGATCTTGGGGAAGGCACTTACAAAGGTTTGCAATTAAGAAGCTTTAGACTAGGATCAAAAGATACATGTAGTACTCAGGCTTACTGCACAACCTATAAAAGGTTAACAAAGTATTATCTATTCCAATTATTTTATGGATTAAATGTGGCATTGCTAATACAATAAATAATTCCCAATCTAAGGGTGGAAATTACTACAAGGTTGAATGAAGACAAATCTTTGAAAGAAAGATTAATACAATTGGAAAATTTAACTAAGAAATAGATGCTTGTAGCATATAACCAAACCCAAGAGAAGAGAAAACAAAAGGCATGGCATGACTACAACATCAAAACTAAACAATTTCAACTAAAATATATAGAATTACTGTATGACTATAAATTTAAGAAACTAGGCAAACTGAAGACATGATGGTTAGGACCTTACCACAGATCACATACAATCAACTAGTGTGGTAAAGCTAATACTTTACCAAATGAAGTACTAGAGGGATGTGTGAATGGAGCTTGACTAAAGCCTTGCTACAAAGCAAATTAACTAAAAAGTAAACACATTATACTTTATGTATTATAAAAAGAACTGGTACTTAGTATAGAGAATAAGTCACTGCATAACAAGAAAATAAAAGCAATCAAAAGGTCAAATGACAATGACATGAGGTATAATGACAACATGAAAGGCTATAAGAACTATAAAATAAGGTGAAAGACAATTTAAAATACACAAATCAAATAGTAAGAGCATAAGTCATTATGTAAGGGCTAAGCAGCAAGGTTGATGACATAAGATTGAAAAATAAAGGAAATAATTGAGGCTATGGCAAGAACGTCCACACCACAACTAATGAAATCCAAAGATAGCAAAAGGTAAATATACAAGCCATTCCCATGGAAGGTCATGGAGACCAACTCAAAAAGGACCTTCTTAAATATTCCCAACAGAGTTGTCTACACAAAAGATATGCAGATGTATATTTATGTCCAAATTATGGAAGTAGACCATATCAACTTTAAGGAGAGTGAAACTCTTAGGAATCTAGTAACAAGAAAAAATTTGGTGCCTGTTGACCTATTTTGCCTCTGCCCAGAACCAAATATTTCACCTTGTATTTTCCTTGAGAATCTTTTATAAATGCATGTACAAGGTGTAAATTCTTTAAATACTCATGCATGCCTTGTCAAAAAATCCCAAGATCTTGCCTAAAGGAATCCTTGCAGAAAACCCAAAAAAAAACCCAGAAATCTTTTGTTTTCAAGTGCTTTCTATCGCTAGGATTTTCTCATTTCTATAGCTTGTATTTGTATGTATTTTTGAATGTACATTTGCATATACATTCACCTTTGTACATACAAAGGAATATGCAAAGGATATATACAAGGCAAAATGTACATTGGCGGGCTTGCAAAATCTCTATCGGCCTTAGTAAATGATGAAAGTGGGTTTTATGCATTTCTGAATGTATATCAAGCTTTGGAAGGTGCATGTACAAGGAGGAATCTTTTGCAGATTCCCTGGATATTCCCAGTTTGTATATCTGGTTGCAAGGAGAAACATACAAGGAAAATTATACAAAGCAGGAGATACATTACAGGAATATTCCCTCAATGTATATCGGGTTTCAAATGCATATTATGTTGTATGTTTGCACATGCAACAAAAAGATACAAGGTTTGACATACAAGTGCATTCGCTATAGTGGAATGTGCATTCGGCCTTATATGTTTCTTTGTATATTTCGCTTTGTATGTTTTGCACATACAAGTGAAACATACAGAGAAACATACAAGGCCGAATGTACAAGAGGTGGCGCATGCGCACATACAAGGCCGATTGTATGTTAGAAGATACAAGTGAGCATAAATAGTAGAATGTATATTTCACTTGTATATTTTCACATACAAGCCAATATACAAAGAAAAGATACAAGGGTTGCATGCAAGGCGGACTTGAATCGAAGATCAAATTCAGCGTTTCAGGTCTCGGGTCTGCCTTATATATGTATAAGTGTTTTGTATATTTGAACATGCAGGGAAATATACAAAGAAAGTGATGCAAGCCAGATCCGACCCAATAGTCGAAGCAGTTGATAAATTTTTGGGGTCCGTGGCTTATATATTTGGTGCTTGTATATCATGCGATATACAAGCAAACATACAAAGGAGGTATACAAGCCAGATTTCAACGTCTTGTCAGGCTATTTCATAAAATTTGAAGTCCGCGGCTTGCATGTACAATTGTGCTTGTATATTGCAATATGCAAAGGGTAGATACAGTTTTCAGTGATGCTCCTTGAACCAGCTCAACAACAAATCAGGCGGTGCCACGTGGCGGCAAACATACATGCAAGTTAACAGACAAATGTTGGGGCCCGCATATACAAAAAGAAATTGTATGCATATACAATTTCAAAATTCAAAGGGGATATTCAAGTCCGATATACAAGGCACCATGCATATACAAAGGAGTTGCAGAGAAGGTTTTGGATGGTGATTCAGGCAGCAAATGCAAGTGATATATACACAGATGCAAAGTGATATATACAGGCGGTTGACCAAAACTTTGACCGCCTGTATCTCCTCAGTCCTGGCAAATTTTGACCTACTGTAAAAGGCAAAGTTGCATATTTTGGTCCCCTCTTTCATTTGGCAGGGTTTTCAGGAGTTTTGTCACCTTTCCATTTTCAGATCGGGCTTTGCATGTCTTGGGCGACTAGACGTTTCAGCGACTACATTGAGCAGATGAAGATATTTTTGGCATTCATTGCTGCACCGTGATGAGGCAGCTCGCATTGATGGTAAAGGATATTTTTTTACCATCTATTTTCAGATTGAGGAGTAAGCAACTGCAATAAAGACTAGCAAATATCTCCTACCTGCCCAGCGCCAGATATTTGATGCCATAACTGATGCGGCTGGACAGTCATTCATGTAGATATTTTTTTGTCCCAGCTCTTAGAGCAAATTTTGTAACCAACTAAGGCAAAATGAAATGATAGATATACATGTAAAATAGATGTATTGAGGGTTGGTTGTTCTTCTGGGCTATTCTTTGTAATGGCTATTTGGCCTCTATGATCAATATAAACTGGTATGTTTGCCTCTCTTATTATTTTTTGGTTTGTCTCTGCTCTTTTGGACCTCTCTAAAATTAATATGGGTCTATGTAATGTCTTTCCAGCTATGAGATTATTATTGTGTCTATTCAGTTGCAGCCAAACACATTTAAATCTGGTGTATCACTTAGTTTATTTCAGCATTTCTTTTCAGCGTTCCTTCTAACCCTTTTCCCAGCAAGCATTGGCACTAGGTTTAGATGAATTTCTCTGAGCATTAGGCTTAGCGAGAGGAAGTCAGCCTTCTCTGGAGGTTTGATCTCATTTCACAAGGTCCTACACTTCAAGATCATTCCCATGTTACTCCAGATTGCTAAAGTTTCACAACCGTAGCAAAGGGTGCAAATCTAGGTGATAACAGTGCCAAATACAAACATTGGGAAGTTAAAACTTGACATTTGGGAAAATTTCCCAAACTTTAACAATGACTACGAATGGATCTTACTGGTGTTGATTTGCATGCATGGAGAGTTTATGTACTTGGATAAGTCTTTCCTCATCACTAGAGAAACAATCAAACAAGTGATAGGACTATGTGACAAAGGGGTGAAACCCAAGAAGGTGGACAATAAATTTGTCACTCCACTCATGAGAGAAACATTCAATGGGTGCTTCCTCACTATCAACAAAATTAGAGACCACAGAGTAAGATATGCAACAAAATGCATGCATATAAAATTTCCCCAACAACTTGCATTCACATTGTGTATGAAATGGTAACTAATAGGAACGAGTAAAACCTCTCTAAAACCCTAAGGGAGTAACTCATGGATAATCTAGACACGACAAAGAAACACCATCACAAATTCAAGTATGGCTCATTAATAATTTTCTTAGCCTTATATTTCCTAAGAGAATTACCTAGAATCAACAAATGTTCATGGAGTTTAGATACATCTATTGCAAATTAAATAAAAGAGAACATAGATGAGTTTCTAGACAAAACCATCCACAAATATGGGTATGAATCACTTTTTGCTAGATTCCAAAGGATGTAGGAAAGAGAATGATTAAGCCATAATATTGCACAAAAATTAGAGAATGAGGTAGTCTTCATAGTGGATAAGGACTATATCCATTTGGAATCCATGTAACTACACACCTTCTTAGTGCCACCACTCCCATTTGAAACAACTGACTAGCTATTAGAAAGCATAGAACAACTCCTACTCTCCCACCCTAAGAATCCCACTGTAGAAAAGTTTAGTACATGGTGTGAGTATATTGACAAAAAGCCCAAGAAATATGCCAAGGAGAAAATTGATAAAAAGGAATAAAAGAGTGCAAAAGAAGCCAAGGAAAAACAATACCCTCTTTCTCCAATAGTTTAGGATGTTTAAGAGCAACAAGCCACTCAACTGACAAAAGAATGAGGCAAGAGGAGATCTAAGCATCCAGGGTCTACTAGTGGGAGTAGCCCACCATAAAAAGGGAAATTGGTCTTATAAGAGAAACCACAAAAGAAAAATAAGGGAAGGAAAAGAAAGTAATAAGAACCCATTATCATTGAAGAAACTCCATCACTGACTAAGACTACAATAGAGGAAACCACATAGACACTTCTTCAAATGAGTTTAGAAAAGGAGAAGGTTACAAAAGAGCAACAAAAGAAGCCTAAAAGATAGAAAAAAAAAGGTACACAAAAGGTTAGTTCAATATGAAAATACCTCAGAAGAGGAAAAAGAAACTCTAGTAGCAGAACTACCATAGAAAACAATAAAGTAACAAGCGGCAAAAGAACAAGTACAAGAACCCATTCTAGATGAACAAAAATTGCTCAAATCATTGCTTGTAGCTAGTAGACCATTGGAAGTGGTAAAGGATTATCCTACTATCACCACAACTAAAAAGGAAACAATAAGAAAAGCAATAGTGGGCTTCATCACAACTAGCCCATATTCAATAGATCAAATTACTAAAGGTTTCCCAGTGGGGTTAAGGATAATTTTACAAAATAAGATAACTGCACAAAGGGAAGAATCATTCAAAATAAAAACCAAATGTATGGCCAAGGTGGATAAGGACTTGGATCTATCTCCCAAAATAAAAAGTCAAGTACAAAGCCTTCTAGAACAAGAGCTGAGGAGGAATCACTAGGTAGATACTTTAGTCCTAAATCCGAAAAATGATAGACTTAAACAAAATTTATATGAAGAGGCAGCATGCCTACAACATACTAGTCTAGACTAGGAAACCACAAGAAAAAGAGCCCAAGTATGTACAACATTAACCCCATCTCAATAGTATACATAATAGCCATTAGTTGAACAAGATATACCTCAGCAATCGGTATAAGCGATACCAATAGGAATTTAAGGGATAGAGACATGAGCCAAATAAAAAGAACAAATTGGTTGAGCAATAGGAGCAACGGAAACAAAGACTGAGGAAAGTCTCCAAAAAGGAATGAAGGGAGAAAAGGAAGAACAAAAATAAATAGAAATGGGTGAACAAATAGAAAGGAAGAACCAGTAGGAACAGAGGAATGAGAGAAGGAAATGAGAGAAAATTCAACACAATTAGTTACTCCAACAAGTAGACCAACTAGTGACCCTATAAGCAAAATTAAGGAGTATATGGCTCGGTAAAAGCAATCAACTCCCATAGTTACAATGAGCCCAAACATATTCATGAATACTCCTATAGGACCACAAATTTATTTTTTTAGATTTCACCAATTCAGAAAATGTAGCTAAGTGAAGCATTTTGTAGTAGTGCCAAATAGGATCTAATGCACAAAAATGTCACATTAGAAGAAGGAATGGATAGAATGATCAAGCTAATACAACACCAATTGCAAGTACAAGTAGATTCCTCTATAGCCATAACAACTCAACTCAAAGGAGAAATACAAAGTATGTTAGATCACATGAGCAAATGGGAACAAGAAAAGAAAAAATTTAAGAAACAAATAATCCCTTACGATTGAAAAAAAGTTAATCCACATGCAACAAAGATGGAGAAATGGTTGCACAAATTTAGACTAATAAATAAAAAAGTTAGAAGACACTTGCACCAATATCTCTACACTATATCTATATTGTATAAACTGGACACATATCACAATGACACAGAAGACCTAGATAGATAACATGGAGTCTTGAATTATGCAACTATATGGAAATTATAATATTATGAATGATTTAGATGGGTCACAGTGACAACAATTTAGAAGGCTCCAATTACAATACAATCAATTGAATGAACATGAAATCCCTACCCTAGTGTTTCCTTAGTGGTGTGCTTTCTGATATATGTTATATGTTGTATTAAGTGTTTATCAATGTATTATGTGTTTCTCATGTTATGAGTTGTTGCACTAAACTTGCCAATGAGGCGTATTGTACCATCGAGGGGTTTTGATGGTGTATTCTAGATGACCATCGATGGGTTTCCAATAGGGTTTTTATTAACTTGGATTCCTACTATGAATTATGGTTTGCTTATGTTGTGTCTATTTATGTTAGATCATTGCAGTGTTTCAGCTTCACTATTTTCACTATATTTATTATAGTTGTGATTATTATATTTGTTTCAACATTGTGAAATATTGTGATTATGCATCTTGTTCTTGGATCATGCTAGTCATAGACTATTTATAGTAGATGTGATGATTTTATATCATGTCATGATTTATGCCACATTGGAGTGGATTATGTTGCTTTAGCTATTATATGTGGAGCAGGTACCCCTGATGTTTGACCTAAGTGTGTGGGTATAGTGTCATTTCCTCAATGGTGGTTATATATTGGAGATGGTTGTCTTTGAGTAAAAAATGTGTGTTAACCTTTATCTCACTCAATTTGAGTGTGAGATGAGTCTTGTGAGTCCTTGTGTTAACCTCGATCCAAATCAGTGGTGATTAGATAGAGTTTGCATGTTGTGGAAACCTATAAAGTGTGTTTGAGTCCCTTGCATGTGTTTCCTTTATCTTTTTGCATTATATTTTAATTTATCTCGAAAATCATATTTTTCATGTTTTCATAATATTTTAATGTTTGCATTGAAAAAGATTAAATTTTCCTTAGTGGAAAAGTTTATCGCATTACGTTATTCTAGTAGAAGAAAATTAAAGCAAAATATATATTTTCTTCAAAATGAAATATATGCATTTAAAAGGTAGAATTGTATTATAATGAAGATTTAATTTAATTCCATAGGTGTTCAAAAATTATTAAATATGATCAAATTTTGTTGCATTTGCTAGTGGAAGTAAGTGCATAAATTTAATTTGGTAAATTGCCTATTGTTACAAAAGTTAGTTTAGAAAAGAAATTAGAAAAATTTTGAAAAAGAAATAAAGAAAAATGAAAAAAAGGATTTTGGAAAGATATAAAGCAAAAATAGACCTCTATTTTCATTTTACACTTGCTTTTTGGAGTTTTGGCTCCCAAACCCTCTTATGCTCCATGGAAGAAATGGAAAATTGGAAGGATGGAAGGGAAGGGAGAATGGATTCCTTGGATAGGAAATTGCTTGGGTGTGGTAAGGGAGTGTGCCTAATGTGTCTACTTCAACCAAGTTTCTTCTTCTTGGTGTATGTGTGTGTTTTAGGAGGTAATTTACCCCTTTGTATTTAATTTTAAATTTGAATTTTTAAATGGATTCTCTCCATTTTCCATGCCCACAGTAGGTGGTAGTTTATGGCTTTCCTTATTAGGATGTAAATTGCTTTGATTTCATAGATTAATTTAATATTTAAATTATTTTTAAATGTCCAAAATAGAGCCATGGCTATGAAAAAAAATTATGAAACCCTATTTTCCTAATTTTATTTGAAAAGTGTGTTGTTGGTCTCATTGGGAACAAAATGGTATAATTAGATTTTTTAAATTTCTCTTACTTTGAAAATTTTAAAAATAAAAAATGATGCAAGGTAGCAACCACTTCCATTAATGGACAATTTGGAGGTTTTATGGTTTTCTTGCATTAGGAAAATAAATGAAAATTGCATTAGATACCTTGTATGGATGTTTTATAATGCAGGAGGAGTAGTCTCCCTATTATTTTTAGATTTTGCATCCTTTGAGTATGTTGTCAAAAAATATATATGTTGTAAAATTGTGCATTAATTGGTGTGCCACACCCAAATTTTTAATTTGGTGTGTTAGACATAGGATTGAGGTATAGAATAGGGAAGGAGTGAACTCTCACTATTTGACATGATACAAAGGGATTGCAAGGAACAAAATGTGTGGAAAGTTTATAATTAAGTGAAAACGCAATACAAATTAGGATAATAAAACATGTTTACTTAAGATATCTACACCATAAATTGGATGCTATGAAAGGTTTAGTTTTGGTCGTAAAGGACATATCACAACTCTAAGAGTTGGTGAATGTCAAAGTATCCTCTCAAGAGGTAGGTTGTTCTACTCAAACTCTATCTATCTGTCATGTTATTGTAATGACACTCCTTGGCCTATTTCTAGTATTCTTGTCTTATCTTTTCTACAGATTTGGTATGTGAAATGTGTTTAGATCACCTAGCATGTATGTCTATGGATTATTGTGCTCTCATATATGTGTTTGTGATGGTGCATGATTTATTCCTTGTTTGGCATGCATTGAAGGTGTGAGAATTTCCCTTATGCTTCAATACATAGTGATTTCATTCTATTATGCTTTGTGGCTCAAGTGAGCCATTCATACTTTGTATGCATTGGATTGGCAATTGTGCCACATGTTACATGCATTTGTGTATGCACTTTATTGGCATGAGTTGCCACACGTATTTATGTATGGTTTGATTGGCATGAGTATTGCCATGTACTCCTTAATTGTGTGAGTGTGCTTGTACCCAATTCAACTATCTCCTAGGACAATGGAGTGGACCTGAGGATACCACATGGTTGGGTGGCAGTAAACCACCATTGGGGATACGTGATCTTATAGGATGCTCCTTGGAGAGCGTGCTGGACTATTTGGTATTTTTTAATCTTGTATCATTTTATTGTTATATATTGGTAATCTTCGTCAATGGGGTCCTTGAGACCATTGTAATAAGATTATGATTATGTTTTTTGTTATTTTGTGATGTGGGTTATGATCAATCCATGTTTGAGATGAGACCATTTAAATGTAATGAATAATTGATATCATCTTGTATTTTTCTACACCTCATTTTGCGAGGGTTTTAGCATGTTTAGAATGATTAAATTATGATAATTGTGTATAGCTTCAAGTTATTAAATTTTGTAATGAATGTTTATGCATGTGTTAATATTGAATCTCATTCCGCCCATATAGGTGGAGAAGATCATATCATTGTTTTTAGCACATGTTGACATTGGTCTTGAATGGGCACAACATTTTGTGACACTTTTATCACATTTGCTTATGTGGATGTTGGCTAAATGTGTTGTTTCATAATTTAAAAAAAAAAATCATAATTTTTAATTTGTCTAAGTGCTTAGTGTAGTTTGTTAATGATGTTCAATCGGTGTGTCGAATGGCCTTGAGTTGGTTGTCAACAGTTGTGTACGGTGGATTATACCCCTGACCCATCTACCATCTTCTTCATGTGTGGCTATGCCCATGTGAGATGAGTATGTTTAGTTGGTGTCTTGTGTTATTTCATCTAGTCTTGGGAATGTTCCACTTGGTGACCTTCTCTCTTGTTGGAGAGTGTGTCAATTTTGTGTTGTTCAGAGATCGACAAGTTTGGAGACCTCATAATTGTCTCTTGGAGCTTGTTTTGTCTTATGTTGGTTTGTAGGAGATGTAGGGATGGATTCCTTGGTGGTAGAGTCCTTGTAGGATCCTTGGTCAAAATCCTAAGTAGGTGTTCTAAGGAAATTTTCCATTCAGACACTATGAAAGGACTACAACACTAGACTTGGACACTAGCATCAATTTTGGACCATAGCACTAGAAATAGACACTAGTGCTATAAATGGACACTAGAGGGATGTGAGAAAGTACTCCTAGGGCACTGGATTCCTTCTAGATTGTTGTAGTCCTCTAAACTACTTGAACATCCATGCACTCTTGGACATCAAGCACTTCTTGACTTTTCCCAAAGAAACTTTGTATATGGAAGTTGTTCCCCTTGGTTTGCTAAGTCTTACCATGCTAACACTTCATTGATATCTATCTCAGTTTGGAATTTATTCCCTCTTTTACATTAGGAAGTGTGCCCTTGCATGAAATCAACTAGTGATCATTCCAATTGGTCGAGGGCTTGTACCTCCTAGTTGATCCATCTCTTGTGTGAGTTGGATAAATACTCTTTAGATGAGATGTTTAGGACTCTTACTGCTTTTGAAATGAGGGAATTTAACAGTGATGTTCCAAAGAAAGAAGTTGCTTTCAAAGTTAGTAAAAAGGCAAAAGAAGAAACTGTTGATGGAGATGAAAGTCCTGATGATGCTGAAGCAAATTTTGTAAGAACCCTAAAGAAAGGATCTGGTAAATAAAAAGGTAAGTTACCCTTCAAATGTTTCAATTGTGGAAATGTTGGTCACTTTTCCTCCAAATGTCCTCTTAAAGAAATTAGGAGAAGTATTAGAAATAGTAAATTCAAAATAAGTTTGTTTTCCATAGAAGATAGTTGTTCTTCAGAAGATGAGGATCATGATGACTCAAATGATGAAACACTCTTCTTGGCCATGAGTGTTGGTGACAAAAAGAATGAGGTTGGAAAATATGATACCTTGCAAACAGTTCAAAATAATGAAAAATTAATAGTTGTATGGACTGCTTTCCATGCAAAAGAAGAAACCAAAGCTTGGGTTATTGATAGTGGTTGTTCAAATCATATGACTGGTGACAAAGAAAAGTTCATCAACCTTAGGAAGTGGGATGGTGGAGTTGTTAAGTTTGAAGTTGATGATTCAACACAAATCTGTGGAAAAGGTGTCATACCTATTGATGGAAAGAACATGACTGAGGATGTTCTCTATGTCAAAGGATTACAGTAAAATATTCCCAGTGTCAGTCAGATGTGCAGGAAAGGCTACAATCTTACTTTTCATGCTAATGGTTGTGAAATCAAGAGGACAGGATCTGAAAAGCTAGTTGCAGAAGGTATCAAGACATGTGGTGATATTTATCACTTGAAAGAAGCAAATGGAAGAACATGTTTGTTGACTCAATCTAGTGAGTGTTGGTTGTGGCACAAAATAATGGGACATAACAACTTTGATAATATGGTAAGGATCAACTCTACTCATGCAGTGAGAGATATACCTAAGATAATCAAGCTTGCAAACACTGTATGCAAGGAATGTCAGATGGGGAAGTAGACAAAGACAAGTTTTAAAAGCAAGGAGTACTCTTCTTCAAAGCCATTGGAGCTAATTCACACAGACCTATGTGGACCTACAAGAGTAAAGAGTCAACAAGGTGAAAGGTACTTTATGTTTCTCATTGATGATTATTCTAGAATGACTTGGGTTACTTTCTTAGGAGAAAAATATGATGCTCTTGATAAGTTTAAAGTTTTCAAAGGCTTGGTTGAAAATGAAATGGATGCTAAGATCAAATGCTTTAGGTCAGATAGAGGAGGTGAGTTTATCTCAAATGAATTTGAAAATTTTTCTAAAGATCATGGCATTAGGAGGCACTTGTCTGCTCCTAGAACCCCTCAGCAAAATAGGGTAGTGGAAAGGAAGAATAGGACTATACAAGAAATGTCTAGGGCAATGTTGAAAGATGCAAATTTGCCTGATGTATACTGGAAGGAAGCAATTCACACTATTATCTATCTAACTAACAGAGTATAGTTAAGGATCAATAGCACTAAGACCCCTTATGAATTGTGGTATGGAAGACCTCCCTCTATCAAATACTTCAGGATCTTTGGTAGAAAATGTTATATCAGAAGAGATGAACAAGATCTAGGAAAGTTTGATTCAAGATGTGATGAAGGAATCTTTCTTGGTTACGCAACCAGAGGCAAGGTATATAGATGCTACAACAAAAGGTTGGGAAAGATTATTGAAAGCACAAATGTCAAAGTAGATGAAGACTTGTATCAGTTCACACAAGATTCAAAAGATACCATATCTGATATATTTCCTTGCATTGAAGATGAAGAAGTAGAAGAAGGAAAAGAAGAAAAGGAACAAGAACCTGAACAAATACCTAAGACCCCAGCAATGTATGTCCAGAAGAACCACTCAACAAAATAGATCATTGGAGACAAAAATGAAGGTGTGCAGACAAGGAAAAAGTTTGCCAAGACACATGAGCAAGAAAACTTGTGTTTATTATCAAAGGTGGAACCTAAGACCTTTATCGAAGCCATCAAAGATGATGAATGGATAAAAGCAATGGAAGTAGAACTAGATCATATTAAGAAGAATCAGGCATGGGAAGTGGTTCTGAGACCTACCAATAAGAATATTATAGGAACAAAATGGGTGTTCCGGAACAAGCTAAATGAAGAAGGTGAAGTGGTAAGGAACAAAGCAAGATTAGTATGCAAAGGATATACTTAAGTAGAAGGCATTGATTTTGAGGAGACTTTTGCTCCAGTAGCTAGGATGGAGGCAATCAGAATGTTCCTTGCTCTTGTTGCTCACAAGAACTTCAAGGTGTATCAGATGGATGTCAAGTCAACATTTTTGAATGGTGACCTAGAGGAGGAGGTTTACATTGAGAAACCAGATGGTTTCTAGATATCAGGAGATCCAAACATGGTATGTAGACTCAAGAAGGCTTTGTATGGGCTCAAGCAAGCTCCCAGGGCTTGGTATGCAATATTAGACAAGTACTTACTTCAGCAAAGCTTCAATAAAGGTACTACAAATAGCAATCTTTACATAAAGGAAGAAGGAGACATGGTATTGATAGTTACAATTTATGTTGATGATATCATTTTGGTGGAAATGATGATATGTGTAAGAGGTTTGTAGAGGAAATACAAAAAGAATTTGAGATGTCTATGATTGGTGAGATGTCATTCTTCCTTGGTATTCAAATTACTCAGCTAGATGATGGCATCTTTATTTCTCAAGCTAAGTATGTCAAAGGATTGTTGAAGAAGTTTGGTATGAAAGATTCAAAACCAATGAGTACTCCCATGGTCATTGGAAGCCACTTAAGCAAAGATGATGAGTCTCCGGAGGTGGATCAGATTGTTTATAGGTCTATGATTGGAGCATTATTGTATCTAACTACATCTAGACCTAACATTATGCATGCAATATGTGTGGTTGCCAGATATAAATCCAATCCTAAGCAAACACTTGAGAAGGTAGTGAAAATGATATTTAGATACTTGAAAGGAACTCCAGACTATGGTCTATGGTATAAAAAAGGTAATGACTTTGACTTGAGTACATACACTGATGTTGACTGGGCTAGTTGTGTTGATGATAGAAGAAGTACAAGTGGTGGTGCTTTCTTTCTAAGAATTACTTTGGTTTCATGGTAGAGTAACAAGAAAGATTCAGTGTCCTTAGCTACTGCAGAGGCAAAATATATTGCAGTAGCCTCCTGATGTACACAAGTGTTATGGATGAAGCAAACTCTGAAGGATGAACAACTTAACCTTCACATATGAAGCATGATCATCAAGATATCAATTTCATCTTAAACAAACATGAAGCAACTTCATCAAGCATGTTCACTAAGTGAACTCTTGTGAACTCCTGAAAGCATGATCCACATCATGTCATATGAAGACCAATCAACTCGAACTAAGCTCACCATGAATGATCTAACTTTCACTATGATGTATCCACATCATCAACTCAACACCTTTTTGACATCAATGAAAATCAATCTCCATCAATGTCCCCCTTTTTCATTGATGGAAAAACTACATGATGCATTTACTCTCTCTCCCCCTTTTTGACATCTGAGGACAAATGCGAAAAACATTTTTCTCCCCCTGTGATGAATTGCACTAACAAATCATTGCCAATTACTGACAAGGACAAACATTACCACTATTTTAAACTTTCCATAGACTGTACCATATTTCTAGCACAATACCACTTCTTGTCACAACACCAATATGAAGATGAAGATAGAAACTGACATCATTGAGATTCTTTGATCACTTCTTTTGACAAGATGAAAACTGACATACTTCTACTATCAAATACAAACTCCTTATGACACCATTTGTGATTGCAAAACAAACTTTTCAAAACAAACAATTCTTTCACAATCATCAACCCTTTTTTACTTGAATAACAAAACCCCAAGATCTCCCAAAGCATAAAGTATGATGGCATAAAGATGACTCTTAGGTTTTAGATGAATCAAGCCTTTGAACACCATGCAAATATATCATAAACACTTCAACACCCATAAACACCAACATGAAGACTACTCATCACACTATTCACATCTCATGTTAACATGATGACCACTCTAGAGATGACCTTGCCAAGACTTCCATGATAATGACAACAAGATGGACAATCAACCTACAACAATCTGCAACCAATCTACTTCTGCACACACTTCTTGACATGAAAACGAATGAAGACCATCTTGATTAAGACCATCCTCATGTTCCTGCACATGACACTTTTTACAACACAATGTCAATTCTAATACATAACCACTATCAATACCTTTGCAAAACCAAATGCAGAGACATGTGCTATGAATTGACTTCTTCCATTTGCAACTTCCTCAACCAACATATGCTAACATCTGATGAGAACTCCTTAAGTATACCCAAGAACCTATCTTTCAAAGTCAGGTTTTGATCATAGGACCTGTCAATCATCATTCAAATCAACCCATCAAGTCTACACATCAACAAACTAACTACACCATCAAGTTCTTCCTACAACAACACTTCCAATTCTCACAAACATATCAAGAACACTTTGAACTGCAACATCATGACAACTCAACCTTTGTAAGTATCAACATGATATGACTAGCATCTTAGCAAACATTATCAGACATGAATCCAATAGTATGATAAACAAATCAAAACATCATAAGCATCAAAAGATCTCCTTCCTGAAACTTCTTGGGGATAATTGATAGAACATTGGATAACTCCCCCTCACTTCATGCTATATATTATGCAACTGATGATATGACCTGTGCAAGATGCACAAGTTTAGAATCTGTCTTCTCTTTGCTTTGTTTTATTCTCCAAACTTTTAGAGGTTCTTTCTTCTGTTCATGTTTCTTCTTCCAAACCTTTTCAACCTTTTTCTTTTTCCAACCTTTCAAATCAAGTGATGACATTCTTCCATACATTTTGTAGCTATATGCCTTGTGACCAGAAGAATTACACTTGAAACATACAAGATTAGTATTCCTTCTGCAATCAACTTCTTTGTGTCCAAAATGATTACAAGTATAACAATAACCATTAAATGAATAATTATACATGTACATATATACTTGTCTTACTTGAGTAGTTCTTCTGAAACTTCTCCTTTGATTGTGCATATTGCCTTCAGGAGCAGCAACATGATAACTTAAATCAATTTTCCTTCTAAGAGTCTCTCTGACTTTGGAACCCTCTCTTTCTTCATAACCTAAACCAGTAGTGTCCTTATGATACTTTTGTTTGCCCAACATTTCATGCAACTTGTTTGTGCTCTCTTCAAACTCTTGATATTTCCTGGACAGAACCTTAAGACCTTCATAATCTTTTCTAAGATTGATAATTTTAGCCTCTAATTTTAGATTTTCAATTCTTTTAATCTCAAGGTCAGACTTTGTTATATCTATTATTCTTTGGCTTCCTCAATTTTAGTCTTTAGTCTGATAATCAATCTGTCAGATTCATCAACATGACTTTTTAATCCTATAATCTGATTACTTGCCTC
Source organism: Cunninghamia lanceolata (assembly GCA_027924645.1). NCBI lineage: Eukaryota > Viridiplantae > Streptophyta > Pinopsida > Cupressales > Cupressaceae > Cunninghamia > Cunninghamia lanceolata. Next base: position 3,048,735 of record BSBN01000614.1, read on the forward strand.
TTCAAGATCAGAAGATACTCTTTCAAGGTTTGAAAGTGCTTTGTCTTTTAAGTCTTTTTCTTGTTGTAGCTGCAACTCTAGTCTCTGATTCTCTTTTTTGTATTTCTTGATTTTACTCAGAGCACATATGAGATCTCCTTCAATATCAACCCCACAATCATCTTCCTCAAACTCTTATTCATTTTCATCCACAAAAAGATCTTCTTCATGTGAATGTCTCCTTTCATTGTCATCCATTTTAGATACCAAGCTATCTTCCCCTTCAAGTGCATCACTTTGATAGATTCTAATCAACTCCTTCCACATATCCTGAGTTGTTTCACAATACATAACTTTACAAGAAACTTCATTAGATAATCCAAATAGAATAGCCTTCTTTGTTGTATGATTATATTCATAAGCCTCTTTGATACTTGTAGCATTAGGTGATAGACAGGAAATAAAATACCCATTCTCAAATGACATCTACACACCATATCCTAAAGAAAATAGATAGGCTTGCATCCTAATGCACCAAATAGAGAAATCTGAACCATCAAAGAAAGGAACTCCTAAAAACACTTCCTCTAATTTAATACCTGATTCAACTTGTGAGACATTTCTATCAATAGATTCTATATCAACATTTGAATTTGATAAAGATGGTGCCTTTTGATCAATAGGAGATTTGACATTTTTCTTTTCTCTATTTCTTTTGCACTTACCCATGGTACTCCACACAGGACCTACCCAAGCTGATTAGACTTCTATAGGGAACCTATGCTCTGATACCACTTGTTGGAGTCCAGGACAACACTAAGAGGGGGGGTGAATTAGTGTTGTATAAACTTTTAAAATCTTTTTGCACCTTTTAACTTACAAGATAAAGAGAAAGGAAGAGATCAATGATCTATTAAGCACATATGCAAAAGTATGATAATAAAAATATGAATCAGGACGTTAAGAACAAACCATTAGAGCACATGAACACATTAAGACAAACAAGAACCATGACACCTGATTTGATGAGTAGAAAATCCTCTAGGGGAAGAAAATTCACTCTGAAATGATTCACTAGCTTAATCAAGAACCTCACTGGTTACAAATAGGTCTCACTAACCATACAAGCCTCACTGGCTACAAAGAGGTCTCACTAACCATACAAGCCTCATTGGCAACAAAATACAATCTCAAAACAATACAAGGAATACAAAGGGTTTCTTTGTTTCAATACAAACCCTTGAATTTGCATATCTCTTTGCAATCATGCTCAATTCAATTTGCATATTTATTTACAATCATATTGCATTTCATTCTCATTATCTCTACACAATCAATTCACCTGATGCACAATCAATTGTATATTATCTTCATACTTGACATGGTTCAATCTGTAAGTTTGTTGCATAATGTCTTCATTCTTTGTTTGATTCATTCCTACAAAAACATGATCTCATACATCATAAAAAATATCATGATTCATCTATATTTTTTCTTCAAAAGAATCTTTACAAAAATGTCTTCATCATTGCATATTGGTCCACACAACAACTCATCCATCAATGCACTTGTAATATCACTATATAAAAATTTGAATGACTTTTCACATTCTTTTTCTTCTCTGATTCATTTTCACATTCAAAAAATAAATCTTGATTGAATTTTAATCATTCTACCCCTAAAAAAATAAAACAATTTCTCTTCATATTTCTTCACTAAAAAATCATCTGCATTTTTTATTTTTTCTGTATAAAAAACCATTCTCCTGCAATAAAATATAACCTTTAATTTCATGCTTCTCTTCATTTTCCTTCTCTTAAAAAAAACTTTTCATCTTCTCTCTGTATTTTTCTTCACCTATAAAAGTCTTCCATCATAAAAAAAACTTCAACAATGTTTTTAAACCAACTGCCTTTACAAAAAAAAAATCCTCTTTGATTATCTTCAGACCCACAACTCAAAAGCCATATGTATGAAGAGTAAAAATAGAAAGAAAATAAAACTCCTTACTTGCAAGAGGCATTAAATCTTTCACCAAAAAGATGCCTTTTTAAAAAAAATAAAACACCATTCTTTTTGCTTTCAATGTCACAAATGGAGTCAAAAATTAGAAACAATCTCCTTAAAATCTCACAAAAAATCTGCCTTATAAAAAAGAACTGCAAACAACACATTCTGACGGCCAGAGGCACGTCAACCTTTATGCACATGGAAGAGGGTTCAAAGTTTAAATGTAAGGCATCAATCTTCATTTTTGTCCCCCCCATATTTTAAATAATAGCCTATGATGAACTTTTGGTGCCCACAAACTTTAAAAGGTGACCGCTTGGAGAGGTAAAGGGGCCAGTCACAAATGTTATAAATCCCTTTAACAGGTAACCCATGACTGATACTAGCAGGTCAACTGGGAATTAAAACAAGTTTATGACATTTGTGATAGGCAGAGTGGAGTGTATTAAGAATGAACACTTAAGATTATTTTAGAATTTAGGCTTTTAAGATTAGGAGGTTTAGAAAACCATAAGACATTATGAAATTTGCTTGACATATATAGATCATTTGTAGTAGAAAGTACATTGCAAATAGGAGATAAAAAAACTTAATATAAGATGAGAATGCATCCACAACTGATGAACACTCTGCACTTTGCATCTGAATCATGAAGAGCCAATGGCATGACAAACATCCCCTTATTTCTTACCTTGCTGATCATAGACAGTACATGAGCATCAAATCATGAGCAAAGACAAAGAATGAACATCATATCAACTCTGAGCAACAACTCAACTCTCTATCATCAAACATCTTATCATCAATACTGCATCACATCACGAATCGTATAAAGGCATTACATCTTGATTCCCATGTGAGTCACAAAATAACCATATGAACTTATCTCTGTTATTTTATCTATGATCTCCTCATTCTCTTTGACAGGAACAACTTAACCTTCACATATGAAGCATGATCATCAAGATATCAATTTCATCTTAAACAAACATGAAGCAATTCATCAAGCATGTTCAGTAAGTGAACGCTTGTGAACTCCTAAAAGCATGATCCACATCCTGTCATATGAAGACCAATCAACTCGAACTAAGATCACCATGAATGATCTAACTTTCACTATGATGTATCTGCATCATCAACTCAACACCTTTTTGACATCAATGACAATCAATCTCCATCAATCTTCCCCTTTGTCATTGATGGAAAAACTACATGATGCATTTTCTCTCTCCCCCCCTTTTTGACATCTAAGGACAAAGTCTAAAAACTATTTGCTCCCCCTGTGATGAAGTGCACTAACAAATCATTATCAATTACTAACAAGGACAAACATTACCATTATTTTAATCTACCAGTAGATTGTACCATAATCCCAACACAATACCACTTCTTGTCACAACACCAATATGAAGATGAATATGGAAACTGACATCATTGAGATTCTTTGATCACTTCTTTTGACAAGATGAAAACTGACATACTTCTACTATCAAATACAAACTCTTGATGACACCATTTGTGATTACAAAACAAACAATTCTTTCACAATCATCGACCCTTTTTGACCTGAATAACAAAACCCCAAGATATCCCAAAGCATAAAGTATGATGGCATAAAGATGACTCTTAGGTTTTAGATGAATCAAGCCTTTGAACACCATGCAAATATATCATAAACACTTCAACACCCATAAACACCAACATGAAGACTACTCATCACACTATTTACATCTCATGTTAACATGACCACTCTAGAGATGACCTTGCCAAGACTTCCATGAGAGTGACAACAAGATGGACAATCAACCTACAACAATCTGCAACCAATCTACTTCTGCACACACTTCTTAACATGAAAAAGAATGAAGACCATCTTGATTAAGACCATCCTTTTGTTCCTACACATGACACTTTTTGCAACACAATGTCAATTCTAATATAGGATCACTATCAATACCTTTGTAAAACCAAATGGAGAGACATGTGCTATGAATTGACTTCTTCCATTTGCAACTTCCTTAGCCAACATATGCTAACATCTGATGAGAACTCCTTAAGTATACCCGAGAACCTGTCTTTCAGAGTCAGGTTTTGATCCTAGGACCTGTCAATCATCATTCAAATCAGCCCATCAAGTCTACACATCAACAAACTAACTGTACCATCAAGTTCTTCCTGCAACAACATTTCACATTCTCACAAACATATCAAGAACACTTTGAACTGCAACATCATGACAACTCAACCTTTGTAAGTATCAACATAATATGACTAGCATCTTAGCAAACATTATCAGACATGAATCCAATAGTATGATAAACAAATCAAAACATCATAAGCATCAAAAGATCTCCTTCCTGAAACTTCTTGGGGATAATTGATAGAACATTGGACAACTCCCCCTCACTTCATGCTATATATTATGCAACTGATGATATGACTTGTGCAAGATGCACAAGTTTCTAAGAATCTGTCTTCTCTTTGCTTTGTTTTATTCTCCAAACTTTTGGAGTTCTTTCTTATGTTCAGGTTTCTTCTTCCAAACCTTTTCAACCTTTTTCTTTTTCCAACCTTTCAAATCAAGTGATGACATTCTTCCATACATTTTGTAGCTATATGCCTTGTGACCAGGAGAATTGCACTTGAAACATACAAGATTAGTAGTCCTTCTACAATCAACTGCTTTGTGTCCAAAATGATTACAGGTATAACAATAACCATTAAATGAATAATTATACCTATACATATATACTTGTCTTACTTGAGTAGTTTTTCTGAAACTTCTCCTTTGATTGTGCATTTTGCCTTCAAGAGCTACAGCATGATAACTTAAATCAATTTTTCTTCTAGGAGTCTCTCTGACTTTGGAACACTCTCCTTCTTCATAACCTAAAACAATAGTGTCCTTATGATACTTTTGTTTGCCCAACATTTCATGCAACTTGTTTATGCTTTCTACAAACTCCTGATATTTCTTGGACAGACCCTTGACACCTTCATAATCTTTGCTACGATTGATAATTTCAGCCTCTAATTTCATATTTTCAATTCTTTTAATCTCAAGGTCAGACTTTGTTACATCTATTATTCTTTTGGCTTCCTCAATTCCAGTCTTTAGTCTAATAATCAATCTGTCAGAATCATGAACATGACTTCCTAATCCTATAATCTGATTTCTTGCCTCTTCAAGATCAGAAGATACTCTTTCAAGGTCTGAAAGTGCTTTGGCTTTTAAGTCTTTTTCTTTTTGTAGCTACAACTCTAGTCTCTGATTCTCCTTTTTATATTTCTTGATTTTACTCAGAGCACATATGAGCTCTCCTTCAATATCAACCTCACAATCATCTTCATCAAACTCTTGTTCATCTTCATCCACAAAAATATATTCTTCATGTGAATGTCTCATTTCATTGTCATCCCTTTTAGAAACCAAGTTGTCTTCCCCTTCAAGTGCATCACTTTGAAAGATTCTAATCAACTCCTTCCACATATCCTGAGTTGTTTCACAATACATAACTTTACAAGAAACTTCATTAGATAATCTAGATAGAATAGCCTTCTTTGTTGTATGATTGTATTCATAAGCCTCTTTGATACTTGTAGCATTAGGTGATAGACAGGAAATAAATTACCCATTCTCAAATGACATCCACACACCATATCCTAAAGAAAATAGATAGGCTTGCATCCTAATGTACCAAACAAAGAAATCTGAACCATCAAAGAAAGGAACTCCTAAAAACTCTTCCTCTAATTTAATACCTGATTCAAATTGTGAGACATTTCAATCAACAGATTTTATATCAACATTTGAATTTGATAAAGATGGTGCCTTTTGATCAATAGGAGATTTGGCATTTTTCTTTTCTCTATTTCTTTTGCACTTACCCATGGTACTCCACACACAGGACCTACCCAAGCCGATTAGACTTCTATAGGGAACCTATGCTCTAATACCACTTGTTGGAGTCTAAGACAACACTAAGAGGGGGGGTGAATCAGTGTTGTATAAACTTTTAAAATCTTTTTGCACCTTTTAACTTACAAGATAAAGAGAAAGGAAGACATCAATGATCTGTTAAACACATTTGTAAAAGTATGATAATAAAAATATGAATCAGGACCTTAAGAACAAATTATTAGAGCACATGAACACATGAAGACAAACAAGAACCATGACACCTAATTCGAAGAGTGGAAAACCCTCTAGGGGAAGAAAAACCACTCTGAAATGCTTCACTAGCTTAATCAAGAACCTCACTTGTTACAAACAGGTCTCACTAACCATACAAGCCTCATTGGCTACAAAGAGGTCTCACTGACCATGCAAGCCTCACTGGCAACAAAAAAACAATCTCAAAACAATACAAGGAATACAAAGGGTTTCTCTGTTTCAATACAAACCCCTGAATTTGCATATCTCTTTGCAATCATGCTCAATTCAATCTGCATATTTCTATGCAATCATACTGCATTTCATTCTCCTTATCTCTACACAATCAATTCACCTGATTTTATCTCTACACAATCAATTCACCTAATTCAGATTATCTCTTCACAATCAATTCACCTAATGTGCAATCAATTGGATATTGTCTTCATACTTGACATGGTTCAATCTGTAAGTTTGTTGCATAATGTCTTCATTCTTTGTTTGATTCATTCCTACAAAAACATGATCTCATACATCATACAAAATATCATGATTCATCTGTATTTTTTTTTCAAAATAATCTTCACAAAAATGTCTTCATCACTGCATATTGGTCCACACAACAACTCATCCATCAATACACCTGTAATATCATTATATAAAAATTTGAATGACTTTTCACCTTCTTCTTCTTCTCTGATTCATTTTCACCTTCAAAAAAATAAATCTTGAATGAATTTTAATCATTCTGCCCCTGAAAAAAATAAAACAATTTCTCTCCATATTTCTTCTCTAAAAAATCATCTCCATTTTTTATTTTCTCTGTATAAAAAATCATTCTCCTACAATAAAATATGACCTTTCATATCATGCTTCTCTTCATTTTCCTTCTCTTAAAAAAAAACTTTTCATCTTCTCTCTGTATTTTTCTTCACCTATAAAAGTCTTCCATAATAAAAAAAACTTCAACAATGTTTTTAAACCAGCTGCCTTGACAAAAAAAATAAAAATCCTCTTTGATTATCTTTAGATCCACAACTCAAAAGCCATCTATATGAAGAGTAAAAATAGAAAGAAAATAAAACTCCTTACTTGCAAGAGGCATTAAATCTTTCACCAAAAAGATGCCTTTTTAAAAAAATAAAATACCATTCTTTTTGCTTTCAATGTCATGAATGGAGTCAAAAATTAGAAACAATCTCCTTAAAATCTCACACAAAATCTGCCTTTTCAAAAATACTAAAAATAGCCTTATAAAAACAAAAACTGCAAACAACACATTTCGATGGCCAGTGGCACATCAACCTTTATGCACATGGAAGAGGGTTCAAAGTTTAAATGTAAGGCATCAATCTTCATTTTCACACCCCCCGTATTTTAAATAATAGCTTTGATGAACTTTTAGCACCCACAAACTTTAAGAGGTGACCACTTGGAGAGGTAAAGGGGCCAGTCACAAATGTTATAAACCCCTTTAGCAGGTAACCCATGATCGATACTAGCAGGTCAACTGGGAATTAAAACAAAAGTGTATGACTTTTGTGATGGGCAGAGTGGAGTGTATTAAGAATGAACACTTAGGATAATTTTAGAATGTAGGCTTTTAAGATTAGGAGGTTTAGAAAACCATAAGACATTATGAAATTTGCTTGACATATACAGATCATCTATAGTAGAGAGTAATATAAGATGGGAATGCATCCACAACTGATGAACACTTTGCACTTTGCATCTGAATCATGAAGAGCCAATGGCATGACAAACATCCCCTTGTTTCTTACCTTGCTGATCATAGATAGAACATGAGCATCAAATCATGAACAAAGACAAAGAATGAACATCATATCAACTCTGAGCAACAACTCAACTCTCTATCATCAAACATCTTATCATCAATACTGCATCACATCACTGAATCGTGTAAAGGCATAACATCTTGATTCCCATGTGAGTCACACAATTACCATATGAACTTATCTGTGATCTCTTCATTCTCTTTGACTGCAACAACTTAACCTTCACATATGAAGTATGATCATCAAGATATGAATTTCATCTTAGACAAACATGAAGTAACTTCATCAAGCATGTTCACTAAGTGAACTCTTGTGAACTCCTGAAAGCATGATCCACATCTTGTCATATGAAGACCAATCAACTCAAACTAAGATCACCATGAATGATCTAACTTTCACTATGATGTATCTGCATCATCAACTCAACACCTTTTTGACATCAATGACAATCAATCTCCATCAATCTCCCCCTTTGTCATTGATGGAAAAACTACATGATGCATTTTCTCTCTCTCCCCCTTTTTGACATTTGAGGACAAAGTCTAAAAACAATTTGCTCCCCCTTTGATGAAGTGCACTAACAAATCACGCCAATTACTTACAAGGACAAATATTACCACTATTTTAAACTATCCATAGACTGTACCATATTCCTAGCACAATACCACTTCTTGTCACAACACCAATATGAAGATGAAGATGGAAACTGACATCATTGAGATTCTCTGATCACTTCTTTTGACAAGATGAAAACTGACATACTTCTACTATCAAATACAAACTCCTGATGACACCATTTGTGATTGCAAAACAAACTTTTCAAAACAAACAATTCTTTCACAATCATCAACCCTTTTTTACCTGAATAACAAAGCTCCAAGATCTCCCAAAGCATAAAGTATGATGGCATAAAGATGACTCTTAGGTTTTAGATGAATCAAGCCTTTGAACACCATGCAAAGATATCATAAATACTTCAACACCCATAAACACCAAGATGAAGACTACTCATCAAACTATTCACATCGCATGTTAACATGATGACCACTCTAGACATGACCTTGCCAAGACTTCTATGATAGTGAAAACAAGATGGACAATCAACCTACAACAATCTGCAACCAATCTACTTCTGCACACACTTCTTGACATGAAAAAGAATGAAGACCATCTTGATTAAGATCATCCTCATGTTCCTGCACATGACACTTTTTGCAACACAATGTCAATTCTAATACAAAACCACTATTAATACCTTTGTAAAACCAAATGCAGAGACGTGTGCTATGAATTGACTTCTTCCATTTGTAACTTACTCAACCAACATATGCTAACATCTAATGAGAACTCCTTAAGTATGCCTAAGAACTTGTCTTTCAGAGTCAGGTTTTGATCCTAGGACCTGTCAATCATCATTCAAATCAGCCCATCAAGTTTGCACATCAACAAACTAACTACACCATCAAGTTCTTCCTGCAAAATCACTTCACATTCTCACACACATATCAAGAACACTTTGAACTACAACATCATGACAACTCAACCTTTGTAAGTATCAACATGATATGACTAGCATCTTAGCAAACATTATTAGACATGAATCCAATAGCATGATAAAAAAAAAACATCGTAAGCATCAAAAGATCTCCTTCCTGAAACTTCTTGGGGATAACTGATAGAACATTGGACAACTCCCCCTCACTTCATGCTATATATTATGCAACTGATGATATGACTTGTGCAAGATGCACAAGTTTAGAATCTGTCTTCTCTTTTCTTTGTTTTATTCTCCAAACTTTTAGAGGTTCTTTCTTCTGTCCAGTTTTCTTCTTCTAAACCTTTTCAACCTTTTTCTTTTTCCAACCTTTCAAATCAAGTGATCCATACATTTTGTAGCTATATGCCTTGTGACTAGGAGAATTGCACTTGAAACATACAAGATTAGTATTCCTTCTGCAATCAACTGCTTTGTGTCCAAAATGATTACAGGTATAACAATAACCATTAAATGAATAATTATACCTATACATATATACTTGTCTTACTTGAGTAGTTCTTCTGAAACTTCTCCTTCGATTGTGCATTTTGCCTTGAGGAGCAGCAACATGATAACTTAAATCAATTTTCCTTCTAGGAGTCTCTCTAACTTTGGAACACTCTCTTTCTTCATAACCTAAACCAGTAGTGTCCTTATGATACTTTTGTTTGCCCAACATTTCATGCAACTTGTTTGTGCTCTCTTCAAACTCCTGATATTTCTTGGATAGAACCTTGAGACCTTCATAATCTTTTCTAAGATTGATAATTTCAGCCTCTAATTTTAGATTTTCAATTCTTTTAATCTCAAGGTCAAACTTTGTTACATCTATTATTCTTTTGGCTTCCTCAATTTTAATCTTTAGTTTGATAATCAATCTGTTAGATTCATCAACATGACTTTTTAATCCTATAATCAGATTTATTGCCTCTTCAAGATCAGAAGATACTCTTTCAAGGTCTGAAAGTGCTTTATCTTTTAAGTCTTTTTCTTGTTGTAGCTGCAACTCTAGTCTTTGATTCTCTTTTTTGTATTTCTTGATTTTACTCAGAGAACATACGAGCTTTCCTTCAATATCAACCTCACAATCATCTTCATCAAACTCCTATTCATCTTCATCCACAAAAAGATCTTCTTCATGCGAATGTCTCCTTTCATTGTCATCCCTTTTAGACACCAAGTTGTCTTCCCCTTCAAGTGCATCACTTTGATAGATTCTAATCAACTCCTTCCACATATCCTGAGTTGTTTCACAATACATAACTTTACAAGAAACTTCATTAGATAATCCAAACAGAATAGCCTTCTTTGTTGTATGATTGTATTCATATGCCTCTTTGATACTTTTAGCATTAGGTGATAGAAAGGAAATAAAATACCCATTCTCAACTAACATCCACACACCATATCCTAAAAAAAATATATAGGCTTGCATCCTAATGCACCAAACAGAGAAATCTAAACCATCAAAGAAAGGAACTCCTAAAAACTCTTCCTCTAATTTAATACTTGATTCAACTTGTGAGACATTTCTATCAACAGATTCTATATCAACATTTGAATTTGATAAAGATGGTGCCTTTTGATTAATAGGAGATTTGACATTTTTTTCTCTCTATTTCTTTTGCACTTACCCATGGTACTCCACACACAGGACCTACCCAAGCTAATTAGACTTCTATAGGGAACCTATGCTCTGATACCACTTGTTGGAGTCTAGGACAACACTAAGAGGGGGGGTGAATTAGTGTTTTATAAACTTTTAAAATCTTTTTACACCTTTTAACTTACAAGATAAAGAGAAAGGAAGACATCAATGATCTGTTAAAAACATATGCAAAAGTATGATAATAAAAATATGAATCAAGACGTTAAGAATAAATCATTAGAGCACATGAACACCTGAAGACAGACAAGAACCATGACACCTGATTTGATGAGTGGGAAACCCTCTAGGGGAAGAAAAACCACTCTGAAATGGTTCACTAGCTTAATCAAGAACCTCACTGGTTACAAACAGATCTCACTGACCATACAAGCCTCACTGGCTACAAAGAGGTCTCACTGACCATACAAGCCTCACTGGCAAAAAAAATACAATCTCAAAATAATACAAGGAATACAGAGGGTTTCTCTATTCCAATACAAACCCCTGAATTTGCATATCTCTTTGCAATCATGCTCAATTCAATCTGCATATTTCTTTGCAATCATACTTCATTTCATTCTCATTATCTTTGCACAATCAATTCACCTGATTTTATCTCTACACAATCAATTCATCTGATTTAGATTATCTCTTCACAATCAATTCACCTGATGCGCAATCAATTGCATATTGTCTTCATACTTGACATGGTTTAATCTGTAAGTTTGTTGCATAATGTCTTCATTCTTTGTTTGATTCATTCCTACAAAAACATGATCTCATACATCATACAAAATATCATGATTCATCTATATTTTTTCTTCAAAAGAATCTTCACAAAAATGTCTTCATCACTACATATTGGTCCACACAACAACTCATCCATCAATGCACCTTCACTATCATTATATTAAAATTTGAATGACTTTTCACATTCTTCTTCTTCTCTGATTCATTTTCACCTTCAAAAAAATAAATCTTGAATGAATTTTAATCATTCTGCCCCTAAAAAAAAATAAAACAATTTCTCTCCATATTTCTTCTCTAAAAACTCATCTCCATTTTTTATTTTCTCTGTATAAAAAATCATTCTTCTGCAATAAAATATAACCTTTCATTTCATGTTTCTCTTCATTTTCCTTCTCTTAAAAAAAACTTTTCATCTTCTCTCTGTATTTTTCTTCACCTATAAAAGTCTTCCATCATAAAAAAAACTTCAACAATGTTTTTAAACCAACTGCCTTGACCAAAAAAAAAATCTTCTTTGATTATCTTCGGACCCACAACTCAAAAGCCATCTGTATGAAGAGTAAAAATAGAAAGAAAATAAAACTCCTTACTTGCAAGAGCATTAAATCTTTCACCAAAAATATGTCTTTTTAAAAAAATAAAACACCATTCTTTTTTCTTTCAATGTCCCGAATGGAGTCAAAAATTAGAAACAACCTCCTTAAAATCTCCCTTTTGAAAAATGCTAAAAATAGCCTTATAAAAACAAAAACTGCAGACAACACATTCTGACGGCTAGAAGCATGTCAACCTTTATGCACATGGAAGAGGGTTCAAAGTTTAAATGTAAGGCATCGATCTTCATTTTCATGCCCCCCATATTTTAAATAATAGCCTTTGATGAACTTTTGGTGCCCACAAACTTTAAGAGGTGACCACTTGGAGAGTAAAGTGGTCGGTCACAAATGTTATAAACCCCTTTAGCAGGTAACCCATGACTGATACCAATAGGTCAACTAGGAATTAAAATAAAATTGTATGACTTTTGTGACAGGTAGAGTGGGGTGTATTAAGAATGAACACTTAGGATTATTTTAGAATGTAGGCTTTTAGGATTAGGAGGTTTAGAAAACCATAAGACATTATGAAATTTGCTTGACATATACAGATCATTTGTAGCAGAAAGTACATTGCAAATAGGAGATAAAAAAAACTTAATATAAGATGAGAATGCATCCACAATTGATGAACACTCTGCACTTTACATCTGAATCATGAAGAGCCAATGGCATGACAAACATCCCCTTGTTTCTTACCTTGTTGATCATAGATAGAACATGAGCATCAAATCATGAACAAAGACAAAGAATGAACATCATATCAACTCTGAGCAACAACTCAACTCTCTATCATCAAACATCTTATCATCAATACTGCATCACATCACTAAATTATATAAAGGCATAACATCATGATTCCCATGTGAGTCACACAATTACCATATGAACTTATCTATGATCTCTTCATTCTCTTTGATTGCAACAACTTAACCTTCACATATGAAGCATGGCCATCGAGATATGAATTTCATCTTAAACAAACATGAAGCAACTTCATCAAGCATGTTCACTAAGTGAACTCTTGTGAACTCTTGAAAGCATGATCCACATCCTGTCATATGAAGACCAATCAACTCAAGCTAAGATCACCAAGAATGATCTAACTTTCACTATGATGTATCTGCATCATCAACTCAACACCTTTTTGACATCAATAACAATCAATCTCCATCAAGGGGGAGTATATGTTGCCATCAATGACAAAGGGGGAGATTGTTGGCCATATGTGTTGTCATTGATGTCAACATAATAGTATACACTGATGTCAACACTATCATGAGAAGAGAAAGCTCATGGTTAGATGTCATGATCCTAAAGAAAGAGAAAGCTCATGATTGGAGGTCATAAAATCTATATTCCTGATCTAAGCAGAGTTGAGTTTGAAGCCTGATCAATATGTGAACTAGAAGCACTAAGAGAAACAATTATGTTTATGAGGCTGAGGATGTGCTCTTGTTGGTTTGAAGCATGTTGTATGATCATTCCTATTGATCCTGAGTTGTATATGGTGATGCAAAGAAGACTTGGTCTCCAGAAGCAGTTTGAAGACAGTGTTGGTTTCTGTGAAGATGTTTCTAGCATGGCAATGGAATGCTCTACATTCCTCTGCTTTTGAAGCTATGGTCTTGCATTTCAAGAGTTAAGTTGAGTATGATGTAAATGTGATAAATCCTAAGTTTCAGAGTGTTTTCTCCTCAACAATGAAAAATATAAGTGACTGAGTTCTGGTTCAAGCTCTGACATTGTAATGTGATGCTGAAAGGTGAATGGAATGCTCTGCATTTGTAGATATGGCTATGTGGTTTTGGATCTATGTTCAGAGGGTGGTATATGTGTTGTTTCTAATGTTCCAAACCATCATTCCCTCCGTAGTGAAAGTTATGATTGATAAAGCACTGGTATGTGCTCTAGCAGAATGGAGTAGTGTTGAAGACCCACTGGAATGCTTCATATTCCTCCAGAAATGAATGATTGACCTTAAAGTTTTGTGAACATGTTCTTTAATGTACATTTCATGTTTCTTTCCTGTTTCAAGCTTCTTGGTGGTCCGCAGCTCATTTTTTCAATTGACAGCATGTTGCAGTGTGTTATGGATAACAAAGTGTTCTGAGAGTTAATGATTGAAGTTGTGCGGCACAATTATTTGATGTGTGGTGGTAAAGTAGTGTTTGGGGATTTTGTATGAGTCATGTGGACTGATCTAGAAGAGTTTCATGAAGATGTTTCTTATTTCCAGTACCACACAAGGTCTCCAAGTTGATATGGATGTTATACTTCAAGACTTCATGTGATTTCCTTAAAGTTGTCCTGTTTTTCAAATTAGCGGAGTGTGCGGAGGTAATTCCTTGATGTTTGAAGCTATGAAGGATGTTTTGGACCTGGTTAAGCAAGTGTTGGGGTCCGCAAGGCTCAAGTCTTCTACTAGTATAACATGTTGTCCTAATTAGGCTTATCTTCTACACATTCCATATTATGTATTGTATAGCCGGCTTGTAAATATATTTTTCATGTTTGATCTGGCGGACAAGCTATGTAATTGATGTAATATCATGTATAAATAAGAGATCAAATTGAATGCAGAAAGTATGATTGCAAGATGATTGAAAAGGTTCACAAGTAGACAAAAGCAGAATAAATATATTTTAATGTGTGACAATGGGAGGAGTAGATGTTGTTGATGATGTCCGGATTCATCTTGAAGACTTATTTGAGATAGTGATCAAGTATAGACTGTGCCTAACTGATCATATCTCTAAAATAAAGTGTGAAGAGATAGAAGTGTGATCATCATGTGTGAGCTTCAAAGGCAGTTTTCAAACAATTGAAAGATTGTCATACTTTAATCATTTATGATTTTGTTCTCAGATTAGGGAGTAGTTGCTTCCTTGGGTTAAAGCCCCTAAAATAAAGTCATCAGGGAGTAGAAGCTTCCTTGTGAGTGACCCTAAATCAATGTTACTTAGGGAGTAGTAGTTTCCTTGGGTTAAAGCCCCTAAAACAAAGTTATTATTTGAGCTTCATATATTGTGAGTTAATCCTCACCGTGGTTTTTCCCTTCTAGGGTTTTCCACGTACATCTGGTTATATGTGTTGTTGTGCATTGTGTTAATATTTCATGTTCATGTTAATGTTGTGATGGTTAAGTTCTGATCTACTCTAGATAAGTTGAAGTTGTTAAATTGGAAGAATTGTTTAGATATTGATTCACCCCCCCCTCTCAGTATCCTGGTATGTCAAACATAAGTCTCTTAAGAGACTTTGTTGGAATTATTTATCTTATAAGGATTGAGACACTTGGAGAACAAAATGAGGCCTCCTCTATCATTCATCTACCCACCCTAATGTGTTGGCATCATCAGTTCAATCCCACAAGGTGAAGAACAAAAAATATAACACAAGGCAACATTACATTGAATGCAAATGAGACATTTTACAAGAATACAGTCATTGTTGGTGCAGTCAAATAGTTTTGAGTTGATAAAAACCAAGGGAGGTTATTGTGGATGGATCTAACATCTAGTTATATGTTCAAATGAAACATTCCTAGGTTCCATGAATTCTAAGAATTACTCTATCAAAATTTGGCAGTTTCTTGCTCCTAAGTCTCTTTAGAGACTTTGTCAGAACCATGTAGCCCAAAAGGATCAAGACCCCTCAAAAATAAAATTAGGCCTCCTCTAGGATTAAACCACCCACACTAACATCTTGGCACCATCGATTCAGTCCCACGCAGTGAAGAATGAAAAATATGGCACTAGGCAACATTACATTGAACTCAAATGAGGCATTTTGCAAGAATGCATTCATTATTGGCATGGTCAAATAGTTTTGATTTGATGGAAACTAAGAGAGTTTATTGTAGAGGTATCTAAAATCCATTTGTAGTTCCAAACAAAATATTCCTAGGTGCCATGAATTCTAAGAACTGCTATGTCAAAGTTTGGTAGATTTTTTCTCTTAGGTCTCTTAAGAGACTTTGCTAGAGCCATGTAGCCTAGAAGAATTGAGACACTTAGGGAATGGAACAAGGCCTCCTCTAGCATTCATCTACCTACCTCGACATGTTGTCTCTATTCGTTCAGTCCCATGAGGTGAAGAATAAAATATGTGACTCTTGGCACCATTACACTGAACGCCACTAAGGCATTTTTCAAGAATGCATTTGTTATTGGCACAATCAAACAGTCTCAAGTTTAAAAAAATTAAGATAGGTTTCTTGTAGAGGTACCCAACATCTATCCGTCGATGCAAAAAAAATATTAGTAGGTGCCACAAATTGTAAGAATCCCTCTATCAAACTTTGACCCCTTTTTTCTCTCAGAGCTCTTAAGAGACTTTGTCTGAATTGTGTAGCTTGGAAGGATCAAGACACTTGGGGAATGAAATGAGACATTCTCTAGCATTCACCCTCCCACCCAAATGTGTTGGCACTATTAGTTTGGTCCCACGAGGTGAAGAATAAAACATGTGACTCTAGGTGTCATTTAGTAGATGTTCATAGATGTTATGTTTCTTTTAACATCAAAGGGAGCATTTCTTTTGGTTAAATTCTTCATCACTGGGTATGTAGATTGTCAATTTTATTTCTCAGTATTTCTTAAAATGAGTTAAAGGTGGTCAAGGCCTTAAAATGGTTTGTATGAGTTCTTCAAGTTAACCTTATTATATTTTGGTTGAGATTTTTATGAAGGGATTGTGGAGGTGTAACCATGTTGAGATATTTGATTTCTTATAACAGTTTTTCATGTTCAAGCCCTAGGGTTTAGAGAATATGATAAAAGAAAGAAACTTGGATTTTGGAAATATGGTTTTATGTTTTGTCTTACATATTAGAAATAATTTTCTATCAACCTTTTCCCCATATTTCTAGGTGGCAATCCTTAATGTTGGGGTTCACTTTGAGAAACAATTATATCTCTATAGCATAACTCTTGGTTTTGTTGTTGCAACCATAACATATGCCAATGTTGAATGTAATGTTAAGTTGAATTATAAACATGTTATCCATGTAGCTTTAGGTCATTGCATTGTGTCATGATCATGAAATGTATTTAAGATTATCCTTGGAATTACAATTAGTAGAAAACATACTTTAAGACTATGTTGTTATCCTGGTTAATTTCTAATTTGACATATAAGCATCCTATGTGGAACCCTAGTTGAATTGTATTGATAATTCCTAACATTTGAAGCACTATCAACTAGTCTATAATTGGTACATAAGACTAATATGACTATTGATTAGTGTTGCAAATTTTACATGATACTCAATGTTTTTTTATGGATGCAAAAACAAGTCAAACCACAAATTTCATTAATTATTTCAATGGTAAATAAACAATTTAAACTACTAAATAAAAACTTTTGAACTAATAAATAAACATATACCACCAATGAGGCCTCTACCATTGACTAAGAAGATGATATTGTAGACTAATGAGCAAAGAGTTCCTGTATGAAAATTGACAAGAATGTAATACTATATGTACATAATCATAATAACTTCAATTAACACCTAAATCATTACAAAATGGTGAATGAATGCCACACCCTAACTATGAAATGATGAATTCTAAACCTTGGATGAAGCACCTAAAATTGTAAACCTTGAAACACAAACCTTAGATGAACCTTGAATGGTAAACATTGAATATTGAACAATTCAAATTGAAATTTGAACCACAGCAGTCATTGATAGAAAAGGTTACTACTTGTTGGAACCTGAAAAATTAAGTTCCCAAGCATGCATCATTTTACCCCAAATCCATCAAAAAACCTCACTTGTGCCTTTGTTCCTTAAACCCATCATTTATATCCGATCTGATATTATTTTCCATGGGTTCCCTTTAGAAAAATTCTAAGTAAAATTCCCCAAAATCATTATGTTTTTCTTCCTTTGAAATTTTTTCTAAGTGTTGTTCTTTGTTGTCTTTGTTCTAGTGAATTGGCTGGTTCGTGAACCGTTGTTTTCGCCGACTATGGTCCTTTGGTTCATCATTTGGACGGTTTGCCGCAGGAGAGAAAAGGAAGAAACAGAAGAAGGAAAAGAAGAAATTTGAAGTCTTTGTTAGTGAATCAACTAGTTCATGAACCGTCGATTTCGTCGACAATGGTTTGCCAGTTCATGGTTTCGTCGATCGTCCATTAGAGAAGAAGATGAAGAGAAATGAGGCCTTTGTTAGCAAAGTTGGGAATTCATGGACCACAAAGTTCACCGATGTCCCATTTTGCCAATAAAGGAGGTGGATGAAAATTTTCTAAGGTGAAGAAAGATAGAAAAAGGAAGAAAAGCCAAGTGCTTGTCAGCAAAGTTGGAGGTTCATGAACCTTCAAGTTCACCGACAAGAGTTTTCGGTGACAAAGAGAAGGGCATTGGAAGGAAAATAAAATGAAGGGTGATGATGAAGAACAAAGAAAGAGAAAAGGGAGCAAATTCATCAGAAAAAAGGTGAGTTCGAGAACCGAAAGGTTCCTCAATGATAAAGTTCACCAATGGGGCGAAGCACCGATGAAGGGAGGAAAGAATGAAGTGGCAAAAGAAGAAGAAATAAAAGATGAAGTGGATGGTTCGCCAACTTCATAGTTTGTCAATAAGGCCAAAACGAGTGACAAGGAGAGATAAAGTGCTAAGGAAGGATAGATAGAGAAAGAAAATAAGATAGCTTCAGGGTTCGCAAAAAATAAAATTTGCCAATAAAGGCAAAATGGAGATCAAAAGTAAAAATCAAAGGAAAATCAAATGTTGTGTAAAGCATAATGTAAATGTAATAGTTTAAAATATTTTAAACTTAGTTTAAAGTATATTTTAGAATGTTGTAAAGGCTTTACATAGGCATTTTGGTGGGTGTTGTATTTCAGAACGCCCATCTACTCCCAGTCATGATGAATGCAAAATTAAAGAGGATGTACAAGTTGTTGGCAGGGTATATTGGATTTGTTGCAGTGAAGTAATGGAAGTGGGTGAGATTTAATACTGGTGCAGGTGGGTAGGTAATTGGCACCCAGTTGCTGCATCAACTTTCCCCCTATATATGCATGTTTCAGAGATATTTGAAGTTGTCAGTTCTTGGTTGGTGGCTAGAGGTTGTGTAGATTCAAAAATACTTCTAGGGCTCCAAATCACACCATGTCCAGTTACAAAAAAGTAATGGGGTGGTGAAACAGATGAAAGATAGTGTGCAGTAGGGGTCATGCAAAGAATGTCTCCATGATTATTTGTATGTATTTAGGGTTTTCCTCTTATCACATTTGTTGATAAGCTTGTATTGGGCATTTGAACATGTGACAACATTTTAAATATATTACAAGCCATGTAATTGTCATATGTTCTTTACATTTGAATGCATGCAGCTCTTTTCTAGATTACTAAGTATGTTTGAAGCACAGAACCTGCAATCTAATACAGAGTATGCTTAGATCAAATTTTATTTGTTTCATTTCCATTATTTTCTTTTCTGTCACATGTGACTCTGTAGCCCAGTTGGATTGGCACTGGTCTTGGCTCTATCAAACCAATCTCATATCATTTAAACAAATAAACATTTACCAGTGGTTTAGGGGATGAACCATCTTTCCTATGCATCCATACTTGCAAAGTTTGTATCAACTATATAGGGGTTTTTTGACAACCATTTGTTCTTGGTTCAGTGATAGTCTTTGAGGCCAAGACAACGAGTTGGGTTTGGTTGTCCATTTGTTTTTAGTTGTTCATCTAGTTTTGAAATCATTACCTATTAAGGTGTACTCCTTGGAATATCCCTCCAGAGCCTAGCTGAGCTCAAAGTGTATGAACCGTAGAGTTGACCTTCAACCCTCCACATTCTATTTATGGACTGATTACGCTTGCATGACAACAACCCTAGCCTTGTGAGTGTGATTCCATCCTAGGAAGAGGAGCTGTGGTTTTGGGACCCAATAGAATGGTGCTGCTGTCGAGGATGAGAGTAAAGTGTTGGGTTAGAAAATTTTGAACACTCTGCTGGTGTGAGTAACCCAGAATTAGTTTTGCAACCTTGAAGATCAGTCACGCTTCAATGGATTTCCTCATTTAGTGAGGTGGCAACTCTGCTATCAAAGAAATCAAAGTTTTGTTGCTATGTGCATGTGTTCATGTGCACATTTCAAAGAGATTGCAGCTGGTTAAGGTACATATTCTTCCTTCCAGCTTTGAACCATGGTTTCTTTCTTAGTAAATAAACATGTTATTTTCTCTCCTTTATCCCTACACAAGTGATTTGTAATCAGTTATGGCTGAAGGGAATGGACAAGTTTACCCTAGGGAAAAATTTTCAAATTTGTCATATGATGAAAGCCCTAGATACTATGATAGAGAGAGTGTCCATGAGTATGATGAGGATGAAGGTCCCTATTGTTTATTTAGTCCAACACGAAGTGGAAACTCACATTTAGGCATACAGGTTTCAATATGTAAAAACATGTTAAGGATAGATGCCCTCAGTGAGATTGAAAGATAATGTGAAGAAAGGCTTAGGGCCCTACAATCAAGTAAATACCCTATTGTTACAAAAAAATAGATATCTCCACCCCTGGTAGTTCCACTTGACCCCATTTACAAGAAACTTGATCTTTCTTGGGTCAACTATGATAGGCAAACAATGAAACCTAAGATTTTCAGATTGATGCCGAGGTATGATGGGTATTGCCTTCAGGCAGGGGATGCACATGTTGGAATGTTTTCTGATTCCATGGACAAACATCAATTCAATTATGAAGACATGTGGATGAGGTTCTTTGTTAGGTCACTTTGTGGAAAGGCAAGGGATTGGTACCAACATTTTCCTGAACATTTCTTCACTGTGTGGAGTGCACTTGTTGCATTTGAGGATGTATTTGTATTGCATCTGGACCCTGCTGACCTTGTCTGAGAATTAGAATCCATCAGATGGCAAGAGGGAGAGTCCAGTATGGAGCTCAAGGCACAATGTCCTTTATGAAGAGCATACAAGTCCATCAGGTAGCATAATTCTTGATTATCATTGGTGCATGGATAATCCTCTTTTTGAAAATGATTTAGAGTTTAATGGGCTTGGAGAGCTATCAATTCTGAAAGGGGAGAATCAAATTATTTATTATCAATATGACTCGACTGCCTATGACAACCAAGTGGACAAGGAGGATTATGTACACAATTATGAAGATCTCATTCAATCAGTCCTTAAGGCTAGTTATGTTGAGTGTATGCATGTAAATGATATTGAGAGTGAACAAGAAGTTGGTCTCTTGTTTGGTGTATTGCCCTCTTTTATCCCTAATAATGACATTGAGGCCATTAGCACCTATTTGCATGAGGATGATGTAGATCTGGTTGCATTGGATGGTGGAGTTGCAAAGATAAATGGTGGTGCAACCAATGAGATTCAAACTGAAGACCTTGCCTGTGAGAGTTGTGACGATGAGGAGAATGTAGATGTATGTGAGACCTTGTCTCAAGCATGCAAGAATTGCTTTCATTCTCATAAAGATTATGCTTCAACTAGACTTCATGGAGGCATTACTACAATTACCATGGATGAGGAGGTAATTGTTTCTAGCTATGAAGACTCTATCACAGATGTATTTTTAGAGTTTTGTTTGGGGTAGTTATCTCTTGTTGATGAGGATCATGTTGAGAGCACATTTTTGAGATCATTGGTTGCGCTTGATAACACTGAACCTGGGTGCTCTCGTGTGGGTCAAGTTGTTGATCTGTAGGGTATAGAGGAGCAAATCATGAGTGATTTTTTTAGCAGCAGTTTTTACACATCAGAGTGTGTCAAGGAGTATAAAATAGAGAGGCAACTTGAAGATTGTGAGTCTTCACTTGAAATGCTTCAAATTTCTGATCTATATGCTAATAATTTAGAATTGGATTTGAATGAAGTCTTTGATTCAATCATGGAGGAATACATTAGAATTTGTGGTGCAGTTGGGTCATAAGAACTTGAATAGTCATATGACACAACCCAGCTTGAGGCCACAATTGAACATGAAGTTTTTCAACTTGATTTTCAGGAGGATATTTTTCTTCATGTTGATATTTATGCAGATCTGGATATGCATCATGCTAATAAGGATCTTGAAGGTGAGTATTGCTATGAGAGTCAACATGATGACGGGCCATATTATCTATGGCTACCATGTCCTAGTGATAGTCATTTCCATTTTCAGCATGATGGTATCACTAGTATAGAAACAATAATATATGACTAAAAAAATACTAAAAATTGCTTATAAATGACCAAACATGGTCACGTGACCATTAGTAGTTTATTGCCAGTCATTTATAACGCAACCAAATTGATGACTAAACCATTTTTAGTCATTTATTGGTTGTTTTGATTGATCGATTTGGTAGAATATTTAGTCGTTGATTTAGTCATTGATTGTTGTAATCTGGTCACTTATTTAGTCATTTTTTATTCACTGATATATTTAGTCGTTAATTTAGTCATTGATTGTTGTTAACTGGTCACTTATTTAGTCATTTTTATTCATTGATTTTTGTCCATTGGTAGTGTATTTGGTCATTAATTTTAAACAGCATTTTGATCAATTTGGTAGTATATTTAGTCATTTGTATTCACTGATTTAACACTAATCATATATTTAGTCATATTTATTCATTGTTCACTGATTTCTGTCAATTGGTAGTATATTTAGTTAATTTAATTATTAATTAACGTCTATTAGTAGTATATTTAGTCATTTTAATCACCTGGTATTTGAGGATTTAAACATAAAACACAGAAATAAACATCAATCATCAATTGCACACAATATAAAGACAACCATTGAGAAGGCAAAATCACTGAACTTTATTAAAAGAAAGGTGTTCTTACAACTTGCACAAGTCTAAAATATCTATCTTGCTTGAAAAATGCTTAGAAATAGAGTATTACAATGTTTATTTTCAGTCACGACTAAAAATCTGAGTTACAATGCATAGAAATGACAAGAAAGAAACTTCTCCAAGTTTACAATGCTTTGCCAAAAAGTGAATTGTTAGTAACTGATTCTCAACCAGCCTAACTGCTACCACAGGTCATCTAATCTACCACATCAGTCTAGCACTTGTCTTTCTTGACTACAACCAAAGGTAATGCACTGTCATATGTAGTCAGGTCTATGATAGGATATTCATAATGTGAAACATGGACTAGATCAGGCTTCCTTAATGAAACATCACTGTATTCTTGTGGCTTGTACTGTCATCAACACTGCTTATGGGACATATTTTTATTGAGTTTGAAGATATCAGGTCCTCTTAAGGCATGGAAACAGATTCTTCCTTCATTAATGCATCTTCAAAAGCCTCTTTTTAAGTCTAAACCGTTCACTTACCCTGCCTCTATTACATTGGACACTTGGTAAGCAGTCATATTTAGTGTCCTTGGTCTTCACTCATTGTGCTGATTGAACTGTACATACTTGCTTTCTAGATGATTACCCTGCAACTTTTATATACTTGCCCTTTAATGCTAACATCGCAGTCCTTTGTTCCTTTGCTAATGCCACTGAAACCATGCTTACTATGCCTATATCCCTGGGAACCATTAACCATTGCCACTCACTATGAACATCTTACCTCTATGTACTCATTATCTCTCTGCTATAGAATAGTCACCCATAAGTATACGGAATTCAGACTTTCAGTTGTAGACTGTCATAGGTTTATGAAATTGTCATATTCCTGCAACTATACTGCCATGTAGAATATATGCCTTGTAATAATAGCATTATTAGTGGCTTTCCTTTTTGCTATTTAAGACTTCTATAAATTTGTCTACTAGTTGCTTCCAAAGTCTTGATGAAATGCTAACATCATCACCTTATGACTGTAATCTTCCTCATCGATCTTTGTGCATTGCCAATTACCCTTCCTTTCTCAAAAACTAACACACCACCCTTGATCACAGCAGCTTAAGACTCATCTCCCTTTGTCTATGGCATAAACTATGTACTTTATCTCTTTCTCATTGTCATTTATGCTCCTTGAGTCTTCATGACTGTCTCCATGACTGAGTGTTGATCATGTCCCATATATGAAGCTCTCTCCTTCAATGCAACCAACAATAACCCTATAATCTTTTCATAAAGGCATATAAGGCAATGATGTTGAATGTTTAGGGAGGAAAAACAACATAAAATCAAGTTCAAAAAACCCATAAGACTTAAATATGTGTCTTTGCTTTGAAAAATGTGTTACAAAGTGTGTTTCTCAATGCTGTGACTGAGAAAACTGAGTTACAATGCCTTTTTTTTCTTATACAGCTCCAAAACAGACAAAAAACACTAAGATTCCTGAACAACACATTCAAACTATTGCATAAAGTAGTGGGCCAAGTTGTCTAACAACTAGTACATGATAAACATCAACTATGTCATTTTTTTCAAATATTTTAGTGGCCACCATGTGAAGGTCCCTTCTTTCTCTTTCAGATAGACAGCTCCATCTATTTTGTCTTCATAAGCAAAGGGTATGTTACTTGTGACCTTTAAAATATTTACATTTGCATCTCCTATTCCTTTCAATTTGACTTCATGTACAATAGATAGTGAGTGAATCGACCCAATGCCCACAGTAGCACCATCAAATGGATCCAACACCCCAACTTTATCCCCTTCTTGGAGTTTATCAATAAATGTCTTCAAAAACAAAAAAAAATACACATTATATTGAGATATAAAACACACATTATATTGTTTTTGACAGTCGTATGTAATGTCTTATGTCTTGGAATAAATCAGTTTTTGTATGTGCTTTTTCTAATTTTGTTGAATAACAAAGAAGCAACTTTTTACTCTAAAAAAAACTAACCCATTGCGAGGTACAAACAAATGGAGGGCAAGACTACAATAGTGCTAGACTGTACGAGTACTCCAGAAAGAGACATGGATTGGCAATGAAGTCCCGCCAACTGAGGACCATGACATCCCGGAACACAATGCACTAATGCATTGTCAAAATCTTTGTATGCACTCTATTACAACTAAGCTCTAAGCTCCTATATGTGAGTTATATGTTCTCCCTTATTTCCATAATCTATGTATACTAGCTAATTACACTTCACTACTATTCTAATCAGCTTCTATCAAATAGGTAATGATTACCCTTATTTACATAATAAAACAACCATTACTTACTTGAATAGTACTTACTTGCATGTGGTTTCTTGAGTTCAGCATGACTACTACTATGAATATCATGTGCATGCTCGTCGAGTTCATCATCATAATTATCACTATCAACATTGACATGAAGTTGTATAGTTTTGCAAAGAGCTCTATTGATGGGGCCTTTTTCTTTTCGTTCTGCTTTCATATAATTGCTCTGCATGTGGTTTAATCATCATGAAAAAATTAATATAAGTCAAGTAAAAATGCAAAAGCTATAAATTTTTGTCCAAAAGAACATTTTAAGCATGGAGAATTAATAACAAAACATTGGGATAGATTAACTTACAACTTAAAGAATGCAAAAGCTATAATTTTTTGTCCAAAAGAACATTTTAAGCATGAAGAATGACAAAACATTGGGACAAATAACTGACAACTATTATATTACCTCAACTTCAGCATAACTATGACGACTGTGTTGCACATTCTTGTCTAGTTCATCATGATCACTATCAATATCGACAGCTCTGTTGACATCATGAAGGCATTTTCATTTTCCTGTTGCTTTGATAAAATTGTTTTGCATGTAGTTTAACCATTATGCAAAAAAATATACAAAGCATTCAATCGTCAAGTAAAGAATACAAGCTATAAATTTGTCCAAAAGAACATTTTCTGGATCACTCCAACAATAAAGAAACTGGGTTGGATTCTCCTATGCTCAGATTTCAATAATCTACATATTAAGAGGCATTTGTATACAGAATTGCCAAACAAGAAGAAATGAGATCAATAGAGCCTCTTATCTCATCTGAATCCGTGCATTTATGCTCATTCCATGCATAAACTATAGGGTTAATGGAGGCAACCAACTACGGAACTTGTTGACTGAGACTGTATATGCAATTCATTACATGTTGGTACCCTTCATTTGAGTTGACATGATCTGGAGAGGTTGATCCTACTGGGCATGTAATAGATGGCTCTAAAATCTCTATTGATGAACTAGATTTCCACTTCATCCTACTCTTAGATTTACTAGGATCTAGTGCTGCCATATAATTGACAATATCTTTTGCACCTGCTTCTCTATTACTGTTTTTCTATTACTATTTTCCACCTAAAATACAATGTCAATTTCAACAAATAGTCAATTCAATAAAAAATTGAAATAAATAACACAATGTAAATTGAACCAAAAAGTCATACACTTACTCCAAATTTGTCCATTTTGGCCTGCAACCCGCCTCAGCCAAATGTATATCTAGCCCTCACATTATCTCTTTCTCTCTTGCCTCTGTTACTCTTTGTCAAATATTCTTTGGAATGCATACTTTCTTTTAATTCCTCCCACTGTTCGGGAAATAGAGTGGAGTCTAACCTCTCTTTTCCCTCCATGATTATTTTTATGCAATTGTATCTAAAATTGTTCATCAAAATTCTCATCTTTTGCTTGTAATATTTTCTAGAGATTTGTCCACCAGTAGTCTCAAAAGAATTTTCCATTTTTTTATAACATTTTCCACAGTTCGTGGATCTTGCTCTGTAAAACTTGATTTGCAAATATCCAAATGGGCCCTACATCTTACACCCAACTCGAAGGCCCACATTGCAGCATTTAGCCCAATGGGCTCACCATCTCTCGATACCTCAAGCAAGAATGGCTTCTTGCCTTCTAATTTTCTTTCTTTTGCATTCCTCTTTATAGATCTGTACAAATCTTTACTCAATCTTTGTCTTTTGACAAAAGCATCCACATCTTCTACTAAACCACTACCAGTATTTCTGGTTGATCCACTAGTTCCATCAAAAGTTCTAGATACAATAGGTGCACTATGAGGTACAACAGATGCAAGCAGTCTCTCTTCATGACTTTCATTAACCAGAACTTCATGCTCCTTGGCCACATCAAGTGTGGCATGAGTAGGTAGATCATGAGTACCAATCTCTATAGATTTCACTTCAAACACATCCTTTAATCTTGAATAAATCATCTGCAAACATGTTCCTTTGCTCTGATGTTTTTCAATAATCTCTCTTAGACTTTGTACTAAGAGATCATCACAATGTTATACATCACCATGTGCTATATCAGGCTGCACATGATCACCATGTGCTATGTCAAGTTGCACATGATCACCATGTGCTATATTAGGCTACACATCACCATGTGCTATATCAAGTTGCAAATTAGCATATGCTATATCAGGCTATACATGATCATCACTGCAACTATTGTTTTCACCAACTACATTTGTTGAATCACAAAAGCATTGGCTTCTACGAAATGGCGGCACTGTATCTTTTCTTTCCTTTTGTTTTTTCTCCACAATTTCTTTGCACTCTTTTTGTTGCCTATAAAACAAAAAAAATATATCATATTATGTCTTATATACATAAAGCTCTTGCCTATAAAATTTTATTAAACACTATTAAACAAATAATATACTACTTAGTAGATTTACAACTTGCTTGTTTGTCAAACCAAGACTCAATAAATATTCATTATTCTTGGCCACTTTTTCTCTACGAAGGCACTCATAATTTGTCACTGAAGTTTTAGCATTATGATCACTATCATCTAATTTGTGCTTTACAGCCCTTGTTTTCATTTCCTGAAGTCCAAATAATTAAAACAATAATGTATAAATCAGCAACTTGAATCAGTAAAACTTTATTGAGTTCATAAGTTGATAATTGTTTACTTTCCAATCCGCTAATAACTGTAAATGGAACTTAAAATAGAATTCAATATATAGATTAAAAAGAATTTGCAGTCAAAAACCAAGAAGATGTTTACAATTACATGTATCAGACAAATTTTCCTTAGGGATATATTCACAAGAAAAGAACTCATAAAAACATAACACAAGAAGGATGAAGGAAAAACATAGTCTGACTGACATTAAAAGACCTATACAAAGCCAAAAATTCATCATATATACTTAAGAAAAAACATGTTTAGCTATTTTACATCCATAAAAGTCTTTTACCGCAATCCTGCAGCAACAATTTGAACCCTTAGCACGCTGGTGGTATATAACAGACAACATAAAAGTATTCACCGCAATACCACAGGGGTATTATAATAAAGGTGTGGTTGGGCGGTATAAAAGAGATTAATTACATTATAACCATAGTACCACGGCAAGGAAAAGTGAACAGTGCGGTATGGTGAGGAACAACCTGCCACCCCGCAAGAAAGGAGATAATAAAGAGTGGTAGTGTGGTAAGAACTGCAGTACCGCGAAGAAGACTACTAAGACATGCGGTATAGTGGTAAGAGTCCCACTGCCCCGCAATGAAGCATAAGGAAGATTGTGGTATAGTGGTATACACCCCTCTATCCCACACCAGTTAAAGAAAGAGGTGGTGGTATAGCAGTATACACCCCGCTATCTCGCACCAGTTAAAGAAAGAGGCGACAATGTTGCGGTACAGACTATTAGGGCATTATTGCTAGTTGCGGTATTAAATGCATAACCCTTAACAGCCCTCAAATCTTGTGAAAATTAATGGCGCACATTCAAACTCAAAATATGAGCGTAAGTTTGATATTAATGATGACATGATTGAACTCATAAGCCATTAAAATTGAGAACTCGACATTGTTTGGTATTCATCTGCAAGGATTGTCATGCGGGAAGCTAGGAGTTCAACAAGGTGAAGTTCTGCAACTATCACATACTGGGTAAGTACACTGAACTTACTGAAGTAGCTTTACAAGCATAGAATTGTTTGAGATCCTGCATTTAAACACTTAGAAATCTTGAGTAGAGGTTGACATTAGATATCATGCTGCCTAAAAAGAAAGAACCTGAGACTAAGAAGGAAGAGCCTAAGGGTAAAAAGAGATCATTACAACAATCTCAAGAGCCTAAGGGTAAAAAGAGATCATTACAGCAATCTATCTTAGATATCTTGCCTAACTCAACTAAGAGAGGATACAAGAAGGCTTTCTAGGATATAGCTCATCGTTGTAGGGATGCTCTTATTCCTGTTTCAGGGTGGGAATTGTTTTGGTATTTCTATGAAAAGAGGGAAGGGAGAATTCCATTATCAAATTTGTGGACATTAGACTTAGCTAAGCTAATTGTCCTGAATGTCTTCATAGATGTGGAGTTCATTAGATTTCTAGCCCAGAATTACCACCCTTCTACCAGGACCATGAGGATAATAGATGGGTCACCATTGGTAATATTAACAAAAGTTGCAATTCAATCTAAACAAACAAGCCCTCACTAAGGTTGACTTGTAAAAGAGTGAGTAAGAATATACTAGGTTAAGGAGAACACACAGAAGTGATGAACTCCCCATATACATGAAAAGGGATGTTAACAATAAGGTGATACCTATCTCCCCCTCTGCCATCGAACTGTTTGATGTAGAAGATTTTTAGACTTATTTCAAGAAAACCCACTTTGCTTTCTATCAAGTACTTGGGATAGATGCACAAGAAAAAATGCTAGTTAGTTTGATGATGATGGCTATGAGAATTCAGAACCTCAAGACAAACATTGAATATAAATTGGCCTCGTATCTTGAGAAGGCATTGCATGAAGGCTTCCTGCAAGTCAGAGAGAACAGGGTGCCTATAACATTTAGGCAATATTCTTTACTGTGTCACTTGATATTGTACCAGAACAAAGATAGATGGACAGAAAGGATGTGCTTGTGTAGGATTGATCGACAAGGGAACTCATTTCCTGTGCAACAATGGTGTTATAAATGGGATAGCAGATGCAAAAGCTTCGATCATGTGGTGTTCCATGATGACTTTGTGTACAGAGTTATGAGAGTTCTTGGCCACTCATCACCAAGATTACACACACCTATACTACAACTATTGAGGCCCTTGGCTTTGAAACCAAAACAAGGTCATACTCATAACTTTGGTGATTGGTTTTTTCTGCAAGATGTCACAATAATAAGGATTTATGGGTGCCTGCAGGCCCCACATATATTGCCAAAATTTGTTCCTCTTCGGCTAGCCTTTTTAGAATTTATGTGGCATATGTTGTGGATGGAAAAGGATGTCATGCACAAACAAAAGAAGGGTACATTTCTACCTAATTTGGCATGTGAAGAATTATCTGTTGGATCTAACACCCTTGAAGAATTACAACATTACCTTAAGACAAGATATTCTCTGAGGCCTGGAAGTGAAAGGGTTTTTGACCCTGAGGGCCATATGAATTTTATAAGACAAAACCTCCTCACAAAGGTTGCAATCACTCATCAAGTGGATTATGAAGAGGATGTGATTAGAAACTACTTCACTCCCCAAGAGGTATATTAGAGGAAAAGAAAATGGAAGATCGTGATGAAGCTTGAGAAAGAAAGGAAGAAGAAGAACAGTGACTTCTTGAGGTATTTTGTACAAGAAGCAGATCCTCTTAAGAGGATAAATTTGATAATTGATAAGTTTGATGAATTGTATAATAAGTCTGCAGTAAAGGAGGAGAGGCCCACCAAATTATCTCCCAAAAGGCCAAGTGGTATTGTAATTTTAGAGCCATCTCCTAACACTATTTCAGTATGTCATGTTCCTCAAGAATCACCTCCTGAACAGCCACTTCCTAAGAAACAGAAGACACAGGAGCCATATGGATTGGTCTCATATGCAATGAGTGAAGGAGTGGGAGATACAAGTGGCCAGTGTACTAAGGAGTTTGAAGGATGATGTTGAGGTAGATCAACCAACCCATGAAACTAAAGCTCATAAACCAGAGGCTAGAATTGATATCCATATGTAGGGAGAAAGGGAAATGCAGGATGATGAGAGGGAAATTGTAGCTCTCAGATTTATTGAAGATGATGATTTCATTAAGACTCCTGAATTTAAGGATTTTTGGGTTAAAATGAAAATGAGAGAGTTTGAAGAAAGGGTAGAGATAAATAAGATGGGTGCTAAAGAGTCTCAGCACGATCAGATTATAGCCTAGACTTTCAATGATTTGAGAATTGATAATGTTGATATTAGCCCACAAGAAGCTAGGGATATGGTTTTGAAGAGTAATATACTCATTATCCCGGGTATGGAACTAAATAAGATATTCTTACTTGACCAAGTAAGAGTACAAGAAGTTCCAATGATGATTGTTGAATTTGATTCTGATGAGGGGATAAGTGGTACAAGGTACAACCCTAAGATTGAGACCTTGGCATTTTGGGCCAAGCAAAGAAATACACAAAAACCAAGGTTGTTAGATGTGGTATAAGAGATGAGAGGAACAGTTATGGTAAAAACATTGAAGGACACATCTCCTTTAGAAGCTGCAACCATGACAATGCACTCAGCCATGTTCACTCGAGCTGTTGTTAAGGGAATGGAAAAAAATTAACAGAATATGAAAAGGAACATAAATTCTTAAATGATGAGGTAAATAAACTGTTCATAGAAAATGTAAGACTAAAAGAGCAATTGAAAGGAGCAGGGCCCTCACAGAGTAAAGAAATAATATTGTATCAACCTCCTACTACCCAATCAACTGATATAGACAATGCATCCTCTAAACAAATGAATGTACTAAGACAGGAGATCGAAGAGTTGAAAAAAGCCAATAATGAAACCAAGGAGGGAGTGAGGGACCAAATCATCAATGTCTTGGAAAAAATCTTAAATCACAAGATCAAACTGATTGAGGACAAATTGGAAAGTGTTTATGATTGCTACACTTCATTATCCCAAGCAATTGACCAAATGAAAGCCCATGCACTTATACTGGATCCTCTTTTCAAGAAGTGGCAGCCAATTAATCATACCTTGATGACTTTATGTAGGGTATTACAAAGAAGTGTGGAAGCTCCTTCAACTTTGAAGCCAACTGAGCAAATGGTTAAGATAGTTATAGATGAATCTCAGTATATAAATGGAGAAGATCAGAAGATCAAAACAAGGATGGAATCATTTCATACATTGAAGCCATGGTTTGTGCCAAGGATATTAAAGGATGATGACCAATTAAAAAATCTCAGTGAATGGAGAAAGGAATTTGGCCAAATTTTCCCTGATTGCATTGCTCATGTACAAAAGGATGGTGAATTGAATGTCCAAAGCCTCAATTTGATCATTGATGGAATAATAGCCTTGGATACTAGATATTCTAAATTCATTACAGATAGCAGAGGGTTACTCGACAATAGATGGAGGAATCACCTAATAAATATATCAAAGATTCAAGAATACAAATGGCCTCATGACTACATAGTATACCAATGGGAGCAAAAGTATTTGGCTCCTCCAAAAGAATAAGGCCTTGAAGATGTTGCAGTGGAAGAATCAAGCCTTCAAACACTCTTTCATGGAGAGGGGGACTTTGCCAAATCAGGATGATCACAGGTCTCCTATGTTGATTAACGAACTACAAGTGTATTGCAAGTGTTGCGGGCTTCCAATCAATATTGTCTACTTTCTTTGTTTTCTCTTAATTATGTTTTAAGCAAAACTAATGTTTAGTTTATACGAAGAGGCATGAATTTCGAAAAGATGCCATATTTTGTAATGGTCTTAAGCTTGTTGCTTCTCTTATAAAAGAGAAACCAAGACCAAATTTTGATATCATCACCATAGGCATTTATAGAAACATATATGAGGAGACTTCTGTTATATTGTAATATCTATTTGAAGCAATCAATGGAGAAGAAGATTTAATCTGGTGCTCGAATTCCGGTTAAGATATCTAAGAGATCATTTCTTTGTTTGTAATGAGGAGGCTTAGTTCACCTAATGTTAAGATATCTATATGTATTATTAAATCACAGATGTTCATTATTGTTCCCTTCACACAAGCATATTCAATGCATGTGGAGGCTAGAAGTTGTATTACAAACTAAAGCTATCATCTAGGACATACAAGAAAAGTCTAGCATCTAGAAAACATATAGGACATACAAGAAATTATATTCTAACTAAACAAAATTAATTTCAACCAAAGTAAGAAAACTAAGAAGAATGATTGAACCTAACTTTAAATGCACTTCAAATCAGCAGTGAACATTTCAGGTTTTGTATACAATGTACCAGCAAAATAATGATGATTACATTCAAAAATGTATCAGTAAAACAATAGTGAACAAGCATACCTATACTCATATTTTTATTACATTCAATAATAAATTACACTATACATATAACCAAATTTTAGGTGAGAAGCTAACCTCATAAGGTGACAGGCTAGTTAAGGTGACAAAACATCATCATAATCATCTGCATTGCCTGCAAGATCATAATCCTGATCACTCATGTCTACATCTGCTTGATTTTATTCCTCATCCTCATCTATGACATGTTGCTCATTCTCTCTCTCAATCTCTTCATTGGTAATCAAAATCTCTTCTTCAAACACTCCATCATCGTCTTCATCCACTTCTTAGAATGTTTCTTGTAAATTAACATATTGCCCATCATGCATTATATTGACAACTTCCATGAATTTTTGTTTGGAACAAGACTCTGTTTGAATGACATATGACCATCCTGGACTTCTTACATCATCAATTAGAAATGATTGATTAATTTGAAGAGGGGAAACATACGGCTCATCCATATCTGATAAAAATTGCCCTATTTTTGTGCGTACAAATCCATACTCATCAAATTGTACTACAGATGGTCAGATCCACTTACATTTTAATAATATAGGACTATTTTCACCAAAATCCACTTGAATAATATCCTGGATGAATCCAACATAAAATTTCTTCTTAGTTTCGTGAAGAAATTCAGCACTAACAACACAATCACAATTTGTCTTTCCTTTGTCTTTTTCTTCCACTCTTAAATGACTACCATAGGCCCACATTCCACTAAAACGCATAGCCCATATATGTGGAGATTGTGAAAGCTCACTTTCCTTCATTGTTACATCTTGACCTTCTTCTTTTGCATCACTGACTGCATTAGCAATCCATTCTTCAAATTTTGGAAAAGAATCACCTCCAATCAAATCATGACATCTGCACTTTTGAAGTCGATGTTGCATCCAAGTTTGATTCTCTTCTTCATGTTTTCTACATAGAATATTAATGTACAAATAGTAAGATTAATAATATAAATGTGTAAATGCAATTAAGTAAATAAATTATTGTGTAATTTTTTTTTACCTATGCCACTTATCGAACGAAGTTGTGTTTTGAAGAATATAGGCATGTATCTCACTTCTTTCTTGATGTGATAGCTTGAAGCGACATCCATTGCCTTCTAATACTTCACCTACCACTCCTTCATCTTCGTCATCATCCCATACACGTCGATTGACATTTTTAAAATCCTTCATATATTCTGTGCAAAATCCCATGGCCTCTTGCATTGAATATCCCTCAAACATGTTGCCTTCCAGTTTTGCCCTAGTACAAACAATTTTTTTCAAAACCTTCATATATCATTCTATAGGATACATCCATCTCATTCTTACTGGGCCACAATGCTCTAGTTCATATTCTAGATGTATCAAAAGATGCATAGAAATGTTAAAGATTGTTGGTGGGAATTCCTGTTCCAATAGACAAAGGACTTCAACAACCTTCTCCCTCAAACTATCAAAGTTTGAAGGATCTAATACATGTAAACTCATTCTCTTTAATATTAGGCCCAACCTTATAACTACCAATCTTGGCCCCTTTGCCAAACTTGATATATTTACCACAATAGGTAAAATATTCTCGATTATGACATGATAGTCATGGGTCTTGAGGCCTCTTAAGCCATTAATGTTAGTTTGGCTTCTAATACTACTACTTACATATCCAGTGGGAAAGCGAGTCTGAGACAACAACTGTAAGAATTGTACATGTTGTTCCTTTGTCCAGACATAAGGAGCACTAGGTTTTCTATATTTTTCATCAGCATATTTTTCAACCCAAAGATTTTGACGAATCTTTAGTTGTCGAAAGTCTTCACATGATGAAATAGTATCAAAAGCACCAAAAAGAGTTTCTATAATAGCATAGGCTATATTTTTCTCAATATGCATAAAGTCAGTAGTATTCCTAATGGCTATATCATTAAAGTATGGCAACTTATAGAATATACACAACCGTTATACACCACTTTCACTATATGGATCATATCTACTACCAACAATCCCATCATTTTCAATAAATGACATTCTTTTTTGTCCATTCTCAACAATGTCATCACCTGTTATTAGCAATGGTGCTTCACGATTCTCTTCTTGACCATTGAAACGTGTTTTTTGTCGATGATATGGATGATCCATTTTAAGGTAAGTACAATGTCCACAATAAATACACTTACGCAAACTTCTTGAGTGCCTCATAAAATCCTTAAAGTTGCAAGCAGGACATCCATGGTATCCATGAACACTAAGACCAAACAATTTGCCATATGTAGGAAGATCATGAATCGTAAACAATAAGGAAGCTCTTAAAGTAAATTTGATTGAATGATCATCCCTTAAAGATTGAATTGCTTCAATTCCTTTCCACAATTCGATTAGCTCATCATATAATGGCTCTAGATAAGCATCGATTGTATCTGAAGTGACACTTTTCTTTCCTGGTATAATCAATGATAGCATTAAGAAAAATGGTTTAGTTGCTAACATGGAGGCAAGTTATAATTTATTAAAAACACTAGTCAAGTTGACCATTTAATACTTTGATCTGAGAATGGGTTCACCCCATCTAGAGCCAAACCCAACCTAATATTACGAGGATCTTGAGAAAAATCAGGCCATCTGTTATCAAATTCCATCCACATCTTAGAATCAAGCACATGTCGTTGTTTTCCATCGGTGCTCTTATTTTGGGCATGCCATTGCATAAGTTCAGCAATGTCTCTGCACCTATACATTTAGAGTAATCGTGGGATTATTGGAAAGTGGTGAAGAACCTTTCTAGGAACCACAGTTGATTTCAACCCTTGCCTATACCTCGCTTCATGACATTTCAGACATTCTCTCTCACTTGCAAGATTATTGCAAAATAATACACAACCATTCACACATCTGTGGATTTTTTCATACCCTAAGCCTAGCTTAGTTATTTGCTTTTTACATTGACTTCGTTTTGTTGGCAATGTGGAGTCAGGTGGTAACAACAAACTTAATAATGCCAATAACTAATCTACACTCTCATTTGTCCAACCATGCACCACTTGCAAGTTAAGAATTTGAAGGATTATTGTCAAACGACTTAACTTGCAATTAGCATACACAGGCTTTAAAGCATCCTCCATCGACTTGGCCCAATCATTGTCTAGACCCTCATTCAACATTCTATCAACTTTAAACCCTTTGTCTAACATTGTTGCCTCTTCATCTATGTTTGGTGCCACTTCATCTATGTTTGTTGCCTCTTTATCTCTCACACTCTGCAATTTTATCATATCTTTATAATAACTGTAATCCCAAGGGCTTATACCACTATGCCCATATCTTATCATATGTCGATAAATCACATTTCTTTTTCTCACCTTTCCACCAAGACAGTCCTTACATGGACATGGATATTTGTCCATGTGCCTATCATCGGCTACTCTCTCATCATATGCATGGTATTGATCCATAGTCAACCTTCGACATTGATCCATCTGTAATATTCTACACATAGAAACAAAAATCTTTAGGGGAAAAAATCGGCAAACCAAAAATTCAAGATTTTTTGAAAAAATCAGATTTTTAAAAAAATGTAAAAATATGTAGAATAAGAGACAAAAAGTATTTTTTTAATTGAAAGGAATTTCCATAGCAATAGAGTTATAGAGAGCAAATAAAATAGAGTTTAACTAATGAATTGTAAAAAAATAGATTTTTGTAGTTTATATTCAAATTGTTGATTACATTGCATTGCACATCTTTCAAACTCAAAGCATTACTTCACATTGCATAACTAATAACTAGATGCTAATAGATGACAAAATTTCAATTACAATATAGTTTTTACAAAGTCAACCTAAGTAGTTATGTAATTACTTCACATTGCATAACTAATAACTAGGAGCAGCTGCCAATTACATTTGCTTGTCATGGCATTCCATGAGACCACATTCTTTGAGGCATTTTTTCAAATAGTTCATGGCCTTGTCTATGCTACCACATTTTTCATACATGTCTACCAAATCATTTTATCAAACAGTTCACTGCCTTGTTGCTATGGATAAAAGCCTAAAACAAGTGCTTTCGAACAAGCTATGGATGCTTGGAAAAAATCTATCAAAGCATAATAGTAAGCAATAGCATAGACAAGGCAATGAACTGGTTGAAAAAATGCCTCAAAGAAATGTGGTTTCGTGGTGATGGAATGCCATGACAATCCATAGCAATTCGCTTGTCATTGCATTCCATCACCATGAGACCACATTTTTTGGGGCATTTTTTCCAAAGTTCATTGCCTTGTCTATGCTACCACATTTTTCATACATGTCTACCAAAGCATTTTATCAAACAGTTCGTTGCCTTGCTGCTATGGCTAAAAGCCTAAAACAGGTGATTTCAAACAAGCTATGGATACTTGGAAAAAATCTATCAAAGCATAATAGTAAGCAACAAGCTATGGTCTCATGGTTTTTTTGGCATGAAAATCAATGTGATTTTATTTGCATTTTTTTGCAGGTTTTAAACGCATTTTTTTGGCAATTTTGTTGTTTGAAATGGGAAAAAATCTCTGTGGTTAGTTTTGTACATTTTTTAATTGTAGGATTCTCACACTTAGTGAAACAAGTAGTGTTCATGAAGGAATGGAAAATATGCGTAGAGCCTTTGAATTATACCCGTACTGTTCAATGGCATTGAATCATTTAGCAAACCATTTTTTCTTCACAGGGTAGCATTTTCTTGTGAAACAGTTGACTAAGACAGATCTTGTTTCAACTAACCACCCTCTCATGAAATATCATTCATATTATAATCTTTCACAATCTTATCATAGTAAAGGTGATTATGACACCACTGGCCGCTACTACATGGCATCAGTCAAGGAAAGCTAGAGGCCACAGGATTTTGTGGACAGGTCCAACTGAAGCTCGGAGATCTTAAGAGTTCTCTCTCAAATTTTAAAAAGGTTCTGGAGGTCCACCTTGAGAACTGTGAGAGCTTAAAAGTTGTAGGCCATATATATGCTCAGCAAGGGCGGGCAGAGAAGGCTTTGGAAATTTTAAGAAAGACAACTCGCATAGATCCACATGATGCCCATGCATTTATCAAGATGGGTGAGTTATTAATATTGTCAGACCCCAGTACAACCTTAGATTCTCTTAAGACGCCAAAGTATCTTCTGAAGAAGAGCAGAGAAGAAGTACCCATTGAATTGTTAAACAACATTGGGGTTCTTCATTTTGAGCGTGATGAACTAGAGTTGGCTCAACAAACTTTTATGGAGGAATTAGGAAATGATGTTCTGCCTCTACATAAATCTCTGTGGTCAGTTTTGTGCATTTTTTACTTGTAGGATTCTCACAGTTAGTGAAAAAGGTAGTGTTCATGAAGGAATGGAAAAGATGCGTAGAGCCTTTGAATTATACTCATACTATGTAATGGCATTGAATCATTTAGCAAACCATTTTTTCTTCACAGGGCAACATTTTCTTGTGGAATAATTGACTGAGATAGCTTTTGTTTCAACTAACCACCCTCTCATGAAATCTCATTCATATTATAATCTTGCATGATCTTATCATAGTAAAGGTGATTATGACACCACTGGCCGCTACTACATGGCATCAGTCAAGAAAATCCAGAGGCCACAGGATTTTGTGGACAGGTTCAATTGAAGCTAGGAGATCTTAAGAGTTCTCTCTCAAATTTTGAAAAGGTTCTGGAGGTCCACCCTGAGAACTGTGAGAGATTAAAAGCTATAGGCCATATATATGCTCAGCAAGGGTAGGCAGAGAAGGCTTTGGAAATTTTAAAAAAGGCAACTCGAATAGATCCACGTGATGCCCATGCATTTATCAAGATGGGTGAGTTATTAATATCATCAAACCCCGGTGCAGCCTTAGATTCTCTTAAGATAGCAAAGTCTCTTCTGAAGAAGAGCAGAGAAGTACCCATTCAATTATTAAACAACATTGGGGTTCTTTGTTTTGAGTGTGATAAACTAGATTTGGCTCAACAAACTTTTATGGAGGCATTAGGAAATGGCATTTGGGTTGAATTCATAAATAAAAGCCCCAGTGCCAATTCTGTAGATTTTTCTACGCTCTTTGGGTATGTGCAGGATCATCATGGGCCAAACAGTGGCAATAGGAAAAAAATCACGTTTTTACTTAGCCAAATTCGTGACTTGGCAAAGTTTGACTTTGAAACAAATATCTGTTTTGGTTTAGATACCAAACATCTGTTCTCAAAACAGATCTCTATTTTCTAAAAAAGTTTGGGAAAAAGGCTCTTTACTCTTTTTGAGAATATACCTCTTAAATCTTGGATCTCCCATCAATATATGAACCTCCTTAAAGATTGTTTCTAGTGAAGGAGGAGGGCAAATTAACATTGGTAGCTTCTTTACACATTGATCCATAAGGATTTGTTAAACACTAAGAATCATCACTAATGAATTACTCAAATAATCAATAATAAAATATTCAATTTTGTTCATCATGTGAAATAATCACTTTTAGACTATGTTCCAATATTTCAGGGATAGGAATGGTGGGGCAGCAGGGGATGTGTTTCGGGGCGTTTTGGATTTCATGCCCTAAATTGCTTTGCCCAAACCTTCATATGATTTGATTCATGATACATGGTTTGAGAAGGATACACATGATATACCCTTACCCTCTAGTGATAAAATTATGAATGATACTTTATGTGGTGAAGCTACACCTTCGTTAATCCTTCATGACATTGTTATTCCTTGTGATGATGATGTCCTTCATGTGATATGTTACGACATAATGCAAAGTTAACATGGCATGAACTCTCTTGGAAGGGTAAGCATGGACTATAAGAACATTGAACTAGTTGGATCTATTAAGCTTGTCATTTATGAAAGAACCTTAAAGGTTAACCTTAATTAGGTAAGGTTATGTTTCAGTGTGGTTGTTTGTGCAACAATGTCTAAATTAATGTTACCGAAGGATAAATCTAACTATACTAACATTTTAATAACCATGAGAGCTAGGACTAACAATTAGACTAAAAACTTGACAAACAATACAACTTGGACACATGTAGGACTTGGAAAATGGAAAAGAATATAATTAAATGTGGAAAACAATGAAAAAGTGGTATTAGTTGCACCTATATAGAGAAGTGGTTAGAGGTTGGTTAGGGGAATTATTTAGGGTTTAGAGGTTTAGGGTTGCTCGAGTTTAGGGGTTTAGGGTTTACAGTTTAAAGAGAGATA
This sequence comes from Cunninghamia lanceolata, assembly GCA_027924645.1. NCBI lineage: Eukaryota > Viridiplantae > Streptophyta > Pinopsida > Cupressales > Cupressaceae > Cunninghamia > Cunninghamia lanceolata. The sequence continues at coordinate 3,089,629 of BSBN01000614.1, forward strand.
GAGAGAGGGGACTGATAGAGTTTGGGAGAGATAGAGGAGACAGAGGGGAGAGATAGGGAGATAGAGAGTGAGAGACATGTCCAGAGACATAGAGAGAGAGAGAGATTGAGAGGTAGAGGGATGATAGAGATAGGGAGATAGAGGTTTAGGGTTGCTTGGGTTTAGGGGAATTATTTAGGGTTTAGGGTTTTGGGGTTAGGGGTTAAGGTTTAGAGGTTTAGGGTTTAGGGTTTAGAGAGAATAAAGGACCAATAGGGAGATATAGAGGAGTCCGAGGGGAGAGACAGGGAGATAAAGAGTGAGGGACATGGCAAGAGACATAGCAAGAGAGATTGAGAGGTAGAGGGACAAAGGTGATAGGGAGATAGGGGAGAGATAGGGAGGTAGTGGTTTATGGTTACTTAGGTTTAGGGTTTAGGGGTTTGGGGTTTAGGGGTTAGGGGTTAGGGGTTAGGGGCATTATAATTTAGGGTTTAGGATTTATTGTTTAGGGGTTAGGGGTTAGGTTTAGAGGTTTAGGGTTTTGGATTTAGGGTTTATAGAGAGAGGAATGATAGGGAGATATAGAGGAGTCTGAGGGGAGAGATAGGGAGATAAAGAGTGAGGGACGTGGCCAGAGACATAGGGAGAGAGATTGAGAGGTAGAGGGACAAAGGTGGTAGGGAAATAGAGGAGAGATAGGGAGATAGTGGTTTAGGGTTACTTGGGTTTAGAGTTTAGGGTTTAGGGGTTAGGGGTTAGGGTTTAGGGGCATTATTTAGGGTTTAGGATTTAAATTGTTTAGGGGTTAGGGGTTAGGTTTAGAGGTTTAGGGTTTTGGATTTAGGGTTTATAGAGAGAGAGGAATGATAGGGAGATAGAGAGAGGAGACCGAGGAGAGAGATAAGGAGATAGAGAGTGAGGCACATGGCTAGGGACATAGGGAGAGAGATCAAGAGAGGTAGAGGGATGATAGAGATAGGGAGATAGGGGAGAGATAGGGAGATATAGGTTTAGAGTTGATTGGATTTAGGGTGTACCTTGGTTTAGGGTTTCTCAGTTTTGGAGATAGCTAGATAGAAAGAGAGAGGAGATAGATAGGGAGAGATAGAGGTGACAAAAGGGAGAGATAGGGAGATAGAGAGTGAGTGAGATGTCCAGAGAAATAAGGAGAAGGATTGAGAGGTAGAGGGATGATAGAGATAGGGAGATAAGGGAGAGATAGGAGATAGGGTTTAGGGTTGCTCGTGTTTAGGGTTTAGGGTTTAGTGGTTAGGGGTTAAGGTTTAGGGGCATTATTCAGGGTTTAGGGTTTATGGTTTAGGGGTTAAGGTTTAGAGGTTTAGGGTTTAGTGTTTAGAGAGAGAGGACCAATAGGGAGATATAGAGTGAGCGACATTGCCAAAGCATAGGGAGAGAGATTAAGAGGTAGAGGAATGATAGTGATGGGGAGATAGTGAGATAGGGAGATAGAGAGATAGAGGTTTAGGTTTTCTTGGGTTTAGTGTTTAGGATTTAGGGGTTTATGGTTTCTCAAGTTTAGGGTTTAGGGGTTAGGAAATAGGGGTTAGGGGTTATGGGTTAGGGTTTAGGGGTTAGGTTTAATCATGTGTTAATACAGGTTGTGGAGTGAGAAATGGGTGGTATGGGTATGGTTGAATGGAGTAATGAGGTGATTTAATTGGTGATGACCTAGGTGAAGTGATGGGTAAGATGTCTTATGTGGGATTGCTAGAAAGTGTGATTGGTAATGGTGGGGATAGCTAAATGTCATCTTCTAAGGGTTCAAAGGTGAGGAAAGTGTAAGATGGAGATATGGGATAATCCATGGTTTAACTATTATTCAGGGGAGTGTCCTTATATAATGATTATCAATGATGGTGTCAATAGGGGGAATGGAGTCTATGAATGTAGGTGTGGGAATGTGAGCTATGACATTGGGATTACAGTATTAGATGAATAATGGAAAGTACCTGGGCACCTGTCTAGTAATGGAAGGAGTCACATGATCAAATGATGTTTGGGGAAGGGCTTTTATTAGGAAAGTAAGGATTTGGGTGATGGTCTAGGGTTTAGTGGAGAAGAATTTATGGAAAATGTGGAGGTCATTAAAATTAATATCCCTCCACCTCTATCTCCCTATCTCTCCCTTATCTCCCTCTCTCTATGATCCCTCCACAAGTCTCAATCTCTATCCCTATCTCTCTAGACATCTCACTCACTCTCTATTTCATGTTCTTGACATACAAATGCAGTATACACATAAAATGCATATTCGCATACATTTGTGATATACACAAGAAATGTTCTTCAACACACATAAGCGATATATACATGAATTGTATACCTGATATATGTTAGCGATATACACACGAGATGTATCTTCTCATACATTTGTAGTATACACATGAAATGCATATTCAGTCACATGTTCCATCTATACTCATGTTTTGTCACTGAATATGCATACTCATGTTTTGTCACTTAATATGCATTTCATGTGTATACTACAAATTTATGAGAAGATACATCTCGTGTGTATATCGCTAACGTATATCGGGTATACAATTCATGTATATATCGCTTATGTATGTTGAACATTTCCTGTGTATATCGCAAATGTATGCGAATATACATTTTATGTGTATACTACATTTGTATGTCGAGAACATTTCATGTGTATATCACATTGTATGTGAGTATATTTCATGTGTATACTGCAATTGTATGTCAGGTTTGTATGTTGCAAATGTATGTTGTGAAGATACATTGAAAATGTGCATTTCAAATGATACAAGGACTGACCGGCAGAAACGGAAGAAAGAACTGGCACAGCAAGTCATGTATATGCGAAGTTGTAGTTATACATTTCAGCGTGAGATGGGAGATCAGAAGACTAGTTTAAAGTTGGGCCAATGGATATATGTCACAGCAAAAGGTTCAAAGGCTCATCAAAAGTGGAGTGATCAGAGCATCGGTATAAGAATTTTTGAGTCGGCCAATAGTGTTTATCTTGCCGATAGGAAGAATGTATATGATTTTATGTTATTTGGGACTTTGAGAAGGTTTCTTAAAGCTGATTAAGCTTTAATCTATTTGAACTATGGGTTTTGATGGGTATTTCACCGTGTTTTGAGAGCTTCCACTGTGTGCTCTACATTAGACCAATAGGGAGATATAGAGGAGTCCGAGAGGAGAGATAGGGAGATAAAGAGTGAGGGACATGGCAAGAGACATAGCGAGAGAGATTAAGAGGTAGAGGGACAAAGGTGATAGGGAGATAGGGGAGAGATAGGGAGATAGTGGTTTATGGTTACTTGGGTTTAGGGTTTAGGGGTTTGGGGTTTAGGGTTTCTCAGGTTTAGGGGTTAGGGGTTAGGGTTTAGGGGCATTATAATTTAGGGTTTAGGATTTATTGTTTAGGGGTTAGGGGTTAGGTTTAGAGGTTTAGGGTTTTGGATTTAGGGTTTATAGAGAGAGAGGAATGATAGGGAGATATAGAGGAGTCTGAGGGGAGAGATAGGGAGATAAAGAGTGAGGGACATGGCCAGAGACATAGGGAGAGAGATTGAGAGGTAGAGGGACAAATGTGGTAGGGAGATAGGGGAGAGATAGGGAGATAGTGGTTTAGGGTTACTTGCGTTTAGGGTTTAGGGTTTAGGGGTTTAGGGTTTCTCAAGTTTTGGGGTTAGGGGTTAGGGTTTAGGGGCATTATTTAGGGTTTAGGATTTAAATTGTTTAGGGGTTAGGGGTTAGGTTTAGAGGTTTAGGGTTTTGGATTTAGGGTTTATAGAGAGAGAGAGAGGAATGATAGGGAGATAGAGAGAGGAGACCGTGGAGAGAGATAAGGAGATAGAGAGTGAGGCACATGGCTAGGGACATAGGGAGAGAGATCAAGAGAGGTAGAGGGATGATAGAGATAGGGAGATAGGGGAGAGATAGGGAGATATAGGTTTAGAGTTGATTGGATTTAGGGTGTACCTGGGTTTAGGGTTTCTCAGTTTTGGAGATAGCTAGATAGAAAGAGAGAGGAGATAGATAGGGAGAGATAGAGGTGACAAAGGGGAGAGATAGGGAGATAGAGAGTGAGCGAGATGTCCAGAGAAATAGGGAGAAGGATTGAGAGGTAGAGCCCGATGATAGAGATAGGGAGATAAGGGAGAGATAGGAGATAGGGTTTAGGGTTGCTCGTGTTTAGGGTTTAGGGGTTAGGGGTTAAGGTTTAGGGGCATTATTTAGGGTTTAGGGTTTATGGTTTAGGGGTTAAGGTTTAGAGGTTTAGGGTTTAGTGTTTAGAGAGAGGACCAATAGGGAGATATAGAAACCCCTATCTCCTCTATCTCTTGCCTCTCTCCCCCTATCATTCCTATCTCCTCCTCTATCTTTCCCTCTCCTCTATCTCTTCCTATCTGTCTCCTCTCTATCTCTATGTAGCTAGCTATCTCTCCCAATCTCTCTATCTCTTGCCTCTCTCCTATCTCTCCCCTCTATCTTTCCCTCTCCCTTATCGATGAAGGAAATGGAAACAAGAAAACTAGGACTCCCTTTCTCAGGTTTAGGGTTTAGAAAAATGAGATGTCGATCCCGAGTGTCACAAGTTTGATCTCAATTGTTGACACAAATATCATCTAATATGTAAGTTAAACATGAAATGATTTTTTAGAATTTACACCAAAACTACTTGCTTTTACAATTTTTTTATGACAATTATCTATTCAAAAGTGCCATTGAAATACTATGAGATACCTTAGTATAAGTAAATCATATAAAAATCAAATATATATATCATCATAATCCTATATAAATTTTGATAGTTTGTCCAAAATCTCTCCTTTCATATGATACAACCTTTCTAAAATTTGGATTGTATTTTATAGCTAAAATGCCTAAATACTAAAATACTAAAATAAAAAGCAATGAAAATAATTGAGAAAAAGAAAAATAAAAAGCGAAAAAGACACTGCATTTTTGCAAACCCACGGCTTGCAAAACGCAGTGGCATCTTTGAAGAATGGATATCAGAGGTGAGCGGATATCCGATCTAAAAAGGTAAGATCTTTACCATTTTTTTTGTTTGTTTTGTATATTCAAGTAATTTTTTTGGTTTTTTATGCTAAGTTGGTATGTTTTCCTTTTTTAATTAGGTAAAATGGATGCACAAAATGAAAACCCAAACCCTCCACCACCAAACTCTCCCCCTCCAACAATAGAAGAGAATATTCAAAGAAATATTGATCATATAAGTAGGATCATAGAAATGTATCGCCGCCACCCTCGATTGTCTACAATGACATCAAATTTAGAGGGAATCATTAATCATGTTCAAACCTTGTCAACCCAACACAAATCATTTAGGCAATGGTGAGAAGCCAAGAAGGCTAAATATGCTAACGGTTTGTCATATGATGAAGTCAAAGAATTAGAGATTACAAAAACTATGTTAGCCCAACACTTTGTCAATCCTAAAGCCAGATTGCATGTTGATGTCCGTAAGCCCAAGTTTTCAATCAAATGGTGTATTCATGAGGGCATTAGTCAGAACTTTTGGGATTGTTGGTGGATGGTTTTTGATAAACCACCCAACAACAATTTAGATGTACCTTTATATTTCCTTCGTAAACTCTATGCAGAGTTCGTCATGGGTCAACATGTTAATTATTTTGATTTTAGAGAGTTTCAAGGAGTGGGCAAAGGAATGCCTCAAGATAGACCTGGGGCAATTAGACAAGTACAAGGTCCCTATATTCCCCCTCCTGCTATCCCTTCTCCACCCCTAATGCAGCACCTAGACGTTGTTGCAAATGCAACACAATAGGGCCTTAGTGCCATACACTCTTTGACCGAGTATTTGATTATACAAACATCTTAGTTTGCACAAGCACATGATGAAGGCGATGATATTGGATCACCTGGTTCTACTAGACTGTCGTCATCCACACATGTATGTGTGCCCCATCATTGCATTTCTTGCAATCATTTATGCTTAGGTCCTATTATGGAGAGTAGTGAGCCACCGTTGAACACATCAGAGTACGATCTCCATTCACGAGATGAAGCAATGGGGTCCAGAACTCAAGCTGAGGGGTCAGGAACAAGAGTAGAAGCTACTGGATCAGTGAACCATAGAGAAGGAGAAATGCAGGAGCAATCTTTTGTGCAGGTAAAATTTAAAGTTAAATTTTATGGTCTATTCCATTTGAATATATAAACAAATTTATTAGTACTAATGTAACTAAGTGGGATAATAGTTGATGACAGAGGAGGAGTTGACGGAAGTTCATCGTGGAACTTTGTCTGCCATCCAATTTGGCTTGGACTTGCCGGTATAATTTGTTCTACACATCAACTTTTTTTTATGCATTTATTTCTTTGTGAGTAATTATATATTAATTTATATCTTGATGTTAATTTTATTTTATAGTCAATCAAAAATGTGAATGATCTGGCATCTCTGCCAATAGTTTTTTCTCAAACTCCTGATCGACCCAAGGGACTATCATTTGCAGAACGGCTTTCTCAATGCCAACAAAGGGTGGAGGTAATTTGATTGAATTGTACTTTAATTGATAATTTAGAAAACTTAAATATTTGATTATAGTCATTTAGAGTCTTACATTCTTGTCATTTTGATAATTCAGAGTCCTTCTCAATTGATGCAGAAAACTTAAATATTTGATTATAGTCATTTAGAGTCTTACATTCTTGTCATTTTGATAATTCAGAGTCCTTCTCAATTGATGCAGGAGGCCTCGATGGTGGTATGTGCTTGTTTTCTAGTAGATAAGTTTTTGTGTAGTGCACTCTAGATTGTTTGTGTGTAACACATCTAACCTTTTTAAATGTATGCATTTCCTATTTTGTTTAATAATTATATATTAATTTATTTCAATGTTACTTTGCTTTATGGTAGTCTCTTGAGAATTTGAGTGATGTGCCACCTTTGCCATCATGCTTCACTAGGACACCTGATCATCTTAAAAGAAAATCATTTGCAGAACGATTGTCCGAACAACATAGAGTCGAGGTAATTGAATTGAATTTTTCTAAATAATTGATAGTTTATCTAGCGGTCTTATAGTTGATTGTAGTGATTTAGATGTATGTTAATAAATGAAAGTTCTTAATTGTAGTAGATAAGAATCTATTTACTAACTTTAACTTATTTTTATTTACCATTGAAGAGATTAATCAAATTTGTGTTTTGACTTGTTAATGCAAGAAACTTCGCCTCCATCAATTACTAGACATTTTGGTACAAAGAGGACACTTTTTCAGGATCCATCACAGATTGAGGGTCAAGTGGACTTGTAGTATTTGATGTAGCTATTTGGCATGTAGATTGTATATAGATTTTGAGACATGGCATATGCCACATTTTGTAAAAAATGTTTTGAGTTGGCATATTTGCCAAATTTTTGTATATGTCTACCATTATGGACTAGATTTTAATATATATACACCTTGATATACAATATAATTTAAATTCCTTATGTGCATGTCATGATACTTCCCATGATGCCATACATTATGATGATAGTTCTTTAGTCCATTGATGATATGTTTAGCATTGAGAATGGTTTTAGATCAATAGAATCAATATGACAAAATTCCTTATATGCCCTAATCAAGCATAGTAGCTTGAAATCTAATAAGGTCATGATAAACCATTTCATCATGTATTTAGTCTTCATCTTGTCAAATTTTGTAAATATGTCAAAGTTGTCATATGAAAAATGTAAAAAAAATGCAAAAGTATGGAAGATGAACAGTCAAGTACTCAAAAGTCAGTTGGAGACTATTGGTTTCCCTCAAATCATGTATAAATATGCATAAACCTTCGTGGAAAAGGCATTGGAGATGTATTGAAAACATTTTGAAGATGAATTGAAGACAAGTTTGAATGAAATTAATGTCAAGAAACTCTGTTTTTGCAGATTTTACTATTTTCCTGCTATTTCTTTATTTAGTACAGCCATGTATGAATGTGTTAGGGCCTGAGAGAAATTGTAATTGAAAGTTGGTGGAATCTATTTCAGTTGGGTGTGTGTGTGTGTGTGTATGCAAATCCCATTTATTGCTGAGAAGCTCTCTATTTACTATTATTTAACTCTCGTTGATAGGAGGTTGGCTCTACAACTATTGCAATTTATGTATGAAACCTAGATGCCTACGAGATCATATATATATATATATATATGTATGTATGCATGTATGTATGTAAATCCTATTTATGGTCAAGTAGCTCTCTATTTACTATAATTGAACTCTCATTGATAGGAGGTTGGCTCTCTGACTATTGCAATTCAATCCATTTGTAATGATGCCTCTATCATGTTGAGTTTTATCCTATCTCTGCATCAAGTTAAAATCATGAAGATGACAACACCATACAATCCTCATTGGGTTGTTAAAATGCACAAAAAAATCATACAAGACAGTCATTCATGAAATTACTATGCAAAGAGGGTTTATAAGTTGCATTAGGGTTTGTATAAATGATCTAATGGATTTATAAGGTTGTCAAACACCAAAATGGATGATTTATATGATTTTTGGGACTGTCACAGTCCATGTACAACTTGCCCTTTATGATTGTTAAAAAGATACACATGGCTATCCAAAAACTGCCCTTTATGACTATCCTAAAACATCGTGTCTATGCTCATAAAAGCCATCAAACTCTGAGAATAAACTCGTCATTCGATCAGGAGTGGAAGGATAAAGTCACACTCTAAAAAACCTCATTTTGTGTGCCAAGTGTCCCAGTGATTCCGGGCAAGAGGCTACCGGCAAAGTCCCTTAAGATCCCTGAGACCAAAAAACTGCCAAACTTTGACAGAGCAGTTCTCAAAATTTGTGATAGCTGAAAATGTTGTGTTTGGACCTACAGGTGCACATGGGGTCCATCCATAATAACCTCTCTCATTTTTTGTCAACTCCATTATGTTTGCCCATGCCGAAATCAAACGCATTGTTTCAAAATGCTTCAATTTGATGCAGTGGAAAGGTGCTAGGTGTGACATTTTTCATTCCATAGCTCGTGGCATCGAATGGACTGCGCCAACGCATCGAGTTGGGTGGGTAAATGCCATTAGAGGTCTCATTTTGTGCGCCAAGCATCCCAATGATTCCAGGCAAGAGGCTACCGGCAAAGTCCCTTAAGATCCCTGAGACCAAAAAATTGCCAAACTTTGACGGAGCAGTTCTCAAATTTTGTGATAGTTGGGAATGTTTTGTTTAGACCTACAGGTGCTTGTGGAGTCCGTCCACAATAACCTCTCTCATTTTTGGTCAACTCCATTCCGTTTGATCGTGTCGAAATCAAACGCATTGTTGCAAAATGCTTCAATTTGATGCAGTGGAAAGGTGTTAGGTGTGACATTTTTCATTCCATAGCTCGTGGGGTCGAATGGACTACGCCAACGTGTCGGGTTGGGTGGGTAAATGCCATTGGAGGTCTCGTTTGGTGCGCCAAGTGTCCCAGTGATTCCGGGCAAGAGGCTACCGACAAAGTCCTGTAAGATCCCTAAGACCAAAAACTGTCAAACTTTGACAGAGTAGTTCTCATAATTCATGATAGCTGGGAATGTTTTGTTTGGACCTATAGGTGCAAGTGGAGTCCGTCCACAATAACCTCTCTCATTTTTTGTCAACTCCATTACGTTTGACCATGCCGAAATCAAACGCATTGTTGCAAAATGCTGCAATTTGATGCAGTGGAAAGGTGCTAGGTGTGACATTTTTAATTCCATAGCTCGTGGGGTTGAACGGACTGCACCAACGCATCGGGGTGGATGGGTAAATGTCATTGGAGGTCTCTTTTTGTGCGCCAAGCATCCCAGTCGTTTCGAGCTGTAAGCTACCGACAAAGTCAAAAGTTGCTAGGATTGAAATTTTGCATTCTACAAGTCTTCGGGCCGAACAAATTGTGCCAATACATCAGGGTGGGCAAGTAAATTCTAGGGGAGGTCTCGTTTTGTGTGCAAAGCATCCAGTCCTTCCGAACTGTAAGCTATCGCTAAAGTGACTTTACCAGTAGCTTATAGCCTGGAACAACTCAGATGCTTTGCACACAAAATGAGACCTCCCCTAGCATTTACCCACCCATCCCGACGTGTTAGCGTAATCCGTTTGGTCCCAGGACCTGTGGAATGCAAAATTTCAATCCTAGCAACTTTTGACTTTGTCAATAGCTTACAACTCGGAACGACTAGGATGCTTGGCGCACGAAACGAGACCTCCAATGGCATTTACCTGTCCACCCCAATGTGTTGGCACAATCTGTTCAACCCCATGAGCTATGGAATGAAAAATGTCACACCTAGCACCTTTCCACTGCATCAAATTGAAGCATTTTGCAACAATGCGTTTGATTTTGGCACGGTCAAACAGAATAGAGTTGACCAAAAATGAGAGAGGTTATTGTGGACGGACTCCATGTGCACCTGTAGGTCTAAACAGAACATTCCTAACTGTCACAAATTCTGAGAACTACTCTGTCAAAGTTTGGCAGTTTTTTGGTCTCAGGGATCTTAAGGGACTTTGCCGATAGCCTCTTGCCCGGAATCACTGGGATGCTTAGCACACCAAACAAGACCTCCAATGGCATTTACCCACCCACCTCAACGCATTGGCTCAATTTGTTTGACCCCATGAGCTATGGAATGAAAAATGTCACACCTAGCACCTTTCCACTGCATCAAATCGAAGCATTTTGCAACAATGTGTTTGATTTTGACATGGTCAAACGGAATGGAGTTGACCAAAAATGAGAGAGTTTATTGTAGACAGACTCCACATGCACCTGTAGGTCCAAACAGAACATTCCCAGCTATCACAAATTCTGAGAACTGCTTCGTCAAAGTTTGGCAATTTTTTGGTCTCAGGGATCTTACGGGACTTTGCCGGTAGCCTCTTACCCAGAATCACTGGGACACTTGGCGCATGAAAAGAGACCTCCAATGGGATTTACCCACCCACCCTGACGTGTTGGTGCAGTCCATTCGACCCCACGAGCTATGGAATGAAAAATGTCACACCTAGCACCTTTCCACTGCATCAAATTGAAGCATTTTGCAACAATGCATTTGATTTTGGCACGGTCAAACGGAATGGAGTTGACCAAAAATAAGAGAGTTTATTGTGGATGGACTCCACATGCACCTGTAGGTCTAAACAGAACATTCCCAGCTATCACAAATTCTGAGAACTGCTCTGTCAAAGTTTGGCAGTTTTTTGGTCTCAAGGATCTTACGGGACTTTGTCGATAGCCTCTTGCCTGGAATCACTGGGACGCTTGGCACACGAAACAAGACCTCCAATGGAATTTACCCGCCCACCCTGACACGTTGGCGTAGTCCGTTTGACCCCACGAGCTATGGAATGAAAAATGTCACACCTAGCACCTTTCCACTGCATCAAATTGAAGCATTTTGCAACAATGCGTTTGATTTCAGCATGGCCAAACGGAATGGAGTTGACCAAAAATGAGAGAGGTTATTGTGAATGGACTCCATGTGCACCTGTAGGTTCAAACAGAACATTTCCAGCTGTCATGAATTCTGAGAACTACTCCATCAAAGTTTGGCAGTTTTTTGGTCTCAGGGATCTTATGGGACTTTGCCGGTAGCCTCTTGCCCAGAATCACTGGGACGCTTGGCACACAAAATGAGACCTCCAATGGCATTTACTCACCCACCATGATGTATTGGTGTAGTCTATTCGACCCCACGAGCTATGGAATAAAAAATGTCACACCTAGCACCTTTCCACTGCATCAAATTGAAGCATTTTGAAACAATGCGTTTGATTTCGGCACGGGAAAACGGAATGGAGTTGACCAAAAATGAGAGGTTATTGTGGATGGACCCCATGTGCACCTATAGGTCCAAACAAAACATTCCCATCTGTCACGAATTCTGAGAACTGCTCCGTCAAGGTTTGGCAATTTTTTGGTCTCAGGGATCTTAAGGGACTTTGCCGATAGCCTCTTGCCCAGAATCACTGGGACGCTTGGCACACAAAAAGAGACCTCCCCTAGCATTTACCTGCCCACCCTGACATGTTGGCGCAGTTCATTTGGCCCCACAATGAGCAGAACAAAAAATATTGTTCCAGTTGACACATTCTCAATCATTGACATGGATGATATCTCAATACCATTGCTTTAAAAACAATATGAGCTTCCAATGGAAGGCGCAATTGTGAGATTAGAGATGATGAAAAGTGTGTGTCATTCACAATCATATTTTACTTGTCTTCAATGATAATTCCTTGATTCAACTTAATCCTTTGATAATACATTTTAACCTCCTTGTGAAAGCGCACTTTCAAGGTTGCTTGAGCAAGAACTAGCGCCTCAACATCTAGGCGCACTTTTGGTGTTCTAGAAGCATGAACTAGCACCTCAAATAGTAAGGCACTCATTCTAGGTTGTTGATTCAACAATTGGCACCTTGTATTCATTATCAGGGCGCATATCCAAAGTCATAGAGATATGAAGTGGCACCTCACTAATCTAGGTGCACATTTGATGGTGTAGAGAGGTAGATGTGCACCTAAGTCATCATTTGATGCCTTCAATAACTATAAACTCCTTTGATGATGCATTTTATCCTTCCAATTCACTATCTAGCCTTAGGCGCACATTTTAGGTTGATCAATCATAATCTAGTGCCCTAAGTACCAAGGCGCACTTTTAGGTTAGTTTGATCAAGGATTAGCGCCTTCACTTCTAGGCAGAAGTTTGGAGTTGAAATACATCAAAATAACAAGTTTCTTCATCACTTCAAACATCTTTAACACTTTGAAGATCTCCAATGCATGATTGAATATCAAGAAACCAATGTATCATTTCATGAAGGTCTTGATGAGAAGAACAAAAAATATTGTTCAAGTTGACACATTCTCAATCATTGAACCAATGAAATTGATGCAAACATGCAATTTGTTCATGTTGTGCCATCATGTTGATGCAAACATTCTCTATCATTCATATTGTCACATGTTGTAAGCCATGTATGTGAAGATGTAAACATAGTATTGGTGACATAAGCAACACTACTACATATTCTTAAGTGTTGTAAATATGCATCTTCTTATTTAATCATGTGTTGTAAATGAAGGAATGCAATGATTGCAATATGTGCACAAAACATAATTTTTGATAAGGATTGAAAGGAAATGTTAAGAAAATGCAATTGGCGGGTGTAAATCCAAAGTGTGGAAGCATAGACAAGGCATGTGAACAGTTTGGCATGACACCTCAAAGAGATGCTATCTCATGGAATGCAATGATTGCAAGATATGCACAAAATGGATTTTTTGAAAAGGCTTTAGAAACTTTGAAGCAAATACAATTGGAATGTTTAAAACCAAATTCCATAACCTTTGCAAGCATTCTCCCTACTTGTGCCAAATTAGGATCTTATATATACATATATGCATAATGTCATGAAAATAATGTGTAGTGTATAAAGCCATATAGGCATGTACAAATAAAAACATATGGGTATATACAACGATATACATCGATAACATACAAAAGTATGTTTACAAAGCCAAATAGGCATATGTAACAAAATGTCCCAAAATCAAATCTCCTATCCAGATTGCTATCAAATAATCTATGGCTCTTGCCAGGCCATGAAGATGGTGAACCAGTCAATGACTCATCCTCTATCGCTCATCGACTAGACCTCTTCGATAAATATTTTTGAATTTCCACCTATTAATACAATCAAACAACGTGCACATTAATATAGAATTTAATATTCAAAATATATAACATGACATAAGTAATCAATCACTTATCGCCAATTGGTGATCCCTCTTGATCATTTCTTGTCTTTCTTCTTCTGTAGAGATGGATGGGTAGGGGAGGTGAAGTCCTGTGAGAAGCATGAACAAGCAAATTTAAGTAAACATGAATATCAAAAATATGTACATTAAATGTTGCGCTTATTATAGGACTGTTCTAGGACTATTTTAGGACTGTTGTAGGACTGTTGTAGTTAAAACTATCCTAGTAGACATGTATAGGACTGTTATAGGACTGTCATCTCATGGAATACAATGATGGCAAGATTACTATCAAGATTAGTATGAAGATTAATTATGACTGTTATATGACTTTTATAAGAATGCAAAGTAAGGAAGCATAGGCAAGGCACATGAACTGTTTGGTGGAATACCTCAAAGAAATGAGAATTTTGTCAAATGTTGTAGTTACAATTGCCATGTGACACATGTATGTAATATGTGAAAGCATAGACAAGGCACATGAACTATTCGGCAAAAGACATCAAATACATGTCATCTCATGGAATGCCTTATGTTGAAAAAGGTACAAATGTGCAATATTAAGAAATACAAATGAGAACTAAAAATCATACCTCGAGTATAGTCAAAATAACCTACGATGCCATACAAAATAATTTATGATGCCATGCAAAATAATCTACGATGCCATGTAAAATAACTTTATTCGCAGTCCTGTATAGTCAAAAGCATGCATTATAGTTAAAGTAACAAGATTTTTAATAAAACAATTCTAAAAAATAGAAAAAACAAGAACAAGTTAAGATAAAAAAATGTCATACCTATCCATCTGGAAGTTTAAATGCTAATCAAGCGTACCTGAGGGGTCATCTCTTACCTTCAAAGTATCCAATATTGCTTCATGATCAACATTACTAATTGTCCATAGTTCTTTTAATTTTGGTTTTCCACGATGCTTTAGTAACTTGACATTTGTTGCTACAACTAGGTGAGAATACATCAATATGGTTTTATGCTTCTCAAAGTCTTCAAAGGCTAGGATGCCATTCTTTTTAATCATATATGTTTGTAACCAAGTCCCAACAATAACAATTGATCCTATAGGATATGTGAACCCATCATCATCTGTCATAGGTTGTGTTAGCTTTTGTTTTCCCTGTACACATCGTGCCAACCAATAGTCTGACCTCTCTTCATTTCCATGCGGTGCAATAATTGCATAAACATGACCTAGTTGTACAAGGTCTAAAAAATGTTCATAGTCAAATGAGCTCTCCATGTCATTGACGGAAGATGATTAACCTTCATATAAAGAGATTAAATATTGTGGAATCTATGCATCTACCCACTCACTTGACTCACAATTGTTCCAATCACATTTAATACAACTCTGACAAAAACAAGCTAATTCTCGTGTCCAAATAGTCCATGTACTTGCATCTGAGCTTTGAAATGAATGCATCTTTGATGATTCACTGATTCTCTAACATTCCAATTTCTCTATGGCTATCCCATCATCAACCAACCAAAAGAACCTACGCACTTCAGAATTAAGAGCCACTCCTCGTGACAATGCATAGTTACACCACTTAACAATGGAATCTGCATCACTGAATGTAGCACCACCTCTAATCTTTAGTTGTTCTTTAAAAAGAGCTCTCTTCACGCATGCACCTGCTCCATCATGTTCACCTTTTCCATGCCCGGCTTCAAAAAAAATTCCAAATATGAGGTATACCCTTCTCTACATGCATTTTGCTCAACCAATAGAAATTACGAGCATTCTTGACCAAATGAGATGTTGATCCATTCTAATATCTTTTTCTTGCAAGAATCCATAAAATTGTTGAAAACAATATTACACAAACTCTGCTGAATGAGATCGATCATCACTCATGTAAAAATGGTATTCTCTGACAATCTTCCTGTTCTCTTCTGTACTCTCGGGGGCATGTTTGTATGTGATGTGAACAAAAATAGCAATCTGAATAGAATTGTAGTACTAGGATTGAACTTCATTTTGGGGTTGCAATGTATAGTTTTTTGCAAAATCAACTACAGAGGCAATAGTTCCAATCGGGAAAGAGTCTTTACACATCCTGAACTGTTGATCTAACCATCGAGACCTGTGGCTATGTCTAACATACTTGTAGAAAAGATTTTTCTTAAAATCATCAATAAAATCAGCAATACTTACCTCTCTTACAATCAACTCACATCTAGAACCTTCACCTCCACTTTTCAAATTGTATTTCACTGTCTCATATCTCTTTTTCTCAACCATTCTCTTTCCAAAATCATGCCCATTGCCCTCATGAAAACATGATACAAACTTTGATAACCCACCACATTGTAAACACTTTTCATTTAAACAATCATTCTTATAGAACATGCAACCATCATCTCTAATACATAGAAATAAATCCAATAAGTCCCTAGATGACTTTGGTAGTTGAATTGCACCACACTCCTGTAACATTTCGTTAGTGTGCAAAGTAGAACGAATATTGCATAATAATTCATGGTACATAGAAAACTCTACATGGTATTTGCAACATGTATTACGAACTTTAAGAGGAACACAATAAAATGGCTTAAGAGATTCAAATGCTCTTTGTGAGATTGTCATACCTGGGTGAGTTTCACAATATTGTTTGTACAATGTTGTTTGGCTACATTCCAAGTAATGTTTAGGATGTGGTGTGCGGTCTTTATCACCAATTCTTAACTTTACAACATCTTTTGCATTTGGTGATACCATAGAGTTAGTGTGCCAAAATCGTTCAATTTCTTCCTTTGTGCTATCAATTAGCTTCTTGTCAACTCGTGGAAGCCTACCACTGAAAGCCCAAGTATCATTGGCAAGAGGACTATCTAGCCTTGATCTTAATGATAGTGATTTTGACAATGTTTTATGATTCAATCTTAAGTCAACACAAGTTTGCCTCATTAATCAAGCATTTCTTAATTGTTTGCTTACTATTGAGGTTGTTATTACTCTACGGGTAGCTCTTTTATCTTTCTCCTTGCTAGTCTTTCCAATAGAATTGAGTGCATTGAAAAGGCTTCTAACAATAATTTTATTCCGATCGGACACTTTGTTTAACCGAATCTTTAATTTCTTTAGTAAAGGTCTCATTTTGTACATCTTTAATAATTGCACAAAAATTTGGCATTGTTTGGTTAATGTTATCTTCTCAAAGTATTCATTGAAGAGTTTTGTAGCCCACAACTGAACCATTCGTGATGACCTCTTGCCTTCAAGTTTTTCCATTATGTTCTCATCAATTTCAAGTAACCATTTTGGGGTTCTTGGGTGTTTTCCAATTTCATCACGGTTATTCTCTTCTTGACAAATGTCCTTTCTTCTTATGAAATTTGGAGATACATTGATTGTTCTTGTTTCATCCATGTTATCAACCTCATCAATTTTATCAACAAATGGATTATGGAGTGCAATTTTAACGTCATGATGTTCATATCCACTTTCTTCAAGTGCACGTCTTCGTTTTTCTTCTTCTTCTTTGTCCATGGTATTGCTATTATGAATAGGTGTTTCATAACATTTTTCAATATTTTCATTTGCAATATCATGGTGAATTTCATTCTTATCTAACATTTCATTATAATCAAAATTAACATCTTCAATTTGCATGTCATTAGATGGTAAAGAAGAAGATTCACCTTGATGAGCATCCACCAAACCCACTCTTCCAATCCTCTTCCTTTCCCTATCTTTTTCCCTAATTGCTTCAATTTCCTCCAATGTAGCTTTCCTCCTTTTTGCTTTACGACAATTGTTGCTCCCCATTAGGGGAACAAAAATATCACCCTTATGATTGTAACAAGAAAATTGTCTCCAAAAGTGCATAAAAATATTCCTTTCACTGTCATAGCCAGAAATCACGAGTATTTCGACAGCAGAGGGTCTCTGGTTGTAGATGTCGGGCCCAACAATATTCCTTGTCTTTTTTCTGCATTTACAAAACGGATATCCGTTTTCAAAATGGATATCTGTTTCTTAAATCCCAATTCTTTGCCAATGGACACTCTGTAACGTCCATATCGCTACTACAAAACAGATATCCATTTTATTATGTACATTTGGATTCTAGACTAGGGATTCATTTTATTATTCTATAAACTTGTGAATTACCATCTAATATGAATGTTTACACACTAATCCACCTAGGTATCAACTTAATAAAGCTCTGGATATAAGCCATTATTTGATTTGAGTAATCTTACTTTGGACACATTTGTGAAGACTTCTAAAGAGCCTGGACATACAATTGTAAAGATGATATAGCCTCCATATAAGCATAAAGATGATATATAATTTTAGTTTGTTGAAGGCCGTGTAAATCAGTCATTGATGAGGACTCTGCTACACCTAAAGTTGAGTCCTTTGTTTGGAACTTTGAAGCATGCAAAGAGGCAAGTGACTTGTAATGCTTAAGTAAACACAAGTCTCAACATGATGTAGTTCAACTTGATGACATGTCTAAATATGACACATTTTAGTTTGTATTGCATGAGGACTTCCTTATTCATGCATATCAAATTTATAATTAGGTATATTTTTCTGAAGTGTATGAGTTTGAGGCTTTCAATTTTTGTATTGACTCACTTGAAGATGCTAGCAGCCATGTGAACATGATTAATATGGGATCCAAGAGTTGTCCTTTTCCCATGCATTTGGAGTGGATTGTTGGCCCTTATGATTGTTTAAATCATGTTGGCCTAGCATTTGAATAGTTGCTTCGTGACATGGATGGGAATAGATAATGTATAGACTTTATCACACTTTAGGGTTTTCCCATTATATGCTAAAATGTTATGACTATCCACTTATTCTATTTTAGGCTATCATCAAATGAGAAGCTTCTAAAGGCAAAAATGTTGTCCCAAAAGAAGGCTCAATGTTATTCGTAAAGACATTAGATTGTTAAAATACAAATTCAAGGGTAGATATTCCTTGGACTATTTTAGTATAGAGAAGCACAATTGTAATATATGACTATCCTAGGAATTAGAATGGTTGATCATAGGATATTCATGGCATTTTGATATTAATGGATGGATTGATGGATGTTTAGGGAGTTTAAGTTTAAATGTAATGTATGAGAATTCTTATTTATGAAGGATCTAATAGGTCTTCTGTCTTATTTGTAGGCCATTCAAGAAAGAAATGAAAAGATACCAAGGACTATCATAACACCTATTACAATTAGGTGCATCAAAGGATTGTCATCCAGGACCTTACCAATATGGGAAGTTATCAAAACCATGTCATGTTTAAAATAAAGGCTTTATCACCTCTTTGTCCCTATAGGCCTATTAGAATAATAGGTCACATTTTATTCATATACCGAGGTTGAGAATAAACACTAAGCATTTGTAGTTATGGCAAGTGTAAATGGCAATAGATTACAACTTTAGACAATCTATCCTCTCCTAGATTGCACTGACTGAGTGGAAATTAAAAATTCCCTATCAATGTCCTTTATATATTGAAGGTATGGGTGAGAAAGGTAAACTTTGTATGTTGTAGACAAGGCCTCAAATGTAAAATATATTATGACAATAACGATAAGGACTGTTAGGCATGAATGCTATCACTATTATAGATTGTCAAACCAACCATAGGCTGCCATAATAGTACACTGCTGACTATCATACCTTTAGGCATGGTGCCATGAACCTTATGAGTAGAATGCATTGGTATTTGTGAGAAATGTAGTGCTTATGTTAAGAATAAGTATTTATATTGTTTGAACATCATCAAAAGGTGGACTACAAATACGATTTTGTCAAAGGAAAACTTTAGTGGCAAAAATCTAACTATGAACTATTGTGCCATCCAAGCACAATCATGACCAACATCAAGGGATAGTCAAGGCATGGGTGTCTTAAGAAACACAATTGAAATTGTCCATGGATATTTGAAGTAATTTGCAATATTCATGATCAAGAATCAACTCTGACTATTTCAACAATGGTAAATTTGGCTTCAAGACAATCAAAAATTAGGGATTCATTATCACCAAGTAATAAAGAAGAGTAACCGTAAGTGTCGACCTTCAATTTCATTATACAAGAGGATGAAGAAGGGGCCATAGTATTTTCATACCATAATACAACATACAAAAGGAAAATCATGAAGTCAAAACATGTGCAAAGGGTATCTATGTTAAAGAGGAGACTTGTGAATGGACGATGACTATCACTATCAAAATAAGATATAGTCTCACTAAGGACAATTAGGTGATTTGTGGATTGTCATGACTACAAGGCACAAGAATCTTGTGTATGAAGAGGAAAGAAATATAAATAAAAGAAGATTGAAGGATTGTTGCACTTGGGTGCAATGATCCTAAAGGATTGTCATGCTAAAAGGATAATCAACAGTACAAAGATTCATATTTCAAGGCTATCCTTAATCTCATTCACATGGTCCTAATGTTGGTTTGATTTGCATGGAGTGAGATGACAGTATCAGGATTAATTGAAAAGGTGAAAGGATTTGGTACCAAATTTGGTCACAAGTGTAAAAATTGCAATAAGCTTGAGAATATTGTTCACTAAACCTAGAACTATCACCAAGCAACATCCTATTCATAAGATGTGATCAACAAACATGTAAGAAAAATGGATATCAACCTTCTTGGTTATGCGTGCTTGATAAGAGCCCATACTTTTCACAAGGAGCCACAAATTTTTAACTAAATATTTCCATTAGAAACGGATAAAAAAATATTCCCCCAAATGAGGAAACTAGATTGTTAATTAGAATTCTATGTGTAATGTGATATGAAACAGTAGATACACCTATAAATGACGAACTAACTTTAACTTCTTGTATTATTGCCTCAATGTTTCAAATATGTTGCTTCTCTTCATCCAAAACCAATGGTACAAAAATTTTCATAGATCAAGGAAACGGATATCCGTTTTGAGTTGCTTTTACCAAAGCAAAACGGATATCCGTCTTTCTTTGGTACAAAGCAAGATGGATATCCGTCTTTCTTTGGTACAAAGCAAGACGGATATCTGTTTTGGTTGTTGACTTTTCATGGATTCTAACATGTTTTCATGTTTCAGTCTCTTCTTCGAACTTCACCCTTCGTGCTGACGACTTTTTTTTAATGCAAAATTGATAAAACGAAAAAGGTTTATAGAAAAAATTGTTAGCTTTCTAAAAATATAAGATTTGTTTGGTTATCATTTTATTAAATAATTATTAATAATTTTCTACATACTGTGTCTTTGAAATCCTGATGGACACACTGATTGAAAAACATCCATAACTTTCAAACCATTTCACCTTTTTGAGATCCGAAACCTACGTCACACTCTATGCTTTTCTGGCTATAGGTTAAAAAAAAATTGAATTTCAATTTTTTTTTATCGAGTTAGGTTGGCTGGAAAATTACTTTTTAGTTTTTAAAAAAAGTCACAGTAAAAAAATCATAACTAATTATTTTATTGGAAAAAAATTTCAAATAAATATGCATCACATCCGGACATGAGTCCTCTACTTATTTTGAAAGTTTCAAAAAAATATATATAATTTTACTCATAGTTAGGTTTGCTGGACAGACACCCACTTTTTATTTTTTTCTGAAAAATTTAAAAGTTGTTCATTGAAATATTCAATTTTCACTAAGTAAATTTAATTTTAAAAAAAAAAAATTAGTAGCCTATAAACTAGATTCAATTCTCTACAAATTTTGTTCTTACATCTTTTTCAAATTGTGTAGATAATCCATTCAAATTTTCACATGAACTTGATAAAGTCTGATTTTTTGTATGTTCATTGCCACTTAGAGGTATAGTTTGGCCCATCATGATCCTGCATATACCCCTTTAAGGATGTGGAATTCTTCCATTGACTAGAAGAAGCTGGTGTTTCACTTGAGATACCATGGGATAAAGTCACAACACTATTTAATCTTGCTAGGTTGTTTGAACAACTACATGATACTGAAAAAGAAAATCTTTTATACAGGCTAATATTGTTCAAGTTTCTTGATTATGTGGATGCATATCTACATCTTGCAGCCATGGCTCAAGCTCGGAATGAGATCCAACTAAGCCTAGAATTGATTGGGGATGCACTTAAGGTGGATAAAAACTCATCAAATTCTTTATCTATGCTTGGCAAAATGGAACTGAAAATAGATGACTGTCTTAAAGCAAAAGAAACAATTAAAGTTGCATAAAGTGAATCAGATGCAAAGAATTCTTATGTTGACATTTCACTTGGAAATTGGAATTATTTTGCAGCTTTTCACAATGAGAGGAGGGATCCAAAGGTGGAGGCACAACATATTGAGAAGGATAGAGAACTGTATTGTAAAGTGTTGGCACAGAGACCAGGAAATGTTTATGCTGCAAATGGGGCAGCCATTGTGCTAGCTGAAAGGAGTCAATTTGATATTGCAAAGGAAATTTTTACACAGGTACAAGAAGCTACAGTAGGAAACATCTTTGTTTAGATGCCTGATGTGTGGGTAAATCTAGCACATGTTTACTTTGCACAAGGATAGTTTGCGCTTGCAGTGAAAATGTATCAAAATTGTTTGAGGAAATTAGATTTTGGCACTGACACCCAAATTTTATTATATTTAGCTCGAACACATTATGAAGAAGAACAGTGGCAAGATTGTAAAAGAACATTATTAAGAGCAGCAGATTGTAACTACTGTAAGTTGCCAATCACAAAGCTATAGATTTTGTGTTTATAAATGTAATGAGGGTTTCAAATTACCTCTGAATTCGCTGTAGAGGGCCTCACCGACTTCAAATTCATTACAGGAAACTCTGAATTCCTTGCCTACCTTTTTAGAAGTCTCCAGGTCTTCTCCACACAATCTTTATCACCCATGCAAGTAGCTATTATAACTCAAAATGCCTTAGTGTGAAGTAGCTTCAAGTAACCAACTAACGAAGCTAGGAATTCAATGAACGCGAATAATGAATCACGCCAATAATTTCCCAAAAAAAAATTAAAATTTTGTCTAATTTGTATTTGCATGACTAACTATTTAGTCACTTTTATTTCTGTGACTAAATAATTTTTGAGTCAATGACCAAATTAGTCATTTATTTACTCATTTATAGATGAGTTGTAAAAAATAGTAGAATTTAGTCATTTTTAGTTGTTGTGACTAAAAGTTTTAGTCACTTAGTCATTTATTTGCCAAATTCTACTAGTGTATGAATAGTTGTAGTTTGCATGTGCATGCATGCAAGGTGTTTGTATGGCTAATGTTAGGTGATAACTGTAGCAAAGGGTTGAGGGATATTAGCTCCTTCAATAGGCTTGTCTTCAACAAGGGCAAGTAGCTTCACCAGTCTTTTGTAGGGTTAGCCTGCATTTTTTTGAAATTTTGAATATGGTCAACTTTCTTTTGTGCCCCATGCCTATGACTGTATGTTTCCTTGTAAATACGTCTTGTGTTGTTCCCCCCTTGTTTGTTTTTGCCTTTTGGTCTGCCTAGAGATGTTTTGGATTCTCGTTGTGCCAAGTTTGCCACACGTCCCCAACTAGAGCCACTGTTGGGACCTGAAAAACCAAGTTCCCAAACATGCATCATTTTACCCCAAATCCATCAAAAAACCTCACTTGTGCTTTTGTTCCTTAAACCCATCATTTATATCCGATCTGAGATTATTTTCCATGGGTTCCCTTCAAAAAAATTCTAAGTAAAATTCCCCCCAAATCATTATGTTTTTCTTCCTTTGAAATTTTTTCTAAGTGTCGGTCTTTCTTGTCTTTTTCGGTGAATCAACTGGTTTGCGAACCGTCATTTTCGCTGACTATGATCCTTTGGTTCATCATTTGGTTGGTTTGCCACCAAAGAGAAAAGGAAGAAATAGATGAAGGAAAAGAAGAAATTTGAAGTCTTTGTCGGTGAATCAGTTGGATCGCAAACTGCCAATTTTGTCAACAATGGTTTGCCATTTCATGGTTTAGTCGATCAGTCGATAGAGAAGAAGATGAAGAGAAATGAGGCCTTTGTCAACGAAGTTGGGAGTTCATGGACCGAAAAGTTTACCAACGTCCCATTTCACTAAAAAGGAAGTGGATGAAAATTTTCTAAGGTGAAGGAAGAGAAGCCAAGTGCTTGTTAGCAAAGTTGGAGGTTCGCTAACCTTCAAGTTCGCTGACAGGAGTTTTCGGCAACATAGAGAAGGGCACTGGAAGGAAAATAAAATGAAGGGTGATGATGAAGAATGAAGAAAGAGAAAAGGTGGAAGCTTCATAAAAAAAAAGGCGAGTTCGCGAACCAAAAGGCGAGATCGCGAACCAAAAGGTTCACCGATGGGGCGAAGCACCGATGAAGGGAGGAAAGAACGAAGCGGCAAAAGAAGAAAGAAAATATGAAGTGGATGGTTCACCGACTTCATAGTTTACTGATAAGGCAAAAAGGGGCAACAAGGAGAGATAAAGTGCTAAGGAAGGATAGATAGAGAAAGAAAAGAAGATAGCTTCAGGGTTCGCGATAAACAAAATTCGTCGATAAAAGGCAAAATGGAGATCAAAAGTAATAATCAAAGGAAAATCAAATGTTGTGTAAAGCATAATGTAAATGTAATAGTTTAAAATATTTTAGAATGTTGTAAAGGCTTTACATAGGCATTTTGGCGGGCGTTGTATTTTTGAACGCCCATCTACTCCTGACCACGATGAATGTAGAATTAAAGAGGATGTACAGGTTGTTGGCAGGGTAGATCGAATTTGTTGCAATGAAGTAATGGAAGTGGGTAAGATTTAAAATTGGTGTAGGTGGGTAGGTAATTGGCGCCTAGTTGTTGCATTAAATTTCCCCCTATATATGCATGTTTTAGAGATATTTGAAGTTGTTGGTTCTTGGTTGGTGGCTAGAGGTTGTGCAAAATCAAAAATACTTCTAGGGCTCCAAATCATGCCATGTCTAGTTGTAGAAAAGTAATGGGGTGGTGAAACAGATGAAAGATAGTGTGCAGTAGGGGTCATGCAAAGAATGTCTCCATGATTGTTTGTATGTATTTAGGGTTTTCCTCTTATCACATTTGCTGATAAGTTTGTATTGGGCATTTGAAAATCTGACAGCATTTTAAATATATTACAAGCCTTGTAATTGTCATTTGTTCTTTATATTTGAATGCATGCATTTTTTTCTGGATTACTAAGTATGTTTGAAGCATAGAACTTGCAATCTAATATAGTGTATGCTTATGTAACATCCACGTTCTAAAAACATAGTGAAAACCAAAAATTCACCATAAAGTAAATTTACAAGGTAAAACTGAGTCAAAAAAAAAATTCTTATATTCAACATATAGTCGAGTAATTACAATTACAAGATATCTCGTTACAAGTTCAATAAACCATATTGTCTTTCTCAAGTACAATGTTTACAAAAATAAATCTATTATAAATACCTGAATCAGATAGTGTTTTACTTAATCTCAATCAACACAAGTCTCAAAGATATACTGCAACCAGAAATCTAACATCTTTATCGCAAGCCTCGGCATGTCTTCTGCTAGAGAGAGAGAGAGTATCTTTCCAATGATTTACCTCCAACCATAGACCGTCGGTCTCCCGCACTCCTTCCTAACCGGAAGTGGCCCTTCCCTTCACGAGAAGTATAGACCAAGGTGACCAATGGTAATTTGCCTTTCCGAGTACATAGTGTTGTATCTTACACAACTCTATCTATCATACAACCCTAGATACCCTCTAGCTAAGTATGATTCCCAATAAGATGTGCAATCCAGATACAATGAACTGACAATGCATGCAGAGACATATGCATTACTATGGCCATAGTTTCAATATAAATTGACATTCCCAATGAATGTTGTCGTAATGTTCACCCACTCCAACTCGACTTGGATACTATCATATTCCTACAGTTCGACTTGGTCAATTATGTTTAACTTGAGAAGTTATGGCATTTGCACAATTGAGTCTTCCTGACCCATACATGTTTTCTTACACTGTCTATAATCCATAGACCCGTTCAACTTTCTTTCTTTATGAGGACTCTCATTGATTCATCGCAATTCCTGAGGTCGACGACTTATTGTCTCATAATATATAAAGATAAATTAATTACGACTACGATGATAACCTTATCCAGATTAAGCAATATAGTCCAGGAAACCAATTCCCTTCTTACAAGTAAGAATAATTACACTTAGTTAGGGCACATGAGCCTTTAATCACGATCTAAATAATGATCTCAATGTCTTAATAAAATAGTTACCAAATCTAGGATTAAGATTTAACTGTTGAGTCTTGCCTAACTCTAACCTAGTCTTTCTGACTTACGTGAATTCACAAGACACTGTCGTTGTTCCATTAATCATTATGGATTGACTATCCATTCTTAGGTTTCTCTCTTTGCATCTTTGCAATGTTTGAGATTTACCCCCTTGTCAACAAGTAATAGCTTAGAGAAGTTGTGATAAAAAGGTATAATGATTTAATGTTTGACTTAACCATTTAATGGTACCTCTTGCATACTTGCAAAATCTAAAGCTTTAGACTCATCCCACAAGTCGACTTGAAATCAAAAGATTAGGTTTCCCTACCTCAGCTTAAACATTGTCAACTAGTAACAAATCTCTTTTCAACAAGCGTATAATATTTAGGGTTCTCGACCTTCTTTGTCGACCCATACATAATCCACTTAAAACAAGTTGTAACCCCCAAAAGGTATAATTTATAACCTTACCCTACTGGGTCACTCTAGGGTTTTGTATTTCCTTTTCCATGATAAGGGAAGATCAAGAATAGAGTTTAAGTAAACAAATTTACTTTAGTCTTCTTTTGACCTAAAGATCATTTCCAAACAAACCTAACAATAATGTCAAATGGTTCAACTCCAAGTCTAAGCTTCTCCCAAGTTTAGTTGGACTGTAACCGATTGGCAATCTAATCCCATTTGTTATCCATTGAAAACTTATTTAAAGTTCTTTTCCTTTTTCATATTGAACTAAATAGAGTCAAATATATATATACAAGTGTTTTTATTCTAAGTTGATGTAGGGAAAAATCCATTCTCTTTGAACATCCCTAGAGCAAAGTATTCTTCCAATGACATTAAGAGAATACTATTCTCAAGACTTCTCAAGACTTGCAAATTCTTCTCTGCCAAGTAAGAATAAACATCCATATAAGGGTATTGGCCCTTTTCCTTGTTGATCATTTGGCTATCACTAAGTTTAGTATACAAAATATCCCTGTCAAACCAAATTTTTAGGTTTTATCCTCCTATACCATCATAATGGATTTACCTCATATATTCCCATAGAGTAATCATTTGATAAGCCAAATGGATTAACCCCTAGCTCTTATTCTGACTACCAAGTCATTTCTAGGTTTCACCACTCTTGACTAGAAAGAAGATTGTTTTCCAATGTTGTTAAATATTAAGGGATCTTTCAATCCTTACAACAAGGTTATGTCTAGATTATCCTTAAAATCTTAATATAACAAATCCTATGGTTCACAAGAGTCTAGAATGTTGCCCAAATTTGTTGTGGTATCAAAAATCAAACCAAGACGAGTTTATTTCTAGCTCATAAACAAGTAAAGCTCAGTTATAGATAATCTAAAGGATCTTAACCAGCTTAATCTTGTCTAAGTTGAATTGATTTGATATGAAAAGATAAGATGGAAAGACTTTGCTATCCTTTTGAACTCAAAGACTATAATATAAATTTCTCTAGTCGTTTGGCATTACTCATAATATGATAACATAAATATTCTACCATAAAGGACTATAATAGTCTCGTGGTTATAAAAGAACACAAGATATCAAAGAGCCCTTGGATTTGCATACACCCATAATAATTGCTTGTTTTGACTAAGCTATTCTCCAACGTTAATCAGAAATGAGGATTACTTCCAGTCGAACACCCGTTACAGTATTATCATGACCTTCTACATTGATTAAAGCGTTATACAGAGGTACAATAACATTCCTAACATACTAGATTCGGTCATTTTATCATCTAATGACATCGGCCTCATAGAGAGAGCATCGATTCACAATTGGTTTGAACACTGGCATATTAACATGCATTTCGAATAATATTTAAAGAATTCATAAATAAGAAAGAACCTGATAGATAATTGAAGAGGATCCTTCGTCAGTCAATGTTCGTCCACCAAGAGCTTCCCTGCTCTTTTCTTTTGTCGTCCCTTTTATTCCAAAGATTCCCCAACGACTTCACACAGTTGTCGTTATCTGCACTCTACTAATCCCCTAACAAGTCATTTCTCCCCAAAACGGTCTCCATGACCCTGCCTCCCCAAGCCGTTCCTGCCCATGTATATCTCATATAACTCTCCACGACTCTCCCTTTTCACTGCGCACAGGATGATGAAGTCTCTCACATTTAACTCGCCCTTTTAATCTTCTTCTAGACTCCCCTCAATCCTCTCTGCCACGTCGATGGAGTTATATCCTCATTTGACTCTCATTTTCCACTTTCTAACTACCACCTCTTTCCCACAATGAAGGAGTAAATGGCCTTCCTCACTCTGTTCACTAAATTCTCAACAACCTCACTCCCTACCATGCTCAGTGCAGCAAGAAGCTCTCCACAACTGCGGTTTCCTATGGTTTCTTATCCATAGCTGTTGCAAGTATGAGGTGAACCATTGTTGTCATTGATGTCAACATACTCATATTGCATTGACAAGAAGGATTCGATGAGCAGTGTGCTGAGGATATTGAGAAAATTAGCCTCAGTCAGGAACAGTGAAGAACAGTGATGAGAAGAAGGCAAATGTATTGTATAGATGCGAACCGGAGGATGCGGATTAAAGGGTTTGTAGATATGAGTCTTGAGATGCTTCAGTTAAGATTTCAGAGGTCCACATGAAGATCTGAAGGAGTTGTGGTTGTCGGTATGGAACCGATTCCAGCAAGTGCTCAGAGGTGACAGAGGATCACAGAAAGGTCCGGTGAGGTCTGGAATTGTACAATCCTAATCTACGGATTGGAAGGAGTGTTTGGGATGTCCTTGTGATGTGTCATCTTGAGTTGTGTATGATTTTGAGGTCTGGAAGTGCCTTTTGCATTGTGACA
The DNA here is from genome assembly GCA_027924645.1 of Cunninghamia lanceolata. Lineage (NCBI taxonomy): Eukaryota > Viridiplantae > Streptophyta > Pinopsida > Cupressales > Cupressaceae > Cunninghamia > Cunninghamia lanceolata. Next base: position 3,118,485 of record BSBN01000614.1, read on the forward strand.
GTGGCGACAGACTGTGTTCTTGAAGTTCCAGATGAGGAAGAGAAGAGATTCCAGTATGTAGTGAAAGTGCGGATGTACTTGGTCATTCAGGCAGGCTTGTGAAGGTTCTTGGATCATGATGAGGTTGTGTTGTTGGTCCGCATTGATGGTAGAACCCAGAATTGAAGTTATTCTTCCGAATGAAGTTCTTGTCCCGACTAGCCGACCGGATGAGTTGTTCATCCTGCGAATGTTCTTGTGATGGCCGACCGGATGTGTTATTCATCTTGCAGATATTCCTATGGTTGATTGTCGACTTAGATGATTGTTCCTAAGTCGATGTCCTGTATAAATAAAGGTTTGTAAGTTCTTTTCGTAGTGTGGATTATGTGGATGAGTATGGTGTAGCGAAGAGAAGTGCAAAAGGTAGAGCAGGGGTTTTTGGGCTTAAATGGAACTGATCCAGACATAGTAGAGATGTCATTCTCTAGTTCAAGATTGTGATTCTTATCACTTTGTAGACAGTATGTCTCCTTGTAGGCAGTGGGCCTCTTTGTGAGCAGTGTGCTCGGGTAGTGAGCCCTAATTGGCAAGTGCCATTCTTTTTCTTATTCTTCTAACAGAGAATAATCCTTGGGTTAATCACCCCGTGGTTTTTCCATTAATCAGGTTTTCCACTTCAAAATCTTGGTGTTCAATGTGTTGATGTTTATCTGCTCTTATGTTTGTGCATTATGCTTTCATGGATGATTAATTGATATACTGTTAACTAACAAGAAGAATCAAGTATTTAAAGTGGAGTAGGTTTTTATACAACTGATTCACCCCCCCCCCTCTCAGTTGTATGCCCTAGATCCAACAATTGGTATCAGAGCCAAGTTCCTCTGAAAGGAGCTTAACCGCTTGAGGAGATCCAAGATGTCATCATACAAGAAGGATAGTCCGAAGTTCGATGGGACCAACTTCACTCTCTGGAAGGGTCGCATGAAATGTCACTTGGAATGTATGGGAAAAGCATACTTGGCCATGGTCTCAAAACCATATGTACCTTCACAAGGTGGTCCAACAACTCTGAATGAAATCACAGATGCTGAAAATAATCTACGGACCAAGGAAGCTCTTCTAAGCACATTGAATGACTCAGATCTCTCAAATGTTATTGACCTACCAACTGCATATGAGATCCTGACTAAACTAGAACTTCTATATGAAGGAGATGAGTTTGTCAAGAGTGCAAGATTGCAAAGTCTGAAAGGAAAATTTGAAAGATTGAAGATGAGAGGTGATGAAAACATTACTACTTTTATGCCAAGAGTGAATGAGCTGGTGTGTGGAATTAGAAATGCTGGTGGAACTCTGGATGAAAATGAGATTGTTTGCAAAATCCTCAGATCCCTTCTTGCTGCCTACAAAATCAAGGTTGCTGCAATTGATGAATTCAGAGCCCACACAACTGTCACAAGAGAACAATTGGTTGGCAAACTAGCTGCATTTGAAATGACCGAGTTTGGAGATGATCCTCCCAAGACTGAATCTACTTTCAAAGCCAGTGCCTATGTGAAAGGCAAACAGAGATTTGATCCGGGAGAAAACTCTTCAAGGAAGATGTCATGGTATGATCAAGCAAGAAGAGACATGGAAGAAGAAGAAGTAGAAATAGCTCAACTTAAAGCCCTCATTGCAAAAAGACTGCCAAGAGGATCCGGCAAGTATGAAGGAAAACTGCTCTTTAAGTGCTTCAATTGCAATAAGATTGGTCATTTTGCTTCAAGATGTCCGGAAAGATCTGCAAGGACTAATACTAACAGACAAAGGTTTCAAAAGAACTGCTATTATGTTCATGAAGAAGATGACAATGAAGGAGTAACAGATGATGAATCAGAACCAAGAAGCAAATCCGGAAATGAATGGGTGTTTATTGCCATCAAGGAAGAAGATTCAATACTCTCTGAATCTGTCAATCACAAGGTTGTGGAAAAAGCTTTGGTGGCTCAAGTGGAAGAAAAGGATGATTGGGTTATTGACAGTGGATGTTCTCACCATATGACTGGTGACAAGGATAAGTTCTTGGATTTGGAAAGGTATGAAGGAGGAATGGTAAAATTTGGTGACAATTCTGCTGGCAGAATCAAAGGTAGGGGAACTATTTCCTTTGATGGAAAGATCAAAACAGGTAATGTACTATATGTTGAAGGATTGAAGCACAATCTTCTCAGTGTTGGTCAGTTAGTAGACAAAGGCTATGATCTCTGATTCAAGAATGGAAAATGCAGAATCTTTACAAGTTTCGAAACTGAAATTGCATCCGGTACTCAGACAAAAGGTAATATCTTTCATTTGGTTGGTTCAAATAAAAGTTGTTTATTTGTTCAAATTGATCAGAGTTGGTTGTGGCATAGAAGAATGTGTCATGTAAATTTTGATAACATCATCAAGATAAGCAATACTCAGGCTGTAAGAGATCTTCCAAAATTGATGAAACCTACAAATAGTTTGTGCAAAGAATGTCAGCTAGGTAAACAGAGCAGAGTCTCCTTCAAAAGCAAAGATCAGTCCTCTACCGGATTGTTGGAATTAGTACATACTGATCTCTGTGGTTCGACAAGAATCAAGAGTCTACAAGGTGATAGATACTTCATGGTGCTAATTGATGACCATTCCCGGATGATGTGGGTTACCTTCCTAAAGGAGAAATCAAAAGCCCTTGAGAAGTTCAAAATCTTCAAAGCTATGGTAGAGAATCAAACCAAATTAAAACTGAAGTGTCTAAGGTTTGATAGAGGTGGTGAATTTACATCTGGTGAGTTCATTGACTTTTGTGAGAAGCAGGGTACAAGAAGACAGTTGTCTTCTCCTAGGACTCCATAGCAGAATGGAGTAGTTGAGAGAAAGAACCAGACCATCCAGGAGGCTGCCAAGACAATGATGTTGGAAGCAAATGTTCCTCAAATGTTTTGGAAAGAAGCTATCAGCACTGCAGTCTACACTCTCAATCGAGTTCAAATCAGAAACAACACTGGTAAGACCCCTTATGAACTTTGGTTTGGCATCACTCCTACTGTGAAATATTTCAGAGTATTTGGTAGCAAGTGTTATATTAAAAGAGATGAAGATCTAGGAAATTTTAATGCTAGAAGTGATGAAGGAATTTTCTTGGGTTACTCCACTCAAAGCAAAGCATACCGGTGTTACAATAAGAGATTGAGGAAAATGATAGAAAGCACTAATGTGAAAGTTGATGAAGGAATTGAGAAGCCCTCAAGGTTTTATGAGTTTGATGAGGATGACCAAGATGGTATTCAAGTTCAAGGAGCTCAATCCTCTCCGGTAAGTCATAGTCAGCCTGATCCGGTAAATCAAGAAGAAGAGATAGGTCTGAATGAGCCTGATCAAGAAGCAGCAGTACAGAATGCTCCCAAAATTCCAAGGTATGTAATACAGAACCACTCTGAAGATCAGATTATAGGTGACAGAAACAAAGGTGTGCAAACTAGAAGGAATGTTGCTCAAAATCAGGATGAATGTTGTCTGATTTCAAAGATTGAACCCAAAACAATAAATGAAGCTTGCAATGATAAAAACTGGACCAAAGCAATGGAAGATGAATTGATGCAAATTGAGAGAAATCATACTTGGGATCTTGTTCTCAGACCTAGAGACAGGAATGTGATTGGAACCAAATGGGTTTTCCGGAACAAACTGAATGAAGTTGGTGAAGTAATCAGAAACAAAGCTAAATTGGTCTGCAAAGGCTACTCTCAAATAGAAGGAATTGATTTTGAAGAAACCTTTGCTCCGGTGGCAAGAATTGAAGCAGTCAGATTACTCCTTGCATTTGCTGCCTTCAAAGACTTCAAGGTATATCAGATGGATGTCAAGTCTGCCTTCCTAAATGGTGATCTGGAAGAAGAAGTTTACATTGAACAACCGGATGGATTTCAATTGTCTGATAATGATGATATGGTCTGCAAGTTGAAGAAAGCTCTGTATGGATTAAAGCAAGCCCCAAGAGCATGGTATGAAAGGTTGGATAAGCATCTTGTGCAGATTGGATTCAACAAAGGTACTGTTGACAACAACTTATATTTCAAAATTGATCATGAAAACATTTTGATTGTTGAAGTGTTTGTGGATGATATCATTTTTGGAGGAAGAGATAGTATGTGCAAAACTTTTGCAAATCAGATGAAAAGTGAGTTTGAAATGTCTATGCTTGGTGAAATGAATTTCTTCTTGGGTCTGTAAATTACTCAAACAAAGAAAGGGATCTTTATTCCTCAAACCAAATATGTGAAAGAATTGTTGAGGAAATTTGGTATGCAAGATTCAAATCCAATGAACACTCCCATGGCAACCGGATGTAAGTTGAGCAAAGATGATGACTCCCCAAAGGCAGATCAGACAAAGTATAGATCAATGATTGGTGGATTGTTGTATCTCACTCAAACTAGACTAGATATAATGCAGGCTGTTGGTCTTGTGGCAAGATTCCAGGCTGATCCTAGAGAATCTCATGTTATGGCAATCAAAAGAATTTTTAGGTACTTGAAAGGAACAGTTGAGTATGGTCTATGGTACCCTAGAGATCCGGATTTCTCTCTTCATGCTTACACAGATGCAAATTGGGCAGGAGATGTGGATGACCGGAAGAGCACCAGTGGTGGAGCATTCTTTCTGGGGAAGAGATTGGTTTCTTGGCTAAGCAAGAAACAAGATGCAATATCTCTGTCCACAACTGAAGCAGAATACATTGCAGCAGCAAGCAGTTGCACTCAAATCTTATGGATGAAGCAGATGCTAAGAGACATTAAAGTTGAATATGAGAAGCCTATCACAATTTTCTGTGATAATTCAAGTGCAATTAATATTTCTAAGAATCCAGTATTGCACTCTAAGACTAAGCACATATCTATCAAGTTTCACTTTTTGAGAGAACAAGTGAACAAGGAAGAAGTCAGGTTGGAGTATGTTCCTTCCAAGGATCAGATTGCAGATATTTTTACTAAACCTCTTCCCAAGGACTCTTTTGAATATCTTTGGGAGAAGTTAGGGGTCATGGCCCCTCCAATAATGAACTAAGATGCACTGGTGTGCATCAGTCCGGTGGATATCACAGTCATATCTTGTGATCTGGATTGATGATGGGGAGCTGCTACTAAGGGGGAGCAACTGGTATGATTCTGATGTGTTAGAATTGCAAGTATGAGCCCTTTGCCATTGATGTCAAAGGGGGAGAGAAGACATGTGAAAAACAAGTGGCTGATGATCAAAGGGGGAGCAGTAAATGAGGAGAAGACATGTTGCTGATAGGGGGAGCTGTGACAGAAAGGAGAAGTTCTTGTCTTGATGGTTTTTCACATCATATGTTGCCATCAATGACAAAGGGGGATATTGTTGCAAGTATGAGGTGAACCAGTGTTGTCATTGATGTCAACATACTCATATTGCATTGACAAGAAGGATTCGATGAGCAGTGTGCTGAGGATATTGAGAAAATTAGCCTCAGTCAGGAACAGTGAAGAACAGTGATGAGAAGAAGGCAAATGTATTGTATAGATGCGAACTGGAGGATGCGGATTAAAGGGTTTGTAGATATGAGTCTTGAGATGCTTTAGTTAAGATTTCAGAGGTCCGCATGAAGATCTGAAGGAGTTGTGGTTGTCGGTATGGAATCGGTTCCGGCAAGTGCTCAGAGGTGACAGAGGATCACAGAAAGGTCCGATGAGGTCCAGAATTGTACAATCCTAATCTGCGGATTGGAAGGAGTGTTTGGGATGTCCTTGTGATGTGTCATCTTGAGTTGTGTATGATTTTGAGGTCTGGAAGTGCCTTTTGCATTGTGACAGTGGTGACAGACTGTGTTCTTGAAGTTCTGGATGAGGAAGAGAAGAGATTCCAGTATGTAGAGAAAGTGCAGATGTACCTGGTCATTCAGGTAGGCTTGTGAAGGTTCTTGGATCATGATGAGGTTGTGTTGTTGGTCTGCATTGATGGTAGAGCCCAGAATTGAAGTTATTCTTTTGAATGAAGTTCTTGCCCCGACTAGCCAACCGGATGAGTTGTTCATCCTGCGAATGTTCTTGTGATGGCCGACCGGATGTGTTATTCATCTTGTGGATATTCCTATGGTTGATTGCTGACTTAGATGATTGTTCCTAAGTCAATGTCCTGTATAAATAAAGGTTTGTAAGTTCTTTTCGTAGTGTGGATTGTGTGGATGAGTATGGTGTAGCGAAGAGAAGTGCGAAAGGCAGAGCAGGGGTTTTTGGGCTTAAATGGAACTGATCCGGACATAGTAGAGATGTCATTCTCCAGTTCAAGATTGTGATTCTTATCACTTTGTAGATAGTGTGTCTCCTTGTAGGCAGTGGGCCTCTTTGTGAGCAGTGTGCTCGGGCAGTGAGCCCTAATTGGCAAGTGCCATTCTTTTCTTATTCTTCTAACAGAGAATAATCCTTGGGTTAATCACCCCATGGTTTTTCCCTTAACCGGGTTTTCCATGTCAAAATCTTGGTGTTCAATGTGTTGATGTTTATCTGCTCTTATGTTTGTGCATTATGCTTTCATGGATGATTAATTGATATACTGTTAACTAACAAGAAGAATCAAGTATTTAAAGTGGAGCAGGTTTTTATACAACTGCTTCACCCCCCCTCTCAGGTGTATGCCCTAGATCCAACAATAGCAACCTGATGCATTTGCACCCTCATTGTTGATGGAGCATCAGCATTAAATATCAGTTATATGATGGAGCATCAGCATTAAATATCGGTTATACTTTTATTCTCCATGGCATAACTCTGACACAACATAGTGAAGAAAAGGACTCTCCTCTAATTGCGGTTTTCAAACTCTAACCACCGTCTACCACTGGGTCAAACGCCCACGATGAAGGAAGATAGTGTAATGAGACCAAAAACCGTCACATGCCTATCCACAAGGGTCAACATAATTATCTTTTTACTCGACTTCCCACTTATCACGACCACTAAAAGGATGGAGGCTCCAATGGCGACGTGGCTTGTAAGTGGATATAACAACTCCACCCTCACTCGAACATTAAGGCATCTAATTCTCCAAGAGCAACTAAAAGCTAAATTGTGGGGTTAAGCTCGACAAGGCGGCGGTTAAGAAATGTCTAGAGCATCTTTTTGGTTGAAAAAGAAAAGAGATAAAGACCAACTTAATAAGGAAACTCAAGGTTAGATCGATAATATCTCGCGGTCAAAGCTAGAAGAAAAAGACTCATTCCCAACAATGACCAAAACAATTTATTACACGCTATGGTTTCAAAATCAACATTCGTTGATCTCAAAAAAGAATAATTTCACAACACAAGTTCGACGCGTTTTACAACAATCATGACGGATTGAGCATAACGCAAACAAGTTTCCTACATCGTTAGATGCACAAAGCCGGCTTCTCGCATCTTTCAACTACGAGACATGATTCACGAATCCACCACAAGTAGGTTCATCTGTTGACGTTAAATGTCGATAATATTAGCATCATCTAACTTGATGGGAATGTCTTGACGTTTAAGAGGCGACAATAAAACCTCAAGTGACTCAAGAAGAATAACACAACCATTTTACGGCTATGACGTTGTTTACTTCGCAAATGACTATGTCGACTCATCATCGACTTGACTAGATGATAATCAAGATATTGAGTACCTGTCGATTAGATTCGAAAGAAAACTGGCAAGACAAGACTTACCTCATACGACTCATTGGTTCACATTATCGTTTAACACTAGATTCATTTGGCAAATTTACCACTCATAATCCAAGGTCTATCTCTCTCTTCTCGAAAGATTCTCTCTCTTCTTGAGAGTCGATAACTTGTAATCCTGTTTCACTTGTCATCAAACAATAAGAGATCAGTGCATCATTATTCAAAATAAATCAAATCTCATCATATAGATATAAAATCGACAATAACATAATCATTTCCATGATTTCCTAAATGATATTCAATATAATTCCATGTCATATCTTCTCAAAAATCTATAACATCTCAATAAATTTACTTATGCCCAAGTAAAAAGGTAAAAGTATAGCAAGTTAGAAATAGGGATGTAATAGCTTAGATCAAATTTTCTTTGTTTCCTTTCCATTATTTTCTTTTCTATCACCTATGATTCTGTAGCCCAATTGGATTAGCACAGGGCTTGGCTCCATCAGACCAATCTCATATCATTTAAAACAAACAAACATTTACCAATGGTTTAGGGGAAGAACCATCTTTCCTGTGCATGCATACTTGCACAGTTTGTATCAACTATATAGGGGTTTTGTGACAACCAATTGCTCTTGGTTTAGTGACAATCTTTGGTGCCAAGACAACGAGTTAGGTTTGGTTGTCCATTTGTTTTTAGTTGTTCATCTGGTTTTGAATCATTACTTGTTAAGGTGTACCCCTTGGAATATCCCTCCAGAGCCTAGCTGAGCTCAAAGTGCAGGGGATGAAACCCACTCCCGTAGAGTTGACCTTCAACCCTCCATGTTTTGTTGATGGACCGATTATGCTTGCATGACGACAGCCCTGGCCTTGTGAGTGTGATTTCATCCTAGGAAGTGGAGCTGTGGTTTTTAGACCCAACACTACTTATACAAGAAACTATTATGACGACTTATAGACACACATTCATACATCATTAAGGACTGCCTCCAATGACATGTGGTCTCTTAGTGCCACGATGTCTGCTACTTGATGGATGTAAATTTGGTTGAAACAAGTTAAACCACAAATTTCATTAATTATTTCAATGCAAATAAACAATTTAGATTACTAAATAAAAAATTTTGAACTAATAAACAAACATATACCACAAATGAGGCCTCTACTATTGACCAAGAAGAAGATATTGTGGATTGATGAACAAAGAGTTTTAGTATGAAAATTGACAAGAATGTAAGACTATATGTACATAATCATAATAACTTTAATTAACACCTAAATCACTACTAAATGATGAATAAAACATGATGAACAACTCAAATTGAAAGGTGAACCTCAAATCAAAGAAAGAAAAAATATTACCAAAACATAAACTTAAGAACTCAACAGTATACTTGAAATTTGTAAAACATACATGTTATTGTATCAATTTAATCTATTAAACCATGTAGGTCAGCCCTACTCTTTATAGTGTCTTGAGTATTGCTTCATGGTTAGACTCACAAACTTTCCACAAATTCTTATTGTGTGATCGACCCCAATATTTGATCAATTGAACATTTGATGCAACAACAAGGTTAGAGTAATGAAGAATCTTCCTATGTGTGTCAAAGTCCTCAAACAACCACACATCAAACTTCTTCATCAAGTACCTTCAAAGCCATGTTCCAGTAACAACAACCCTATAGAATACTCAATATCTTCTTCACCAATTATTGTGGCAATCAATTTTTTTCCTTTAAACGACAAGTAATAATATGTTCCTTCTTCATTATTCTCATCAGCAATAACTACATGAACATGACTTGCATTGAATTTTATGAATAAATTAATTCTACTAAATGATCTAGAATACAATACAATGAGCTAAAATATTGATTTCAACTAATTAATAAATCTATAATACATAGTTGCATTAGATCTGATACGTGGTCAAAGTCAGTTGATACTTCCATCTGGTTCAATTATAGTGCTTGTGGAAGTTGATATGTGTCAACCAAAAGTAAAGGTTTACAAGACCATTTGTCAACTCACTTTTTTAACTCTCTTCCCAAACAAAATCCATACATGAAGAACAAAAACATGTCATATCTCTTGTATAAATAGTCCACGAACCCATGTTTAAACTTCTAAACGAGTGAAACTCACTCGATCCTATTATTATACAACAATATTCATAGTTTGCAATATTATATTGTTCTACCAACCAAAAAAAATTATAAACTGTAGACTTACCTTCATTACATGGTCGCATTGTGGAATTACATCATTGCACTATTATTGCTACATCTAGAAACTTAGCACCACCTTGGTACTTTAACTCTTCTCTTACTAGGACTCTTTTTACACATGCTCTCGCACCATCATGATCTCATTTTCCATGTACAACCTTAGTGAAATTCCAAATATGTTGAACACCACTCATCACATGCATCCTACTCAACTAATAGAACATCCTCATATTCTTGAATCGTGATGTGTAGTTGTTTGACCATATGATATGTTGACTAAATGTCATATTTTTATTACTTAAATTATCATAGAGCATAGAAAAGCAACCTTGCACAAACTCAGTGGAATGAGTATGATCGTCACTAATGTAGAAGTGATACTCCCTCAATACCTTTCTATCTTCCTTTGTGCTATTAGGCGTATGAATGATGCTATATATATAAAAATAATAACATGAATAGAGTTGTACTGCTGAGATTACACTTCATTTTGCAGTTGTAATAAATAATTCTCAGCAAAATTCACAGCAAACACAATGGTTACCATGAGGAAATGTGTCCTTACATAACTTGCATTGTTCATCCAACCATAGAAATTTGTGTGTATGCATTGCATACTCATACACTATTTTCTCTTAAAATATTCTCATAAGTTTGGCTACAGATATATCTTTACTCACTGACTCACATCTCTTTAACTCTTTTTCATCTTTTACTCCATATGTTATTGACTTGTATTTTCTAAAACTAACTAGTTCTTTCTCAATTACATGTGTGCTTTCTATATGTATACATTTTTGCAAATGTTGCAAACCACCACAACTAACACATGATCCTTTCAAATATGATTTCTTATAAAAATTTATCCATCCAATTTTTCACATAACACACTTGAAATAAAATCTCTTGATGATTTAAGTAGGACTTGTATCATACATTCATGCAAAACATCATTAGTATGCAAAGTAACACATATATGACAATAAATATCATAATGTATGAAAAATTCAATAGACACTCTACAACAAGTAGTGTGTTCAAAATTTATTTTAACATAAAAAGGTTTGGCCATCTCAAAATACATTTGACTAATTTTTATTTGAGAATAACTCTCAATAAACTTGTGATAAAATTGTGTTTGAGTCATCTTTGATAAATATTTAGGATGTGATTCACTATTTTGAAATCCAATTCTCCTTCTTACAACATCTCTTTGATTAAGTGAAACTCTTGTGCTATTTTTCTAAAATTATTCAATTAATTCTCTGAAGGCATCAACAACAACCTTGTCTTTACGTGGGAGTCTACCTAAGAATGTCAATAGTTCATTTCTATTGGGATCCTCAATTCTTTCACATCTCTTGATGGCTTTCAATAGTATTTTTTATCTTTATTGATCTAGTTGTTTTGCTAATTAAATGAGTTTTTTTTATTTCATTGCTTATTGTAGTTGATGTAAGAACATGTCAGGTAACATTGTTATCTTTAGTGCATGAGGTTGAACCTATTGATTGGTATGCATTAATTGGATTTCTTACAATATTTTTCACCATCAATATTGGATGATTTTAGACCGAGGATCTTCTTATTGTCTCTAAAATTAAACTTTTTTATCATTTCAATAAATAATGGTCACCTTCCTATTTCATTTAAGCTTTCAAAAATTATTTTCCATATTTTATTAGCAATTGTTTTACAAGTGCATTTAGGAATTTTATTGGGCATTGGTTTTAAGATATTTTCATCAATTTTAATTAAATACTTTGGTTTTCTACAAATAATTTTAGGTGGTTTTTTTATTGGCATGTGTTCTTGGTTTACATTAGGTAAGTTTTGTTCATTATTTCTTATTTCAATAGGTGATCTGGTACTTGTTTATACATTCATATCAATTGATATTGATGGCGTACCTTCTCCTCCAATTTTTCTCATTTGACGAAGCCTTTTCATGTGCTCCCTTTGTTTTTTTTTGTTGCTTCAATTTGCTCGAGTGTTCCCTACTTATTCCTTCCCATGGTAATTGTCAATTCTTTCTAAATACACAAAATTATCAATATATCTTAATTGCAATTGGCAATTACATAAAAATGGTGTAGTCATGGTAGGAGGGTCCAAAGAATGAACTGTCCAAACCATGCAGCTACAGTAAACACAATGAAAACAACCCAAATATAGAATGCAATGGAAGATTCAAATGCTTAATATATCAAAGAATTACAATGCTCATATGCCGGTAACATGCAGGCTACAATTGCCGATAAGGGCGTGGTTCGGTGGTTAAGTCGCTCGGTTGTAGTGGCAGCCACCAGAGTTCAAACCCCCACTAGGCCAACGAGCTCGCAGGCTTTACGCCTTCGTTGGGCCAACGAGCTAATGGGTTTGAAGTGTTATTGCTAGGGGATGAGGTCCCCCGTGTTGTGGCCTCACCGGTTCATTGCTCTGGGCAAAAGCATTCGTGTGGAGTTGGAGAGCGTGTCGCATCAACGTCGCCGGTCACGTTAAAAAAGTTTACCAGGCACATTTTAAAAAAACATGTAGGCTACAATTAAAGGGCTCACAAGCCTGCTTTCTGGGTTACAACAGATATGCAAGATATGGCATTGAAGTGCCTTCCCGGAACAAAATTCCTTATCTAAACTATCACAATTGCTAACTCCACTCCTAATGCATCTAAGAGATCTATATATATCGTCTTCAAGCTCATAGAATCCTCCGCGTCAGCCACAAGAGGTTACAAACTCCAATGAATGATGAAACGTGTAGAAACATGTAGGTCGGCCTACAACTCAGAGTATTGCTTCGCAAATGGATGAAACTTGGTGCAGAACTCAAGGAAGGTCTATCTAGTCCTTATGTGCTGTGTATGATGTTCCATTTGGCTCCGCAAGTCACGGAAGTGCTCCGCAAACCTTCTCCTCTCAACTGTCTACCTGAATGTTCTGCTCTATGAAAGCTGATGATCTTCTGATAGCGATAACTCTCAGGAATCAAATCCAAATCACTTGAAATCTTGATATGATGTAGCTGACATGGAATAGAAGCTAAATCTTGCTCTGTGATCTCTAATATGATAATACGGTAAAATGTGGTGCAAAATGATGAACTACAACTAAAAATGAAAGAAAAGAAAGAATGCAAATATTTTTGGTTGATGCAAGATTGCTCTACAACCTGGGATGCTCCTGCATCAAAAAAAGACTAGAATGATCACATAAAAAGAACATAATGATAAAAAATAGACTCTTAAAATACAAGTAAATGATTATTAGTCACAACAATTAACAAATTGTCAAATTTATGTTAATAGCGAACAAAATTAACAACTAAAATTCTCAAGCAAACAAAAAGTATGTAATAATCAAAAAATTATTGATTTCCAATGCAATTCAATCATTTGTAGTCATATAAAACAAAAAGATCTCATAGAATGTTGTAGAAAGTACACAAAAACATGTGCAGAGAGTTGCAATGGGACCAAATCATGAGTTTCATGTTTTTTCTACATGTTTGTGCAAGTTTGTAGGATTCTCTAAAACATGAGCACATTGTAGCGCACTCACGTTATTCTTTTAAAATCTTCTCCAACCCTTTTAACTTAGAAAGAGCTTGGATAACGACCCTAAAGGGTTGGTCTTCTAATTTGCCCCCCAATGACGTAATTTTTTTTATCTTCAATAGCATTTTTAAACTTCATTTTAGAACAATATTTGATAAAATTACCACCAAAATGTTTCTTTTCTTCTGAGATTTCTAACCATATAATTGTTTTCTATTTGGAATACACTAACATATTTATTTATTTATTTTATTAATATTTTTATATTCCTCAGATACATATGTATTGATTTTTCTTTATAACTTTTAATCCGCTTATCGAAATTTCATGTGTGTGTGTGTTCTACGCTTCATTCTTTACATACCTTTTTTTTTTTACATTTTCAATTATTTTGTGCAAGTTATGTGGCGTGCACACTGAATGATATAATTTTTAGGATGCATTCACTTTGAAAAATCACAACAAAAAAAAATTAATTCAAAAATATAAAAAAATACACAACTTCTAGTACTTACTCTTAAGTATATTTCTACCAAGTGGTTTTGAAAAATACGTAATGCAACAAAAAAATAGGGCAGTAGTGCACACTACACCTTATGTTATATTTTAGTGAGAAAAACAAAAACACTTTTGTGTGCATGCAACATTTGACCCTCTTAATCTTAACCATTTTTTAAAAATATTATTAGTTTTGAAATTAGATTCGGAGTACTACAATTCTTGTTCTTATTGTATCTTCAAATTTTGAGTGCATGCATCTCAAATTACTCATCCAACTTCAACTTTAGTTGATTTCAAGAAAAAAAGTGGCCACTTTTGACCCCCTCTTTTGTCCTCCATTTCCATGCACTTACTTAACAACTTTAGTCTCTCCCTTCTAAAATATTTTTATAGCTATCTTTTAAACATAAAATTATTAAAGTTTTGACAAAACCAAATATTTAATATTATATAATGTACTCAAAATAGATCTATATCTATACATGATGATGAAATGAAGAATATTAAGACATATCGTATGGGTTAATTCAAATCCACTGGATGATTCTATGTAGAGTCTAAATTTGGTGATACCTACTACCTATATAAGAGAGATGTTGATTGAAATTATTAAGGGAATAATAATGGACTTTAATTCCATGGTAGGCTCAATTTCGTTGAGCATAAGTAGTTGTGGGCTTTCTTGGGCTACTACAAAGATTATAACCTCACTTTTATCTTTCTTTAAAAAGACTAGCTACTCAACTCCATTTGCATCTTTGAAAACAACCTTGTACACTTTTGGCCTTGTTTTTCCTACAGATGTACACAAGCTACCAAATTAAATGTAAAATATTTAACTTGCTACTTCGCTTTGCAAAATAAAAATATCTAGATAAAGAATAGTGAGCGATAGAAGCAAAAGATGTGAATTAACTTTGGTAGCAAAAATAAGGTGTTGAATTGTTGCATACAACAAAACTCTAATTTCTTGGATTGACAAGTTGAACAAGAATATCAATCGTTGTAGAGCGACATCTAGTCTGATTAAAAATTGTCCCACCAAACTTGGTACCACGGATGTGGTCATATGTGAAGTTATTGTAAGGAGAAACACCTACCTCCATGAGACCTTTCGCTACTACATCTTGACATTCATTTGGGGATGATTGATGGGCTATTATGCTTTCCAAACAATGATAAAACTACTCCACCAAGTGTGGCTCCAATCCCATCAAATATTTTGTTCTGTATAGCGGAGCTCATGATGAGAATGTTCGAGTCTTTGTTCACAACAAAAACTCGGTGTTGGAAGAGAGTTTGTACAACCCGACCGTGGTGCGGATGAGGTTGAGCATTTACTCCAAACAAAAAGAGACATTTTCCAACAAACACAAATTGCGGAGTTCATCCATGTATTTAATGGCAGTTTGGGCAGTGCGAGAGTTGATAGAAAATTAGGCTCCACCATATTTACAATTTTTTCGACTCCCCCTACTTTCGACTGATCCATTCGACCCTTTCGACTGAACATCATCGACTGCTTCAATCCTTCCATTTTGTTTATGGTCGATTTATGTTTATCAGTGGATGAGATTTCGACACCAACTATTTAAGCTTTACTGAAAATTAGGGTGATGGAAAGTGTGAAGCTGGTTTCCAATGATTGAAGAGAAATTCGTTTGACAACATGAGACAAGTTCCCTGGCATAAGACAAACTTTATGGATGAAAACTCACAAATATAACCTATCGACTAAAAAAACCAAGGTTCCATATCCGGGCACATAGAGAATATCATCATGCTAGTAGGCATAGGGCCATCCCACTTCGACGGGCTACTAAACAAGCTTTGGACATGGAACGGGGCATCAATTTCATTTGTCCTAAAACTTACGTGGTCGTATTGCATTGGTGACACTGTGATGATTGAGAAGTGTCGGAAAGTACTTTAGGTTAGACAGTGGGGCATGTTAAGGTCTGAAGATCTACGGTGTATGGGGTAAAACAACCAATGAAAAATAAGTCATTACCTACTTTAGAGCCATTTTTTCATGGGCAATTGGACATCAGACACGTAGGTACCCCCGCTATGTCTTTCGTTTGAATAAATGGATATGATGGGCCCACCTCGATCATAACACATGGCCCCATTTAATTTTATTTACGTTGTACGGGCCCACATAAACACTGATTCATATACAACATGCAAGCTCCACGTCACCTCCTAAAAATGTAGTCATCGTATTTTGTCATTTTTCTGCAGCCCTATCGTATTATGAAACATTGCCCTTTAAATGAATTGAATGGACCCTTTAAAGTATTCGAGCACTACAAGCTTGTTTTTGTGTGTTTTCGTGCTTGCACGTCATTATCTAGATTACCTATCCACTTGATCACTCAAAAAATTGGTGTCCCTTTTGCATTTGTTGAAGGTGACATTATGAACTTCAAAGCAGGCCGATGATGGGTAAGATGCACCTAAGATAGGTCCTTTTGACTTTGTTACTATTTATTGACCATGGAGAGCATTACCTAAAATTCTATTTAGATGTGTCCCAATAACCTCTTCCATTTGCCTCTAAGAATGTTTAGACTAACTTCTTGACCGAATTTGAGTTTGTGTCTAACAATCTCTTCAATATGTTCTCATCTTCAATGAAAGTGGTATTTGCTTGCTCATACACCCAATTGTGCACTTGGTCAAAAGTAGCCTCTAATCCACAATATTTGTAAATTTCTTTTCGATCTTCCTAACACCTTACATCCACTTGAAAGCATTCATTCATACCACTTGGGATTAAGTAGTTTCATCCTTGTGTCTCGCCTCAATATCTCAACCAAAGTTTTGGCTTGTGCTTTTAATGTAGTTGTATCTGCAATATATATGCATTGAGAATTTCCTTGTCCTTTCTCAATCTCTATACAAGGTTTGTGGCATTCAAGTCAAAGTAATGACTAACATGAGTACTTGAGAAATCTTAGATGAATCTAGGCTCTAGAAAATAACCTCTATTGTTGATAATGTTAGCCATTTGAAACACTTTTTTGTTCTCCTTCATTCTAACCCCTTGAGCCTTAGAGTCAAAGGCAAAGGATTTTTTGCTCGCATATTAAAAACTGACACACATATAGGTAGGGAAAGACTGAGAAAATGTTATCACTATTATGTACCAACCAATAATCTTACATTGGCCTTCATCTTCACTTCAAGTATATTGAGCCACCATCTTCATGCTATATTGATTTGCAAACTAATGTTTACCAATTGTCATCACACACACACGCGCGCGCGCGCGCGCATACACACACGCACGCACAAAAGTGGATTGTTGTAAAGATCATAAAATGTATGCCCTTAACAAATTGCACTTTGTGAGTCCATATAATTTATAACAAATGTTTCTAGCCCCAAATGTATACAATTTACACTTAACCTTTACCTTGCCTTCTAGTGAAGGCCTCCACCTGCATGCTTTGCTCAATTAAACATTGATAATGGTACTTGTTATTAAGTAGAATTTTTGAAAAGACTACATTATTTGCTAATGGGATGTGAGAGCTCAGTGTTGGTTGTTTACTTGCCTTTAGTAGGCATTAGCTTCACATGCATGGAACTATTCAAGTTGCTATAAGGAAATGATCTTCAGGGTGATGCCAAGGGCAACATGTGAGGTACTACAACACCCTAAGGAGAGACTACAACTAAAACATCCCAAGTCTCATGCAACATTGGGTTATTGTGGGCCTAACAAGCCTATAGAAAATTATAGCATCTAACTAGGGACAATAGCTATTTTCATGATGCAAGCTTTATATGTTATCTATTAGGACCCAATCTAAAAATTGCAAGATTTATCTAAGTCCTTGCCTTTTTGTCAAAACATTGCCTAAGTGTTATGTTTTTGGCTTCCCCTTGTGTTATTCATATGATGAAGGTTGTACGAATTAGAAAAATTCTAAATCTAGAGGGTTTCCTTATAATTTTTAGTATATCCTATGTTTTGTGGGTTTTCACTTTCCCTCCAGATGCAAGTTTCCTACCAGATACTGTGTTGTTTAGAATGTGACTCATACAAAACACAAGTGAGTCAGACTCCAATGCGACACATGAATCATATCCTTCCTAGTCACTCCCACTCTCATGGCAAGATCCAGTCGAGTGGAGGTACAACCAAAGGGTTGTTCTGTTCACAATGAAGCAGAACATCACAAATCATGGTTTGGCTATTCATGTGACGTGTATTTGTGTATGTCTGATGAATGTTTTGATGAAAGCATTCAATTGTTGTTGTTGTTGTGATAATGATATGACTCGAAGGGTCACTTGCCCTAAGTCTAGCACAAAGATTGTTTTTCTCATTCAAGATGTGACGGCAATCTAGCCTTCTTTGTTCATTTTGAATGCGCTATTGTATGAATTCTTGGTGATCAATGATTCATTATTGGTGTTCTTCATCTTCTCTTATTTGCTCTATGTTCTATTGAATGATGATTGGTTGAGGGAACTTCTCCCTAATCTTGTCTAGGATAGATTTTACCCAATCTTCCCTAATGCCTAGGCACATCGAATGCTAGAAAAAAGGGGGAAATGTTTGTTCTGTTGATTTTGATTGTTGAATGTTGAATGTTGAATGTTGACTTCATTTGACCTTGTTGACCTCATGATGAAATCAAGGGTTTGACTTGATTTTTTGTGTTTTCTAATGTTTTTGGTGTTTTTATGAATGTAAAACTTTTTTTGGTTTATTTTTCTAAATTTCAAAATGATTTAATTATCTAGAAAGGGAAAATGAATGCAAATTATATGATTTTCATATGCAATCTAAATTATATTTTTTGTGTTTTTGTGGGTCGATTTTCAAATGTAATCTAACGAAATTGAAAATTGAAATTAATCTAAATGTAATGAAATGAGATTAATCTAAGAATGAAATTCAAACTAATCTAAGCAATTCAAATGCAAAATTACTCTAGGAAAACAAATTAAATCTACCTATCAAGAGAAAAGCAAGCAATGTGTTTCTTTCCCAATAGCGAGATTTGATCTAATTACTACTAAAACTTGAGGAACCTATGTGAATCGGCTGGCAATGCCCGGCGTGAGTCCTCAAAAATCCTTTTGGCAATTGTTCCTCTATAGCAGTGGGGTCCTTCTCTTGGCAACAAGGACAAAATAAAGATATAAAAAGCAACTGGCCATGAGATTTGAAGCTATGGAAATTAGAAAAAAGTCAATTAATTTGAGCATATGGATGCTATGGAGAAGCGAATGGCTTGAGATACGAAGCTATGAATGAAAATAAAAGGCACATAAGGTCCTATAATGAGCATAAAAATGATATGGAGACAACTATTTGCAAAGCAAAAAGCAAGAATGCAATAATGAATTTGCCTCCCTAAATGCATAGAGGAGGGGGTATTTATAGGATGGAAATCCACACTAAAGGTGGTGGTGATTGGGGAGTTAATAGAATTGATTAAAGAGTGACCTAGCTCTGATTGGAAGTAAACAATGGTTGAAGAGAAGATCACAGAAGAATGGATGGAGATAACAATAGACTGATTGAGAGATAAGAATAGATTGATTTGAAGTCGAGAATAGACTAGTTGGGAGTCTAGAAATAGATAGGGGAAGTGAATACTTAGTTATTCATGAAGGATCTCACCATCAAGAGCTAAAAATGGAGCAAAACTGGGCTAAAACTGGAAGAAATCATGCATGGAAAAGATGAGAGGGTCACCCCTTTCGAGAGGTGGGTGATCCCTTTTAGCAGGGCAAGTCACCCCTGGAGACTTGGGTTAAGTTGTGGGGTCACCCATGGAGACCCTAAAGACAATAGGGGTGGCCTAGGCATAATGGTTTGATCAAGTGGTTTGAAGGTGTAAAAGTGGTCTTGGAGAGCTAAAAATGGTTTTGGAGGCCTAAACCAAGGAAGAACACATAAGGGAAGTGGGTCGCCCCTGGAGACCACACTTCAACTATAGGGTCACCTAGGGATACCATAAAGTCAATAGGGGTGACCCAACCAAAAAGGTTTGGAAAAGCAAAATGAAGGTGCAAGGGACCTTGGAAGGTCAATTGAATGGTTATATAGGAATAAATGATGAAAAAGCCCCTTGGGGAAATGAATTTCCCCTCTTGGGAGGTGGACTGTCATGTTGTTAGGGCTGGCAAGTGACAGAGGTTGTTTGTCAAAATGGATTAGGAGGACAACAAGAAAGCATGCAATACCTTAAAAGGTTAACTTGAAGGTTAGGGTGACACAAACAAAGAGAAAAACACTCAAAAACATATCACTAGGAAAGAAGCTACTAAAATGTATATATAATTCATGCTTACATGCACATGATTAGGACTCTAGCTCATCATTAGACTACCATGTGGGCTTGTATGCCTTTTTCATACTTACATATACTACATGTTTTCCATTTGTTTCATATCTGACATCTTGTTCCATTTTTGCCCCATTTCCCTACATTATCCTTATCCACTCGTTTCTTTCATTTTCATACATTCCCTTCATTTATGGAATTCCAACCCGCTCCTATAATTCCCTCATTCTCTATACATCTTGTTCTGATCTCATCCTTTGCACTTCATCCTTCATACACTCCTTTTGTTTGTGGGATTTCTTCATCCTATGAGATGTCATTCTTTCACTCCACATTCAGTTCCCATGCCAACCTCTGCATTTGCTTTCACTCCCTTCCATGCTTCCAATCCACTTGGTTTCCACTTTATGGAAACCTAATATGTTGTAGTCCATATGCCTCACATGCCTCATGTATGGTCCCATAGCATTTTCTCACATTTCTTCCATCTACCTAATTTTCTCAACATCTCTTGTTTGAACAAACCCAACATCCTATTAGATGTCGTTCATCTCTTCATATTCTTTTTGTCCACTTCCAAGGTGAAATTATGCATCATTCCTTTGTGAAATTCCTCCATCCTGCAAGACCACCTCCTTCCACCCAAATCTAGTTCCCATGTCCTAATTGTTAGAATCTGAAAAGATTATTAACCCAGAAAACTAGTGCAAAGAATAGATATCTAAACTATGAATGCAAATGATATGAAATCAAAATAGCAACACAGAGTTAGTCTCCAAGAGAGTAATGCAAATGCTAGAAGCAAAATAGCATTAAGAGGATGCAAAAGCAAAAGATACAAAATACAAGTCAGGTAGCATGCTTATATAGACTAGGGAGAGGGAGGAGGTGGCAACACCGACCAATGAGGAGAAACCATCTATCGGACTAAAGATAGCAAAGTATATTCCCAAGATAGCTAATGGATGCTCACATGTAAGAAGGTGACACCTCACAACCACTCACCTAATAAGACATGCTTTATTAACCTAAGCGAGATTAATATAAGTGTAGGAAAAACCTAGGAATATAGGGAAAAATAAATAACCCAACTAGGAAATAAAAACCTACACCAACACCCCCCATAAGCGAAGCTTAGGTGGATGTAGTAATGGGTCCCGGCAAATCAAGCCTGATGAGGTACCCATGTACATAAAATTCCCACCCAAAGAGAGAGAAAAGCGCCCCCCAAAATAGAGAGAGAAGAGACCCCCCCAAAAGTAGAGAGAGTTAGGACTCCAAGTGAGAGGAAAAAGCCCCCCAGAAGATGAAGCATCCCGCACCCCCAGCAAAGCTCGCAAATGAAGGAACTTGCTCTCAGTGAAGGGTTTGGTGAAGATATTAGCAACCTGCTCGGAAGTCAGACAGTAGCGAAGGTTGATGACGTGGCCATGGATGAGCTCCCGAATGTAGTGCATGTGGACCTCTATGTGTTTGGTCCGCTGATGATGGACCAGATTTTGTGAGATCTGAATGGCACTCTGGTTGTCACAAAATATGACTGATGGCCGTCTGATCTGGATACCAAACTCAGTGAGAAGATTCTGAAACCAAATGGCCTCAGTGGTGGCATACATAGCCCCCTGATACTCGGCCTCAGTAGAAGATAGAGCAATAGCAGACTACTTCTTGCTCGACCAACAAACAGGACCTGAACCAAGTGAGAAGTTGTAACCTGAAGTAGACTTACGATCCTGAGAATCACCCGCCCAATCTGAATCTGTGTAGCCCACTAAGTCAAGCTTAATGCCCGCTACATAGTGAATCCCAAAACTGTGAGTACCCTGAATGTAGTGAAGGATCTGCTTGGCTGCTTTCCAGTGCAGTTCATGAGGCTCCTGCATGAATCGAGAGACCATGCCTACAGCATATGAAATGTCAGGTCTCGTATGAGTCAGATAAATGAGACTCCCAACAAGCTGTCAGTACAAAGTGCCATCAACAAGTGGAGAAGAACACTAAGCCTCAAGTTTGACTCCAGAAAGAAAGGGAGTCAGAGTAGGCTTGCAGTCAGCCATATGAAACCTCGAGAGCAAATCTAGAGCATACTTGGACTGGTTGATGGTGATCCCAGAAGCAGACTGGTAGATCTCAATCTTGAGAAAGTAATGCAACAAGCCCAAGTTAGTCACCAAAAACCTGTCATGAAGGGCAGTTTTGACAGCCCCAATGGTGGATGAAGAACTCCCTATGATCAGCAAGTCATCAACATACAGAACCAAAAATAGGAGTGAATCATCCTACTACAGAATGTAGACATTGGGATCAGAATGGCACTGAGTGAACCCAACTGATAGAAGGAAGGAGTCCATCTTGGCATACCAGGCCTGAGTAGCCTGTTTGAGGCCATAGAGAGACTTCCGAAGATGGTACACAAGTGAAGAATCCTGAAGGAACCCCTATGCCTGCTCCATGTAGATCTCCTCCTGAAGGTCACCGTGAAGAAAAGCACTCTTCACATCCATCTGGTGTACTTCCCAATGATTAGCTACAACAATGGTAAGAACAAGTCAGATGGAATTCATTCGGGCAACTGGCGCAAAAGTCTCAGAGGAGTCAATCCCAGGAACCTGGGAGAATCCTTTGGCGACCAAGCGAGCCTTATGCTTGTCAACTAACCCATCTGCTACAAATTTTGTCTGATAGATCCACTTACATCGAACAAGTTTTCTTCCTTTAGGAAGAGGGACAAGATCCCAAGTGTGGTTCTATTGTAAGTATGAGGTTAACCAGTGTTGTCATTGATGTCAACATACTCATATTGCATTGGTAAGAAGAATTGGATGAGTTGTGTGCTGTTGTTATTGAGGAAATTAGTCTCCATCCGGAACAGTGAAGAACATTGATGAGAAGAAGACAATAGGTTGAGTATCAAAGGATGCGGATCAAAGGGTTTGTAGATATGCCTCTTGAGATATTCCAGTTAAGATTTTAGAGGTCTGCATAAAGATCTGAAGAAGTTATGGTTGTTTGTGTGGAACCGGCAGGTGTTCAGTGGTGACAGAGGGTCACAAAAAGGTCCGGTGTGATCCAGAATTGTATCTTCCTATTCTACGGATTGGAAGGAGTGTTTGGGATGTCCTTGTAATGTGTCATCTCGATGTGTGAATGGTTTGGAGGTCTGAAAGTACCTTTTTCTTTATGATAGTGGTGGTAGTCTATGTTCTTGAAGTTCCGGATGATGAAGAGAAGAATTCCAGTAAGCTGATGAAGTGCGGATGTTCTTGGTGATTCAGGGAAGGTTGTGATGATCGTTGGATCATGTCCAGTTCATGTTAGCGGTCCGCATTGAAGTTAGAGTTTGGATTTGATGTAATGACCACCATTGTTGGTGTTCTTCCGGAGACAGGCCGACCGGATGTATTACACGCCTTGCGAATGATCTTGTGGATGTTTGCCGACTTAGATGGATGTTCCTAAGTCGATGTATTGTATAAATAAGGGTTTGTGAATTTAGTTTGAAGTGTGTGTGGTGTGGATGTGTGTGGCATAGTGAAGAGAAGTGCGAAAGGCAGAGCAAGTGTTTTGGGCTTAAATGGAACTGATCCGGACATGGTAAAGATGTCATTCTCCAGTTCAAGATTGTGATTCTTATCACTTTGTAGACAGTGTGTCTCTTGTAGGCAGTGTGCCTCTTTGTGAGCAGTGTGCTTGGGCAGTGAGCCCTAATTGGCAGGTGCCATCTTTTTCTTATTCTTCTAATAGAGAATAATCCTTGGGTTAATCACCCCGTGGTTTTTCCCTTAACCGGGTTTTCCACGTCAAAATCTTGGTGTCTCATGTGTTGATGTTTATCTGCTCTGATGTTTATGCTTTATGCTTTCATGAATGGTTAAATTGCTATGCTAATAAATAACACAGTGGATCTAATTATTTTGAGTTCAAAGAAAGATTAGGATGACTGATTCACCCCCCTCTCAGTTATCAACAATTGGTATCAGAGCTAAGTTCCTCTAAAAGGAGCTTAACCGCTTGAGGAGATCCAAGATGTCGTCATACAAGAAGGACAGTCCAAAATTTGATGGAACCAACTTCACTCTTTGGAAAGGCCGCATGAAATGTCACTTGGAGTGTATGGGAAAGGCGTACTTGTCCATGGTTGAAAAAGCATACAAACCTCCATAGGGTGGTCCGACAACTCTAAATGAAATCACAGATGCTGAAAATAATCTGCGGACTAAAGAGGCTCTTCTAAGTGCATTGACTGACTCAGAACTCTCAAATGTTATTGATCTACCCACTGCCTATGAGATCTGGGTTAAACTGGAACTTCTGCATGAAGGAGATGAGTTTGTTAAGAGTGCAAGGTTGCAAAGTCTCAAAGGAAAATTTGAAATATTGAAGATGAGAGATGATGAAAATATCACTACTTTTATGCCAAGAGTAAATGAGCTGGTGTGTGGAATCAGGAATGCTGGTGGAGTTCTGGATGAAAATGAGATTGTTTGTAAAATTCTAAGATCTCTTCCTGCTGCCTACAAAATCAAGGTTGCTGCCATTGATGAATTCAAAGCCCATACAACTGTCACAAGAGAGCAATTGGCTGGCAAACTGGCTACTTTTGAAATGACCGAGTTTGGAGATGATCACCCCAAGACTAAATCTGCATTCAAAGCCAGTGCCTATGTGAAAGGCAAACAGAGATTTGATCAGGGAGAGAACTCTTCAAGGAAGCTGTCATGGTATGAACAAGCAAGGAAAGATATGGAAGAGGAAGAAGCAGAAACAGCTCAACTTGAAGCCCTCATTGCAAAAAGACTGCCAAGAGAATTCGGTAAGTATGAAGGAAAATTACCTTTTAAATGCTTCATCTGCAATAAGATTGGTCACTTTGCCTCAAGATGTCCGGAAAGATCTACAAGGTCAGATTCTAATAGACAAAGGTTTCAAAAGAATTGTTATTATGTTCATGAAGAAGCTGATAATGAAGGAGTAACAGATGATGAATCAGAGATAGGAGACAAATCCAGAAATGAATGGGTGCTTATTGCTATCAAGGAAGAAGATCCAATATCTATCAATCATAAGGTTGAAGAAAGAGCTTTGGCTGCCCAAGTCCAAGAAAATGGTGATTGGGTTATTGACAGTGGATGCTCTCACCATATGACCGGTGACAAGAACAAGTTCTTAGAGTTGGAAAGATATGAAGGAGGAGTGGTAAAGTTTGGTGATAATTCAGCTGGTAGAATCAGAGGAAGAGGAACCATTTCTTTTAATGGAAGAAACAAAAGTGGTAATGTGTTGTATGTTGAAGGTCTGAAGCACAATCTTCTCAGTGTTGGACAGTTGGTGGACAAAGGTTATGATCTTCGATTCAAAGATGGAAAATGCAAAATCCTAGAAAGATCTGGAACAGAGATTGCATCCGGTACTCAAACTAAAGGTAATATCTTTCACTTGGTTGGTACTGATAAAAGTTGTCTGCTTGTTCAATTTGATCAAAGCTGGTTATGGCATAGAAGGATGTATCATGTTAATTTTGATAACATCATTAGGATAAGCAATACTCAGGCTGTTAGAGATCTTCCAAAATTGGTAAAACCTACAAATGATTTGTGCAAAGAATGTCAGCTAGGTAAACAGAGCAGAGTTTCATTCAAAATCAAAGATCAGTCCTCTACTGGATTATTGGAATTAGTTCATACTGATCTATGTGGTTCGACAAGAATAAAAAGTATGCAAGGTGATAGATACTTCATGTTACTAATTAATGATTATTCCTGGATAATGTGGGTCACCTTTCTGAAAGAGAAGTCAGAAGCCTTTGAAAAGTTTAAAATCTTCAAAGCTATGGTAGAGAATCAAACCGGATTAAAACTAAAGTGTCTGAGGTCTGATAGAGGTGGTGAATTCACATCCGGTGAGTTCATAGACTTTTGTGAGAAGCATGGCATAAAGAGACAGTTGTCTGCTCCTAGGACTCCACAGCAGAATGGAGTAGTTGAGAGAAAGAACCAGACCATCCAGGAAGCTACCAGAACAATGATGTTGGAAGCAAATGTTCCTCAGATGTTTTGGAGAGAAGCTATCAGCACTGCAGTCTACACTCTCAATCGAGTTCAAATCAAAAACAATACCGGTAAGACCCCCTATGAACTTTGGTTTGGCATCACTCCTACTATGAGATATTTCAGAGTATTTGGTAGCAAGTGTTATATTAAAAGAGATGAAGATCTAGGGAAGTTTGATGCTAGAAGTGATGAAAGAATTTTCTTGGGTTACTCCACTCAAAGCAAAGCATACCGGTGTTACAATAAGAGACTGAGAGATGATAGAAAGTACTAATGTGAAAGTTGATGAAGGAATTGAGAAGCCCTCAAGATTCTATGAGTTTGATGAAGATGATCAAGATGGTGTTCAGGTTCAAGGAGCTCAATCCTCTCCGATAAATCAGAGTCAAACTGATCTGGTAAATCAAGAAGAAGAGATAGGTCTGAATGAGCCTGATCAAGAAGTAGCAGTGCAAGATACTCCCAAAATTCCAAGGTATGTAAGACTAAACCACTCTGAAGATTAGATCATAGGTGACAGAAGCAAAGGTGTGCAAACTAGAAGGAATGTTGCTCAAAATTCGGATGAATGTTGTCTGATTTCAAAGATTGAACCTAAGACAATAAATGAAGCCTGCAATGATGAAAATTGGACCAAAGCTATGGAAGAAGAGTTGATGCAAATTGAGAAAAATCACACTTGGGATCTTGTTTCCAGACCTAGTAACAAGAATGTGATTGGAACCAAATGGGTCTTCCGGAACAAACTAAATGAAGATGGTGAAGTAATCAGAAATAAAGCTGGATTAGTCTGCAAAGGCTACTCTCAAATAGAAGGGATTGATTTTGATGAAACTTTTGCTCCGGTGGCAAGAATTGAAGTAGTCAGACTATTTCTTACATTTGTTGCCTTCAAAGATTTCAAAGTGTATCAGATGGATGTCAAATCTGCTTTTCTCAATGGTGATCTAGAAGAAGAGGTGTACATTGAACAACCAGATGGATTTAAGTTATCTAAGCATGGTGATATGGTCTGCAAATTGAAGAAGGCACTATATGGTCTAAAGCAAGCTCCAAGAGCATGGTATGAAAGGCTGGACAAACATCTTTTGAAGATTGGTTTCAATAAAGGTACTGCTAATAGTAATCTATATTTCAAAATTGATCATGAAAACATCTTGATTGTTGAAGTATTTGTAGATGATATCATTTTTGGGGGAAGAGACAGTATGTGTAAAACTTTTGCAAACCAAATGAAAAGTGAGTTTGAAATGTCAATGCTCGATGAAATGAATTTCTTCTTGGGTCTGCAAATCACTCAGACAAAGAAAGGAATCTTTATCTCTCAGACCAAGTATGTGAAAGAACTATTGAAGAAATTTGGAATGGAAGATTCAAAGCCAATGAACACTCCTATGGCTACCGGATGTAAGTTGAGTAAAGATGATGACTCTCCTAAGACAGATCAGACAAAGTACAGATTAATGATTGGTGGATTATTGTATCTCACTCAGACTAGACCGGATATAATGCAGGCAGTTGGTCTTGTGGCAAGATTCCAGGCTGATCCCAGAGAATCTCATGTTATGGCAATCAAAAGAATTTTTAGGTACTTGAAAGGAACAGTTGAGTATGGTCTATGGTATCCCAGAGATCATGACTTTTCTCTTCATGCATATATAGATGTAGATTGGGCAGGAGATGTGGATGATAGGAAGAGTACAAGTGGAGGAGCTTTCTTTTTGGGAAAAAGTTGGTTTCTTGGCTAAGCAAGAAACAAGATGCAGAATCTCTGTCTACAACAGAAGCATAATACATTGCAGCAACAGGTAGTTGCACTCAACTCTTGTGGATGAAGCAAATGTTAAGAGATATTCAAGTAGAATATGAGGAACCTATCACAATTTTTTGTGATAATTCAAGTGCAATAAATATTTCTAAGAATCTGGTATTACATTCTAAGACCAAGCATATATCTATCAAATTTTATTTTCTGAGAGAACAAGTGAACAAAGGTGAAGTTAGATTAGAGTTTGTGCCCTCCAAGGATCAGCTTGCAGGTATTTTTACTAAACCTCTTCCCAAGGACTCTTTTGAGTATCTCAGGGAGAAGTTAGGGGTCATGGCCCCTCTGGTGATGCATTAGGATGCACTGTTGTGCATCAGTCTGGTGGATATCACAGTCATATCTTGTGATCCAAATTGATAATGTGGAGCTACTACTAAGGGGGAGCAGCTGGTATGATTCTGATGTGTTGGAATTGCAAGTATGAGCCCTTTGCCATTGATGTCAAAGGGGGAGAGAAGACATGTGAAAAATAAGTGGTTGATGATCAAAGGGGGAGCATTAAAGGAAGACAAGACATGTGAAGAGTTGTTGCTAATAGGGGGAGCTGTGGCAGAAAGGAGAAGTTCTTGTCTTGATGGTTTTTCACATCATATGTTGCCATCAATGACAAAGGGGGAGATTGGTGCAAGTATGAGGTTAACCAGTGTTGTCATTGATGTCAACATACTCATATTGCATTGGTAAGAAGGATTGGATGAGTTGTGTGCTGTTGTTATTGAGGAAATCAGTCTCCATCCGAAACAGTGATGAGAAGAAGACAATAGGTTGAGTATCAAAGGATGCGGATCAAAGGGTTTGTAGATATGCCTCTTGAGATATTCCAGTTAAGATTTCAGAGGTCCACATAAAGATCTGAAGAAGTTATGGCTGTTTGTGTGGAACTAATTCCGGCAGGTGTTCAGTGGTGACAGATGGTCACAAAAAGGTCCGGTGTGATCCAGAATTGTATCTTCCTATTCTGCGGATTGGAAGGAGTGTTTGGGATGTCCCTGTGATGTGTTATCTCGATGTGTGAATGGTTTGGAGGTCTAGAAGTACCTTTTGCTTTATGACAGTGGCGGTAGTCTGTGTTCTTGAAGTTCCAGATGATGAAGAGAAGAATTCCGGTAAGCTGATGAAGTGCAGATGTTCTTGGTGATTCAGGGAAGGTTGTGATGATCGTTGGATCATGTCCAGTTCATGTTGGTGGTCCGCATTGAATTTAGAGTTTGGATTTGATGTAATGACCACCGTTGTTGGTGTTCTTCCAGAGACAGGCCGACCGGATGTATTACACGCCTTGCGAATGATCTTGTGGATGTTTGCCGACTTAGATGGATGTTCCTAAGTCGATGTATTGTATAAATAAGGGTTTGTGAATTCAGTTTGAAGTGTGTGTGGTGTGGATGTGTGTGGCATAGCAAAGAGAAGTGCGAAAGGTAGAGCAAGTGTTTTGGGCTTAAATGGAACTGATCCAGACATGGTAAAGATGTCATTCTCCAGTTTAAGATTTTGATTCTTATCACTTTGTAGACAGTGTGTCTCTTGTAGGCAGTGTGCCTCTTTGTGAGCAGTGTGCTCAGGCAATGAGCTCTAATTGGCAGGTGCCATCTTTTTCTTATTCTTCTAACAGAGAATAATCCTTGGGTTAATCACCCCGTGGTTTTTCCCTTAACTGGGTTTTCCACGTCAAAATTATGGTGTCTCATGTGTTGATGTTTATCTGCTCTGATGTTTATGCTGTATGCTTTCGTGAATGGTTAAATTGCTATGCTAATAAATAACACAGTGGATCTGATTGTTTTGAGTTCAAAGAAAGATTAGGATAACTGATTCACCCCCCCTCTCAGTTATCAATAGGTTCCTCATCAAGGAACTATACTCCTCCTGCATAGTTGTATCCCACTCAGGAATACCAGAAGCCTCATGAAAAGACTGTGGATCTAAGGCAGTAGCAATGAAGACATGTGGAGCATCCTGGAACTGTGAATGAGTCCACCTGGTGTCTGATGGATCCCCAACCCAATCACCTACAGACTGCAAGGTCTGTCTAGCCCAAAGTGGACTGAAGAATCTGGAGGAGAATCATCAACCTCTGAATGATGACTAGGAGAGGAAGGAGGTGAGTCCTCTAAATCGCTCTCTGCATCGGAAGTGGAGGTAGTAGACTGCTCAAGTGAATCTGACTCATCAAAAGATCTGTCATGTATCCCAAGTGACTCCAATGTCAAAGTAGAAGGAGTTGGAGAAGTGATAGAAAGTGAGCTCGAAGAGCCTTCCTCAAATTGAACACTCCTCTCAATGAACAACTCATGTCTAGTAGGGTGGAGCAACCGATAACCCTTCACACCATCAGGATAACCTACAAATATGCAAGGTCTGCTCTGCGGATCCAAGGCCTTATGTTTCTCTGCAGGAATGTGGGCCCATGCAAGAGAACCAAAAACTCAAAAGTGCTTAACTGATGGTTTTCGACTACTCCAAGCTTCAAAAGGAGTGACTCCCTTTAAGGCTCGATGAGGAACACGGTTTTGGATATAACAAGCAAAGTTAATGGCCTCTGCCTAATACTGTGGTGCAAGAGATCTGGAGTGATTCATGCAGTTCACCATTTCCTTCAAGGATCTATTCTTCCGTTCTGCTGAGGATTGTATGGAACTGAATGCTACAAATCAATCCCCTCTGAAGTGCAAAACCTCTCAAACCGATGGTTGACATACTCACCACCATTGTTAGTTCGCAAAACTTTGATGGCTTTCCCAGATTACTTCTCTTCAAAAGTTTTGAAGTCCTGAAAATGATCGAATACCTCTGACTTCTGTTTGAGAAAATACACCCAAGTATATCGAGAAAAGTCATCAATGAATGTGAGGACATATCTAGCCCTACTGAAAGAAGGATGCTGAAATGGACTAGCCAAATCACTATGAACTAACTCTAGTATCTATGAAGCTCTCCATGCCTTACCTTTGTCAAACTTTTCCTTAGGATGCTTACCAAAAATGCAACCTTGCCAAACACCACCTAAAAATTGAACTGAAGGCAACCCTGTGACCATGCTCTGCTGGTTGAGTTGCTGCAAGTAGCGGAAGTTAAGATGGCCAAACCACTCATGCCATAATCTACTCACATCATTAGAATGAGTGAGCAAAACAATCGAAGGAGGATCAAGAACAAAGTGAGAAAATAGATAGAGTCATGACTGATGATCTGCTCTCCCAACTGCAACTGTAGAACCACTGTGCAACTCACGAATCTCCACTGAATTAGAAGTGAACTCAACCTGCTTGCCTGAACCTGTGTGAGTGATCTGGTATACCGATAGGAGATTAGTTGATAATGAGGGCACACAAAGAACATCATGGAATGTGCCATCCCCCACATCAACAGACCCTCTCCCACACACCTCAACAGGAGTGTCATCACCCATCAAAAAAGAAGGCATAGTACACGGCTCCAAAGATGCAAGTTCTTCCTTAGATGAAGCCATGTGGTGCGAAGCACCCGAATCAAGAACCCAAGTGGATGGTGAAGAAGCAACTACAACAAGGGCCTTGCCCTTTCCTTTCCCCTTGCTATTTTCTTTTGCCTTGTTAGACCCCTCATTAGAACTCTGTTTGATAGACTCAAGAACACTGATATAATTCTTCTCAAGAATGTGTGTCAAGTGATCAATTTATTTCTTCAATCATTTATATTCATCATGACCAGGTCTTTTACAATAGGCACATTGGACCCTCTCTTTCTTAGGCTTGTCACCCTTGGAAGATTGGGTCTCATTAGTTGCTTTTGAAGCAACCGATATCTGATCCTTCTTCTCCTTGCTATTCTTTTGTTTCTTATCCTTACTATTGTTGTTACTACTTTGTCCTTTCTGTTCTTTTGTGCCTTGGTTGGCAACCAAGGCATGTGACTTAGAGGACTTAAGAGTCCCATCTAGATTAGCTTGTCCTGTTCCCGAGTGAGATTGACAGCAAAATCATCTAAAGATGGCATGGTGAATTGAGTACCAAGTGCACCCTTAGTAGCATAGAAAGTAGAAACAAACACAGAATATTTTGAACTTAGCTTAGAGAGAATACTAAGAATCAGTTCATCTTTATTTTCAATTCCACATTGTTTTAACTACAGCCTCAGTGATTTCAATTTAGTGAAGAAATCTTGGATTGTGTTGAAATTACTTGGACTTAAACTAATTAGTTCATTTTCCAACATATGACCCCTCATTAAATCTTGTGTGCCAAATAGTGTTTCTAGCTTTGTCCAGATTTCATTTGGTGTATTCAAAGACTCAATGTGAAAGATTAAATCAGGAGAAACAGACAAACACAATGTTCCATATGCCTCATCACATTTGTTAAACCACTTAGGCTTATCTTCATCTTTAGCAGGTTCAGTTTCAAGTCCCATAGTTATCCTATTTAATCTATCTTTCCTTAAGTGAATTGTCATGCATGATTTTCACTCAAAGTAATTGTATGGAGTTAGGATGGGCAGATTTGTTTGATCCATGATGAAGAAATGCAGAGAAGGAATGTCGAAAAGAAGAGAACACAACCAAGACAACCCCCCCTTTGCACTCAATCAAAGAACCCCCCCAGAAAAATATGATTTGGCACTTTATATTAGTGCGTTTACAACTACCACTAGCAAGAAATACTAAGTGTTTTGATTTCAATGCATTACAAAACTGTCACGAAGAGCATATGCTAAAAATATAACTTTGGCACAATACTCAGAGAAATAAATAGCACCACTACGATCTACTTGAAAAATCGTGCACTTTCAAAAAAAGAATCGCCTCGATACGAGGTTGTATGTGAAAGTTATGATCCTCCGAAGTTCCCAAAATGAGAACTGTGCAATGTCACGACTGAGAATCTACAATTTATAAAAAATCTCGGCATCAAAATCAAGAAACGTCTACACTAGTGCATAGAGCATGAAAAAATAGCCAAAAAAAAAAAAATCGTGGTAAAAGGAGTCCGTATGAGTAAGAACGGAGCATTTGAAAACTGCCTTCAAAACTGCAACTGCCAATGGAGAGGGGTCATGCTGTAGCTTTCTAAGCATGTTTATGCAAAATATATATATTGCATGCAAAAACTAAAACATACCCAAATAGTTTTTCTATGCTACGAACAAAACCCAAAAGGCATTTTTCTTGCTGATGTACAGAAGATGTTGATCCAGTGTAAACAGAACGCCTTTAGCTATAAAAAAATGACCCCGGCAACCAAAAAATGGCATGCAAAGGCTGAATCAGTTACCTAAGACAAGAAAAGGCATGCTGGAACCTGCAATATTGATTGAAAACACCAAATATGCCAGCTAGTTGTCAGATTTGAGCTTGAAACTTTGGTTCCGCAACTGTGTATGATGATCTCTGATTTCGGTGAAACGAAAGCCAAATCTGACTTTCTCAAGCCTCCTGGACACATTGGAATAGCTAGAAATATTTCCAATATAACCAGAGATACTGCAATCACCCAAATTTCATAAAACACATGTGCAAACCCCAGAGATTAAAAAAGTTTCTATCAAACTTTTCTGATTCTCAAGATCATCCGAAGATGCAAGAGAAGAGCATACTGGGTTATTTAAAAAAACTGTAATAAGATTTATTAGCCCCCCCCAGAATCTCTCAAATAAGGAAACTAAAATCTATCCTTGCACATAGAACAGCTCTAATACCATGTTAGAATCTGAAAAGATTATTAACCCAAAAAACTAGTGCAAAGAATAGATATATAAACTATGAATGCAAATGATACGAAATCAAAATAGCAACACAGAGTTAGTCTCCAAGAGAGTAATGCAAATGCTAGAAGCAAAATAGCATTAAGAAGATGTAAAAGCAAAAAATACAAAATACAAGCCAAGTAGTATGCTTATATAAACTAGGGAGAGAAAGGAGGTGGCAACAATGACCAATGAAGAGCAACCATCTATCGGACTAAAGATAGCAAAGTATCTTCCCAAGATAGCTAATGGATGCTCACATGTAGGAAGGTGACACCTCGCAACCACTCACCTAATAAAACATGCTTTATTAACCTAAGCGAGATTAATAGAAGTGTAGGAAAAACCTAGGAATATAGGGAAAAATAAATAACCCAACTAGTAAATAAAAACCTACACTAACACTAATTCTCATAAAATTCTCTAACTTCTCCAAAACACTCCAAAATTTGCCAACAACTTCCTGGGTTGCCATTAATGGTTAATTTAATTTATGCAACTACCCATTTTTGGCTATATTGTTTTCTTCTAATCTATTTGCACTTGGCTCAAGGTAAATTTATTGGGATTTCTTTCTATTTATATTCAATGTGGGGGTTGAGTTTGAACCTCCATCTATGCATCAAATTCTCAAGAGTGGTTTAGAGCACCAAAATGAAAAATCTACAATGGCACGCTTGTTCTTCATTTAAAGGGTTGATCATTCTTTGTTTTCCATGGGCATCTGCGAGTGCCGAGTTTCCTCTAGGGTTCCAATTCCTAATCTTTCAATTCATCCAGAAATGTATAAATGTGATTCACAGGAAGATTGTAATCGTGCCAATGATATCTATAATCAAATGTCTCCATGGTTGTGTGTAAATTTTTAGGGAAATCTTGAAGTATGTGAGGGTTTTCTCCTACCACATTTGTTGGTATGCTTGTAACACATATTTGATGAATGTGACAACATTTTAATTCATTACATGCTTTGTAATGGTCATTTCCATGTTACATATTGGATTTTGCACTATGAAGATGGATTATTAAGTATGTTCTGTTAGTGGGTATTATATCTTGATGCATGCATATGCTTAGATCAACTCTTGTTATGCTTTCACCTCATTATTTTTCTTGATAAACTATGACCTATTACCCATTAGATATGGCATCAATCTTAGAAGTTATGATCAATCATATTCCTTAAAATGACCAAAATCTTTAACAAGTAGTTTAGGATCAGGTCTTAGTTTGTATGCAATTCATGATTCAACACTATAACTAGGGAAATATATTTTTCAAACCATTTCAAGTGTTCATCCTAATGAATCATGTGTGTATGCCTTCATCTTACAATCCTTGCAACAATGTTCTCATCATCTTAATATGAGGTTTTGAGTGTAGTTGGTTTGTCTATGACCTAGTGACAACTTTACGGGTTGAGTGTACTTTGTATACAACTGCAAAGCTTCACCTTGTTCAATCTTTGTTGTTTTCAATCATGTTTAGGAATACCTCCAGGAACACCCTTCTAAGTTTAGCTAAGCTCAAAGTGTAGGAGAGATTATCTAATCTCGTTAATTAGCCTTTAACCATCTCTAATCTATTGATGAGCCCCTATTTTACCCTCTTGATGACAACCCCTGGCCTTGAAGGTAAGAATATACTCTAGGATTGAGAAATTGTAGTTTTAGGACACAATAAAATGGTATCATTACCGGGGAAGTTCTAAATCTAGTAATATCTTTCATACCCCTGCAATTTGGTAAAGTCTAGTGTAGTTGTAGTAGTGTTTGTTTGAAAAAAATTGCAAATTTATCTCTTCCAAGTGGAGAGTGGTGACTCTATTTTAGTCAACCTAGAAATTAGTTCATAATTCAAAGAATTTGTAAAATGGAAAGAAGGAGACAGTATCAAGATCAATCAAGTCATGAAGGATCTTCAACACAAATAAGAAGTTGGCAGAATAGATGGGGAGATAGAAATATTGGTGAGTCTTCTAGACTGAGTGCTCAAGATCAAGTAGGAACATCTAGTATAAATGATACATTTGTTGATTTCAGAAACCAATACTAGTATACTTCAAAAGACTCTGTTGATAACATACCTTGAACACATAGCAGGATGAATGTGAATGAGTATGAGGCTCAAAGAAATAATACTCTATTGGTATAGGAAGTAGGGATAGATCTCGAGATGCACACATGTGAACATTTGGCATGCAAAATCAAAATGTGGAAACATACCTTGTTGTCCAGCATCATACTTCACCCACTAGGTCATATAGAAATGAACATGGTATTATTCTTCATGATGCTAACCAGCCAACACATTCAGATGCTAAAGAAAGAGAAAGAATTCTTAATGAGGAATTAGACTTGCTAGATCATATTAGATAGAGGAGACAAGGACTCTAAGAAGAAATTAAATTGAAGCAATCTCAACTTGCTCAATAGACACAAGTGTCCCAGCAACAAAATAGAAATCAAAATCATAATAAGATTCCACAACATCAACAGAATAGGAATTCGAACCAAATGCATTATGTTCCTAATCAACCTCAATAACAACAATTCAATTAGTAGTTTGGTAACATACCAAATCCCAGACCTGCATTCTAAAGATAGGCTCAGAGGTTCCCTCTAGTAAGATAGCCTTTGGGAGAAGAAAGATACAAATAGTTGGATTTATTTGGCATCCCCGACTTCCCAATTTCTAAATGAGATAAGAGGGAAGATACCAAGATTTCAAGGTAACAATGTACTTACAAGGGAAGAACACTTGAGGCATTTCATCAATATCACTAATGAGTATGAAATAGATCATGAGGATGTGATGACAAAATTATTTACGCATTCATTAGAGGAAAGTGCCAAATAATTGTATAAAAGTCTCTTAGATAACAATATTGATTCCTGGGAGGAGTTCATGAGATTTCAGATTGCAATATGGGGATATAATAGATCCTAGGTTTTCCATACATGAACTTACAACCATCAATAAATGGATAAATGAAACAGTGGTGTAATTTAACAATAGGTTCATCATGACTATAAGGAAGGTGCTTCCCAACCTTAGACCAAATAAATCAATGTGCCTAGTTCTATATTGTGGTGCATTCGATTCCAAGATTGGATATTGTCTAAGGGATAAAAATCCACAAACTTTGAGGGACGTCTATGCCACAACAATAAATATTGAAAGTAATATGAGGGAATCAAGTAAACATATTAAGAGGTTAGATGTGAATATCTTCTAGATAGATGGAACAACTCCAAGCAAGCCTCTTATTGCTGAAGAAAAACTAGATAGATTTATGGGTGTTGTGAAAGACATATCATACACGGTAGCAAGAAATGAGAAAGGCATGCCACCTCATAATGCAATAAAACATTTTGATGAAGGATAAAAATTGCATAACAGACCCTACAATATTGATTTGTCCAAAAGACCACAACAAAATGATAGATAGATGGCCCCTAAGCAAAGAAATTTCAGGCATTAGGAGAAAAAAACTCCAAATCTATTGAGGGACCGTGCAAATTTCCAAGAGGTTGCATCATGGTGTAAGGCTTGCTATCTCCCACATGATCCTTTGAATTATATAGTTGTTCTCTCAATGAGAAAAGAAGAGTTCCCTAATGAAGAGGGTGCAATTGAATACTATGAAGAAGACATTGATCATCTTGATACAGAAGAGTATGAAGATACGAATGAAGATGATGATTATAACAACTATGATGGAGATAATAATATATTTCAATATGAAAATAATATAGGTCCACATCAATATGAGTTGCCCGCTCATGACTTTGAACATTTGAGGGGAACTCGTGCATCAAAGACACAAGAGGTCTAAACCATCAGATGAAGACATAAAGGTCATTATAGATGCAATAGTAATCTAGGTCCAAAGTGGATATCATCTAAGAAATAGGCAAGTACCTGCACAAGGAAATTCTACCACTAAACCAAGTAGATTTGATGTAAACTTTGAGAGAGAGAAGCAAAAGATATATATTGAAACAAGAAATAACAATGCTTAAAAGAAACCACTAAAAAAGAAGGTTCCAGTGTAATAGCAAGCCACAAACAAAAAGTATGTGCCCAAAGCTCAAGATCATGCTATACCATCAAGTGTAGCAAATATCCCATGAGTTAGAAATCAAAATGACAAAGCCAAGCAAGACCAGTCCATACCGTTGAAGGAACAAGCTAGAGATAAAGAAAAGAAGAAAGAACTAAAAGGTAAGGATGTTTTTTCTTGTGGCCCTATCATACCTTTTATTCCTAGTGCAAATTATGTAACTATGTCACATAATGCATCCCTTCCCAATTATAACCCTATAGATATGACAAAAGTCATAATCCAAATTAGGATTTTAGTGCCAGTATGGGAAATCCTTAGAATTCTTGAGCATAGAGAAAGGGTTTAATCCTACATCATTGTTGTTAATTAACTAGACCAACATGCTACTATTCCTAATGTTGTTGAAAAGGATAGGAGTGATGAAAAAACTATATAAGTTTACTTAGGAGCTTCTCTAGTGAACAACCAAGTGTGAATCCCTTTTACACCACTTTGATGATTAATGGGTGGCTGCTCCATAACTGCATGTTATACTCTAGAGCTTCTAGAAATACCATGCCACTTCAAGTCATGAATTATTTAGGTTTGCAAGTGTCCAAGTCTTATGGTAAGTGTTTTTCCATGGACTCTAGAGAAGTGAGTATAATTGGAGTTGTAAACAATGTTGAAGTTCAATTTGTTGTATACCCAAACAAGTCATTTTTAATGGACATAATCATTATGGATTGTCTTGCCAAGTGGGATATGTTGTTGTCGAGAAAGTGGGCAACATCTATAGTGGGTGATATACAAATGGACCTATCATATGCCACCTTCCCATTGCATGGATTAGAAGTTAAATTACACAGGGAAAAGAAGATGTTGGATATTGTTGAAGATCACTACAGGACTAGTGATGAAGTGCATTTCTCTGATATTGGCATTGATCACTTCATTGGGTATTGTGATGAAAAAGATTATGAAGATGTTGATTCTTCCCTTTTCCCTACCCTTGCTCATGATATGAATGATTTATGGACCATGATCCTTTGATGGTGCATGTTCAAAGGACAGATCAGGTATAGGCGTTGTCTTGGTTTCACCTAGTGGGGAATTGTCAAAATTATCCTTCAAGATGACTTTTCAATGTACAAATAATATTGCTAAGAGGCTCTCATGTTAGGGTTGAATATTTCTCATAAACATGGAGTTAGATGTTCAAAGATCCATGGAGATTTAGAGTTGCTTGTGCAGCAAATAAAATATGTTTATGCGATGAAGGACAAAAAATTGAAAACATATAGAAATGCATTTTGGGACACTCTGGAACTATTTGAAGCAGTTGGTATTGAATGGATAGAGAGGTCATAAAATGTAAAAGATGATGCTTTAGCAGTTAAAGCATCAAAGTTTGATTTGCATTCAATTCCTTCTCATTGTCAATGTAGTGTGGAATTTCTTACAAGGCCCATTATACCTAATAACATATACAATTGGTAGGTGTTTGATGATAATAAAAATATATATATAGATTTTTGAATTACATTGATGAGTTTCATAGCTGGCTAATTGATCGACAACCAATGGTTGAAGTTGAGGATGGTAAAGAAACTGTATTTGGAAATGAACTAGTTTAACCGAAAACCAATACCATTCCTAAGGGATTTGTAGCATTGGAAAGAATGTTTGATAGTGCAAATTGATACAAAAATAAGAACAAGCCAATTGAAGAGGATAAAATTGAAGGTGTAAACTTAGGAATTGAAGCAGCTCTTAGGATAATTTGCATCTAGGCAAGAGATTGAGACCATCTTAAAAATGTTGATTGCATTATTGATTAAAGGATAACTACTCACTTCTAAGCATGGATCATTTACTATAAAAAAGTAATGGGATCTAATTAATGTCCATGATGGATGCATTCTCAAGATACACTCAAGAAATGGTCAATGAGTCAAAACAACACAAGACAACATTCACTAGTCCTTGGGGCACCTACGTTTATGTGAGAATGTCATTTGGTTAAGGGGCAATGCATGTTGCCTTTTCTAGTCTCATTGATAAAATAATGGTAGTATATTAAGATTATTTGACTACACACTCCAAAGATAGAAAAGATCATTGCAAACATTTGAAGTTGATTTTCTAGAGATGCTTGGAGTACGAGATTTCTTTGAACCCTAAGAAATGTATATTTGGTGTAGAAGAGGGCAAGTTGCTAGGACACAATATGTCAAGAGATGGGTTAAGGATAGATCCTAAAATAGTGAAAGAAATTGACCTCATTCCCCAATCCAAGTCAGTCAAAGGTGTGCAATCCTTCTTTGGGAAAATAAAATCTGTTAGAAGGTTTGTCCCCAACTTTGCTGAGAAGACCAAGGCTATCTCCAAGGTGCTATATAAAGGACAACCAGTCACATGGAACAAATAACTACTTGAAGCATTTATAAAAATCAAGGACTCTCTCAAAGAAGTACTAGCCTTAGTAAGCTCAAATTATTCTAAACCCTTCCAGCTCTTCTCCTTTGCTTCTTTCTACACCATTGTTGTTGTTCTACTTTAGAAAAATAAGGATGCATATGAGCATCCTATTACATTATTTAGTAAATCCTTATAGGCTACATAATTGAGATATTTAATCATGGAAAAACATGCTTACACCCTTGTAAAAGCTATCAAGAATTTTAGATAATGTATTGTGGGTGCAAAGATCATTACCTATGTGCTGCATATAATAGTAAAAAACATATTTATTCAGCAAGCAACCTCAAGTAAAAGATGCAGATGAATCAATAAGATCCAAGAATATAACATGGAAGTGCAGTTTATTGAGTTGGTTAGAGGTCAAGGCCTAGCTAGGCTAATGGCAGACACAAACTTGTATGCAACAAAAGTAGATGAGGTAGGTTCTAGTTATACCTCCATCTTTTGTCATTTGAAAGACAAACCATGATACAAAGATGTGGTATTTTATCTACAAAATATGAGTTGTCCACTTGAATTGAATGAAAATCAACAAAGAACACTCAAGTTGCAGTCTCAAAGGTATGTATTGTTGCAAAATGATTTGATGTGGAGATATTGTGATGGATTGCTACTTAAATGTCTAGATCAAGAATAATCCAATAGAGTGATGAAAGAATGTCATCAAGATATTTGTGGTGGACACGTAAAGACTAAGACCACCGCACATAAGTTCCTCAAAGTAGGATATTGGTGGCTAACATTGTTCAAAGATGTTGCTAAATGGTAAGAAAATGTGATGCTCTCTAAAGTTTTTTGATGTAGAGGGATCATACAGTGACTAATGCAATCTCTAACCACTCACAAGAACCCCTTGACCTACAATCTGTTAGGTCTTTCTTCACAAACTGCCCTTAAGCCTTGTAGCCTTTCAAAAAGGCCTTTTTGACCATAACTCTCGTTATAGACCTGCTACCCAAAATACAAAATCCATTTGGGATACCCTTTTGGACAAAACAAAACATAATCAAGAATTTGTAAGGATTGAGGCAAATCTTGACTGTCCTCTTTTCTATTAGGCCTAATAGGTCTCTTAAGCTTGACATTCATCTAATTCTTGACTTCAAATGGGATTTTCTTGTGAAAAACACTTATTCAGACCTCTATCAACATATTTTATGGGTTTCCAAACATACTTGACCCAAACCAAGTGCAAGAACACAATAGGGTTTGAAAAGCAACTTTCCACACTTGACAATTTGCAAGAACCTGCCCTTTTGAGGGTTAAAGACACATTCAATATGAGTTCAAATACAAAACCATTATAGACCAATCTATAAGACCATTCCAACATCCTACAACATCACACACTTCAATGTGCATACAACACTTAAGTTTATTGGATCAAACCTTATTCTTGTTGCCCTGTCAAACTGACAAACACAGTCCCTTTGCGACTGTTATTGAATAACTTGTTCATACGATCAAACCAGGGAAAATCGTTTAAAGGGTTTGTAGAAAATGCTAAAACAGTCCTCCACACCAATTTTCATGGATTTTCAATGTGGGAAGTCAATTTAAGAATTTATTTCTACCACTGGAAACCCTAGACAGGGTTTAGAATTGTTATCACCAAAAATGCCATAACGTTTACAAATCTTAATGAAAATTGCTCAAACCAAAACAGATGAAACTAGAAACATGTATCTAACATTTCGCATTAGTTTTAGATCACTATTTGTCCGTACAAATCTGTACCAAGCAAAAGAACATAATTGTTATAGAAAAAATGCAAAGAAATTGCTCCAAAATGATTCACAATCTTCATTCAAATGTTCACTTCCCCTTCAAACGAGTTTGGGATCAAAATATATACATTTCCAACCATTCCCACTATTGTAACTAACCACTAATCTTTTAATTAGCCATTACATCAACTTGACAACTTTTACAAAGTTGCTTAACAACTTTTAAGGAAATTATGACAATTTTTAACAACTTGACCTTAATCTTTCCCAAATGGATCAAAATGATTAAAAAATGGTACAATGACCTTATTAGACCCAAAAACCCATAAACAACCTAAAACAAAAAAAGGTGACAACATTTATGTTATGATGCTCCTGATGCCCCTACATCATACACCTAAGGGGAAGAAAAAAAACTCAAGTCCACTTGAGTGTAGGGATTCTTTTCTTCCTGATCTTCCAATTCTTCTACCACTTGTCATTCAACTGGGAGTTCATTTCCAAAAGTTGATGCTCCTTACACCTTGCTGTATGTTCTGCATTCTTGATTTTCCCTGGGTCTTTCTTCTTCTTCTTGCACCATCTCTTACTTAGCATCTTCTCAACTTCAAGGTTCCAAAACTCTAATTCTTGTTCATATGTCGCATTACCACTGTCCATGTCTTCATCTTCATCATTGGAATACAATTTGTCAGCATATTCATCATCCATAAAATTAGAAAATACAACCAGTACCTCTGTTGTTTTTTCAACCTCTTCTTCACCATATTGTGCTACATTTGCATAACAATCTTCATACATTGCATTTACTTCTCCTTTTTCTTTATACTCTTTTCCATCTTCATCTATTGCACCTGTAAACACATACTCACAAATATTGTTAGAAATAAAATTTTGAGTCTCAATGGACTCATTTTCTTCATCTTTTTCCTCTTCCTTGGATGGCTTTGGCTCTTCCATCATCTTGATTACTTTTTTTATCTTTCTTCTCAATTTCTGCTTCTTTTTTCTTTTCGCAATTTCTTGTATCATCTATTTGACCAATTTTCTAATGGTGATATCCCAACATCACACACAAATTATTATACTCTTCATTTTTTCTTCCATACTTTGCATTTCTTTTGCAAAATCCTCTCTTATGGCTTCTATCTCTTGCTAAACTTTTATCTATTTTGCTCTCTCTTCCCTTTCTTTTTTCTTCTTCTCACTTCATTCTCTCTTTTGTTGCTCACTCAGTAACTTCTTACTCTTCATCTCTCCATGGACTATTCTCCTCAACACTTCCATTCTCAATGTGTTGTTTCTCCTTTTTCAAACAAGTTTCTTTCATCTTGCTTCTTCTCAATGTCTTCAAATGACCTGCAACAATTTTCTTTGGTCCAAATAAAATTTAGCAAAATATCAAATATTGTATCTCACCACTAATATGTCCAATCTTTCCTTTCCCAGATCTTTGGGCTCTAATACTAATTTGATGCAGAGGGATCATACAATGACTAATGCAATCTCCAACCACTCACAAGAATCCCTTGACCTACAATCTTTTATGTCTTTCTTCACAAACTGCCCTTAAGCCTTGTAGCCTTTCAAAAAGGCCTTTTTGACCATAACTCTCATTACAGACCTGCTACCCAAAATACAAAATCTATTTGGGATAACCTTTTGGACAAAACAAAACATATTCAACAATGGGGTAGGGTTCCTTTGTAAGGATTGAGGCAAATCTTGACTGACCTCTTTTCTATTAGGCCTAATAGGTCTCTTAAGCTTGACATTCATCTAATTCTTGACTTCAAATGGGATTTTATTGAGAACAACACTTATTCAGACCTGCCTCAACATTATCTATGGGTTTCCAAACATACTTGACCCAAACCAAGTGCAAGAACACAATAGGGTTTGAAAAACAACTTTCTACACTTGACAATTTGCAAGAACCTGCCCTTTTGAGGGTTAAATACACATTCAATATGAGTTCAAATACAAAACCATTATAAACCAATCTATAAGACCATTTCAACATCCTACAGCATCACACACTTCAATGTGTATACAAAACTTAAGTTTATTTGATCAAACCTTATTCTTGTTGCCCTATCAAACTAACAAACACAGTCCCTTTGGGACTATTATTAAATAACTTGTTCATATGATAAAACCAGGGAAAATCCTTTAAAGGGTTTGTAGAAAATGTTAAAACAGTCCTCCACACCAATTTTCATGGATTTCCAATGGTGGGAAGTCAATTTATGAATTTATTTCTACCGCTAGAAACCCTAGACAGGGTTTAGAACTGTTATCACCAAAAATACCATAACTTTTACAACTCTTAATGAAAATTGCTCAAACCAAAAATAGATGAAACTAGAAACATGTATCTAACATTTCCCATTGGTTTCAGATCACTATTTGTCCGTACAAATCTGTACCAAGCAAAAGAATAGAACTATTACAGAAAAAATGCAAAGAAATTGCTCCAAAATGATTCACAATGTTCGTTCAAATGTTCACTTCCCCTTCAAACAAGTTTGGGATCAAAATATATACATTTCCAACCATTCCCACCATTGCAAATGACCACTAATCTTTTAATTAGCAATTACATCAACTTGACAACTTTTACAAAGTTGC
This sequence comes from Cunninghamia lanceolata, assembly GCA_027924645.1. Taxonomy (NCBI): domain Eukaryota; kingdom Viridiplantae; phylum Streptophyta; class Pinopsida; order Cupressales; family Cupressaceae; genus Cunninghamia; species Cunninghamia lanceolata. The sequence continues at coordinate 3,163,238 of BSBN01000614.1, forward strand.
TTAACAACTTTTAAGGCAATTTTGACACTTTTTAACAACTTGAGCTTAATCTTTCCCAAATCGATCAAAATGATCAAAAATGGTCTACAATGACCTTATTAGACCCAAAAACCAATAAACAAACTAAAACTCAAAAGGTGACAACATTTATGCTATGATGCTCCTGATGTCCCTGCATCAGTTTTCAAGTAAGCTAAAATTTGTAGGTGCCCTCCCCCTCATGTCAGTTACAGTTGGAGCTCCTTTTCAATAGTGGGGGATTGATTTTATAGAAGAGATTCAAGAAAAATCTAGTAATGGATACAAGTGGATCCTTGTAGCTATTGACTACTTCACCAAGTGGATTGAGGCAATCTCAACTCGTAATGCTACATTCAAGGTGGTAGTAGAGTTCCTGATGAGTAACATAATAACCATCTGATTTGGTGTGCATACAAGGTTTATTGATTATAAATCCATGTGTTTCAGATCCTGTGATATCTTAAGCATGTGTTCTAATTATGAGATTAACTTGATTCGTTCATCCCCTATCATCCCCAAATAATGGACAAGCTAAATCCAATAATAAAGGCCTCATGAAAATTATCAAAAGAACTTTAGATGTGAACAAGAAGAGATGGGATGATAAATTCATGTAATGTGGACTGATTGGATAACCTATAAGCAAGCTATTGGCAAGAGCCCATTTGAGTTAGTCAATGGATTGAAAGCCAAAATGTCAATCATCTTGGAATTGTTTGTGTATAAATTGTTGCATGGTATTGAAGAAAAAGAAGGTGGTGTGGTCTCTCAAATAATATTAGAGTTAACAGAGTTAGATGAGAGTAGAAGGACTACACATGGAAAAAATTTATCATAGAAACAAGCAATGAAATATTTGTTTGACAAGAGGGCACTTCAAAGAAACTTCCAAGTTGGAGATATGGTCCTCATGTGGAATGCTAGATCAAAAGACAAAGGAAAGAATGAGAAGTTTGATCCTTTATGGATTGGTCCATATGAAGTTGCAGAGATTATGGTCACAATGTTTACCATCTCGAGAGTTTGACTGGAGAACTCATGGAGTTGCCAGTTCATAGTTAGCATCTCAATCATTAATTTTCTTGAGTAATGAGGTATTTTGAATTGTACATATTTATTCCCTCATGTTTTGTCTTTGTGCAATTGTGATGCTTGTTTGTCATGATGAAGTGTTATTTTCCTAGTCCCCATTGTTGTTTTGTCCCTTTTTGTGGTCTTCTCCGAGAGAATTGTTCTAGATTCTCATTGTTCTTGCAAGAGACACACATCTCCAACTAGAGTCAATGTTGGGACCCGATCTAAAAATTGTAAGATTTATCTAAGCCCTTGCCCTTTTTATCAAAACTTTGCCTAAGTTTTATGTTTTTGGCTTCCCCTTGTGTTATTCATATGATGAAGGTTGCAAGAATTAGAAAAATTCTAAGTCTAGAGGGTTTCCTTATCATTTTCTAGTAATTTTTTTTGTGATTTGTGGGTTTTCACTTTCCTAAGATGTGGGTATTCTATTGAATACTACATATTTTCCATTTGTTTGACATCTGATATCCTATTCCATTTCCACCTCATTTCCTCATAATCTCCTTCTCGGGCCTCATTTCTTTTGTTTTTGTAGCTAGGGTAAAAACTCGGGTAAATGCATAAACAACAAACTATCAAACCCTAACAACCACAATAGAACACAATATAGCATGAAAATAAAAACAACAAAGCAAATGCAAATCGAATCTCCACACTATGCTTGGTTTATCTCCATTGCTCTTCTCAATCTTGCATTAGAATGCATGATTTCAAAGGTTGAATGTTGGTTGCTCACTATTTCAGCAGCATAACAATGGCATGAGGATGAATAAGAAATGCTCTAATGTCTTTTCAACAACATAAGGTTGCTTGGAAACCCATTGATCAAATGGCTTAGTTGAGGGTTGATTTATAGGAAGTGAGTGATTTGAATGAAGGGCTATGATTGAAAGTTGGTTTCAATGACGTGGACGGCTAAGATCGAATAGGGTTTCCCACTCCATGAGGAGTTGTAGTCATGTGACAAGTGTGAGGAGGGCAATAAAGGAGACCTAATTCAAATATTTTATTTGAATTAGTTTGACTGTGAAGTGTATTAAGTGTAAGATGTAGTATGTGACATGTGTTTGATTGTGGTGAAAGGTGGGGGAATAATTCAAATATTTTATTTGAATTATTTGGAACATGTGAAAGGGGGATTAATTAAATAAATGGGATTTATTTAATTAATTGCCGAGGTGATTAGGATGGGATTAGGAGTGGGACTAGGACAAAACATTGGAAGATGTCTCACAAGGTGATGTTGCAAGACATGGACAAATTTGGGTGTCTGCCCCTCTTTGAGATGATGTTGTGAGATGATGAGATTTATGTCAAGAAACATCATTTCAAAGAAGCTAAGGTATGGATAGTGGAAAATGATGATGATGGAAAGATAGGATGATGATGCCCCCTCGAGAGGATAGGCGAGTTGGACAAACACGGCTAAGCTCTTGAAATGAAAGGGATTGGTCAAGGAAGAAAGATAAGGGAATGGATAGAAGAAATGAATGATGCATTATGTTGCAATGAAGGTGAGCAACCATGAAGTTTGATAAAGCACTAGACGTTATGCACCAAGGTATAAGGACCAAGGTGACGATGTGTCTTGTGCACCAGCATAATACAACCTTGTCTAGATACAAGATATGAATATTAGCTGGTTTGGATTTGATACAAATGCAAGTTGAAATGATGACACGTACAAGCAAGCAAGCAAGCATGCACAAATGATACAAAAACAAACAAGGTATTGCCCTGGTCAAGTTGTAAACCAATGATTAAGTGATTGATTGATGATTGTGATAATGTCTGATTTTAGGAAACGAAACATGTCGTATAAGACATCTGGTCTGGTTTCAACAATGCAACATCCTCTATAAGACAATTGATATGATTGATTGACACTAGTGTTGTTGGCCATGCAAATCAACACCAGGATTTGATTAATTGATTGATTAAATGATTGACTGATTTGGTTTACGTCAAGATTAAGATCAAGACCATTGATGCAATTGGATGATTTGACAAGATTGATTGACTTGATTGGTATGGATTGAGGATGACTTGCATTTGAATCATTATTTGGAATGATTTTTAGAAGAATTGATTTGATTTGATGATGTGATTGAAAAATTGACTTGATGAATTGATTAATTTGAAATGAATTGAATTGATGTGATGAATTGATTTGATGATTGGATAGAATGAATAATGATGAATTGGATTGGTTGGAAGAATTTATTTGAATTTTGATGGACTTGATTGGATGAATTAATTGAGTGAGGAAGTGAGGACTTGAATTGATGATTGGAGTTGGATGAACTGATTTGAATTGATTTTGATGATGTGATTGAGTTTATTGCTTGGATTTTTGTTAGATATTTGATTTTTTTTTTGTATTTTGAATGTTTTTGAATTTTTTTTATTTTGAAATGTTTCAATTTTTTTGGATTTTAAATGTTTTGATTTTTTTTGTGTTTTTGAAATGTTGTGATTTTTTTTTGTATTTTTGACATGTTTTGATGTTTTTGGAGTTTTGAGTGTTTTGATTTTTTTTGGATTTTTGGAAAATGTTTTTGATTTTTTTGGATTTTGAAATGTTTTGATTTGTTTGTGTTTTTGAAATGTTTTTGATTTTTTTTGGATTTTTGGGAAATTTTTTTTTTTGTTGGATTTTTGGAATGACATTGGATGACAATTTGGGTAGCCTATGTGATAGATACCAATGACAAGGGGAAACCAAGTCTAGGTGCAAGGAGGTAGGTAGGTGGGATGAATGGATAAAAAGATGGGCGATAAGGGATGGAATGAATGTACGCATAAGAGAGCAAGGATGTGATCTCCAAAGACTATGTCGCATGGGAATTTACATGCCCCATTCTAGGTGGAATGCTTAGGATTTGACATGACAAAGCCTATGAAAATAGGATGATAGGATGGTTTTGGAAGGGATGAGGTATATCAAGAGATATCCAAAACATTTGTCAACATTTTGCCCCCATATCTTAATCAAGATCAAAAGAGGAAGGGAGGGTGAATGGACTCAATATGATAAGTATGTGTAGGTGTAATGGATAAGTATGGAAGGAGGTATGGAAATGGTATGGATATGATAGGATGGAGAATGATAGGTTGGATGAGACAAGGTGCCCCAAGTGTAAGTGACATAGAAGATCAACCTACACATGACGCCTGTTTGCCAGGTTTTCATCATGGTACTTATCCAAGGTGCCACCAAGGGTGGTTTTCATCGTTGGACGAAGGAATTTCTCTTTACTATTTTGATTTTTTTTTTACTTTTTTACTTTTTGGCTTTTTTTTTGAATTTTTGAATAGCAGAAGGGAAATATGGACAGGAGGGACTCGAGTGTCTAGTTCCATGAAAGGTGATAGTTCCATTAGAGATGGATGTTGCATGGATCATGTCAAATATCATTGTGCTTATTGATGTTGGTAGGGGATTTGTGTGAGAGTGAGATGGGGTAGGTAGATAGTGGATTATGATGCAAATTATGAAGGAAAAGATAGTGGATTATGATGTGGATTATGTAGGGCTTATGCAAAAGGATGGATGAAAGGTTTATCTAAAAGCATGGACCATAGGGAAATGATGAGGAAGATATGTAGGATAATAGTTGAATGATGGGGTGATGGAGATATGGAAAGGAATCATGACCAACGGTTGCACACACCGTGATAAACATTGAAGCTTTTGATTGGAAGGTGGTGTAGGAAGCAATGGGGATGTTTGCTTAGTGGATGGGTGATGTGGGAATTTAGGTACCCACATAGACTTATTATTTTTATGATTTTTGTTTTTAATGTGGGGTGAAGGAATTTGAGAATTTTACATGGAATGGCATTTTTGGATGGAAGAGGATAGTTGTGATTTTTGAGAGGTGGATGCCTCTTGTGACTTGATTTCTTTTTTCTTAGGTACCCAAACCATTTTAGTTTTGGACTTTGTTTTTCGAGGTATGGACTTCTATAGCTTTTTGAATGTATTTTGCATTAATTTTTTGCATTGATGTCCTAAGGCATGAGGGTCCTTAGGTTTGAATTTATGAAAGGAGGCATCCAAATTTTTATTTTTGAATCCCTTCGTAAAAATGGTGGAAGCTTTATATTTACATGATGTGTGCATTTGTTGGTCATGATTAGGAATGTAAGGGGTTTTATGGATGATAGGGATGTTAGGCGTTGGGAGCAATGGTGGTGTTGGAACTGGATTTTTCATAAAATTTATAAGCACCTTTTTCACATCTTTTGCCATAATAAGTCATTCTACCCTAGAAAAAACTTATTTTCATCCTTTACTACCATACCACTGCCATATTAATCAAAATACACATTACTCACATTATACCTCCCTACCATTGAATACTATTGAGAAGGTCGCAGCACCATGGTGAAAAGAACTACTATACCACAATACTGAAGCATGTAAATATTATGTTGGTGGTACCACGGTGAACCGCTAGAAGACAAAAGATGCCTTACTATGATACCGTAAGGAATGAGAAGATAGATTACGGTAAGGAGGTAACCATGGAGATACCATTTATAGTTACACCACTATACCTCGATGGATAGCAACACTGTCAGCGGTAGCGAGGTGACATTGAGATATTGCGAGGGTCTAAAGGAAAGCCCGAGGTAAAGAGGTAACATTAATGAAGGCACCAAAAGCTAACCCGTGATACCGTGGATATAAATTTTTAACCGTACGGTAGCACGGTAACATAAAAGGTGGGCATTTTAACACACCGCGGTACCATGTGGGTAGAAGGAACTAGTTGAGGTGACGCGATATTTAAAGCTATCACTCTATTTAATGCATACCAGTCACATCACATCAAAATTCAAAGATTTGAAATCTGCATGGAGATTGAAATCGTGCGAATTGAATGAGCAAAAAATCAATTGTTCATTGGCCTCTGAAATAAGAATAAAACAAAAAAACCATCATTCAGACTTGCATAGAAAGAATTGTGTTGGAGCTCAAGTTCTCAGCTGCGGGGAGATTCTCAGAAGCAATAATTCTGGGTAAAGTTTCTTCATTTCCTCCTATAAATTTATTTAGCAAATGGCACCTAAGAAGGAAATTGGCACTAAGAAAGAGGAAACCAAAAGTAATAAAACACCATTATAGCAACCTTTACTTTCTCTCTTGCCTGGGTCAGTTGACAAGGGTCCAAAGAAGATATTCAGAGATTCAGCTCAGGGATGTAGGGACCCTAAAATACCACAGTCAAGATGGGGCTTGTACTGGTATTTCTATAAGAACAGAGTAGAAAAGAGTCCCATTTCAAACCCTTGGAATCTAGACTTAGCTAAATTGATTGTCTCGGATGTTTTTGTTGATGTTGACCTAGTTAAAGCTCTTGCTTCAAGATATCATGCTCCAACCAAGATAGTAAGGTTGCCAAATGGGGAGTGTTTGGTTGATATCTCTAGAGAGGCCATCATAAGGTGTTTCAGGTTGAATAAACAGGCCATAACTGAGATTAATTTGGATAAACTAGAATAAGAATATAAGAGGCTTAGAAAGACTTATAGAATTGATGAACTCCCAGTGCACATGAAAAGAGGTTATGGAAATAGGGTAATACCCATCCCAGCCTCTAAGGCAGAACCCTTCCTAGTTGCAGAGTTCCAGGTCTATTTCCAAAAGACCTACTATGCATTATGCTAGGTACTGGGGATAGATGCAGAGAATTGCATGCAGATAGGTCTAATGCGCATGGCGATGATAATTCAGCACCCAGAAACCAATATGGAATTTGATTTTGCCTCTTTGATTGAAAAATAAATACATGATGATTTAATACAAGTTAGGGAAGCCAAGGTGCCCATTACATTCAGAAGGTACTCTATGTTGTGTCATTTGATTTTGCACCAGAATGAAACCAAGTGGACTGCTAGAATGAAATTGTGCACTCATCTATGTGGAGAAAGGCTCCCTGTCCAAAATTGGTGCCATATTTGGGACAGTAGATGGAATGAATGCAATTATGTTATTGTCAAAGATGATTTTGTTTGCAGGGTGTTGAGAACCCTTGGCTTTACACCCCAAAGGATGCCTCAATCCATCATGGAGGTTTTGAGGCCTGCACAATACATGCTAGATCAAGGATATACCCATAACTATGTAGATTGGTTCTACATGCCTGAGCATACTGTCATTAGGGTATATGGGTGCAATCAAGCCCCACATATACTTCTGAAGTTTCCCCCTACGAGGATCTACTTTTTATAATTTATGTGGCAAATGTTATGGATGGAGTTTGACCTCATGAGGAACCAAAGGAAAGGTACATTTTTACCTAATTTGACAGTATTTGAGGATTTGTCCATAGGTTCTGACACATTGGAGGAATTACAAAAATTCATGAAGTTAAATTATCCTCTCAAAAGTGCGAGAGAAAGAGTTTGTGACCCTAAGGGGCACATAAACATGATTAGGAGAACCCTGCTCACAAAAAAGGCTATCTCACATCACTTTGATCCTAATGAGGATGTAATAAGAAATTTAGTTTTCTTTGATGAAGTAATGCGAACTAGAAAGAGGTGGGAGACTATGATGAAACTAGAAGATAGAAAAAGGAAGAGAGATCATCCAAGTTTCAAGAGGTATTTTATTGAAGAACCCAACCTCACCAAAAGAATGCAATTGGTGATTAGTAAATTTGACCAACTATTCAAAATGGCCCAGGATGAAGGAATAGTCCCACTCCCTACACCTCATCAACCAACACCAGAAGTTTCTATATCTCAAGCATCCCTTCCACAGTTTTCCCCCATTCTCCCACTAATGACCCACAGGAAAAGAGATAAAAGATTGAGCCACTGGTGGAGTATGACTCCAGTAACAATGAGGAGGATGAGGGTACTTTAGCATTAATAGAGGTAAGTGGGGTAGAAGAACAACAGAAGAATCAACAGCCACCAGACCTAGAGGTTAGACTTCTAGATGATAAAATAAATGAAATATAGGAAGACGAGAGGTTGGTTGCCTCTCTACGGTTCTTAGAAGATGATAACTTTATTAACACTATTGAATTCAAGGATTTTTGGATTAAAATGAAAATGTAGCAGTATGATGAAAAATTAAAGATCAATCTCATAGGGGCTGATGAATCCAAGCATGCTGAAATCCAAGCCTAGACATATGCTGAGCTTAATATTGATAATATAAATATTACTCCTGCAGAGGCTAGGGAAATGGTGTTAAAGAGAAACATATTGATCATACCTGGGATGGAGTTATCTAAGGTATTTATATTAGACCAAATCAGACCTCAGGATGACCCCATGCTGGTAGCAGAGTTTGATTTAGAAGGAGGAGTATCAGGAACTGGGTATAGTCCTACTACAAAAACCCTAACATTGTGGACAAAACAAAAAAGCACAAGGAAGCCTCTCATTCTTGATGTGGTGCAGGAAATGAGGGGATCAACAATGGTCCGGACAATGAGAGACACAACTCCCACTGAGACTGCCACCTTGACCATGCATTCTGCTATGTTTACCAAAGATATAGTAGAGAATATGGAAAGGAAAATATATGAATATGAAAGAAGATTAAGGTTGTCAAATGATGAGATAAACAAATTGTTTATTGAAAATGTAAGACTGAAGAAGCAAGTACAAGTGCCCAGCATTGTCAGAGGGGATGAAATAGAGGTATATCACCCACCAGAAAAAGCAGAAGATCCACAAATTCAGCAGTTAAAGGATGAGATTGATAAATTAAAGCAGCATAACATAAGTGATGTCAAACCTCATATTGTGGAAACCCTCAGAAAAAATATTAGAACATAGGGTTTGTATGTTGAAAGATAAATTAAGTGGGGTGCATGAGCATTTCAATAATTTGATCAAAGTTGTAGAACAGATAGAGAATAATCTACCAATTCTTAAGGAACTGCAAAGAATATGGCAACCTACCTTGCACATGTTAACTACCTTATGCAAAGCTACCCACATAGATACATATGCTCCTCTAAGGATTAAGCTTACTCAGGAGATGGTAAAAAATATAATTGAAGAATATAAGTATCTTCTGGATGTTATGAGGAAGGTGGAAAATAAGAAGAGCACATTTGATGTTATCAAATGCCATTTCAGCCCAATGATTGTCAAGGAGGTTAACCAACTGAAAAGCATAGATGAATGGAAAGGGGAATTTGATCAGATGATTACTCAATGCCTAGCCCATATACAGAATGGTGGAGGTATCAATCTCAATGAATTCGATACTTTGCTTGATGGGATCATTCAGTTAGACAATGGTTATACCAAATTTGTGGTGGACATCAGAAATCTTTTGGATAATAGGTGGAAGAACCATCTCACCAGCATCATGACTGCCCAAGAATTCAAATGGCCTACTGATCTAACAATTGACAAATGAAAAGAGAAATATTTGGGTCCTGATGAAGAATGATAAGCACCTATCACGGAGTTGAAGCGCCTTGCTAGACCAACAGTCACGAGTGCTCCTACAAGGATTAACAGAGCATGCTTTGTCATTAGTTAATTTATGTTTATGTTTATCAAACAAACTTTGAAAAGTTGTTCTAAAGAGTTGTAACTAATTTGAAACTGTCTGCTCCCTATATATATAGGATACAGACCAAAAGACAAGGGGGAATTATTATTTAGCATATATATATATAAAACTATACTCAATATACCAGTTGCATGCACATAATTTGGTGAAGAATCAATAAAAAATCAATAAAGTTATGATCTTATTTGGTGTTATTATTTGTTGAAGTAAAAACCAATTGCATGTTCTTGGCCATTACAGTTCTCTTCAATTATCTAATTCCATTCCAAGTGAATGTTGTTTTATGTAAGCTTTTATTGCTTGTGTGATTTATTTACCTGAAATTCTCAAGTAGAATTTATAATTCAAGTAGATATATCATAGTAATTGAGTTAGCTCTTGGATAAATAAGAGAAACTGCAATTCGGTGTTGTTATACTGTCTCCATTAGAATATAATTGATTGTTCAAATTAAGTGTGTATCAAGCATATACCTTGTTTTCAGTATTAACTATGTGGATGCATTCAATTGTCTCCTTCAAGTAAGGATTAGAAGCACTTCTGGATAATCCACAGCAATCCAAATATAAAATAGTGGATAAGGTAAAGAAGAGTTTGACAACCACATTCTTGCACCCTTGTACCAGATACAAGCCTCTCGTGTGCCAAATAATCAAGTATTCACCAAAAAACAATCATTCTTTAACTTCCATTACTCTATCACCCAAGTAAGGCACTGGTCATATTCATATTAAAACATAAATACATATCCATCACCTTAGGATCTTTTAACTATATCTGTTAACCAAACATATTTATTGTACTTGATATTTCTTATATAATTTATACCAAATTTCCCATTAGGTCTATCTCATTCATAAAATCACCATTGTGAAACAGATCATAAACTAGGAAACATATCATAAATCTGCTCATCCACATAGGTACACCCATCCAGGTCTGGCAGAACCTAAAGAGTAGAAGATTCAATTATACTAATTAGTCTTGTTCGTTAGCCCAAAACATATCAAGGGCTTGGCAACCCCTTGTGGTCTTCAACCAGCTTTTTTTGAGACCTAACAGATTGGCGACTCTATTGGGGACTCACATAGCAAAATCTGGTAGGAAACCTAGTCCATAGAGTCAAAAAGTTGAAACTTTGTTGGTTAGGGAGAACCTAGACACAAATCAATCCTCTTAAGTGAGGTGGTGACTCTACTCCACAATATAATCATTTTATGATGGACGGTAGGAGATCTAAAGCTAATGGGAAAAAATTGCAATCATCCCCAACCCTAAGAGCTCCTTCAAAGAAAACTAGATTACCAAACCAATCTCAGCATAATTATACACAAGATGCCCAGGAAAATTCTTTCGAAAAGCCTATCTTAACTCATAATAGTTTCACTCCTTTGAATGAATCAAATGAGACCCTATCCCAAAATTGTGGATTATCTGATGATGTTTTAGCCCAATACAAGCCTGATCCCCAAAGACAGCTTGAGTATGAAGCAAAAGTTATGAGGGATATAGACCAAAGACAAGCAGAATATGACTATCAAATGTCATTACAAAAGGAAGATGGAGCTCAACAAGGATTTATAAGTTAGGAACTGAATGACAATCCAAATGATACAAGAAACAAAGATGAAATGCAACAGGACTTGCGCAAATTACAGGATGAACTTGAATTGATTAAACTAAGAGAAGCTGAGACTTTATTAAAACAAGAAATTCAACAGATGAAAGGTAAGACAGTAGTAGATCCCCCAAAATATGTACCTCCGCATAGACAAGGAGGGCATGCTCCAAGAAATATACAACAAAATTTGCACCAAAATGCTGGTGGTTCTTCAAATCAATAGCCATCATCTGTAAGTCATGTTCATCAGAATGTTCCCCCAAGAAATCCCAGACCACCTTTAACACCTAATACTTCTCAACACATAATCCATTCATACTTGCCCCCCTGGCCAACAATATCCTAGGCCTCATAATTATCCTGTCAATCCCCATATAAACCCACAACAGCAATATACTTACCATTAGCCTCCATATGGATATCATTATTACCCCAATCCACCACCCATGAATATGCCTCCACAAAACCTTATGAACATATGCAGGCAGCTTGATCTAACAGGGTATTAATTATACCCATACCCCACCGACACTAGCTAGAGGAATATGATCCCCAAGTTTACTGGGAACAATGCAATATCAGCTGAAGATCACATCAGAAATTTTAATGAATTTGTGCAAGATATCGGTGTAGAACATGAAGATGTTAGAATGAGGTTGGTTATGATGTATTTAATTGAGGATGCACAAGACTAGTTCAACAGCTTACCAGATGCCTCAATCAGTTCCCTAACAGATTTCCATGATCAATTTAAGGAATAATATGGTAATCAGTATGCCCCTGAGTTTGCCTTGCATGAGCTAATAAGCCTCCAGAAGTACCAAAATGAATTAGTATATGATTTTAATTTAAGATTCTCCAAGCTGCATAACAAAGTACCACACGGATCCAAGTTAATTGATCGAGTAGCTTTAAGTATTTATCTCAAAGTGTTTGATCCTAAAACAGGGTATGAACTTAGAAACTGTTTCCCCAGGAGCTTAGCTGGGGCACAAAAAGTAGCATTGACTATTGAAAACAATAGAAAAGCCATAGGGATGATTGGAAAAAGAGATAATCTCAGAGTTCCTCAAAACTCCAACAATCATCAGAATAAGCAGGATAATCAACACAGGAATGAAAGACCTAGGTTGCATGACATGCCCTATAATACCAATTGGAAAGATGGTAGACTTGTAGAACAAACCAGAAGACAAAATTATGGCAAAGATACCCCTGATCCTCTAAAAAGGAATGGGGCACACATAGTAGAAGACAATCCCTGGTGCTTGGTATGTAAATTGCCTCATTCACCTGAGTATTGTATAGTGGCCAAATCAGTACAACAAGAGGAAGTGTCTTATGACTATGAGAGAGATAATAACACCATAAATATGCTAGAATTTACACCCTATCAGATAAATGGAGAATATTCTTATGCAGAAGAAGGGTATGAGTATGATGTAGCTAATCAGAAGTATAATGTTAATATGGGAAGGCAAGAAATATTTTCAGATAGTTATGAAGGAACTAGGGATCTGGGTTGACACCACTTATGGTAAATGCTATGCAATGGACAACAGATCAATACCAGTTGTAGTAATCATGTGGGATGTTGAAATCAAATTAGCTGCTTACCCTGAGTCAAGTTACAAAATTGATATTATTGTGGTTGACATTCCACCTTATTATGGAATGTTACTATCAAGACAATGGGTTGTTGTTGTGGGAAGAAGTGTTCAACTTGATATGTCCTATGCCACTATACCTCTAGGGGAAAGAGATGTAAAGCTTTATAGAGAACCAAGGTATGAAAATATTTTGGAAATTATGAACCCAAATCAGATGACTTGTTTTTGTGATGTGGATCTTGGTACATTCAGAATTGAGGAAACCTGCCCGAGCCTGAGAAATACTAACCCTATACAAAAGGAAGCACAATTTGACAAAAATGGAGTATGGAACATGTACTTTGATGGTGCATGCAGTAAAGTAGGAAATGGGGTAGGGGTGTTGTTTATCTCTCCAACTGGGAAGACTTTTAAATTCTCTTTCTTCCTAGCATTTGAATGCACTAATAATGTAATAGAATATGAAGCATTGCTGACAGGATTGAATATTGCTAGATGATACGGCATTAAACTTTGGCTATCTTTGGAGATTCAAAATTAATTATTTCACAAATCAAAGGAAAATATTCTTCAAAGAATAAGAGGTTAAAGCAATACAGAAATGTTGTATGGGATGACATTGAGATGTTTTATGCTTTCTCCATAAATTGGGTGGACAGGTCAAAAAACATAATGGCTAATTTTCTGGCTAATACAACATTGAAGAGGGATGATGTTGCTCTTGCAGGAATAACCGAAGTTGAATTCAAAACTAGACCTGCTATCCCAGATAATATATACAACTGGCAAGTATTCAATGATGAAGATGATTTCCTTAGATTGATACACTGTGTTGACCAGTATGAGAATCAAGAGATTGATTTCAATGCACATGTTGAAGAAATAGATGGTAAACAAACCTTATTTGGAAAAGAGATTGTACAATTAAAAACAAACAAGATTCCTAGAGGGTTAGTAGCTTTGGAGAAGGTATTTGACCATAATGATCGATCTCTGGTTAAGCAAGCCCCTACTAAAAAAGAAGATCTTGAAGAAATCAATTTGGGTACTGAATTAGCTCCCAAGAAGGTATACATTGGAAAGAAGATTAGCCCAACAGTGAGAAAGATGCTGATTGCATTGCTCAGGAGATACACACATGTTTTTGCATGGTCCTATGATGACCTCAAAGCATTTAGCGAGGATTTGTTCCAACATGAAATACCTCTCAAACCAGATGTTAAGCCTTTCAGACAAAAGTAGAGGCCCATTAATCCTGTCTTGGAGCCAAAAATGCATGAGGAGTTGATGAAACTGAGAGAAGGGGGCATAATCAAGCCTATCAGACATTCAACTTGGGTATCAAATTTGGTGCCTATGAGAAAGAAAAATGGAGATATCAGATTGTGTGTTGACTTTAGGAATTTGAATATGGCATCTCTTAAAGACAACTACCCCCTCCCTAACATGGAAGCAGTATTGTAGAAAGTTACAGGATGTGAATTATTGTCCATGATGGATGGATTCTCTGGGTATAATCAAGTCAAGGTGAAAGAATATGAGCAGTACAAGACTGCGTTTACCACTCCTTGGGGAACATATGTGTATGTAAGGATGTCATTCGGTCTCACCAATGCAGGTGCTACCTTTCAAAGAGCAATGGATGTGGCATTTGTTGAATTGATAAATATTATAATGGTGGTATATCAGGATGATATTACTACTTACTCCAAGAAAGTAGAAGATCACGTTGATCATTTAGAAGGAATATTCATTAAAGCCTTGGAGTATGGTATTAGCTTGAACCCTAGGAAATGTCAATTTATTGTTACTGAGGGTAAACTCTTAGGGCATATAGTGTCAAAAGAGGGAGTTAGAATAGATCCTGAGAGAGTGGAAGCTATAGACAAAGTACCCATACCCAAGACTATTAAAACCATCCAATCCTTCTTTGGGCAGATTAATTTTGTTAGGAGGTTTGTATCAAACTTTGCTAAGCTTGTCAAACCCATATCAAAGATGATTAAGAAAGGAGAAAAAATTGATTGGACTATAGAAGCATTAGATGCCTTTTCATCTATGAAAAGAGCCATTAAAGAGGCCCCAATCCTTAAATCGCCTGATTTCTCTAAACCTTTCCAAATATTCTCATTTGCTTCCTTCCATACTATAGTGGTTGTTATGTTGCAGAAAAATGATGAAGGCCATGAGCAACCTGTATCATTCTTTAGTAATTCATTGTAGGGATCAGAGCTGAAATATGACATTATGGAAAAGCAATCTTATGCTTTAGTCAAGGTTGTGAAAGCTTTCGGGCCATACTTGGTTGGAGCCAAAGTAGTGGCATATGTACCACATGTAGTTGTGAAGCATATCATGGTACAAACTGAGGTAACAGGAAGGAGGTGTAGATGGATTAACAAGATTCAAGAATTCAATATGGAAATCCAAATTACTAAATTGGTCAGGGGACAAGGCTTGGCTAAATTAATGGCATAAACAAATATAGAGGCTAATCACATTTGCAATGTGGAAGAAGATGTTAACACACATTCAAGTATTAAACACACCCCATGGTATAAAGATATAGCATATTATCTTAAACGTATGGAGTGTCTTGCGGGAATGAATGACAATCAAAAAAGAACATTAAAATTACAAGCATCCAAGTATGTCTTCATAGAAGGAAATTTATTTTGGAAGAACAGAGATGGAGTATTATTACTATGCCTTGATGAAACACAAGCAGGACAAGCCTTGAGAGAAATGCATGAGGGGTATGTGGAGGACATTATTTAGCAAAGACCACAGCACATAAAATCCTAAGAGTGGGTTATTACTGGCCTAAAGTATTCAACGATGCATTTACATATGTAAGAAAATGTGAACCTTGCCAAAAGTTCTCAGGGAAGCTGCACTATCAAGGAGCTTTACCATTAAGGCCATTGCAGATAGATGCCCCTTTTCACCAATGGGGACTTGACTTCATTGGGGAAATACATGAAAGATCTAGTGGAGGACATAGATGGATACTTGTAGCCACATATTATTTTACTAAGTAGGTAGAAGCAATTCCAACGAGACAGGCCACTAGTAAAGCGGTGATAAATTTTCTTATGGAGAACATCATAACTATATTTGGAACACCAGTAAGGTTGATCACAGATAATGGGATGTGTTTCAGATCTGGAGAATTTAAGGATTTCTGCACAACATATGGTATTCATGTTTCTTATGCTGCTCCTTACCATCCCCAAGCCAATGGTCAGGCAGAGTCAAGTAATAAAAGTCTTTTGAAGATTATAAAAAGGATGTTAGAAGGAAATAAGAAAGCATGGGATTCAAAATTAAGAATGGCAGTATGGGCTGACAGAATCACTGTAAAGAAGGTAATTGGAAAGTCTCCGTTTGAATTAGTATATGGGACACAGGCTAGAATGCCATTTTAGAATCTATTACCAGTTTGCCAATTCATCCTCAAAGAAGACTTGGATGTTCTAGGACCAGTGGAAGAAAGAATGGAACAACTAGCAGAATTGGTCGAGGTAAGAAGGATGGCTCAGAAGCAAAACATCAAATTACAGTCACAAGTACAATACTTGTTTGACAAGAAGGCCAAGGGGAGGAAATTTGAAGTAAATGATCTTGTACTAATGTGGAATGCTAGAGGTCAAGAGAAAGGAAAACATGGGAAGTTTGAAGCCTTACGACTAGGGCCTTTCATTGTTGTTGGTAAAGGAGGAGAAGACTCATACTATTTGCAAAATGTGTTCGGAGAAGAGCAAGAATTGCCAATGCATGGACAATTCCTAAAGCTTTTCTTTTCATAAAATATTTTCCATGCACAGTGATACAAAAAGAGTCAAGTATGGCCAGTGCATGGACAATACTTGATAAACTCTTAAAATTTCTTTTTGTGCATAGTAGTTTAGGATAATATAAAAGAGATTGGGATTTGAAGGTACATGGAAAAACCCAGAGCTCTATAAACCAAAAATAAAATTTTCCATGTGCAATAGAATAGGAATATTCCCCAATTCCCATCATTCATCACCCTTGTATCCTATTCCCATTTTATCATTTCCCCCACATTCATCAAAGATGCATAATATAAAGAACAGTTGGTCTGCTCCCAAAGATATTCTGGATACTTGCAATGATTGGTAAAATCATTCATCCTCAATTAGAGCCACTGTTGGAACTAGATTTTTCATAAAATTTCTAAGCACCTTTTTCACATCTTTTGCCATAATAAGTCATTCTGCCCTAGAAAAAACTCATTTTCATCCTTTACCACCACACCACTGCCATATTAATCAAAATACACATTACTCACATTATACCTCCCTACCGCTAAATACTATTGAGAAGGCCGCGACACCATGGTGAAAAGAACTACTATACCGCAATACTGAACCATGTAAATATTATGTTGGCAGTACCACGGTGAACCGCTAGAAGACAAAAGATGCCTTATCGTGATACCATAAGGAATGAGAAGGTAGCTTATGGTAAGGAGGTAACCACAGAGATAGCATTTACAGTTACACTGCTATACCTCGATAGATAGGAACACTGTTAGCGGTAGCGAGGTGACACCAGGATACCGCGAGGGTCTAAAGGAAAGCCCGAGGTAAAGAGGTAACATTAATGAAGGCACCAAAAGCTAACCTGTGATACCGTGGATATAAAGTTTTAACCGTGCGGTAGCACGGTAACATAAAAGGTGAGTATTTTGACACACCGCGGTACCATGTGGGTAGAAGGAACAAGTTGAGGTGGAATGGTATTTAAAGCTATCACTCTATTTAATGCATACCAGTCACATCACGTCAAAATTCAAAGATTTGAAATTTGCATGGAGATTGAAATCGTGTGAATTGAATGAGCAAAGAATCAATTGTCCGTTGGCCTCTGAAATAAGAATAACAAAAAAAACCATCATTCAAACTTGCATAGAAAGAATTGTGTTGGAGCTCAAGTTCTCAGCTGCAGGGAGATTCTCAGAAGCAATAATTATGGGTAAAGTTTCTTCATTTCCTCCTATAAATTTATAAAGCAAATGGCACCTAAGAAGGAAATTGGCACTAAGAAAGAGGAAACCAAAAGTAATAAAACACCATTATAGCAACCTTTACTTTCTCTCTTGCCTGGGTCAGTTGACAAGGGTCCAAAGAAGATATTAAGAGATTTAGCTCGAGGATGTAGGTACCCTAAAATACCACAGTCGGGATGGGGCATGTACTGGTATTTCTATAAGAACAGAGTAGAAAAGAGTCCCATTTCAAACCCTTGGAATCTCGACTGAGCAAAATTTATTGTCTTAGATGTTTTTGTTGATGTTGACCTAGTTAAAGCCCTTTCTTAAAGATATCATGCTCCAACCAAGACAGTAATGTTGCCAAATGGGGAGCGTTTGGTTGATATCTCTAGAGAGGCCATCATAAGGTGTTTCGGGTTGAATAAATAGGCCATAAATGAGATTAATTTGGATAAACTAGAATAAGAATATAAGAGGCTTAGAAAGACTTACAGAATTGATGAACTCCCAGTGCACATGAAGAGAGGTTATGGAAATAGGGTAATACCCATTCCAGCCTCTAAGGCAGAATCCTTCCTAGTTGCAGAGTTCCAGGTCTATTTCCAAAAGCCCTACTATGCATTATGCTAGGTACTAGGGATAGATGCAAAGAATTGCATGTAGATAGGTCTAATGCGCATGGCGATGATAATTCAGCACCCAGAAACCAATATGGAATTTGATTTTGCCTCTTTGATTGAAAAACAAATACATGATTATTTAATACAAGTTAGGGAAGCCAAGGTGCCCATTACATTCAAAAGGTACTCTATGTTGTGTCATTTGATTTTACACCAGAATGAAATCAAGTGGACTACTAGAATGAAATTGTGCACTCATCTGTGTGGAGAAAGGTTCCTTGTCCAAAACTAGTGCCATATTTGGGACAGTAGATGGAATGAATGTAATTATGTTATTTTCAGAGATGATTTTGTTTACCGGGTGTTGAGAACCCTTGGTTTTACACCCCAAAGGATGCCTCAATCTATCGTGGAGGTTTTGAGGCCTGCATAATACTTGCTAGATAAAGGATATACCCATAACTATGAAGATTGGTTCTACATGCCTGAGCATACTGTTATTAGGGTATATGGGTGCAATCAAGCCCCACATATACTTTCGAAGTTTCCCCCTACCAGGATCTACTTTTTAGAATTTATGTGGCAAATGTTATGGATGGAGTTTGACCTCGTGACGAACCAGAGGAAGGGTATATTTTTACCTGATTTGATAGTATTTGAGGATTTGTCCATAGGTTCTTACACATTGGAGGAATTACAAAAATTCATGAAGTTAAATTATCCTCTCAAAAGTGCAAGAGAAAGAGTTTGTGACCCCGAGGGGCACATAAACCTGATTAGGAGAACCCTGCTCAAAAAAAAGGCTATCTCACATCACTTTGATCCTGATGAGGATGTAATAAGAAATTTAGTTTTCTTTGATGAAGTAGTGCAAACTAGAAAGAGGTGGGAGACTATGATGAAACTAGAAGATAGAAAAAGGAAGAGAGATCCAAGTTTCAAGGGGTATTTTGCTGAAGAACCCAACCTCATCAAAAGAATGCAATTAGTGGTTAGTAAATTTGACCAACTATTTAAAATGGCCCAGGATGAAGGAATAGTCCCACTCCCTACACCCCATCAACCAACACCAGAAGTTTCTACATCTCAAGCATCCCTTCCACAATTATCCTCCCCTTCTCCCACTAATGAACCACAGGCAAAGAGACAGAAGATTGAGCCACTGGTGGAGTATGACTCCAGTGACAATGAGGAGGATGAGGCTACTTTGGCATTAATAGAGATAAGTGGGGTAGAAGAACAACAGAAGAATCAACAGCCACCAAACCCAGAGGTTAGACTTCCAGATGATAAATAGATGAAATATAGGAAGACGAGAGGTTGGTTGCCTCTCTACGGTTCTTAGAAGATGATAACTTTATTAACACTATTGAATTCAAGGATTTTTGGATTAAAATGAAAATGCAGCAGTATGATGAAAAATTGAAGATCAATCTCATAGGAGATGATGAATCTAAGCATGCTGACATCCAAGCCCAGACATATTCTGAGCTTAATATTGATAATATAAATATTACTCTCGCAGAGCCTAGGGAAATGGTGTTAAAGAGAAACATATTCATCATACCTGGGATGGAGTTATCTAAGGTATTTCTATTAGACCAAATCAGATCTCAGGATGACCCCATGCTGGTAGCAGAGTTTGATTCAGAAGGAGTATCAGGAACTGGGTATAGTCCTACTACAAAAACCCTGGCACTGTGGACAAAACAAAAAAGCACAAGGAAGCCTCGCATTCTCAATGTGGTGCAGGAAATGAGGGGATCAACAATGGTCCAGAAAATGAGAGACAACTCCCACTGAGGCTGCTACCTTGACCGTGCATTCTGCTATGTTTACCAAAGCTATAGTAGAGAATATGGAAAGGAAATATATGAATATGAAAGAA
This sequence comes from Cunninghamia lanceolata, assembly GCA_027924645.1. Taxonomy (NCBI): domain Eukaryota; kingdom Viridiplantae; phylum Streptophyta; class Pinopsida; order Cupressales; family Cupressaceae; genus Cunninghamia; species Cunninghamia lanceolata. The sequence goes on from BSBN01000614.1 coordinate 3,183,652, forward strand.
GATTAAGGTTGTCAAATGATGAGATAAACAAATTGTTTATTGAAAATGTAAGACTGAAGCAGCAAGTACAAGTGCCCAACATTGTTAGAGGGGATAAAATAGAGGTGTATCACCCACCAGAAAAAGTAGAAGATCCACAAATTTAGCAGTTAAAGGATGAGATTGATAAATTAAAGTAGCATAACACAAGTGATGTCAAACCTCGTATTGTGGAAACCCTCAGAAAAATATTAGAACACAGGGTTTGTATGTTGAAAGATAAATTAGGTGGGGTGCATGAGCATTTCAGTAATTTGATCAAAGCTATAGAACAGATAGAGAATAATCTACCTATTCTCAAGGAATTGCAAAGAATATGGCAACCTACCTTGCACACGTTAACTACCTTATGCAAAGCTACCCACATAGATACAGATGCTCCTCCAAGGATTAAGCTTACTCAGGAGATGGTAAAAAATATAATTGAAGAATATAAGTATCTTCTGGATGTTAAGAGGAAGGTGGAAAATAAGAAGAGCACATTTGATGTTATCGAATGTCATTTCAGCCCAATGATTGTCAAGGAGGGTAACCAACTGAAAAGAATAGATGAATGGAAAGGGGAATTTGATCAGATAATTACTCAATGCCTAGCCCATATACAAAATGGTGGAGGTATCAATCTCAATGAATTCAATACTTTGCTTGATGGGATCATTTAGTTAGACAATGGCTATACCAAATTTGTGGTGGACATCAGAAATCTTCTGGATAATAGGTGGAAGAACCATCTCACCAGCATCATGATTGCCTAGGAATTCAATTGGCCTACTGATCTGACAATTGACAAATGGAAGGAGAAATATTTGGGTCCTGATGAAGAATGACAGGCACCTATCACGGAGTTGAAGTGCCTTGCCAGACCAACTGTCGCGAGTGCTCCTACAGGGATTAACATAGTGTGCTTTGTCATTAGTTAATTTATGTTTACGTTTATCAAACAAACTTGAAAAGTTGTTCTGAAGAGTTGTAACTAATTTGAAACCGTCTGCTCCCTATATATATAGGATATGGACCAAAAGATAAGGGGGAATTATTATTCAGCATATATATATATATATATACATATATATATATATATATATATATATATATATATATATATATATATATATATATATATATATATATATATATAGAACTATACTCAATATACTAGTTGCATGCACATAATTTGGTGAAGAATCAATGGAAAATTGATAAATTTATGATCCTATTTGGTGTTATTATTTGTTGAAGTAAAAACCAATTGCATGTTCTTTGCCATTACAGTTATCTTCAATTATCTAATTCCATTCCAAGTGAATGCTACTTTTTGTAAGCTTTTATTGCTTGTGTGATTTATTTACCTGAAATTTGCAAGTAGAATTTATAATTCAAGTAGATATATCATAGTAATTGAGTTAGCTCTTGGATAAATAAGAGAAACTACAATTCAACGTTGTTATATTGTCTCCATTAGAATATAATTGATTGTTCAAATTAAGTGTGTATCAAGCATATACCTTGTTTTCAGTATTAACTATGTGGATGCATTCAATTATCTCCTTCAAGTAAGGATTAGAAGCACTTCTGGATAATTCACAGCAATCCAAATATAAAACAGTGGATAAAGTAAAGAAGAGTTTGACAACCACATTCTTGCACCCTTGTACCAAATACAAGCCTCTCGTGTGCCAAATAATCAAGTATTCACCAAAAAACAATCATTCTTTAAATTCCATTACTCTATCACCCAAGTAAGACACTCGTCATATTCATATTAAAACATAAATACATATCCATCACCTTAGGATCTTTTAACTACATCTGTTAACCGAACATATTTATTTTACTTGATATTGCTTATACAATTTATACCAAATTTCCCATTAGGTCTATCTCATTCATAAAATTGCCATTGTGAAATAGATCATAAACTAGGAAACATATCATAAATCTTCTCATCCACATAGGTACACCCACCTAGGTTTGGCAAAACCTAAAGAGTAGAAGATTCAATTATACTAATTGGTCTTGTTTGTTAGCCCAAAACATATCAAGGGCTTGGCAAACCCTTGTGGTCTTCAACCAACATTTTTTTAGACCTAACAGGTGGTAAAGTGGATGGTGGGAAATTAGGAGTTGGAAGTAGTGGAGGTAAAGTGGATGGTGGAAGGTGTATGGTCACATGCTTTTGACATTTGTAGGATAATGAAGGTGGAATGGCAACATATGTTTTGGGTACGTGATAGGATTTGTGATGGAAAGTGGTAGACTTAGGATGCATGAAGGATGTACAAACATCTTTAGATTGTTTACCTTGGGGTGTATATTCAAGGCCATATGAGCATGGAGGGACTTTGACATGGATGGGCTCCAAAATTCCTTGTTCATGAAGACCTAAGCCTTTACCATGGTAGTTCATTTTTTGGAGTATGTGGTGGACAATGGGACTATGTGTGTTTTGGACATTAGACATGAGTTCATTATTGGATGGAGAAGGGAAAGTGGATAATGGTTGTTGTTGTCCTAAGGAAGAACATTCATGAATGAAGGTAGATAGACCAATAGGATAGGATGGTGGATTTGAAACATGGTCGATGGTGGATGATGATGAGGGATCATTAGGATCTTGATTATGTTAATTTAGATCCAAGCTATTGGTTTGATCTTCTATGTATGCTTGGGAGGCAAGTGTCTAGTCATGACAAGTGGATGTTTGTTCATTAGGGCTATATGGAGGATGATTGGATGGACTGATAAGCTCTTTACCATGGAATGCATGGAGTTGACTAAGAGAATCATCATGGCCTTTGATCATAGGAAAGATCTTGATCATATATGGGAGCTTGATCATGGAAAAGATATAGGTTAGGGATTGGTGGAATGGGGGTGATTTGATCTTGATTAGAATGAGGGCTTAATTTTTCCATTTGCTTAGGATTAGGCTCTTGACATTTAACTTTTGGTTTGCTTGAATGGAAGAGGAAGTGGGAGTCTCATGATTGGGCTTGATATGTTGTGGACCACATGGTGGGGTTGAAGGAATGGACATGGTGTTTGATGGTTCTTTGATAGGATCATGAATGGGTGTTTGACACGGGGATGGTCTATTCCATGCAAGTATCCATTGGATCACATCCTTCATTAGTGTATGTGTGGATGGACAATATAGTGGATGGATAATGAGGGTAGATGGTGTGGACTTATGATTAGGAATAGGTGGAGTGGAAAGTTCCCATGGTGGTGGAATAAAAGGGATGGAGGGTGTTGGCTTATGATTAGGATTTTGATTGGATGAAAGGTCAAAGGGATTGGATGAATTGATGGATTTGGATTTACTTTTGTAATGTTTGAATTTATGACGTGGAGTTGATGGAGGATTAGATAGCGGAAGATACTTATAGGATGGATAAGATATATTGATGTTTCCCTTTTCAAAGGTGGCATTAGGACTCAAAGGCATTTGATCTTGTTGCAAGGGGTAGTTTAGATTCACATGTTCTTGTTGTGAAGTGAGTTGATGTGGATGTTGGTTAACATGTAAAAAAGTGGGATAGGCTGATGTAGCATGAACTTGACATATGTATGGACTAGGTTGGTATGAAGTGGAGGGGGATGACACATAGGATTGAGGTAGAATGTGTGGTTGTGTTGGTTGAATTTGATATGTGTATGGATTGAATTTTGGACTTGTCTCATCTCTAGAACATGAAGGAGGGCCTCCTCAGAGTATGACTTTGGGCTTTGGTTTTGTTTCATCATTAGGATTAGGAGGGCCTCCTCGAAGTATGAGCTTTGGTTTTGGATTGGTCACATCATTGGGATTAGGAGGAGAGGCTCCTCGGAGTATAACCTTTGGTCTTGGATTGGGCGTAGGGTTGCTAAGGATTACAACCATTTTGACAAGTGTTTGACTAGAATGAGAATGATGATGTGGAATGATTAGGATTGATAGGATGAAATGATGAAGATATGATTAGGATAAAGGTGATTAGGATGAAATTTCTTGGATAAGAAAGAGGACGATGATGATTAGATGACTTGGCTTGATTAGGATGAAATTGATTGGGATATGATTAGGATGATGTCAGTTGGATGACAAGGATGATTAGGGTTTTGATTAGGATGAAGGTGACTTGGAATGAATGTGTTGGTGAGAATGTTTAGAATGATGTGTTTATGTGTTCACTACAGGGATGACTAGGAGGATCTACTCCCTTTCTCTTCTTTTGCAACCGTGTCTCTACCATATAAGACTTGTGAATTTTGGGATGCTATTGGGATGACAATGCAAGGTGATCTATGTGACTAAGGTATGTTTTGGAGATTTTTTTATGTTGAATGCAACTAGTGGATTAATGGGGATGGCAAATGCAACTAAATTATGTTTTTGGAATTTTTGACAATAGGTATGACAAATGCAACAAATGGGATTTTTTGATGAAATGTCACTAATGCTATGTTTTGGGATTTTCGACAATGAAGCTATGACAAAGGCTACTAATGGAGGATGAATCTATGTCAATGTCTAAAGCTAACTGGATAAGCAACCTTAAGAGATTTTGATAAAAGAGGATGCTAAGGCACACTAAGATATACCCAAGTGACTAATTGAAATTGTTTAAGACCTTGCAAGTGTTGGGAGAATAATGATTGATTGAAGTGAGCCTCCAAACTAGACACATTCGTTGGAGACTCAACTTGCAAATTGAGGAAGGTGGACCCAAACTAGACTTGTGAGTTTAAAGTCCAACTTGTAAATTGATTTGATTAATGGAAAAGGGTAAGGTCTTAGTGATCAAAGTATGGAAAATCTCCTATTTTCCAAGTCTCAAAGGTGACTTAATTTTTTAGGCTGATCTAAAGTGCAAAGGGCTAAATCAATGTAAGGATAACCTAAATGAATATAATGAGTTTGAGGAAGACTAATGCAAGCTATCTTAAGCATTTGCAAGGAGTGGATGGAATTGACAAGTCTTAGGCATGTCGACACAATTGCAGTTTGAGTTGAATAGGGAAGATAGATGCTCAAAGGTTTCCCTACGATTGTGGTGTATTGTTTCTGTGTTTGTTTGGGCAATTTGTTTGAAAAATTAGAAGACACATCAAACATAGAAGACACTTGGCAAACAATTTGGTTGTTTTGGTGACTCTTGATTTTGTAGTGTATGTGTATGTTCAAGGGTTATCCACCCCAATTTCCACGGGTCTTAATCACAATTCGAAAACACTTCACACACATAAGACTGTTCCTATCCCTAAGGACATTAGCCAATGATGCGATGCTTAGGCCCACAACTTGGTAACTCCTTCGACACATGGTAGGGACACCCTAGAGTGGGGTGTGTATCCTTTTGTCTTTGTGAGAGAGGATGGCTAGGGGCCTCCTGGCTTGGAAGGATGACCCAATCACCCTTTCCCCAGAAAGCTATGTATTTTAGCTTATGCTAAGCCGAGGATTTCCATCTCATCCCAAGGGAGTCCATATGGTGAGTAACTTTAGGGCATGGAACCCTTGCACTGAGAGTGACGCCAATAAAAGTCAATCATAAAGGGTGGCTTCTAACTAATTTGTCTTCTAGTCACAACCTAGGGACTTACCACCTCACGAGTGTCCAGCAAGCCACTTAAGGATTTAACCAATCCTACTTGTGGTACTAACAAATACCCCACGTAAACGTGGGTAGCTTGCAATTTTGGATTGGCACTATACAACGAAGGCTAATTGTAATTTAGACTTGGCTTTTGCCTTGTCTATTTATATAGCGGCTCAAGGGAAATATCGCTTTGGGTCACCAACAAGTTATCCTTGTGGATGTGTGTCAAAGGCAAGCCCAGTCTAAAGGGTTACAAAAGCAACACAAGTAAATGTTTTTGATCTCCAAGTTCATACTAGGATGCGAGGAGAGAGCATACACATTTACTTGGTCACATTAGCACATATTCATTGACCTTTAGAAATTAAATGTGTGGTGTGACCTATGCAAATGTTGGAAAGTGCTTTTGATTCCTAAGATTGCTTAGAGCACGAGGGAAGAGCATACACACTTCACAACATAAACAAAACCACCAAACAAAGAAGACAAATGATGCAAGTTTGTTGTTCTTTTTAGCCCCAATAAATGTGAGAAAATGCAAGTTGTTCCTTTTAAGCCAGTGAGTGAAAATATTAAGGTTGTTGCTCTTTTTAGACCAATGAGTGTGATTATGCAATTTGTGGTTCCTTTTAAGCCAATGAGTGTGAATACAAACAGATTGTTGTTCTTTTTATGTCCCAAATTTGAATGTTCCTAATTTAACCAAACACACATGTGAAAAGAAAGAACCCTGCAACAAGTAATTTAGTGATTCCAAACAAGGTCCTACTCCCAATGGACGCCACAAAGCTGCAAACTAGAGATCAATAGCAGAAAAATCCTCTATCATAAGGTGTAAGACAAAAAACATCAAGTGAAATACCCCCTTTTCAAGCCACCAAGACAAAAAGGCCAAGAAACCTACAATAATAAAACCTAGAAAATGTCTAGAAAATATGATCAATTATAGCAAAATAATAGTAGCATTAGAAAATTAAGGAGATTCTAAGCAATTTGAAAAAAAAATCGTTGAAATCTGATGAAAAATGCAAAAGGTATTCGTGTTTGAAGTTGTAAAGCAATGTTGACTTTGACCAAAATTTACCTGATAAAATTCCACTATTACCTGAAATTGACCTTGCCACATCATAGTTGGCCGAGCTAGCTCCGCAACGTTGCAAATTTCGTGAAATTTTGTTACCGTATGACTGAGTTATGCAAGTCTAGCTACACCCTTGGTCACCCATATGACCAGGGGCTGCTGGAAATTTTTAAAAAATGAAATCAAAGGGGGGGCGAAGGGGAGCCCCTAGGTCACCCAAAGGACCACAGGCTAAGGGGACCGACGGTGGTGATTTTATGTGCTACGAAGAGGTTGTGGGTAGACAATGACCAAACCTCACCGCATATTAGATGACCAACAAAGTGGTTAGGGTTTATGTTAGGGTTAGCATTGAGTGTTGGAGGTTCAGGGCTTACAGAGGGTGTCAACACCAAGTGTTGACATAGGATGGAGTTAAGGCGACTAACGGCTGGAAAGCTGCAACAGGATTTAGAAGAGAGGCAACCAACTTTTGATGGATAGAGCTAAGGCGATTTGGAGTCGACAAATCGGAGGGCGACCACAGAGCCAGGGTTTTCAGACTGCGACAAGGCGGATGACAGGCATCAGAGGTTTAGGAGTGGCAGAAAGGAGTTTGAGCAAGTGGTGGTGGGTTTCTTTGCAGGCGGTAGAAGACCTAGTCGCCACCAATGGTGGTGACAGAGCGTATAAAGGCAACAAAAGGCCGAGCGGGGCGGCCTAGGGTCGACTGTAACATAAGTGGTGAGGGGAAAGGATCTGGTCGACAAATATTGTCTGGGATTTCGCAGTGAACACAAGGCGAAGCAGAGATAGAGTTAGGGTTCAGTGTCAACGATGAAGGAATAAGGGGTTTTAAAACCAGGTCGACTAAGGGTTTGATAAATTTTAAACCTGTAAAAACACCGAATTCCACACTCACAAACAGAGACAAAAATGAAACCTACAACCTGCAAGCCAGAGTCATACATAGACACATAGTGTGGTTAGTACGGTCGGTCCGTACTGTATGGCGGTACAGACTAGCAATAAAAAAAATTCAAAAAAATACAAAAATTTTACAGTGAGAGAAACCTAGCAAATTTTATTTCAATGTTCATTTGCGAGGCCTCCCGGACTCAATGATGAGGTATGTTTCAGGCTCGGGAGCAACCTACGAGACTTGAATTTTAGAAATTAACAAAAAATTGCTCTATTCATGTCAGGTTCACCAAATGTAGCTAGGGTAAAAACTAGGGTAAATGCATAAACAACAAACTATTAAACCCTAACAAGCACAATAGAGCACAAGATAGCATGAAAATGAAAACAACAAAGCAAATGCAAATTGAATCTCCACGCTACGCTTGGTTTATCTCCATTGCTCTTCTCAATCTTGCATAGGAATGCATGGTTTCGAAGGTTGAATGTTGGTTGCTCACTATCTAGTCAGTAGCATAACAATGGCATGAGGATGAATAAGAAAGGCTCTAATGTCATTTTGATAGCATAAGGTTGCTTGGAAACTCATTGATCAAAACTCATTGATTTGAATGAAGGGCTATGATTGAAAGTTGGTTTCAATGATGTGGACGACTAGGACCGAATAGGGTTTCCCACTCCATGAGGAGTTGTAGTCATGCGACAAGTGTGTGGAGGGGAATAAAATAGACCTAATTCAAATATTTTATTTGAATTAGTTTGACATGTGAAGTGTATTAAGTGGAAGATGTAGTATGTGACATGTGTTTGATTGTGGTGAAAGGTGAGGGAATAATTCAAATATTTTATTTGAATTGTTTGGAACATGTGAAAGGAGGATTAATAAAATAAATGGGATTTATTTAATTAATTGTCTAGGTGATTAGGATGGGATTAGGAGTGGGACTGGGACAAAATGTTGCAAGATGTCTCACAAGGTGATGTTGCAAGACATGGACAAATTTGGGTGTCTACAGTTTTCATCCATTCCCTCCATTTGTGGAATTTTGGCCTACTCCTGCAGTTCCCTTATTCCCCACACACCTTGTTTTGGTCTCATCCTCCACACTTCATCCTTCCTACACTCCTTTTGTTTACGGGATTTTTTCATCCTACAAGATGTCATTTTTTCACTTCACACCCGGTTCTCATGCCAAACTATATATTCCCTTTCGCTCCCTTCCATGTTTCCAATTCACTCAGTTCCCATTTTGTGGAAACCTGATTTTGTAGGATATGCCTCTCATGCCTCGTGTTCAGTCCTATAATATTTTCTCACATTTCTTCCATATACCTAATTTGCTTGATATCTCTTGTTTGACAAATTTGACATCTTATTGGATGTTGCTCATCTCTTCATATTCTTCCTATCCACCTCTAATGTGAAATTTCCATCATTCCTCCATCCTATAAGACCTCCTTCTTATACCCAAATTCAATTCCTATGTCTTGTTCCCCCTTGAATTCCCATAAAATTCTCCAACTTCTCTAAAATACTCCAAAACGTGCCAACAACTTTCTGGGTCGCCATTAATGGTCTATTTGACTTCTACAACTACCTATTTTGGGTAGGAAATTCATTTTTGCTTCTTCTAGTCTGTTTACACTTGGCTTAGGGTAGATTTCTTAGAATTTATTTCTATATGCATTTAATGTGTTGGTTGAGTTTGAACCTCTAGTTACATGTCATATTCCTGTGAGTGGTTTAGGGCACCAAGATGAGAAAGCTATAAAGGGTCGATCATTCTTTGCTTTCCATGAGCATCTGCGAGTGCTAAGTTTCTTCTAGGGTTCCAATTCATGCTCGTTCAGTTCATCCATGAAGCAATGTATTTGTGATTCATGGGTAGATTGTAAATGTCTCGATGGTTGTGTGTAGATTTATAGGGAAATATTGAACTTTGTTAGGGATTTCTCCTACCACATTTATTGGTATGCTTGTAACACATATTTGATGAATGTGACAACATTTTAATTCATTACATGCTTTGTAATGGTCATTTCCATGTTACATATAGGATTTTGCACTATGAAGATGGATTATTAAGTATGTTCTGTTTGTGGGTATTATATCTTGATGCATGCATTTACTTAGATTTGCTCCTGTTATGCTTTCACTTCATTGTTTGTCTTACTAAACTGTGACTATGTTACCCACTGGATAGGCATCAATTTTAGAAGTTGTGATCTATCATATTTTTTAAAACAAACAAAATCTTTACCCAATTTTCTAGGATTAGGTTTTAGTTTGTATGTAGTTCATGATTCAACATTGTAACCAAGGAAATATCTTTAGAAAACCAAATTTCAAGTGTTCATCCTAGTGAATCATGTGTATATACCTTCGTCTTGCAATCCTTGTAACAATGTTCTCGTCAACTTAATATAAGGTTTTGAGTGTAGTTGGTTTATCTGTGACCTAGTGACAACTTTAGGGGTCAAGCATACTCTAGATACAACTGCAAAGCTTCACCCTGTTTAATCTTTGTTGTTTTTAATCTTGTTTAGGACTACCTCTAGGAACATCCTCCTAAGTTTAGCTGAGATTAAAGTGCATTAGAAATTATCCACTCTCGTCAATTGGCCTTTAACCATCACCAATCTGTTGATGAGCCCTTGTTTTACCCTCTCGAAGACAACCATTGGCCTTGAAGGTAAGAATATACTCTAGGAGTGAGGAACTGTGGTTTTAGGACCCAACATTATCAATGCTATACATTTCCCCTTGTATTCCTTTGCTTTACAATTTCTTCAATGAATATCAAAAGTTAAGGTGAATAAGCCATCTTTAGTGATCAATTTTTTAGAGTGACACAATAAACTAGCGTTGAGACTTCTAGGGGACTAATCATAGTTGATATTAGAGTGAATTTTGACTTCTAGTCAGAGTGTTGGAACATATTTTCATTGATCAAAGGTGATCAAACTTTTCTTGGAGGCCTATTATTGCAAGATATTTTCTATCTTTAGGGAGAATACGATTCAAGATAGTTTTCATTCTAAATTACTTAAAGACTATGGTGAATATTCACTAATGATTATATTACTAGATTGAAGGCTCCTTATATCCTCACAATTTAATTCCTAACAACCATTATTGACCTTAAAATCTATTTGAAGGTTTATTTTTCTATTCATTCTTCCCTTTTCTATTTGAAGTGTTTCCAAGTCTCTTCAATTATGTTCTACTCCCGTGTCTTAATCTCCCTTATTTGTGCCACCTTGTCCTTATGGAGCCCTAGTTAATTCCTTTTTATCTAACATTTTTGACCATTTTGCACACAAAAAAAAAACACATGATGCTTATGCAATAGAATTCAATTGATTCAAGTATAACAATAATAATTTTTTTTTTTTTTTTTTTTGTTTTTATTATTTAACGTTTTCATTATGACAAAAGGCTTGAAGGATAGAAAATCATAAATGAAAGTGTAACGACTAACATACATTTCTCACAATTGTATGCTCTCATTTGACATATGCATTGTTTCACCTTTATAGTTGTATGCCATTGTGCTTGTAGGTTTCAAAGGATTCTGAATTACTTATAATTCCACGTTTTGCATCATAGTTTGCACCTTGAACTAAAACATTGGTGCATATGTGGCCTATTATTTTAAATAAATAAGGTTTCAAGGTTGAGCACTCGAGAAACTGTATCATATTGGTAGTCACAGGATTGTCACACTTCAAGATGAGCTACTAAATAAGATTTAGACATGGGACATGCCATCAATTTCATTTGCGTTAAAACTTATGTGGCCACATCACATTAGTGACACCATGACGACTGATAAGTGTCAACAAGTACTTTGGGTTAAATCTCAGGCATATTAGATGGTAGGGCATCAAGGTATGAAGATCTACAGTGTAGGGATAAAATGATGAGGGGATGATGTGCAATCAATTCTCTAGCCATTTTTTTGCGAACAAATGGGCATCAAACACATGGACCTACTCTCACTATGTCTTTCACTTGCAAATATGCATAGGATGGACCCACCTTGACCGCAACACATGATTTAATTCATTTATTCATTATACAGGGCCACATAATTGTTGACTCATACTCACTATATTTCCTCATCTTGATGATGGATCATGGAGATTGATTCGAAATGTTGATGCAAAAAAACTTACATAATCAAATCTAGAAGCTCTCAAAATTCAAACTCATATGCTCCCAACTAATACATATGCCAGAAGCAAGCTCCATGCTCCCTCCTTAAAAATGTCCTTAGTGCTTTAAAACAAGCACATAGGCACCCACAAATACATACTTGACCAACAAAATTGTGACATCAACTAGACAAAGCCCTTGAACCTCTACTATTAAAACATCAGCTATTACAACATCACATGATTAGATGACTTGACAAAAGTTGATGAGATCAGACTATCATAGTTCAAATGCAAGGCCAAGTTGCACACTATTTAATTTAGCTATTCATTGTTTGGACATTAGGAATTAGGCTCATGTATAGTCCTCTAAGTAACTAGTGCATTAGACTTTGTGGGTGTGGCTAAATGAATGAAGTGGTCCCACCACCATCACATCATCAAATAGGGGCGACACAACCACTAGTTCTCAAAAAGTCTGCACATGCAAGTGCACGTACACATTTACCTTATAACCAATAGAAGGCATGTGCATAGGCTCCATGTCATATTAACTCTACATGTTGACCTGCCAATCCACTACTACACTCATTGAGTATTCAAGAAATCTAACAGTTTGGCATAATCAAATAAGATCAGACAACAAAGGCTAAAATGGGGAAAGGCAAGGTGTCGTCAGCTTGTTTAGTCGTTTTGCAGCAACTAGTTATAACATGACACTTATGACTAATACAAACTCAACACGTAAACTCCATGTCACAATAAAATCAAATGTTGTCTTGTCGAATTGCCACTACACATGCTAACTAATGGTAAAAATCAATGGTGGAAGATATATAAACAACAATAGATGGTTGAGGATCAAACATAGGACGAAACCATTTGATGGTTAACAATGCCAATTTACCATTACTAATAGGAAGTTGACACATAAATATATATTAAATAAACCATTACAACAAAATTAAAAAAAAAAAAAAAGAAGAGAAAAGAGTAAAGAAAGGAAGAAACTTAAACAATTACAATCTCCCATAAAAACTTTGCTACACTCCTAAACTCTTATTTTTTATGTAAAGCACTTTATTTCTTTACAATTATCATTCGTTACATTTCACTACTTTTCCTTGGAATGTCAAAACTTTGTATCTCAATTCTTCTCGAATTTTGGCATATTTTCAAGTCTACCGCGCACCTACTGCTTTCCTTTTTCAAATAAAAAATCCATCCTTAGGGACGCCAATCGCACGGTGGAAGTTTGGATGGACAGCGTGCCACGGATAAGCGATGCCTTCAATGGCTGAGATTGAGATTGCTCAAAGCGGGAACGAATTCAAATTTGAAAGGGCCAGCAGGAGCGCCGTTATAAAACACACGGAGAGCTTAATCTTTAATCACCATCTCTGCTGCTGTTGCAGTAAACATCTTTAGGGTTTTTTCTTCAGCAGATCGGAAATAGTGAAAAAATGTCGGGGCGAGGAAAGGGAGGAAAGGGTTTAGGGAAGGGAGGCGCAAAGAGGCACAGGAAGGTGCTGCGAGATAATATTCAGGGCATCACCAAGCCCGCCATTCGGCGCCTTGCAAGGCGAGGAGGCGTGAAGCGCATCAGCGGCCTCATCTATGAAGAAACCAGAGGCGTTCTCAAGATCTTCCTGGAGAATGTCATCAGGGATGCTGTAACCTACACTGAGCACGCCCGCAGGAAGACTGTCACAGCCATGGATGTTGTCTACGCCTTGAAAAGGCAAGGCAGGACACTCTATGGCTTTGGCGGCTGAGGGTGATCGCTCCCTTTATCTAATAATTATGGTGTCTTTCGACACCACCATCTGTCCGGAGATTTTCAAGCTCTATCAGATTCGACTTTAAAATGTTGATTGTTGTGTTCTTCAATGTTTGCGTCTAGTGAGGGTTTGATGTCGGGTTTTCTTTTCTGAAACCCTAATTAGGAAGGGCCGCCACTAGGGATTTATTACAGACCGTTGTTTCAGCATTTGGTACCTTTACATCTGATTTATAGTTGTTAGGACGTTGTTTTGCAGTGTAGATTTCTTACATATGTTAATGATAATGCCTTTTAAAAAAAAAAAAAATTATATATATCATTTGCTGGGTATGTCTTATTCATGATGGCTCTTCATTGTATAATATTTTGATAAGTTAGTAGATTCTGTATTTTCTAGATTTTATTTGCATTGTTTTTATCATCAAAATATCAGTACAAGGCTTAAAATGTCATGGGATATAGTTTTGCTGTTGAAACTGAGTTTGGGACTGAGTTCTTGCCCGGAGGGCTTTGACTCAGCAGTACAATTTCGTATGTATCTTTGGTCTGTCAAAACATGGCAACTGAAATTGGCTGAGTCAATCAAAATCATCTGTTTGAAATGTTTATTTATCATGTTTAGAGATAATTTATAGTGGTTGTAAGAAGTTAAGTGTAGTGGACTGATTGGTTTCAAAAGTTTAAAAATTAGGATTAGGAAGTGAATTAGGATTGTGTATACATGCACATACTTTATATATTTATATATATATATGCACATGTATGCATATATATAATATATATGCATGCATATATTCATGTGCATACATACACACACATGCATATACATGCATATATATGTGTTAAATGTTTTTTCTAATAGGAAAGTGAAATGGTATTTGTGTGTTTATAAATTGTAGTATATAATGAACAATGCTTGAATACATCCTAGAAAGAAATCTTGGACATATATACATATGTATACATGTGTATATATATGTGTATGTACATATGTATGTATGTGTGTGTATGTATATATACACACATGCACATAATTAAAACAATTAAAAATGTGGACAAACATTGAATATAAATTTGCTTTCTATTATGTTCTAGAACTTCTAAAATATACTTTGCAAATATGAGATGCCATCTTTTTAAAACACAAATATCTACTCATAAGATTATGTTAGGTTTTAAACACAAGATAATCACCCATGGCATCAATTGATCATTTTTAATGGAATATTTTTCAAGGAAGCACTTCATGGTGAACAAAGTTGTACAATTCCCAATAAAAATGAAGAGGCATTCTTTGCTTTTGTGTGTGTACATACATGTGTGATACATATGTATGTACATGTATGTATTAATGTTTGTACATATATTATGTGCACATACATACATATACATATTGTACATGTATGTATGCATTTATGTACACACACACACACACATATATATATATATATATATGCACACATATATGTATGGATGTATGTGTGTGTATGTATATACACATACACAAAATTGAACTAGTGTTAAATTTATTGACTTACTCTTTATTACTTTACAAACATCAAATTTATAGATTGGAAAAAGAGTTTCAATCAAGTAAGTATATTATGTATTCAATATAGATTCATTGCTCACATATATACACATGTATGTATGTGTTTGTGTGTATATATGTATACACACATAAATTGTTACATTTATATCCAATATAAACATTAATTGTGTATATATGTATACACACATAAATTGTTACATTTATATCCAATATAAACATTTTCTATTGTTAAAAACATCAAATATATAGATTAGAAAGAGAGTTACAATTTTGTAAATATATTATGTATTTCATGCTATGTTTAGATTCACTATACTCACTATTCACTACTCACTACTCAAGTTATTTAGATTGCCTTAAAGGTAGTATAGATTCACTACAACTACAAGCACTATGTTTAGATTATTTTTTACTCAATATTATTAGATGCACAAGAAACCAAAAAAATGCTTGAGTCAACAAACATCCTTTTACATGAATCATAATGATGTTTTAATGGTAGCATGCATGTAGAGGAGATAGGAATTGATTTGTCAATGAGTACTTATTACAACCCTAGAGAAATGGGGAGAGAGTACATGTACTCTATATCCTTATCTCTCTATGGTTGTAGAACTCATTATGTTGTAGTTAATGTGAAATGAATCACTCTAACTTCTTAAATTGAATTTAGAAAGAAAGGCTTTTCCTTCCTATTGAATCTCCTTCATCTAATGACTAAGTGAACAATGCTTAAGGAATGTAGAAACCATCTAAGATCTTGTTCTTTCTTCCCTTGTCTTCCTTAATGTGTGTATTATGTGGCTAAAAGAGATTGATTGTATGTTTGGAATAGTTAATGAAAATTAATATCCTCTCTTATTGAGTCAATGCACTAGTGGAAAGAATGAACATAAGTCATCCTTGTTCTTGAATGTTCTCCTTTGTACTACACTTGCATTTGAAAGGTCGTGTTAGATGATTAACCTTATTCCATGTATTGAGTGAGATAGAATAGTTAAAAGGTAGATCACTGGTATATGTTTATTTGTTCCTTCTCTATCTCTTATCCTTGTTTAAAAAGATTAAAATTAGCAAATGATCATGTGTTGACTCCTAATGGATAAGGTTAAGAAAATGAATAAATGTAGTGTACCTTCCTTTCACACTTTCATATTAAAGGATTAATAAAGATTAATAAATATATATTACTAATTAAGTCAATTAAAAATGGTTAAATTCATGAATACATCTTTGACAAACTAATCATTCTCAAACAATTATTCAATTCTTAGATCTTTGCCAAAGCTTGAATCTAAACCCTAAAATCAAAACCCTAAAACCTAAAATTTTGGGTTCATAAAATTGAAATCCAAAGATTTGATAATTGAATAATTGTTTGTGAATGAAAATTCTAATGGAAGCTAGTGTAGCCAAAATTAGGGTTTAGGGTTTTTATTAAGGTTTAATCTTTTCATGTCCTAGGGTTTAGATTTAGGTTTATGATTTTAATTTTGGGGTTTATATTTAGGGTTAAAAAGCAAAAAATGATAAATACCAAGAGACATCCATATATGGAAGGAAGAATGGATAAATAGCAAAAGATATAAATATGTAAACAAAAAATGATAAATGTATTGGGAGTTGTTGTTGATTGTTTGTAGTCTAGGAGATGTGTTGAGAAGATTGTGAGTAGTCCAAAGAATTCCTAACTATGGGTTGAAAGCCCAATTGTTAGTAGTCCTTGGGCTCCGTTCAAAGGCTTCCTCTAAGCTTTGGTTGTTGTTGAATGCTCACGCTTTGTTCACTATATGTAGTTTGCAAATGCACAAATGACATTTCACTTTCTTACAAAGAAAACTTAAATAAGCACCTTTGTTCAAAGGCACCTTTGACTGAAGATATTTTATATTCATAAAAAATACCTTCTTTCAAGGGTGTCTTCAAATGAAGGTTTTGTCTTCATATGAAGATTTTGGTGACATCACCTTTGAACAAAGGTTCCTTCATTTGAAGGTTTTTGAAAACTTTGCTTAGGTGGGGTCATTTTTTTTTTTTGGTTTCTGTCCCACATAAAATGAACCTTTTGTGTTCATCAACAACACTCCAGCTAGTTGTCTTGCCTTCAAAGATTTATTTCAATTATCCTACACTTTTTTTTACATTGCATCAAAAGTCAATCCTAGCATAGCTGGTGGTGGTGGTATGTTATGGTCTAGTCATCATCTTAATATGTTTGACTTTTACACAAATCTCAAATAGGCCTCCAACAATGTTGTTGAACTTATGGGTTGGAAGTTTGATCTTCTTCTTGCAGCCAAGAAAAACTCAAGAACCTTACCACTTATGGGGATTCTAAGTTGATAGTCCAATTTCTTTTAGGTAAACATGTGATCAAATTTGTCCAAATTCATCTTTTACAAAATCAAATCTCAACGATTATACAAAACTTTGACCAGATCAATCGATAACATATTCCTATAAATTTTAACTCTCTTGCCAATAGAAAGGCCAAGGAAGGCATACATCTTCATCCACATTTAGCCTATGTCATACATTTTGAACCTAAGGCTCAACTTTTTCTCTAATGGTTTCTAAGATCTTATATAGCTTTGTTGGCTCCTTCTTGGCCTAGCTCTTTTGTTACTTTTGTCATTTAAATATTATATTTTTATGTGACATTTTTTGTGATAAAATAAAACCTCTTTTATAAAAAGTTTCACATTTAAATTTATGAAGAAAAAATTGCTAAACTTAGTCTATTATTAATAAATAAATCTATTTTACCTACTTCTAAACTCAAGATTTGACTAAATATTAAAAGATTGGGAATTTTAGAACCCTTATATTCAAAGATGATATTCCTAATTTAAAGGTTCCATATTGTTGGAGCAACCAAGATTAGAATGCAACATCCAAGATAAACTTCCATAAGTCAATGATAAAGCACAAAAGCATGTCTATCATAAAAAAATAAGAGTACCAAATGTATAATGAGAACCCTTGCATATAAAGGCAAGGAAGAGGAGGTAGGAAGTGTTGAACACACTAGGATATTGAGAGGGAGGGGTGAATTAGTATCTAAACAAACTTCAAATTCTCCGGAGCAGATTAAAACTTAAGCATTACAATATTAACATATACATGAATGATCAACACAATGCACATCAACACATAACACTAGATATATGTGGAAAACCCAAGAAGGGAAAAAACCATGGTGAGGATTAATTCACAATATATGAAGCTCAAAATAACAACTTTGTTTTAGGGCTACAACCCAAGGAAGCTACTACTCCTTGCTGACTTTATTTTAGGGCTACAACCCAAGGAAACTACTACTCCCTGAAGACTTTGGTTTAGGGTCACTCCCAAGAAAGCTACAACTCCATGCTGACTTTGTCCTTAGGGCTACAACCCAAGGAAGCAACTACTTCCTGATCTAAGATCAAATTCAAAAAAGATTACAGTATGACAGTCCTATTTTTCTGACATTGAATCTCACACCTTTGATGATTGCAATTCTGCTTCTTCTGATGATTGGATCGTATAGGCACACTCTTCACCTCTTGTCATAAAAAATCTTCAAGATGAATCAGGACAACCTCTAACACTTATGCTTTTTCTCCTTCAGTCGGACATCAAAATGCATACGATTTTCATATTTTGCTCTTCACACACTCACATATTCATCTTCGTAATCATTACTCACCTAGACCAACTAGGTTTATAATATATACATGACATTACATTGATTACATTACAAGTCGGCCATTACAATTACAAGTCGGCCTGAGATCAATCATCATGAAACTTGCATAAGACAAGCCTTATCAAGGACTACACGCTACCCTAGAGGAAAACACATCCCTTGCAGATCCCAACACTTGCTTAGTCCAGTCTAAGCATTCTTCACAACATTGTTCTTCAAGGAATCACCTCCGCACATATCGCTCATTTGAAATAGGACGACTTTAAGTAGGAAGTTATGAAACTTGAAGTATAACGGTCCATCACGACTTGAAAACCTTGTGCGGTATTGGAAACACGAAAGATCTTCATGAAATTCTTCCAGACGAGTCTTCATGACTCATACAACACCTTCAGATACACCTCTAACTCTGCACAACAAGGATATTGTGCCGTATACCTTCAAACATGTACTCTAAGATCAAACAACCATCCAGAACACACGGTAACACACTGTCATTGAGAAACTGACCTTGCTGGTGTAGGAGAACCTAGAAAATCATGTTTTCTTTTGTAATAAGGTCTATTGACCAATGCATTTTCATTTCAGTTTATGTCTAGGTTCATTTTGTAAGTCCCAAGTGACATTTGTCAATTGTAATCGCATAATGCTAAAAATAGCAATAATGCCAAAAATAGGCAGTAGTGTTTCCCAGTCGCTTGGAATTGATCTTCCAGCCGCTCGGAGTTAGTTTGGTACTACCCTGGGTGAATCTATAAAAACCAGGGAAATTAACAAGATAAGGTATTAGGGTTTGAGGTTGTAATCAGTCGTATGATATTGTGATGGAATGTAATCAGATTGCAGATAGGAGGTTGAGTACGATTGAACATTGTTTCAAAGAGAAATAAAGATATTCTGTTCTGTCATTTCGATTCCTATTCTCTATAATTGCAAATTTGTTAGCTGTAGATTTGCTTTCCGTTATGTGTTTTCCCATTGTTGCAAGATGTCGATTTGAAGCATTCCACTGATAAGATTTCTGTCGAAGTTAGTGGAATGGCTTCTCGATGTACATATATGTCTTTTCTTGTTTCTGTGTTTTTTGTTTGTGTTCTGTTCGATGGTGGAGAAGATTGGATCGACTATGCTGTGCAGTAGACCAACCTAGCATCTCCATGTGCTAGGGTCTGGGTTGGAAGTTAGGCGATTTGGGGATTTATAGTTTCGCGAAGGCATCATCAGCGAGACATAGCATTCAGAGAAGCTTTTGAAAGTTACATCGACCAAGGTGTTAGACCAATAGAGCGTGCAATGCGAATGCATATCATAAATGTACATTAAGAATGTATGTGCGAATATACATTCCATCAAATACAAAAAGTGACCGGTCGTAACAGTGAAACATGGTGTAGTAACCGCAATAGCAAGTCAAGTTATGTACATACCACAGTTTGGCATATCGGAGTGATCGTCCATTGGGGAAAGTTAAGGGATCGGCCAGATAAATAACAAGGTGGCCGATGGGACATGTTTAGCTGATGAGAACATATCGCCAAGGTAGAAGTCACACTCTAGCTGATACAATCTATTGATAGATTTTGTAGCTTCCTTTGTGCGCTCTGCATCATTTTGGTATCAGAGCCAGCAAAAGAAGTGTTGGCGTTGTCTGTGAATGTTTATGTCTGACAGAGAGAGCGAAGGAGGGGCTAGCGATATGAGTCCAAAGGGAATGACCATCGAAGTGGTCAAGAAATTCAAGGAGATGGAGGAGATGATCAAGACTGGAGTCAAGGAAGCACTCCAGGCTGAGTTGAAGACCTTAGGAAAAGACAGGCAATCAGACGAGGAGTTTGATGAAGCATAAGAAGATGGGGAAGAGGAAAAAACCCCAAGACAGACAAGTATATCTGCATAAGAACAGAAACAATTTCTGGAGGCCATAAAATCACTTGGTAAGGAGTCGTCTGAGGTAAGAATGGAGATTCTGATGTTCAACAGAAAGATGGACGCAGATGAAGTCATCGATGGGTCGAGGCTTTGAATAATTACTTCGAGTACAAGGAGGTACCAGAGAATAGAAGAGTCAAGTTTGTAAAGACGAAATTGAACGGTGTTGCACTCACGTGGTGGAAACTACACCAAAGGGGAAAAGGTGAAGAGTGGCAAGAGCATGATCTCATCCTGGAGTCAGATGGTAGAGAGGATCAAGGCTCAGTTCCTACCAGCGGATTATGAAGTGTAGATATACAAGAAAATGCAGAACCTCAGGTAGAAGGATATGGATGTATCCACCTATACAGAGGAATTTCATAAATTGTCTCTAAGTGTGGACATGCGGAGGATGAGAAAGGAAGAGTTTTCCAGGTACATTAATGGCCTGAAGTATAGTATACAAGATGAGATTACCATCTTGACACCAGAAATCGTGGACAAGTGTTTCCAAGTGGCACTGAGAGTAGAAGAGAAGAAGAAAAGAAAGGGAGACCAACAGAACAGAGGCAGAGGTGGAAGGAATTTCAGAGGCAGAAACAACTTTGGTGGCAGAAACCAGTTCCAAAAAAATCAAGGGGAGTCCAGTAAACAAGAACATAGTGGAGAATCTGGTTCCAGAGGGGGCTTCAGAGGAAGGAGACCCAATGGGAGAGGTAGATTTGGTGGACCAGACAGAGGTCCTAATGTCTTCACGGGAAGATGTTATAATTGTAACCAAATTGGGCACATAGCAGGCAGGTGTCCGAAAAAAGCCTCAAGCTCTCATGGAGGAGAGAGAAGGAATCAGCTGATTCAAGTAGAAGATTATCAGAGTGTGAACTCACCTATGGGAAGCGCAGCTCTAGCACAAGATGGAGAGAGTCTTATGATGAGAATAACAATGTTGAAAGTGCCACAGAACAAGGAACCACCCTAGAGGAAGACACTATTCAGAACTCTGTGTACAGTTTTTGGCAAAAAGTGTTAAGGTAATTGTTGATTCTGGTTCAACTGAAAATTTAGTTTCAGTAGAAATGGTAGAGAAATTGAACTTGAAAAGATTGCCACATATTAGTCCATACAAAGTGTCATAGCTGAACAAAGGGCAGCAAGTCTTGGTTGATGAACAAGCTTGGGTAGAATTTCAGATAGGGGAATATGGGGATAAACTTTTGTGTGATATAATTCCCATGGATGCATGCCATTTACTATTAGGTAGACTTTGGCAGTATGATGTACAAGCCCAGCATGATGGTAAGTCGAATTCCTTTGTGATCACTAAGAATGGTAGACAATATAGATGGATCCTTTACCAGAAGAGGGTGTAGACAAGAATGTAGGCCCAAGTATCATGTTAATGAGTGGGAAAGAGTTTCTCCATACTCTGAAAGAAGAGGGAACCCAGGGGTATGCTCAGATTTGAAACCTAAAGACAATTCTGATTTGTCTGAAAACAACAAGGAAAAAGTCCCTAAGGATGTGCAGGAATTGTTAGACAAATATAAGGGTATCATGGTGGAGGATATGCCCAATGTACTACCCCCTGTGAGAGACATAAGCCATCAGATTGACTTCATCCTGGGATCCATATTGTCAAATAAACTAACTTATAAAATGACACCTAATCAGAATGAGGAGATTGCTAAACAAGTACAAGAACTGTTGGATAAGGGTTTGGTGAGAAAAAGTCTTAGTCCATGTGCTGTACCCATAGTTTTACCTCCCAAGAAGGATGGCAAATGGAGGTTATGTACTGATTCGAGAGCCATAAATAAGATCACCATCAGATATAGGTTTCCTATGCCCAGAATAGAGGACCTTATGGATTGTTTGGGTGGAGCTTGGTATTTTTCTAAAATTAATCTCAAGAGTGGATACCATCAAATCAAGATTAGACAAGGGGATGAATGGAAGACAACCTTTAAGACTAATGAAGGTCTTTATGAGTGGTTGGTGATGCCATTTGGTCTGTCCAGTGCTCCCAGTACTTTCATGTGTCTAATGAATGAGGTATTGAAAGATTCTATTGCTAAATTTATTGTTGTCTATCTTGACGATATTCTAATTTTCAACAGGACAAAGGAAGAACATTTGCAGCATTTGGAACAGGTGTTGAGGAAGCTGCATGAGGGGAAACTGATGATCAATATGGAGAAGAGTATTTTCATGAAGGAAAAACTCACATACCTTGGATTTGTGATATCCCAAGGTAATTTAAAAATGGATCGAGAGAAGGTAAATGCTATTATGTTTTGGCCAGCACCTAAAACAATAAGTGATGTAAGGAGTTTTCATGGGTTGGCAACTTTTTATAGGAAATTCATAAGAGGATTTGGTCATATTTGTGCACCCATTCTAGATACCATAAAAAAGAGGACAAAAATGTAAGTTTGTTTGGAATAGAGCAGCTGATGAGTCTTTTGAGATTCTTAAACAAAAAATAGCAGAGAAACCCATTTTGGTTTTGCCTGATTTTAATAAGTTGTTTACGATGGAATGTGATGCCAGTAACCTTGCCATTAGTGCTATCTTGAGTCAGGAAGGCAGACCTGTTGCTTTCTTTAGTGAAAAGTTGAATGGTGCTAGAAGGAAGTATTCCACATATGATCTAGGAATTGTATGCAATGGTTCAAGCATTGAAAAAATGGAGACATTATCTCTTGCCCAAGGAATTCATTGTTTATACTGACAACCATGCTTTGAGTTTTTTGAATTCGCAAGAGAAACTAAATCACAGGCATATGAAGTGGGTCGAACAACTCCAGGCGTATACCTTTTCCATCAAACATAAGAAGGGGACAAGCCAACAAGCTGGCAGATGCTCTGAGCAGAAGAGTGTGCACTACACAGGAAATCCAATTGCAAAGTGTGGAGTGGATTCTCTCAAACATATGTACCAAGATGATGAGGACTTCAAGGAGATATATGCAGTTTGTTCATAATTTTCAGATTCCTATCATTCTAAATTTTTTGAATTTTTGCTACAGCAGGGGTTACTATTTAAAGGCATCCAACTGTGTGTGCCTAGGTGTTCCATGAGGGAGAACATCATAAAAGAGAAACATTACGGTAGTCTTGGAGGTCATTTTGCATTGGACAAGACATTGGAGCAAGTGAGAAGGTTTTACTTCTGGCCTAAGATGCAAATAGATGTCAGAAAATTTTTAGATTGTTGTCACATTTGTCAGAGGGCAAAAGGAACTTCATCCAATGCAGGTCTCTATCAACCACTTCCAATTCCGCAAAGGCCATGGGAGTGCATCAGTATGGATTTTGTTTTGGGTCTTCCCCGGACTCAAAGAGGTTTTAATAGTGTGTTTGTTCTGGTTGACAAATTCAGTAAAATGGCTCATTTTGTGCCATGCAAATGTACCAATGATGCTTCACACATTGCTGGTCTGTTCTTTAAAGAAATAGTTCGAATTCATGGTTTTCCATTTAATATTGTCACTGACAGAGGTCCCAAGTTTGTGGGACATTTTTGGCGTACATTGTGGAAGAAACTGAGCACTCAATTATCTTTCACATCAGCATATCACCCTCAGATAGATGGACAAACTGAGGTGGTGAATAGATCATTGGGTAATCTTTTGAGGTGTTTGACTAAACAACATGGAGAAGCATGGGATATGATCATCCCACAGGCAGAATTTGCATATAATGATTCTATTAATAGGAGCACAGGAAAGAGTCCTTTTAAAGTTGTATGTGGGATTCATCCCAGGGGAATTTTGGAGCTTCGAGATCTCCATAACATGGAGAAAAGGAGTGCACAAGGAAAAGATTTTGCAGTCAGCATGAAGGATATCCATGATGCTGTCAGAGAAACTATACAGAAGAACACAGGGAAATACAAAGAGAGAGCTGATCAAAAGAAAAGGGATGCCCAATACAAAGTTGGAGATCTGGTGATGGCATATCTAAAGAAGGAAAGGCTTCCGAAGGGACAACCCACGAAGCTTCTTATGAAGAAGATAGGTCCATGCAAGATTGTACACAAATTTGGGCCTAATGCATACGAAATTGAACTTCCTCCAAGTTTAACAATATCACCCATTTTCAATGTGTCAGACCTATTTCCATTCAGAGGAGACAGTGTTGCTGATTCAGATGTGACAGGTGCAGGGGATGCAGAATGGATTTCTGATTTTCCATCAAGTCAGCTAGTATAGCTGGAATGTATTTTGGACACTAAAGTTCAGAAGAAGACTAGACATAAAATCTACAAGCAGTATTTGGTCAAATGGCGTGGTTTGCCTGATGAAGATGCAACCTGGATGAGCGAGGAGGACATCATCAAGCATGGGGTTACTATTTCAGACTTGGTTCCTCAAGGGACTTGAGTTCTGTTAACCCCGGGAGTATGGTGCAGGAGCACCTAGAAAATCATGTTTTCTTTTGTAATAAGGTCTATTGACCAATGCATTTTCATTTCAGTTTATGTCTAGGTTCATTTTGTAAGTCCCAAGTGACATTTGTCAATTGTAATCGCATAATGCTAAAAATAACAATAATGCCAAAAATAGGCAGTAGTGTTTCCCAACCGCTTGGAATCGATCTCCCAGCCGCTCGGAGTCAATTTGGTACTACCCTCTATAAAAACTAGGAAAATGAACAAGATCAGTATAAGGGTTTGAGGTTGTAATTAGTCGTATGATATTGTCATCGAATGTAATCAGATCGCAGAGAGGTTGAGTATGATTGACCATTGTTTCAAAGAGAAATAAAGATATTCTGTTCTGTCATTTCGATTCCTGTTCTCTATAATTACAAATTTGTTAGCTGTAGATTTCCTTTCTGTTATGTGTTTTCCCATTGTTGCAAGATGTCGATTTGAAGCATTCCACTGATAAGATTTCTGTTGAAATCAGTGGAATGGCTTCTCGATGTACATATATGTCTTTTCTTGTTTCTGTGTTTTTCGTTTGTGTTATGTTTGACGGTGGAGAAGATCAGATCGACTGTGCTGCGTAGTAGACCAACCTAGCATCTCCATGTGCTAGGGTCTAGGTTGGAAGTTAGGCGATTTGGGGATTTACAGTTTTGCAAAGGCATCATTGGCGAGACATAGCATTCGGAGAAGCTTTTGAAAGTTACACCGACCAAGGTGTTAGACAGATAGAGCGTGCAATGCGAATGCATATCACAAATGTACATTGAGAATGTATGTGCGAATATACATTTCATCAGATACAACAAGTGACCGGTCGTAATGGTGAAATAGGGTGTAGTAACCGGCCATAGTAAGTCATGTTATGTACATACCACAATTTGGCATATCAGAGTGATCATCCATCGGGGAAAGTTAAGGGATCGGCCAGATAAATAACAAGGTGGCTGATGGGACATGTTTGGCCGATGAGAACATATCGCCAAGGTAGAAGTCACACTCTCACCGATACAGTCTATTGATATATTTTGTAGCTTCCTCTGTGCGCTCTGCATTACTTGCGGAGCACCAAAACATCTAAAATTGCAAGGATGCCTGTAATACACATCCCTGAACATGTCCACCAAACCGCATACGCAAATCTTCACTTGCGGAGGAATGCGGAGTATTTCAATCAACTTTTATCATCACATTATATTGCTAGAGCACAGACCAGAATTCTATCTTTCATAACTTTCACTGCGGAGGGACAAATGACATAAAACTTTAGATTTAGCACCTCCACATCATACTTAACTTAAATTTTGAACCGCATGACCATATCTTCAAATGCGGAGCCAAACATTGTAGCTTAGTGGATATCTTCTTTAGAACTAACACTATCTTCAAACTGTCAACTACAAAACATTCTTCCCGTAATCCAAACAACATGAAACTTGGAACATGAATGATTTGACACTATATGAAGTTATCTTCCAATCTGTAGAGGCACAACATCAACAACATGAAAATGTGGAGCATTCTCCTAGATAGTCTTCAAAGTAGTCTTCCTGTAGCAAAAATTTTCACCAACATCTGGAGGCCAAAACTTCCTTGTATCAACACATACATACTTAGGAACAATAGGAGATAGCATACAATATGCTTTAGGCCACGAACAACTTCTGATCATCTTAAGGCTTCTCATTCCCATATTAATATGTCTTCTTTACTTTCAACAAACATACCCAATGAATACAGTCTCTGTTGACAAAGAGCTTTAGGAACATGACATCCAACCATGAACTATATCTTCTCTGCTGGATAGGACATGACACCCAACCATGAACTTCTAATTCCCATCTTAATATATCTTCTTTACCATTACTAGATAAGACATGACATCCAACCATGAACATCACTACTTTGCGGACCATAGGCATGCTCAAAACAACTTGACTTGACACTGATCAGGGCATGACATCCAACCATGAACATCAACAACCCACTATGAACATCAGGAGCATATCATCAACCCTAAACAACTACATCTCTATTATCATGCTGGTATATCATAATCACAAACTAAGTGCTGACCTCACTCTAAGTGTTGACATCAATGATAACATGTTGAAATGACAACACATATTGCCAACATGAAGGTAGGACTGAATGTTTAACCACCCCTCCAATTGTGAAACACATGTTAGCTCACACGAGGCAAGTTTAAGGGCATGTGTCAAGTCCACATGATGTGAGACAAGAGGGAATCTTATCCTCTAAGTAAACTTAAGCTAATTGTGAATGGGTCAACCTAGAAAGGGTGATTAGCTAACTAGATACATAATGACCCTATTTACACCAACACCCCCCTTAAGTTCAACTTAGGGAGTAGTGATACAATGAAGATGATGATGGGTCCTATCTACAAGGCCATGTTAGGTACCCATGTACAAACATATTTCTCATAAACAGAGTAAAAGAGAAAACACAGTGGAAAATGAAACTCCTCTCCAAAAGAGAAAATGTACAAGTGAAGAAGGAGGACTCGACATGACCCCCCAAGGACTACTTCTACCACTAATGTACAATAAATGTTCCCCCCATAGGAGAGAAAATAGAGATGGTCTATGCAACTGCCCCAAAAGTGAGAAGGAAAGAATTCCATGTGAAGAAATTCTCCCTCCCAAAACTGAGATGAGAAGAGAAACCATGCAACCTCCCCTCAAAATGCCTCTTGTAGTGTTGGTAGATGTTTGACATTGGATGCTCAAGATGATCCACGATTGCTGAAGATTTCTCCCCTTGGGAATAAATAGAAGCATAGAAGTGTGCAATATATCTTTCCATTCTGGATAGGAACATGCAGGAAGAAGGATGAATGTCTCTAGATTCTGCACATGATCCAAATACATAGATGATGCCCATATTGATGTCTTCAAATGCTACTCAATGATCTTCAAGCCAATGCTAAACTATGTCAAATGCTAATATGATGAATCAGGTACCATAAAAGATTTAGGTACAGTAACCATGGATGTATGGTGCTCACCATAGGCAAGACAATTGGATAGATGAGAATCTGATACTTCTACAGAGGATGTCAAAATAGATGATGACTAAGTCAAATATGTAGACTCATGAATATTTGTGGAATCTGTCACTATAGAAGCTAATGTAGGCAAGGAAAGAACAATTATATTTGAAGAAGACAATGGTGATGCAACTTCATCGAAGCTGCGATCAAATAGAAGATGAATGTCCTCAATTGTGTCTTCCAATTTGTAATGTGGGATTCTACAAACATGGATGATATTTTTGGTATACATGTTTTCTAATTAGGTGGATCTAGAAAACTAATATCAATGTCTTGGTGCATAGAATTGCTAGAAGCCATGGATGTATCAACACTGGATTTGAATGTAGAAACAAGTGATGGAGGAGATGAGATCTCAATGCAAGTCATTGGACTACATTGTTCATTCCCAAATGATGTTGTCTCACAAGATGTTTGAGTGAGACTGGATATGATGATTCTGTAGGTGCTGGATTATAATGATCAAGTTTAAAGAAATACCATGATCAACGAGAAGTTATTTTATTTCATCGATTTGATGACAAATATGATCTTCTTTGGTATGCTTATTCTTCCCACAATATCTATACTTGATTTTTTATGTATTAGGAGGATTACAAATAATACTCAAATGGAAGGGATTTAGTGTGAGAGACATGAGCACATTAGCAGTAATATCCAAAGTAGAAATGTAAGATTACCCCCTAAATGATTAATGCTAAAAAATAGGCCTTGCTAGAAAAGTGTAAGAGAAATTACAATGTCATTAAGATTGGATGTCTAAATTGACCATTTATAATGCATGGTGATTTTTACAAATTTTGATAAAATAACAATTTAAATCTTAAAATTATATGTGTAGATGGATTCCTTGCAAAATTTTGAGATCAGGGGTGAAAGATATGTCCCATCAAAATTTATTACTAAACTAAACTTTGGAGTCTTAAATTGCACAAAAAATGTTACAATTTTATAAAATAATCAACATCTCTGTGTTGGTGATGGAATTATCTTTTCGTTGACTATAAATTTGCAAAATTTGACCACATGGGTCAAGAGTTATAGAAAAAAGAAAAAAACCCCTCTTTTGGTAGTTTGAAGGGCTTGGTGGGCCTGATGGTGGCTTGGATTGGGGTAGGGAGACAAAAAATGGAGGCCGACTAGGTTGTAGGGTTTAGTTTAGGTAGACACATAGGTCGGATGTGGAGTAAGACGGCTGGCAAGGGGCAACTAGTGTGCTAAAGGAGTTCTGGTGTCTGACAGATTAGATGGCCGAATCAATTAGGGAGGCCATGATGGAATGAGTGGGATAAAGTGTCCGCGATGGGAGTTCGGGATTGCGAAGGTGACCAACCAAGGTCGAAGTCGATCAAATCTGAAATCGAGGAGACGATATGAGTTTGTTGAAGCTTGAGCAATAGGGCTGACATGGACAAAAGAACTAGTTTGCATACCGAACTTAGAGTCCTAGGAACATGGCCAATGTGGATATGTGAGGGTCGAACAAGGTCAAGTAGGAAGACTGTGAAGAGGAGTAGAGTCTAGATTTGAAGCGGACAAGGTCTGAGTTGCAAGAGAGATTGTGGAACGCAATACATAGACAAGGAGTAGGGGTTGAGCAGGCCGATGAAGCTAAAGAGTGCTGAGGCCAAACTCGGCTAAGAATTGGAGCCTGTGGGAATGACTAAAGGCAACCTAAAAGGGGTCAAGTTGGATTGAATGGAATAGGCTGAGTGGATGAACCAGAGGGTGACCGGATTGCAAGTCTATGAGCATCTAGAATGTGTCATAGAGACCAAAAAACCAGGCCCAAAACAAATTTGAAAACTTGAAACAAGTCAAAACTGACCAAAAATTTGTATGGGGCTATTCATCCCTCTAAAGTTTCTTTCTTTTCTTACAATAAGTCCATACAAGAATGGTTGTACAACCGTACGATACAAGGATAGGGAGTAAAAAACTTACAAAATCTAAAAGTTACCAAATTTCATGATAAGAAAGGCTATTCTTCATTTCTCAAGCCTTCTAAACTTAACGACGAGGTATGTTTAGCTCCACAATGCTCTAATGATAGGGCTAAGTCTTTGAGTCACCTAGATTCAGGAAGCGATGTGAAATTCATCACTCTGATACTATGTTGAAGCAACCAAGATCAGAATGTAACATCTAAGATGAACTTCCACAAACAAATGATAAAGCACAAAAACATGTCTATCATAAAAAATGAGAGTGTCAAATGTACAATAAGAACCCTTATATATAAAGTTAAAGAAGAGGAGGTAGGAAGGTAGGATTAAACATTTGACTACCCCTCCAAATGTGAAACACGTGTTAGCTCACATGAGACAAGTGTGAGGGCATGTGTCAAGTCCACATGAGGTGAGACAAAAGGGAATCTTATCTTGTAAGTAAACTTAAGCTAAGTGTGAAGTGGTCAACCTAGAAAGGGTGATTAGCTAACTAGATATATAATGACTCTATTTACAACAAAACATATTGCATCTCATCCATGTCTGGAGGGTGCCATAAATGTTACTAATAAAACATTTTACCAAAATTTCACTAGTGAAGTCATATTCAAGAGAAAACAAGTGTTGCTTATTTTCATGAGAACTATTGTTGGATCCTAGACGAATCATGCTTTGTGAGTGCCTCAAGATATATAGATGACAAATGGCATAAACATAGGTTTCCACTAGATGATTTAGTCCTTATTCATTATGGGTTTTTTGGTTGTAAATGACAAATATCATGTGATAAAATTAAGATGATTTTGAGCATTATGTAGGCAATAAAGATTGTTTTGAAATATTCTTGCTATCTCGAGAACCAAGATTGAGATCTCAACATTTTTTTGAGACATATTAAGTATAATTGGCCTAGTTTAGAGCCAAACCTTTTTTTATTTCCTATTATAATTGATTTCTCTTTAGTTGCAAACTTAGACCTTAAATTAGAAGCATGTAATAATTTTATCTATATACAATGTGGGCAATTATTTAACTTACACTTGAAAGAATAATGATAAACCATGCATTAGATAGATTATGTATGCTATACATAAACTAAAAAATAATCAATCTAGATATCTACCTTTTCTATTAACTTAAATTAAAAAAATATAAAGACTAAAAATTGTTCAACTATGCACAAATCGTTCTTCTTAAGGGTTTGACAAGTTCTTAAAAATAATGACATCAAACAATGATTCAATTTAAATATGGTGTACCATTAAAGAGATGCCTGAAAGATTGTAATTTCTTGAGTTCACGTTTCCTTAAAGAAATGCATGCCATTGAACCTATAGATCCAATTGCTAATTTATTTACAACTTGGATACCACTAGGTTTCTCTAATAGCTAATTCCATCTGGGGAGATTTTCTGCAAATGGGACAGCTTGCGTGCCGGGTGAGCCATTCGTCTATGCAATTGACATGATACACATGCCTACAATCCATTATCATACGCAGTTGTTCATTACATTTGTAATCCTCCAGACATATTGAGCAGTTCCTATCCTGCACCTCAGCGAGGACTTCAGGCTTATCAGTAAATAGAATAATGGGATACGAATGTATGACCGCCTCCTCCACCCCTCTTTCCCTCCACGACCATGACTCAGAAATGTTATCCACTGTTGGAGTGTGTGCTGGAGTGAGGTGGTGAGGGACAGACCTCATGCATCTGAAAAACAGGAAGAATACGGCCAACATCAACACTATAATTGCCACTGTTGTACCCAAGGAAAACCGAACCCATCCGGATTAAAGCCATGTATATCAGAAGAATCGGTGTTGTTGCTCCTCATACCAATACCAGATCACTCTAACATGCTCTTCCACACGAGCAGATCCAGATATGCTCGGCTATGTTGTTCTACTTATGGGATTTGGGGAATTATGGACAATCCATGAAGCTACAAAAGAGAGAATTTCGAAGGTCTACATTGGAAATCGATTTCCCCGCTTCAACACGGCATCGTGTCGACATAAGATATCCTGTCCTGCCGAACGCGGCATCGGGGGCATCAAAATAATATATATAAGAAAGGATGGTGTTATAATAACATTGTTTCGTTATCAAGTAGTGGTGTTTTTTCGAATGTATCAAATTAAATGAAGTTTTATTAGAATTCAAATAATTTTTTTTTATTAATTTTCTTTTGGGTTATCCAAAACCATTTTAATTTTTTTTTATATCATCTAAAAATATAATTATTGATACGTTTCTTTTTAGGTTTCTATTTGCATGCATTTCAATAGTAAGGAAAGAAACCACAAATTGATTCAAATTTTTTTTATAGCCCATGCGAATAGAAAGAGAGATGGGCATAAACGTTTAATCATGAAATCGATAAATAATTGTTATAGGAGAAAATAGTAATTTTATCTTTGTTATAGGTGGCTAAGTCATGGGTCACTAAGTCTGTTGTGATAAGTGGCAACGACTAAGTCTACAAATATCATTCATTATAATTACTCCCTATAATTGCGAGGTTTACGTGTAAGTTGGGCTTTCAATTCACCGATCATACCCTTAGTATTGCTGAAAAATAACATGTCATCAACATACAATGCAATGATCAGTATAGAATCATCAATACAACGAATGTACACACAGTGATGCTCCTCACTTCTAACAAAATCCAATTTCAAAACAAAGGAATCAAACTTTTGGTACCACATTTTAGGGGCTATTTCAGACCATAAAGAGACCTCTTCAATCTGCAAACCCAATGTTATTTTTCTTTTACCTTAAACCCTGTAGGCTGTTGCATGTAAATTTCTTCCTCAAGATAGACCATACAAGAAAGCAATCTTAACATCCATTTGTTCAACCTCAAAATCAAAAGTTGCAACAATGGATAAGAGAAATCTAATAGAAGATATATTAGCAACTAAAGAGAATATTTCACCGAAATCAACTCCCTCTCTGGGAGTAGCCTTTGGCTACCAGTCTAGCCTTGTACTTCTCCAATGAACCATTTGCTCCAAACTTCTTCTTGAAGACCCACTTGCAACGTATGGCCTTTCTTCTTTTGGGCAAACGAACAAGATCATAGGTGTTGTAAGAGTCTAAAGCCATCATCTCCTCCTGCATGGATAACTACCAAGACTCACTAGATCATCTGCATGAATAGCTTCCCTGTAGGATCTAGGCTCATCATCAGTACTAAATAAAGCAAATACACAACGGAAATCTAGTGGGCTATACCTATCAACTGGGTTCCGTTGTCTTGTGGATCTCCTCAAGGGTGGAGTAAGAGACTGTTATGGTTCTTCCGAATGCTCAACTTCTTCTGTAACAATAGAGCCTTCCCCATTAGAACTGCTTCCACTCGAATCTTCTTCTTCTTCACCCCCAATCCATCATTCTGTTCTTTTGGCTGTGCATCTTCTTGCTGTAAATCAAAATGCACTACCTTTGACCTTTCTTTCTCTTTTGGCTGTTTAGGTTTAGAAATAGCTCTAAGTTCCTTGAAAATAACTTCTCTAGAGAAAACATTTTTTTGGTTAGAGGATCCCAAAGCTTATAACCTTTAACACTCTCACCATATCTAATGAAGATGCATTTCTACACTTTTGGATCCAACTTAGGTCACTTTTCCTTAGGCACATGAACAAAAGCCTTACAGCAAAAAACCCTTAAATGTGAAACAAAAGGTTTCTTACCTGTCCACACTTCATAAGGTGTCGAATCAAGAGTGTAGAGGAAAACTAATGCGTTGTAGACTTAACATAATTCAGGGGTAA
Organism: Cunninghamia lanceolata; assembly: GCA_027924645.1. NCBI lineage: Eukaryota > Viridiplantae > Streptophyta > Pinopsida > Cupressales > Cupressaceae > Cunninghamia > Cunninghamia lanceolata. The sequence goes on from BSBN01000614.1 coordinate 3,217,590, forward strand.
ACCTATCTGAATAGTCCACTCTATCATTGCATTCTTACATTAAATTATCAACCAAGAAGCATAAGCTTATGATGGCACTGCACTATATGTGCCTTCAAGGATCATATTCTTCCTAAACTATCTTATCCAAACCTATTCAAACTATTCTACTCTACTAGAATTCACATAAATACAAGAACAGTAAAAACAACTACAAAATCTAGTGGCTACGGGTACCTGCAGCATAAGCTGTAGATGACTGTTATCAACAGGAAATTACAGAACTAACCCAAAACATTCAAAATGATAAAAGAACTAATGCTAACCTCCAAAGGACTTAAAGTTGATAAAGCATGCACTTGTTCATGAACCATACTACTTGTAATTCGACAACCAAAGAAATCCAAGTGACTTGTGATGTATCTATGTGTAAATGAAATGCAAATTTATCAATGAATGCATAAAGGAACAAATAAATAAATGAAGTGAGGATCAATACCTTGAGTGGCTGGCTCAGGGGACTGACTCACTTAAATGAGAATCAAATCTAGTTCAGATATCTATGCATCTTCATAACACATAGTTCATTCACTTCATATCATAGCAAAATCTCTTTCAGATTGTATTCAATAATAACATTCCTTAATGAAACATGTCTACATCTTTCAATATAGAAAACAAAGTAACAATAGAGTAACAACTGAGTAACTAGAAATAAAGTAACTAACTTGACATCTAACTCATCCCTTCTAACTTATACAAAAACGGGAGAGTTTCATGCAACTACTAACTATCTTCAACTATCAATCCATTACTAGATATTAGGATACAGGTTTGAGATCAATTTATTAATCTAACTGAACAAAGGAAGTAGAGTCCTATCCAAACTGGAATTCTCATGTAATGGATCTCATGAAAAACACACATAAGCTGCGTTTGAAACAAGTCTTCTTCTTCTGCATTTATTTCTATCCATGATGGTTCACATTCATCCTTCATCTGCCTACACGTTTGGTGTCCAACTTCACTTCCTTTAATTCTCCTATCTTCAGCCTCATTTCCTTAATGACACGTTCTTGCTGCACAGGGGTTAATTCACAAAACATATGCACACAAATAACTTTCATGACTAAACCATAGGATTCCATCTATATTGCATGCATACTTATATTTAAATCATTCAATTGATAACATCATCACCATATTCCATATTAATAATATAGGTTCAAAGTCTTGCAAAGTATATAAAAAGATACATCATATAATGATGGTGATGTTGGTAAAGTGTTTGGAGGATCATATAGAAAAGTTCTTAAAAGCATATAAAACATCATAAAAAGAGATCAATAAAACAACCCATCATTCCCCCCAACTTAGCCTTTTGCTTGCCCTCAAGCAAAATCATTGAATTGAACACCTAGGGGAGAAGATTGTAGTGCAAAGTAATCTGCCTCAAGTCCATTATCTCTCTGACTCCTGAACCTTGCTTAAGATCAAAACCATTGTAACAAGCAAGCATATCCAATCTGATTGACTCTGCATTCCTACACTCATCACCCTTTTCCCCTGTCCATTGTGGTACTGGATAAAGGAGAATAGGAGGATGAAATGTAAGTGGTAGCTATCCTACTCATATTTGCTCTAAAATCTGGATATACTTGCGCAGTCTCTCAAACATATTCATAAAATTGTGAAAAGAATGAGGCTCTTTCCTCTGCAGTGCTGGAGTCAGACTATTCCATCTATCTTGCACATACCTGAGACAATTTTGAAGCATAGGCCCTACTAACTACTATATCCTACTGTGATCTTGCAGTCTTAAATCCATAATTATTTTACCTAGGCCTTTGTGTGAGAGGAGTGTTAACCATTGAGTGAGGATTACATCAGGATTTAGTGCTTCCCTTCTGACCTATAGTGTCATGGTTTTTTCTTGTTCCTCATACTTATCCATCAACTCCCCTCTGAGCTTTTCATTCTTGAGGTATGATAACAGTGCCCTAATCTACAAATCCCCAACATACATTGAAGGGTTCCATTCTGTATCCTCTTCCATTAAGTAGTTATGCAAACAATATTCACACAATTGGTCTTGCTCCTCTAAATTGACTTTCTTAAAATGGCTGTAGAAAATATTCCTTGAATGTAAAGTAGGTTGATTATTAATGAATCTATTAAACTGAAAACTAAGAAACTTTTCTTTCAAAAACAATGCATATACCCTTAGTGGAGGTCTACACCCAATGATCTATATAGCCCTGTTAATTACCTCTATCATCTTATCCTCCAACCTTTTTATTACCAACTTCTTATCTTCTATTGATGCATTGAAATTCTATTTTTCCTCCTCCCAGTTTTCCTTTTCTTGTTTGAATTCATGAGTGAGTTTCATTAACTCAAAACTTAAAGACAAAGTAGTGTGGTATACTGGAGTTCTTGTTACAGGAGGTTGTTGAGTGATTACCTCATTTTCTTCAGCATTTATTTTACATATAGTCATCTGTGCTAACAGATCTAAATTAGTTCCATGGCCATAGGTCTGAATCCTCTCCTCCAACTCTTGTATTCTTTTCTCCTTTTCTTTGTCCTTCTCTTCATATCCTTTCACCTGCTCTTCCAAGTGTTTTATTCTATCAAGAGCTTCTCGCAGTTCTTTTCTCATGTCTCTATCCTCCAACAATTCTTTTTCTTTCTCAAAATTCAGACCTTCATCACTATCATTCCCGGTTATATCAAAAACTTCCTTCGCAGAACTACTAGGAACCGACTTTCCCATTTTCTTTGCAATAAATGGATCCTTTGAATCAGAATCAGAAATCGAAGAAACATACCTTCTCTTTTTGGTAGATACATTGACATATTCATAGGCATCAACAGAGACATCCTCAGGAACATTAGCAGGAACATCATCAGGGGTAATTCCTCCTTTATCTTAATCTAAATTCACTGGTGTTGGATCATGATGCTACTGTCCTTCACCTTTTTCCTGCCCCTGTTCTTTAACAGTTCTTTCCTTCACACTCTGCCTCTTTATCCTTCTTGAGCACCTAGGAGTAGAGGTCTCCTGTCTAGTTTCATCTTTCCTTTTCTTTTTACTCCTCTTCCTCTTCTTTTCCCTTGCATCTTCTCCCTTCTCAGTGCTCTTAGGCTTCTCAACACTTTTCTTACTTCTCTTTTTCTTAACAGGTGTTGAATCAGTGCTTCTCATAGGCTTAGGTTTAGAAGATGAGGGTTCCTTTGTTGTTACAGGCCTATCCTCTGGAGTGTCATCCTCTTGCAACCTCTCTTGCACAAGCTCAATTTCAGGTCTAGATTCATACGAGGGTTCATTCTTTGTTTCAGGTTCCTCTAATAGTGTTGTGATATCTACACATTGTTTAAAAGCTTCCCAATCAACCTGAGGGTGTTGAATTCTTAGGCTCCTCTTTATCAATAAGGCTATTAAACAATGATGGGACAATGTGGTGTCTGCTTGTTTCTTTTGGTATGCAGACACCATCCTTTTCAACATATTATATAGGAAATTGGGGATATTGACTAGCTTATCATGGTGAAGATGATTAAGCAACTTAAAATGTATAGTATACAACAAATTATGCCGGCCATCACAGGTAATGTATTTAATGATGTATGAAGCACATTTTCCCCAGAAAAATGGAAGGGATAATCTTTTTGTACCTTGTGTCATTGAGTCCAAATGCTCTCCTTTCTCACAGAATTCCTCCCTCGCTATGACTGCATCAGCACGAGCTGGATACTCAGACCCTGTGCGCGGCAAACCTGTGACTTGGGAAATTGCCATCCTGAAGTATCTACTACTAATCTTCTGACCATTGCATCGTCATACTGCAGTGTGGCTGTCAATTCCTTTGCCATTTCGTTATCATACTCTGTCAACTTCAAAAAGTAAGATCCAACCATCCTACTTTGGTAAAGAGTGGTAGCACTAACACATCCTCCAATATTTCTTTATGTGCAGATGGCTCTCGCCGTACTGCATCACCCTGCATTATATCTGTATTCTGCAATCTATTGAAGTCTCAATTTCTCAATTCCTGCTATACTCCAATTCTACCACCTTGAAGAGAACCAACCTACAGTTTACTGTCCCTTTTCTATTCTTCCCACTGCAGCTTCCTTAGGGTAACAAATTCATATTTTGGCGAAATAGCGAAGGTTTACTGTTTTAGAAAATGGCATAGGATGTTCTCAAAAAACAAAGATAGCAAAAATGGCAAAAATTGAAAAATTAAACCCCTCCCCCCAACTAACTTGTGAAGTGACCTCACTTCACGTGGCAAGTGAAATGCAAGGAAGAGGAATTATTAATTGGAATGGTGATAAACATTTTCACATGCATGAATTAAATAAGAAGTAATAATGAATATAAAAAGAAATCTAAGTATAATCATTGGAGATTACCTTATGTACACACGTTATGGAATAAATGATCAGCTCACCTCAGAATTTGAGAACATGTACTAGGCATTTGATTTGATACAAGCAGGATGACATGCATGCGGAGGAATGGTAAGGTGGCAGGTACTACGGATTTGATTTGATGTGACAGCGCGATGCGGAAATAAACAACTCACTAGCTTGAGTTGACACCTTTGCAACGGTGCTAGAGTTATTGCATAATGAATGAAGCAATGTGTAGATGATGTGAAATGAGTGGGAAAAATGACGTACTGCATGCCAAAGTAGTGAAGATATCTGCAGATGAAAGTTGCTACGGGTGCCTTCAGCACAGGTCCCGATTGAATAGTTATCTATGCAATATGTCAGGTCCCAAATGAAAGTGAAAAATAGGTCCCTCTGGAGTGGACTGTGGTCATCTTGGATAGTGTGCTGTGTGTGCATGTGAATTATAAAGCATGAAAAATTAAGTCTCAGCGACAGGGGTAGAGTATTGTAACTCAACCTCTACATCACTAGATAGGATTGGTGGATCATCTTTTGACGGTGTATCAGTTGGTGTCACAAAAACTTCATCAGGAGTGCCAGAAGTACCATACTGAGTGGCTAGAGAAACAAGAAAATCATCCTTCTGAAGTGGCTTCTTATATAGTTTTAACCTGTGTCCATTTACTAGCAAAGAAAACTGGACCTCATCAATGGTCTGTAATTGGATTGTACCATTAGGGAATACTTGTTTAATCTCATATGGTCCCAACCATCACCATTGAAGCTTGCCCTTGAAGTCTTTGTATCTTGAATCATAGAGAAGTGCCCAATCACTAGCAGTAAATTCTTTAGTCTTGATATACTTGTCATGCCATTTGAATCGTTGTTTCTATATAACCTCTGTGTGGTGGATGGCTTCTAATCTGATTTCATCAAGAGCATTCAAATGTTATAGTCTGTCCTTTTGAGCTTCTGCCAAATCTATCCCTAAGTCTACTGCTGTCCTCAGTGTTTTGTATTCAAATTCTATAGGCATGACTGTTGTCTTGCCATAGACCAATTCATAAGGTGTAAACCCTGTATTTGTCTTCCAGGTAGTTCTATATGCCCAAACAACTTCTGGTAACCTAGAAACCCAATCCCTTCTATGAAGCTATACTATCTTTGTCAATATGTTCTCAATTTCCCTGTTTGTGTCTTCTACCTGACCATTAGCCTAAGGATTGTAGGGAGTGGACTTCTTGTGTCCAATTTGATATTTCTCCATTAGCCTAGTGATTAAATCTGATATGAATTGTGGGCCTTGATCAGTCACTATCTCTCTTGGTACACCATATCTGGTGAAGATGTCTTCATATAAATTTTTTGCCACATTGCCATCTCTAGCAGACTGCAAGGCTTTAACTTCCACCCATTTGGTTAAGTAATCAGTACATACCAAGATATATTCGTTGTTGTTTGAAGTAGAAGAGACAGGACCAACAAAATTCAGTCCCCACTTATCAAAAGGAGCTAATGAGATTTGTGGCTGCAAAGGCATTTCATCACTTTTGGTAGGTCTCCCCATCCTTTGACACCTATCACAACTTATTGTATACTTGACAACATCTTTATGAAGTGTTGGCCAGTAATATCTTGTTGTTAATATTTTGAAGGCTGTCTTTTTGGCTACAAAATGTCCCCCACAGGGTTCATCATGACAGGCCTTCAATATGTCAAACACTTCATCCTCTCTGATACATCTTCTCATGATGTTGTCTAGACCAGTGTAAAACAAGAATCTAGAAATCCAAGAATAAGGAAAACATTTGTGAACTAGCTGTCTCTTCTCCGTGGGAGAAAACTAACCTGGAATCTACCCTGAAACCAAATAATTGGCTATGTCTGCATACCATGGAGTGTGTATAGTTAGAGAAAATATATGCTCATCAGGAAAAGAGTCATCAACCACTCCTTTTGATGATTGTATGGGTAGTCTAGACAGAAAATCAACAACTATATTAGCTTTCCATGGTTTTTCAACAATTGTTATGTCAAATTCTTTCAGTAACAACAATCATTTGACAAGTCTGCCACCCACTATTGGCTTATTCATCAAATATCTAATTGCTGCATGATATGTATGTATGAACACTTTATAACCAGTAATGTAGTGTCTGAATTTATTAATGGCATAAATAACTCTCAACATTTCTTTTTCTGTCACAGTGTAGTTCAACTCAGCTCCTTGTAGGTTTTTACTTACATAGTAAATTGCATACTCCTTCGTTCCTTCTTGCTAGCCTAGGAATGCTCCAATAGCAAAGTCTGATGCATCTGTGTGGATGTGAAAATGCAGTGTCCAATTTGGACCTCTGAGAACTGGAGCCTGTGTCAAGGATGCTTTTAGTTTTTCAAAGGAAGTCTGACAAGCTGGTGTCCATTCAAATTCACTGTCCTTTGTCAACAAAGTAAATAGAGGTGTAGTAATTTTGCTAAAATCTTGAATGAATCTCCTGTAATAGCCTATATGTCCCAGGAAGCTCCTTACATCCTTCTATTTATGTGGAATAGGCAGGGTAGAGATAATTTCAATCTTCTTTGGGTCAGCTTGTATGCATGCACTTGAGATAAAATGTCCCAAAACTATTCCTTGTATCATCATCATAAAACACTTTTCATTGCTCAAAGATAGGTTGTGCTCTGTGTATCTCTTCAAAACTTTATCCAAATTTTGTAAAGCTTCATCATATGTTTCACCATATGTGGTGAAATCATCCATATAAATCTCCATATTGTCATGGGCAAAATCAAAGAAAATACTAAGGTCTGCTCTTTGAAAAGTGGTTGGAGCATTGCATAGACCAAAAGGCAAGACATAATATGCATAGGTCCCCCAAGGGCATGTAAATGTTATCTTATCTTGATCCTCTGGTGCAATCTTGATTTGGTTATAGCCACTAAAACCATCAAGAAATGAGAAATATTTCTTACCTGATAAAGAGTCAAGAACTTGATCAATGAAGGGCAATGGAAAGTGATCTTTCCTGGTGGCAGCCTTTAGTTCTCTGTAATCAACACAAACTCTCCATTTGTCACCTTTCTTAGGAACTATGACCAATGGTGAAACCCATTCACTGTCTGAAATGGGTTATATAAACCCTGCATCTAAAAGCTTTTGAAGTTTTGCCTTCACTCTCTCTGAGAGCAGGATTCATGCATCTCTGTTGCTGTCTTATAGGTCTGTGGCCATCACCAATGTAGATTTTATGCATAAACAAAGTAGGATTTATGCCCTTCATGTCACTATAATCCCATGCAAATGCTGTTAAGTGGGTTTGCAATACTACATGCAGGGATTGCTGCTGCTCATTAGTCAATGCATTATTAACAATCAACACTTTTCCTGGCTTGATTTCTAATGGCTTAGACATTTCTTGCACAAAGGACAAATCAAGGCTGGGTATTACTGGTAAGCATTGCTGAGGTAACAAGGTATGAAATATTTGAGATACTTCCTCTGAGGAACTGGTAGGTATTATGCTTTCTAAGGGATCTTGTAAGCAAGATAAACAGTCTTGCTGCTATGGATGCCTTCCATAGTCATTTTGTAAAAATGTGATCAATCAACTCATCTTCATCTTGAATATCCAGTAAGGGGCCGCACTTGAAATAGTCATCAAGGTTTACAAGGAATAGCTGTCCTCATCTTCTAGGGTAGGCCAAATGGTCTGCTCAAGCTCATGGTATGGTTGGGATGGGGGGTATAGAACCAATTTCTTGGTCACAGTCCCATTGGATATGATCATGTTACCAGACCTACAACCTATAAATGCATCTACTGTGGCAAGCCATGGTCTGCCTAGTATAAGAGGATAACTTGTTAGATTAGCCTTTGGCTGTAAGACTATGAAATCAACAGGGTATTCCCAAGAATCTAATGCAATGACCAAATCCTCAATGACTCCTTCAGGTTTGACTTTAGACCTATCAGCTAATTGCAAGAGTGTTTGAGTAGGCCTAAGGTTTCTTAGCTGGAGTGTTTGCATTGTCTCCTTAGTCATTACATTAATTGCAACACCTAAATCTATCAGAGTATTCTTAATCAGAGTCCCATTGATTTTGACATCCACCACTGGACTACCTGGATCTGTATATTTGGGAATAGTTATGTTCCCCAACATTATGTCATCTAGGTTACCTAAAACATGAACTGTCTTTGGGTCTATTCTCTTTCTTCTTGGTTTCTGTATGCAGAGATCTTGAATAGTCTTAGTGTAGATGGGAATATCTTTGATGGCTTGGATTAAGGGAATCTTTATGCTTATATCTTGCAACTAGCCTATGAGGTCATTTTCATACTGTGCTGGTTGTTTTTGGATAGCCAAGCATTCAGGGAAAGGAGGCTTAGGATGTAAAATGGTTTGAGGTTCCTGAGTTGATTCAGATTCCAAAGGTGGTTTATTTGAGGCTTCCTCTATGGGTTCTTCATCTTCAAGTTCTATAATTTGAGGAGATGAAGGACCTGCAAGTTGCTTCCTTGATCTGAGATGAACATTACTCACTTCTACCCCATAGGTGGGGTATTGCATCACCTCGTTAGTATAAGCCTGTTGAATAGGCTTATTGTTAGGGTTAGGTGGAGGTTGGGCAGGGATTTGGGTAGGTCTAGGAGGTGGATTTTAAGGTGTTGATGGATGCTTTATGGATGGATGCTATGGTTGAGATGGAATCATAGGTTGCTGGTAATTTACATTTTGCTGCCATTGTTGGTTCTTGTTCCATTGAGGCTGACATTGAGGTTGCTATGTAGGCCACTAGGGATTATAGTTGGAACCTTGAAAACCTTGTTGGGGCCATGGATTTGGCTGATGTTGGTTCCAACCAGGTTGTAGAGTAGGCCATTGTGGGTTCTGCCAGAGATTTTGATTACTAGGCCATGGATGAGTGTTCTAAGCAGAGAAATTTTGGTTTGCACCAGGAAAGGGTGAACTAAAATTTAGTGGATCAGAGGGCATACCTTGTCTTTGCTGCCAAGGTCTCCTTTGAGCTATGAAGAACAATTGTCCATTCTCTCCTTCAAATGGCTAAAATTATGGCCTTTCTACCTTCTCTTGCTGGATGCTTGCCACCCTTTTGCATTTACAACTGGCCTTCCTTTGCCTACAACTGGGACAGTACTTAGTAAGCATTGCATTAGCTTCTTCTTATTTCTTCTTGATATGAAGAGTATCCAGCTGTGTGGCCATATGGCTGATTATGTCCTCCTTCATGTTAGACAACAAATTATTGATTTCCACTCTTGAAACTCCATTGGTTGCCTTGTTTGTAATTGATGTCCTTTCTCCCCTTGGTCTTTTAGTGAAAGTCCTTGAATAATTTTGGTAGACTTTACAAATTGACTCAAAAGGTAGTTGGGAAATATCACCTTGACCAATGAGATTCAAAGCATCCATGCAATCATCCTTAACCCCTCTCAAGAAAATTAGTTTTAATGATTCTTCAGATAATCTATTTTGGGGGTTCTTCTTTAGAGCAAACTGGAATCTTTCAACATAATCTTCAAGTGGCTCCTCCTCCTTTTGTGACATCTTGAAGATTTCGTCTCTCCTCCTATCATGTCCTCGGCAGTAATCTTGGTATTTCTCTAAGAATTTATCCTTCATAGTATCCCAATCTGGAATGACATCTTTTCCCAACCCCATAAACCATCTCAAACCTACATCCTTGAGGGTAGCAGGAAAGCATTTTAGCCTATGAGCATCTGAGGTGTAGTCATAGCTCCTACACAAGATATCAAACTCAAACAGGAACCTATCTGGGTCCTCTATCACCAGGCCATAGAAGACTGGTAATGCTGATGGTGGAATATTTTTCAGCACTGTAGCCCTCTCTTGATCAGTGATAGAAAACTCAAATGCTGCTTAGTCTGGTGGATCCTCCACTGCAGCATCTGCCATGGTTTTAAAGGTCCCTTCCGTAGTTGTGGAAGAAGCTGATGAAGATGTAGAAGGTGTTGACAAAGATGTAAGAGGAAATTCTTCTTCAACACTTTCTACTGTATAATTGATAAACTCAGTTGTTTCTTCACTATCCTAAAAATTTGAAGGGAGGAATCTGCCTCGGTTATCTCTCTGCCTCCGCATACAATGATGTTGGCTTTATATTCTAGTGGTCCTGCACAATGTTAGTATAATTTCTGGTGTTTCTTGAAAAGTGAATTTATTAATCCTAATGTTGGGATCAAAATTTAAACTATGAAAGCATGTAAAACAATGAGCCTATGAAGGTAGCACCATCCTCGACAATGACGCCAAAAATATAGAGGAAAACTAATGCGTTGTAGACTTAACATAATTCAGAGGTAAACCTATCTGAACAGTCCACTCTATCATTACATTCCTACATTAAATTATCAACCAAGGAGCGTAAGCTTATGATGGCGCTGCACTATATGTGCCTTCAGGGCTCATATTCTTCCTAAACTATCTTATCCAAACCTATTCAGGCTATTCTACTCTACTGGAATTCATAGAAATTCAAGAGCAGTAAAAACAACTATAGAATCTAGTGGCTACGGGTACCTACAGCATAAGCTGTAGATGACTGTTATCAACTGGAAATTACATAACTAACCCAAAACATTCAAAATGATAAAAGAACTAATGCTAATCTCCGGAGGACTTCAAGTTGATAAAGCATGCACTAGTTCATGAACCATACTACTTGTAATTTGACAACCAAAGAAATCTAAGTGACTCGTGATGTATCTATGTGCATATGAAAATCATATTTATCAATGAATGGATAAAGGAAAAAAAAATAAAATAAAGTGAGGATCAGTACCTTGAGTGGCTGGCTCAGGGGATTGACTCACTTAACTGAAAATCAAATCTAGTTCAGATATCTACGCATCTTCATAACACATAGTTCATTCACTTCATATCATAACGAAATCTCTTTAAGATTGTATTCAATAATAACATTCCTTAATGAAACATGTCGGCATATTTCAATATAGAAAACAAAGTTACAATAGAGTAACAACTGAGTAATTGGAAATAAAGTAAATAACTTGACATCTAACTCATCCCTTCTAACTTATACAAAAATGGGAGAGTTTCATGTAAGTACTAACTATCTTCAACCATCAATCCATTCCTAGATACTAGGATACAGGTTTGAGATCAATTTATTAATCTAACTGAACAGAGGAGGCAGACTCCTATCAAAACAAGAATTCTCATGCAATGGATCTCATGAAGAACACACATAAGCTGCGTTTGAAACAAGTCTTCTTCTTTTTCTGCATTTATTTCTATCCATGTGGTTCACACTCGTCCTCCAGCTGCCTACACGTTTGATGTCCAACTTCACTTCCTTTAATTCTCTTGTCTTTAGCTTCACTGCAAATACTCATTTCATTAATGACACCTTCTTGCTGCACAGGTGTTAATTCACAAAACATATGCACACAAATAACCTTCATGTCTAAACCATATGATTCCATCTATATTTCATGCATACTTATATTTAAATCATTCAATTGATAACATCATCACCATATTCCATATTAATAATATAGGTTCAAAGTCTTGCAAAGTATATAAAAAGATAACATATAATGATGGTGATGTTGGTAAAGTGTCTGGAGGATCATATAGAAAAGTTCTTAAAAGCATATAAAACAAAATAAAAAGAGGTCAATAAAACATCCCATCAAAGAGCCTTACAAGGAGTTCTATTAATCAAGTAACAAGCGGTACACACAACCTCTACTCAAAAACATTTCTCCAATTGTGAATCATTCAACATACTTTTGTCTCTTTCCATGATTGTTTGGTTCATCCTTTCTACAACACCATTCTGCTGTGATGTATACAGAGTTGTCTTTTGTCTGATTGTACCTGCATGCTTACAAGACTCATCAAATTTCTTAGAGAAATATTCCCCTCCATTGTCAAATATTAATATTGTTATCTTTAATCCCTATTGGTTTTCAACTAAGACTTTAAAATCTTTAAACTTAGTGAAAACTTCAAATTTGTGTTTCATAAAATAAATCGATGTAAATTTAGATAAATCATCAATGAAGGTGATAAAATAGCAATATTTTATGATAGATTCATTATCCACAGGTCCAAACACATCTGAATGAATAACCTCTAACTTCTCTTTTGCTCTATTATTTCCTTAAGGAAATGATGTTCTTGTTGCAAGTATGTGCCTAATCGGTGTTGTCATTGATGTCAACATATCCTTGTTGTCATTAGTGTCAACTGTATCTTATTTTATTACTTGTTCAGAAGACTTGCATGTTGGGGATATTGAGAAAATTAGCCTCTCCGGAAGAAACAAGTGAGTTACAGAGAAATGCAGTATAGACAGTGAGTTGTATGCTGAAGAACAGTCCGATAAACTGCTCCACATTTATTTCTGCTTGAAGATCATGGTCTGCAGATTGAAGGTAAGTTAGAGATATGTTTGAGGATGCTACATTCTAGTTTGAGCCATCCACATGAATATATAAGTGAGTTGTGTTCACCAGAGTGAAACCTGGTTTTTCTATAAGTTCAGTTGGGACAGGAAGATAGTATTTGGCTCCGCATTCCTCCGCAATAAAGTATTTAGCTCTCCAGTTCTAAAGGGAAGTCTAGGATGATGATAAGTGCCTATAGTTGTAATGGTTCATGGTTTGGTGGTCTGCAAGCTATCTTTCTTTTATGACAGTTGAAGACAGTGAAGTTCATGTGTTCTAGTGAGAAGATTCCTATGGATAAAGTGGTTAAGGTTTGTGCGGTTGCTCTTGATGATTATAGCGTGCTTGTGGATGTCTCCTAATCATGTTCCTATTTGGACTTTGGTCCACGTTAATAAATTGAGATGGTGTGTAAAGATTGTTCCCAGATAATGTAGCGTGTAACCAGTCTTGGCCGACCTGGTTGATCCCAGTGATTGCGGAGATCTCTGGAAGATTGTGGAAGCGTGTTGTGGCATGGAAGATCATGTTTGAGTCCCAGTTAAGGCATGGCATGATTCACATTTCATTCCCTTTGCATGATGTTGCAATAGGTCAGGACCTATTTTGTAAATGTTTGTAATACCAACCTTGGAGATTGCTCCAATGGTTGATGATTGTGATGCCGACCTTGATGATCATTCCAAGGTTGATGTAGTGTATAAATACCTGTAGTTGAGTCATGGAAAAGGTGTCCTTGAACAAAAATGAAAAGGTATTAAGAAAGGTTCAAAAGGTAGAGTAGAGAAGAGGCAGAGGAAAGAAGAAGAAGAGCAGAGCAGAGGAAGAGCAGAGCAAGGGAATTATTGTATAATTGCAAATATAGAAAGGTGTGATCATGGCAATGAGTCTAGCAGTAAGCCACCAGTAGGGTTTAACATCCCTTATTGTAATCTTGCTAGGTTTAGGGTTAAGGCAGTGAGCCTGCTAGACCTAGTTGTTCTTCATGGCAGTAAGCCAACATGTTTAGGCTTGTGGAGTGACCAAGCCTGAACATCATTATTTCAAGATTGCAATATATATTGAGAGTTAATCCTCTTCGTGGTTTTTCCCCACCTTGGGGTTTTCCATGTAAATCTAGTGTCTCTTGTGTTTGATGTTGTATTTGTGGTTAAGTTTTTGATTTCATGCACTCATTGTTAAACTATAATAATTGTGGATAAGTGATGACTATTTTAATTGCAGAAAGTGTTTAAGTTTTTGTGACAATTGATTCACCCCCCCTCTCAGTTGTCCGGCGCATATCAACAATTGGTATTAGAGCCAAGTTCCTCTGAAGAAAGTTTAACAACTTGAGGAAGATCCAAAATGTCTTACAAGAAGGAAGTGCCGCATTTTGATGGAACGAATTATGTTCTCTGGAAGGCTCAGATGAAAATCCATCTTCTTTCTCTTGGTTTCAAAATTTGGAAAGCTACAGAAACAAAATACACCATACCTCAAAATGGTCCGACGATTGAAGATGAAATCAAAGAATATGAGATAGATATCAAGGCAAATGATGCTTTGCTAAGCTCATTAACTGACTCAATATTGACGAAAGTGGTGGATCTTGAAACTACAAATAAGGTATGGGAAAAGTTGAAAAATATGTATGAAGGAGATGATTCTATGAAGGAAGCCAAGTTACAAAGTCTGAAAGTGAAATATGAAAGCTTGAAGATGAATAATGATGAAAATATATCAGCTTTTATGCAAAGAGTTGATGAACTTGTTACAGGGATAAAAGTCATAGGCGAAACTCTCAAAGAAAAGGAAATTGTTATGAAAATTCTTTGATCTCTGCCCAAGTCCTACTGTCACAAGGTAGCCGTGATTGAATAATTCATGCAAGTAAAAACCATTAACAGGGATCAGTTACTTGGTAAGCTTACTGCTTTTGAAATGAGGGATTTAGATGATGCTTTGCTGAAAGTTGAGACGACCTTCAAAGCCAGTACTCCTGGAAGTACTTCCAGATTAGAAAAGTACAAGGTAGAACCCGATGATGAGTTAGATGAAGTTGAAGCCAAATTTGTGGATAGAATGCAAAGAGGATCCGGTAAGTGTAAAGGCAAATTACCTTTTAAATGTATTTCCTGTGGTAAAGTAGGTCATTTTGCTTCCAGATGTCGTGAAAGAATTGAAAGAAATAGAAGAAGATATGAGAATAGGCCTAGGACCCAAAAGAAGTATTATTATGTTGAAGACTCTGATGATGATGAAGGAGTATCAGATAATGGTGAACCAGATAATGCTAGTTCCGCTGTAAATGAATGCTTGTTCATTGCTATTAAGGAAGATCTCATGTCTACTAATTCTTCTAGATGTGTGAAGAAAGAAAAACTAGTGGAAAGTGCTTTGGCTGCTTAGGTCATTAAGGACAAGGATGAATGGGTTATTGATATTGGTTTCTCTCACCACATCACTGGTGACAAAAATAAGTTTGTAAGTTTTGGAAGGTAGGATGGTGGACTGGTTAGGTTTGGAGATGATACAATTGGTAGGATTTGTGGAAAAGGATCTATTTCTCTTGATGACAAGTATAATACTGAAGATGTTTTGTATGTTAAAGGATTAAAGCACAATCCTCTAAGTGTGGGTTAGATGTGTGATAAGGGCTATGACTTAAGCTTCAAGGATAATGGATACAAGATCAGGGAAAGCTTCAGAACAATCATTGCAACTGGTAAGAAGACCAGAGGTAATATCTATCACTTGAAAGGAACCGAGAAATATAGCTTGTTGACTCAGACTGATGAGAGTTGGTTATGGCATAGAAGGTTGTGTCACATAAATTTTGATAGTATTATGAAGATAAGTACTGCTAAGATTCTTAGAGATTTTCCTAAGCTTGTGAAGCCTGCTAATCCAGTTTGCAAGGAGTGTCAATTTGGGAAACAGACAAGAACAAGTTTCAAAAGCAAGGACCAATTAGTTGGAGGACTACTTGAGCTGGTACATATAGATTCATGTGGACCTACCAGAGTAAGAAGTTTTCAAGGAGACATGTACCTCATGCTTCTCATTGATGATTATTCTAGAATTACTTGGGTCACCTTTTTGAAAGAGAAAGCTGAAGCTCTAGATAAATTCAAGGCATTTAAGGCAATGGTTAAAAATGAGATGGATTTGAAAATCAAATGCTTGAGGTCTGATAGAGGAGGAGAGTTCACATCAAATGAATTCAATTTCTTTTGTGAAGAACATGGAATAAAGAGACAGCTATTTGCACCCAGAACTCCACAACAAAATGGAGTTGTTGAAAGGAAAAATAGAACAGTTCAAGAAGTTGCTAGAACCATGATGAAGGAAGCTCATCTTTTGGAAGCATATTGGAGAGAGACAATTCACACCACAGTATATATCCTAAACAGAGTTCAAGTAAAAGGTAATAGTTCAAAAACACCCTATGAATTGTGGCATGGTAGAGTTCCTACTGTGAAATATTTCAAAGTTTTTGGTAGCAGATGTTATATCAAAAGAGAAGAAGATTTAGGCAAGTTTGATGCTAGATGTGATGAAGGAATCTTCCTTGGTTACTCCACCAAGAGTAAGGCCTACCGGTGATATAATAAGAGGCTGAATAAGATCATTGAAAGTGCAAATGTTAAAGTTGATGAATGTAAGGAAAGGTCTTCAGAATCAAGTGGATATGAGTTAGATGATCCAGATGTTTCAAAAGTGGTGTAGCATGAAGACAACACAGATGAAGAAGAACAAGCTCCCGTAAGTGCTACCAAAACTCCAAGATATGTAAGAATTAGTCACTCTAAAAATCAAATCATAGGAGATAAGAGCAAAGGGATCTTAACCAGAAGAAAAGCTATAGAGGAACAAGTAAATTTCTGTCTAATTTCTAAGATTGAACCTAAAACTGTGGATGAGGCTTGCAAAGATGAGAATTGGATAAAGGCTATGGAAGATGATGCAAATAGAGAAGAATTAGACTCAGGATCTTGTTCCCAGACTAGCAAACAAGAATGTAATTGGTACAAAATGGGTCTTCAGAAACAAAATAAATGAGAATGGTGAAGTGGTAAGAAACAAAGTGAGGTTGGTATGCAAAGGATATGCTCAAGTTGAAGGAATAGATTTTGAAGAAACTTTTGCTCTAGTAACAAGGATTGAAGCAATAAGGATGTTTCTGGCTTTTGCAGCATACAAAGATTTCAAGGTTTATCAAATGGATGTGAAGTCTACCTTCTTAAATGGAGAGTTGGAAGAAGAAGTCTATATTGAACGACCGAAAGGATTCCAGTCATCAGAACAAGGGGACATGGTATGCAGATTGAAGAAAGCATTGTATGGATTAAAACAAGCTCCCAGGGCATGGTATGCATGGTTGGACAGGTACTTGATATAGATAGGGTTCAGTAAAGGTACTATAGATAATAATCTCTACTTCAAGATCAATGATGAACAAACCCTGATTGTTGTAGTTTTTGTTGATGATATTATTTTTAGAGGCAATGAAGGTATGTGCTCAGTTTTTGCTGGAGAAATACAAAGTGAATTTGAAATGTCTATGTTTGGAGAGATGAACTTCTTTTTAGGTCTACAAATAAGTCAATCATATAAGGGTATCTTTATTTCTCAATCTAAGTATGTGAAAGAGTTGTTAAAGAAATTTGGGATCGAAGAATCTAAACCAGTATGCACACCTATGATAACTGGTTGTAAGTTGAGCAAAGATGATAAATCACCCATGGCAAACGAGAAAAGGTATAGATCTATGATTGGAGGATTACTTTATCTAACTCAAACTAGACCTGACATAATGCATGCAGTGTGTCTTGTGGCAAGATTTCAGGCAGAACCCAAGGAATCACATGTGATGACAGTCAAAAGAATTCTAAGATATTTAAAAGGCACAATAGATTATGGTTTATGGTACCCTAAGGACTGTGACTTTACTCTCAGTGCATATACTGATGCAGATTGGGTCGGAGATGTGGATGAAAGAAAAAGTACAAGTGGAGGTGCATTCTTCTTGGAAAAAAGATTAGTATCTTGGCTGAGCAAGAAACAAGATTCAATATCCCTGTCTACTGCATAGGTATAATACATTGCAGTAGCATGCAGTTGCACTCAAGTGTTATGGATGAAGCAGACTTTGAAGGACATCAAAGTTGTGTATGAAGAACCTATCGCAATCTTTTGTGACAACACACGTGCCATAAACATATCAAAGAACCTGTTGGTTTTCTTTCTGAATC
Source organism: Cunninghamia lanceolata (assembly GCA_027924645.1). NCBI lineage: Eukaryota > Viridiplantae > Streptophyta > Pinopsida > Cupressales > Cupressaceae > Cunninghamia > Cunninghamia lanceolata. The sequence continues at coordinate 3,235,671 of BSBN01000614.1, forward strand.
AGCAGAGGGTTTGCCAGTTCCAATGCACAGGCAGATTCGGCCAACTAATATAGGAGGTTGTGTGAGCTGCATCCCCTTCACTTCTAGTTCTGCCGCACCAAGGGGTGTATCCCTATAGCTAAATATTTCACCTTGACTCACCCAATGACATAAAGATTTAGCTTTACAATGACAGGCAGAATACTCTCATGTTTGGACCAAAATATGCATGATACATCACAAGTTTGGCAACATTCTTGGACATAACTAACTAGTTGAGGTATGAGAGTATGCAGGGGTCTTATTCCTACTCCTACAACTAACATATTGGAATTATGAAAGGATTTAAGTTGATGTTTTGGATGCAAGACAAGGGGGTTTTGGATCATAACTACTTCATAAGGGCAGACCGGTGCCTATCCAAGGGCAAGGAGTCAACTAGACGTATACACAAGAACAAATTGCACTTTGGATTCAAGTTTCAAGGGGTTAGATTGATGTTTGCCTTACAAACATCACCCAAGAATGGGTATTTAATTGTCTCTACTTACATATATCCCAGTTGACATACAATCTCCTCCATATTCAACCTAAAACAATTTAATCCACTCCTTGAATGGAAGTCTAAAGATCAAGCATGCAATACATAAATCCATATTCTAGAATTTGAGGAACCCTTAGCAACCAAATTCAGAAGAAGAAATGCATGCAACAAATGGAGAGTGACAGCTAGACACATGCAATAAGCATTTTTCATATAAAACAACACTGAAACTGAAAATATCTGCAATGTACATTCAAATGCAACTCATAAACTCCATAGAGATACAACAGATAGGAAATGCTCTGTTTTTCATTCTTTTCACAAAAATGCCCAGGTCTTCAACAACCATGAATGACACAGTTTGCCTTTTATGGCAAGACTGTGTACTCAGCAAATTAATTACATGGCCATTCAAAATTTGCCAAATACAATGCATCTCTAGAATGGTGCTCAAACTCATTGAATGCAGCTGGAGACAAAGAAGAAAAAGCAGGTGAACTTCGTTTGAAGATTTTCCTTACAAATCTGGTAGGTTGCCGTCAATCACTGACCCATACTACTCTGTAAATCTGCCATTAATGGCATACCAATTGACGGCCTTTGAAAATACAGTAGTTGCGTGCCTCTGAAATTTTCCTGCTAAAAAATGTGGCTGCATACAAAGAAAACCTTCGTTGCTGGACGTTAAAACACTGCCGTCAATTTGCATTCCTCTGCTGCGATCATCGGCTCAAAATCATGCTGAAAAGTCACTAATCAATTAGAACGTGCCACGTAGGCACCCTGTGCATCCATTGTTGACTTTTCCCTATCTTATTTTGCCCTTTTCGCCCATGTATATGCAAAAGAACATGCATATACAATCACCTTATACACAAGCCGGACCTCAAATTTTATAGAACAATTTGAAATCGAGTTCTGTTCCGGCTTGTATCTCCCCCCTTTGCATATCGTATTTCACATACAAGTGCAATATACATTCACCTCATACATACAAGGCACCGACTTCAAAAATTATGAAACACACTGCATCCGTCTTGAAATCTGGCTTGCATCTTAACCTTTGTATCTTTGCAATGTATATCAACACATACAAGCATCCAATATACATGTTGCGGACCGCAAACCTTATTCTCTGCATTTGATTTTCAATCAGGTCTGGATTGTATATTTTCCTTTGCATCTTCTCAATGTATACCAGAATATACAAATGTGAACATATAAACCCCCTTACTTACAAATAGGGAATATTCCTGGGATCTGCGATAGACATTCTCCCTTGTATGTCAAACATATACAAACTCGTTTGTATATACTTGCGGGCCCCACCGAATGCATCTCCGCCGCACTGCAGCAAATGTATGCACGCCCCTTGCATCTTTTTCATTGTATATTGACATTACATATTGTGAATGTATATTCGAATATACAAACAAAACACACATGCAATCCTTTGCACATACCTGCGGACCCGACCACAACTTAGCCCGATCTGAATCTTTTTTGACATCCACCGCTTGTATAAACCCATTGTATATCCAAATATACAACAACAATATACAAACCCCTATATACAAGCAGGAATCTTCGATGGAATATACCTACAATGTATAACCCGATATGCATAAAAAATGCATACAACTGCCTTTTGCTCCTTTTGAAGCCAATTTAACTCTTTTTTCGGGCCAGCCAATGTATCTACTTGTTGTATGTCAAACATACAACACAATATACATGCAAACACTTTTATACATCTGCGGTATATTCCGCCCTTGTATGTTTCCAATGTATGTCGAACATACATTCAATTTTGCATCTATTTCCTTTGTCTATTTTCTTGCACCATTGCATACAAACCCGACATACAACTGCAGAATATTCTAGGAATCTTGCGAAAGATTCCCCCAATGTACATGCATCATTTCAAAGCCCGATATGCATATAACTAATTTTTTGCATTTTTTCAACTGCAAAGGCCGAAAGAGTTAGAATTTTTATGAATTTTATGGAAGGTGCCTGCATATTTAAAATGCTTGAAACCTAAATGTTCATGCAGGCACCACCAGTGGCTCTGTCTGGGGACGCATGCCTCTTGCAGGCATGGCGAGAACCTTAGAATCTCTGGTTTCGTAGATTAGGCCTTATCCATTGGGCAACAGAGTTGAACATTGCACCAACCTGCACACAAATTATATTTTCAAACACTATTTTTGGCGGCCTTGGGCAGCCAAAAATGAAGAACCACAACTTTTTCCTGTCAAATGCCTGATTCCACTCTGAATAACCCCAACCACAACTGAAAATACAAAAAACAATCTGCCCACATGTTGATCTTGTACACGCTTTACCATTTTTGAAAGCTTGCCACTGTCAATCTGCAGCTTACAATCAGGGATATAATCATACATAGTAGAATATGTTTCAGGATTGGGCAACATATGTATGTTATAATCTTCAAATAATATATCCTCATATTGCATTTGGCAATATTCATCTACCTGGCCGTTGCACATTATCAGGCATTCACCCAGTTGATCCAAAAGCTGAAAACATTCAGAATATATATAACTTTCAATGTTATTTATATCACTTATTGACATTGAAAATAAAACCTGATCCACACAGCCATTGCTGCACATATCTGGCACATCTGATGCTGAATATTCATTATCCACAGCTTGCAAACCAGTATCATCATTTTCAAACAGAGGGTTAATTCTGCACCACTGAAAGTCATGACTCACAATGTCAAATGCATCCGCAGGCTCATCATAAATGGGATTCATACTCATTGCAAAGGTCTCTATTTCTTCTTCATGACAATCCATTTCTTTTTCATCATTGACAAATCCATAGTCATAAGAAGAATAAACTTGACCCATGAACTGATCATGGATATCATCTTTATCATCTTTAACATCTGATTGCCCCACATACAAAATTTGTGCTACTTCAATACACTCTAAAGTTGAACTATCTACATCATTTTCCAGCCCTCTAATGCTTCCTGATGAAACTGATATTGACTCTTGATCCATATGATCACAACTTTGCACAACTGGATCATTTAAACATGAATGCTCTTTGTTTAGGACTGGTATGCAAATATTACTTGAAAAATTATTATTGTCAACTTCATTTGCTGGGCAAATCAAGACATCCTCCTCTACAAAAGAAACATCATCAACTTGGAATGATGCAAACACTGGGACAACAGGGGTGTGAGTACTTTGACATTCAACTCTAACATTCAAACTATACCCCTCATCAACATTGGTGGCCTTAAGGCAGCAATTTTTTTAGAGAAATAACCCTTTTGAATCCCATACCTCCAATTGTTTTCAATGTCTATTGCAAACTGTTGTGCCTGATGCAATGTGGTGGGCTCCTTATCCCTCAATCTATAGCTCATTTTATTATCAAATGCTCCCAAGTAGACAACTAGGCACAATGCATCATTAGGTCTCATGCATTCTGGAATTCTTTTCAATGCCCTCATAAATATGAGGTTAAAGGCTGGGATCAACTCATCTTCTTCAATATGGATATACATAAAATCACTAATGACTGCAAATTCAGAAATTCTTTCACCATATTGTTCTAGAAATGCAGATTTAAATTCTTGCCAAGAGCTGACAGAGTAAGTTGGAAGGTAGGAGAACTAGTCCCTTACATCTTCATCTAGAGATTGAACAAATAATCTCATAACTACATCTTCATGGTCAATCTCAAAATCATCTATCACATTTATAAATTGCTGCAAGTGTCTCTCAGCTGATTCATCCTTTGCACCATTGAATTTGGGCAAATACTTTCTGATTTTAGATGGAAAAGCATTTGGGTAGTCACAAATGCCACTAAAATTTATGGGCTTATATCTTTCAATACTAAAACTCTTTCTATGACATGGTTGGGACTGATTATTATACTTTATTGCATTTGACACCTCACAAGGGTGCATGGGCTGATAATACATCATTATGTGTTTCTGCAACCCTCTTTTCAACTCAGATTTTCTTTTACAATAATGACCTTAGGCTTTTAAGATACAATTGCTATTTCAGCTTGCCTAAAGTGTCCTATATGAGTCTTTTCAACAATATTGCATGCTCCTTTTGAAATACAAATTATGTCCTCACAAAAGCATGCGGTCTTTTACTAACATTTCCCTTTTAACCAGTGCTATTTCACCAAATAGGGAACCTTTTAAAATTTATGGAAATACTTGGACATGTTGTAGCAACTACAAATTCAACACCTCTGGTGTCCTCCTATCAGGTTCTTTATATGCAGAGTCGCCATCTCCTTGGCAGAGGAAAAAGCTTCAAACAGGCTAAAGCTGAAAATTGATTTCTTTCTAGGTTCTCCCACAGCAGAGCCACACATATAACTTTTCAGATTTTGCTGCAACAAACACCTCCAGGTCTACTTTTTCAATCTTTTAGACTCAAACTTTCATGGATATGACACTTTTTCCCCAACGGAGTCGCCATCTGTTGGTTTGCCATTAATGGCAGATTTGCAAAGTAGTATGGGTTGGTGATTGATGGCAACCTACTAGATTTGTAAGGAAAATCTTCAAATGACTGCACACGTCCCGAGTTCACCTGCTTTTTCTTCTTTGTCTCCAGCTGCATTCAATGAGTTTGAGCACCATTCTGGAGATGCATATTATCTGGCAAATTTTGAATGGCCATGTAATTAATTTGCTAAGTACACAGTCTTGCCATAAAAGGCAAACTGTGTCATTCATGGTTGTTGAAGCCCTGGGCATTTTTGTGAAAATAATGAAAAACATAGCATTTCCTGTCTGTTGTATCTGTGTGGAATTTATGAGTTGCACCTGAATGTACATTGCAAACATTTTCAGTTTTAGTGTTGTTTTATATGAAAATGCTTAGTGCATGTGTCTAGCTGTCACTCTCCATTTGTTGCATGCATTTCTTCTTCTGAATTTGGTTGCTAAGGGTTCCTCAAATTCTAGAATATAGATTTATGTATTGCATGCTTGATCTTTAGACTTCCATTCAAGGAGTGGATTAAATTGTTTTAGGTTGAGTATGGAGGAGATTGCATGTCAACTGGGATATCTGTACGTAGAGACAGTTAAATACCCATTCTTGGGTGATGTTTGTAAGGCAAACATCAATCTAACCCCTTGAAACTTGAATCCAAAGTGCAATCCATTCTTGTGTATATGTCTAGTTGACTCCTTGCCCTGGGATAGGCACTGGTCTGCCCTTGTGAAGTAGTTATGATCCAAAACCCCCTATCTTGCATCTAAAACATCAACTTAAATCCTTTCATAATTCCAATCTGTTAGTTGTAGGAGTAGGAATAGGACCCCTGCATACTCTCATACCTCAACCAGTTAGTTATGTCTAAGAATGTTGCCAAACTTGTGATGTATCATGCATATTTTGGTCCAAACATGAGAGTATTCTGCCTATCATTGTAAAGCTAAATATTTCTATCATTGGGCAAGTCAAGGTGAAATCTTTAGCTATAGGGATACCCCCCTTGGTGTGGTAGAACCAGAAGTGAAGGGGAGGCAACTTACGCAACCTCCTGTATTAGTTGGCCGAATCTGCCTGTGCATTAGAACTGGCAAACCCTCTGCTAATTCAGAAAGAAAACCAACAGAACCCAGTGATGCATTCAAGGACCAAGCACATATCCATTAGGTATCATTTCCTGAGAGAAAAAGTGACAGAGAATGAGGTCAAGTTGGGGTATGTTTCTACCAAGGATCAGATTGCAGACATTTTTACCAAGCCTTTGCCTAAGGATACTTTTGAGTATCTCAGAGAAAAGTTAGGGGTCATCACCCCTCCTTCTCTAAACTAAGATGCACAATAGTGCATTAGTCTGGAGGTGTTCAGAGGTCCAGATTGATGCTTTTTAGGGCTACTTCTAAGGGGCAGTAGTCAGAGAGTTCATAATAGAGATTAGATCAGAGTAGAAGAGTGCAAGTATGTGCCCTTTGCCATTGATGTCAAAGGGGGAGAGAAGTCATGTGAAAAACTTAGAGTGCAGATGTGTAAAAGAAAGGGGGAGAATTTTGGAGAAAGAAAGAAGTGCAGGTGTTTAAAGAGAAAGGGGAAGAATCTTTTCTTGATGGCTGTTGTAGTTTTTCACATCATATGTTGCCATCAATGACAAAGGGGGAGATTGTTGCAAGTATGTGCCTAATTGGTGTTGTCATTGATGTCAACATATCCTTGTTGTCATTAGTGTCAACTGTATCTTATTTTATTACTTATTTAGAAGACTTGTATGTTGAGGATATTGAGAAAATTAGCCTCTCCAGAAGAAACAAGTGAGTTACAGAGAAGTGCAGTATAGACAGTGAGTTGTATGCTGAAGAATAGTCTGGTAAACTGCTCTGCATTTATTTCTGCTTGAAGATCATGGTTTGTGGATTGAAAGTAAGTTAGGGATATGTCTAAGGATGCTACATTCTGGGTTTGAGCCAGCCATATGAAGATCTGAGTGAGTTGTGTTCACCAGAGTGAAACCTGCTTTTTCTGTAAGTTTAGTTGGGATAGGAAGATAGTATTTGACTCCACATTCCTCTACAATAAAGTATTTGGCTCTGTAGTTCTAGAGGGAAGTCTGGGATGATGATAAGTGCCTACAGTTGCAATGGTTCATGGTTTGGTGGTCTGCAAGCTATCTTTCTTTTATGATAGTTGAAGACAGTGAAGTTCATGTGTTTCGATGAGAAGATTCCTATGGATAAAGTGGTTAAGGTTCGTGCAGTTTCTCCTGATGATTATAGTGTGCTTGTGGAAGTCTCCTAATCATGTTCCTATCTAGACTTTGGTCCGCGTTAAGAAATTAAGATGGTGTGCAAAGATTGTTCCTAGATAATGTAGCGTGTAACCAGTCTTGGCTGACCTGGTTGATCCCAGTGATTGCAGAGATCTCTGGAAGATTGTGGAAGCATTTTGTGGTGTGGAAGATCATGTTTGAGTCCCAGTTAAGGCATGACATGATCCTCATTTCATTCCCTTTGCATGATGTTGCAATGGGTCAGGACCTATTTTGTAAATGTTTGTAATACTGACCTTAGAGATTGCTCCAATGGTTGATGATTGTGATGCCGAACTTGATGATCATTCCAAGGTTGATGTAGTGTATAGATACCTGTATTTGAGTCATGGAAAAGGTGTCCTTGAGCAAAAATGAAATGATATTAAGAAAGGCCCAAAAGGCAGAGTAGAGAAGAGGCAGAGGAAAGAAGAGGAAGAGCAAAGCAAAGGAAGAACAGAGTAGAGGAATTATTGTACTTAGGTTGCAAATATAGAAAGTTGTTGATTGTGGTAGTGAGTCTGACAGTAAGCCACTAGTAGGATTTAACAACCCTCAGGGTTTAACAACCGTTATTGTAATCTTGCTAGGTTTAGGGTTGAGGCAGTGAGCCTGTTAGACCTAGTTGTTCTTCATGGCAGTAAGCCAGTATGTTTAGGCCCGTATGTGGAGTGACCAAGCTTGAACATCATTATTTCAAGATTGCAATATATATTGAGAGTTAATCCTTTCCGTGGTTTTTCCCACCTTGGGATTTTCCACATAAATCTGGTGTCTCTTGTGTTTGATGTTGTATATGTGGTTAAGTTTCTTATTTCATGCATTCATTGTTAAACTATAATAACTGTGGATAAGTGATGAATGTTTTAATCGCAGAAAGTGTTTAAGTTTTTGTGACAACTAATTCACCCCCCTCTCAGTTGTCTGATGCATATCAACAGTTCTATTTTGTTTACCAAACACATAATGCTCACAGAAATCAAAGTGTTCATCAGAATAAGATAAACCATCCAACGATTCTTTATTCTTAATTGTTTTTAAAACATTATTATTTGTGTGACCCAATCTATGGCACCACAACATACAAGTGTTTTTAGAAACATTAGAAATATAGTGGCATCTAGCCTAAACAAGGTTTCCAATCTTTCCCCTTCGCTACCATCAAGTTTCCTCTTACCAATCTGCAACCATGCTTATCAAATGTTACATGCATTCCCAAATCATTCAAATTTTAAACTAAAATTAGATTTCTAGCCAATCTAGGAACATGCAAAACACCAGGGAGAGTTTTAATTCTTCCATCACTGAAACACAACTATCAGATATGTAGTGTTTTCCCCAAGGTACACTTTACCTCCATCATACTCTTCGTATGTGAAAAACCATTCTTTATGCGGGGTCATATGATACAAGCATCTTGATTCAACCAACCAATGATCATTAGAAACAACATTTCATGCAGAAAATAAAACATCTTCACCTACATTCGAGGACTTATCAATAACAGAATCTGATTGTTTCTTCTTATTTTTGCATTCCTTCTTCACATGCCCTCTTTTACCACAGTTCCAACACTTAACTCTATTCTTCTTCCTAGGAGACTTAGACTGACCCTTAGATTTGTCATTCGATTCTTTCTCTCCTTTTGGCCCTTTTTCCTTGGACCTTCCCCTCACCTTGAGAGCCACAATGTTACCCTCATAAGTCTTCTTCCTCATCTCCTGTGCCAACAAAGTTGCAACAAGGCGATCCAACTTCAGATATTCAAGGTTAGTAGTAATAGCAAGGATACCATTCTCCCAAGATTTAGGTAAAGAACAAAGTAGAAGTATATGTATTTATATTCCTCTTCAACTGTAGCATCTACGGAATCAAGTTGACTCAAAAGTAAATTAAAATTATTCAAATGCTTTGCAATTGAATCACTCTTTTTCATTTTAACTGAAAATAATTTCCACTTTAAATAAAAATTATTTACCATGCTCTTGGCTTGATAGATCTCACCTAATCTCTTCTAGAGTTTGAATGCAGTCTCTTCCTTTGAGCCATTCAACATGATGAAATCTGCAATACATAGTCAGATGGTTCCCCATGCCTTCTTATCCAACCTTACCAATTCTTTCACACTCACATCATCAATCTTCTTCTCTTTCGTAATGGCCAACCATTGGTTTCTTTCCTCAAGCAAATCCTCCATCTTCAACTTCCACAATTCATACCCTGTACCATTGAACTTCTCAATGTCCAAACGAGAGGTTGAGACAACGGATTGAGCCATGAATACTACACAAGATCTACAAAACAAAACAACCAAATTTTCCACTGTAGCTAAACAACCTTCACACTACCACCCCAAGAATAAAAACTAGCTAGGCTCTGATACCAAATGTTAGAAAATGAAGACAATAACTACCCAAATGGAAATCTGATTATAATATGTTTATGATCTTAAAGTAGTGTACTATGAACACAAATTGCACATGGAAATGAAATTACAACACATGAATAAACACCATAGAAGAATAAACCACATAACATAGTATGTAACATGCAGAAAACCCTTTCAGGTAAAAAACTCCACCAAGAAAAGAGACTTCAAGTTATATTATCTTCAAATCTTAGATACAATACACACACTTCCTCTCTCTTCAACATTTAATTTGATAGAACCTATGTACAAGAAAACTATGAGATCTAAGATATGCATAACACATACAAGGCACTGTATATATATAGGTTTTACAATCCCCGAACTAGGCGTCCACTTTCTCTCACCTTGAAAACTCTAACATGCAACATTAAATGACCTCTTACAAGCTCATGCCACTTTTCAATAGTCAACCATGCAAACTTGGGCACCCATGGACAAGAATAGACACTACTGGGTAATAAATGCTATAAGAACCATCATAGATTCCTTCCTAACACCCCTCGACTAGTATCTTTCCAATATGGGTGCCTAGAGCTAAGTATAGCCACTTACAAGCAATAAGTATCCATCATAAGTTTTCATATTTTCATAGAATCTTATGACAAATTACAGTTGTCATAGATTCTCTTACATCATCTTATCAACCTTATGATGGATGTCATACAAGACAAAAATAGTAGATTCCTCCAAGGTGGCTCCTACCCTCAATAACTCTTGATTTTTATAGTTACCATCAGTAAATGTTACTCCATAACTACCGTTAGTAACTCCAGAACTTACTGATGCAATAACTCTATAATTACCGTCCCCGATAAATAATTTTTACCACTTTTGGTGAAAATTGTACATCCCTTATGGGTGATTTACAAACAATATTTGGAATAATAATTATAAGGATTTACAAGGTTAATGGCACCTTAATCCTAACAAGAATAAAATAACCAAAATGATATGCAAGACATGTTATTCATTGTAGGGACCCATCCATGAACTAGTGTAGATAATTAACCCATACTAATTGTAGTTACACTACTAAAGTTTAACTACACACTTTAACTCCAATATCATAATCTAATGAGTATTTGTTTATTCTCTTCAACTTAAATCATGAAGGATTAACATTATTATGGTGTTTAGTTTTACAAAAGCCAATTAATATAAATTTAACCCTTTAAACTTATCAGGTGTCCATACTAAAAAATAATATAGTTAATGCATATGACATGGATTTAATTCAGTTAACCATGAAAATATGTGATAACTTGAATACACCAAGTATGCTATAGTTCCTTAAATCATATCTCAAGCTTGCACCTGTCAAGACATTCACACAGTCCTAGTCAACTTTGAACCAGTTAATCATAGTAAGTGTTAAGATAACCTATACTCACATGTGGGTACAAAATTCAAACCAATAAATTGATTGTAGCCATTCCCTTTTTGACCTTACTACTTAGACTCATGTCTTAGCCATGTAACAATTCTAAAAATCCTTATTATTTTGTAGACATGATATTTCCACAGTCCATGATCAAGTGTAGAGCTTCTGGAATCACTGTGTATTTCTTTTTTTCATTCTCCTCTTTTTGTCTTGATGATGGATCATTGAGTATGATCTGAAAAGTTGACAAAAAAAATAATACACAGTGATTCCAGAAGCTCTACACTCATTATTTGGCAAGACAACTGATTTCATATTATACCAAAGATGAGATACAAACATCCTATTTATATAAATGAACTCTAGAAGAATAAACTAAGTTTGAGGTGAATGATAATAACAATAATACTCAAACAATTTGCACTAACACTATTAAAACAACAACTTACTACATAAATAAAATTACAGTTGACTATAAATCTAATGAGACCAAAATCATGAGCACTAGTAAACTTTACTAGGGTTTCATAACTTATCTCTATAAAAAAGATCTTCCCTTAGCTTCAAGAGTATTTATTCTCTATTGACAAGGCCAACCACATGAAGGTGGAAGCTCATGTGGTATCACCTAATACCTAAGACACCTAAGACACCTATTCTAGTAGACCTAAGACACATATTCTATACCTTATTCTAGTAGACCTAAGACACCTAAGACACCCATTCTATATCTTCTTCTAGTATACCTAAGATACCTAAGACACCTAAGACACCTACTGCACCTATTCTATACCTTTTTCTAGTAGAGGTCTAAGACACCTATTCTAAACCTTCTTCTAGTATACCTAAGACACTTATTCTATATCTTCTTATAGTAGAGGTCTAAGAAACCTATTCTAAACTTGAACTTCTAGTAGACCTAAGACACCTAGTAAGCCTAAGGAAATATTTTGTCATAATGTAGAGATGATACCTAGAATAAAATAATAAATTAATCCTCTATTCTATGCAATGTACTTATGCCTTTTATGTTTCTAGCCTCTGCTATGACAAAAACATCTCCTGCCACAATGAAATGTAAAAAATATAGAACTTGTCATGATTTATAAATTTTAAGAATCAAATTAAAATTAAAACTTATTTGCATATATTAAAATTTAAAATTTCTACAAGACACATGAACTTCTAATAGACCTAAGGCAATAGTCTATCATTGTGTAGAGATCATACCTAGAATGAAATAATAAGTCAATCCTCTCTTTTGTGTAACATACTTACGCCTTCTATGTTTCTAACCTCTACTATGACTACAAAAACATCTAATACCACAATGAAATGTAAAAAAAAAATAGAACTTGTCATGATTTCTAGATTTTAAGAACCAAATCAAAATCAAATGATCAACATATCTTAAAATTCTACAAGACATCTAAATTTCTAGTAGACCTATGACACCTAGTAGACCTAAGGCAATATTCTGTCATAGTGTATATATCATACCTGGAATGAAATAATAACTTAATCCTCTCTTTTGTGCAACGTAATTACATCTTCTATGTTTCCAACCTCTATTATGACTGCAAAAACATCTCTTGTGACAATGCAATATAAAAAAATAGAACTTGCTATGAATTGTAAATTTTAAGAACCAAATTAAAATTAAATGTTATCATCATTTATTAAAATTTAAAATTTCTACAAGACACCTAAATGTCTAGTAGACCTAAGACACCTAGTAGACCTAAGGCAATACTCTATCATAGTGTAGAGATCATACTTGGAATGAAATAATAACTTAATCCTCTCTTTTGTGCAACATGCTTACATCTTCTATATTTCCAGAAATTAGAACTTGTCATGAATTCTAAATCTTAAGAACGAGATTAAACTTAAAAGTTATTGTCACATATTAAAATTTAAAATTTAAACAAGAAACCTAAACTTCTACTAGACCTAGGACATCTAGTAGACCTATGACAATATTCTATCATAGTCTATAGATAATACCTGGAATGGAATGAAAGTTGTTGTCCACATTTTTCATACCACATTTATTGGTTCAACTCACTCTTCAATAACACATAATATTTTCTCATGGTCATCTCTATCTAGCATCCACTTACGATGTCCATGTGCATGTCGAATGAGACAAAGGGACATGCTGGTAGCAATTACTTGGTGGCTATACTGATACATCATGTTGTGAGCTTGGTAATCAATAAAATGAAACATATTTTGAATGATTTTGACTTGTTTCAAATATGATCCTTGCACTACAACTCAACCTATGGGAAACAACATTCAACTGCTTGTTTCTAGTTTTATTAAATTAACCCTCTCTTTTTTGCAATGTAATAAATAATAACTTACAACTTCTATTTTTCTATCCTCTACTATGACTGCAAAAACATCTCCTACCACAATTTGAAATATAAAATTGTTTAGAAACTATCACGAATTCTAAATTTTAAGAACCAAATTAAAATTAAATGTTATCATCATATTAAAATTTAAAATTTTTACAAGTTGTGATATATATACCCTTTTTAATCAATCCAAAAATTTGGTCAGAATTAGTTGAAATCAAAGGAATGTCTTCAAAGATTTCATCTTCATCTTCCCCGTATGTGTCACTAACAACTAGTGGTATCAAATTCCATTCACTGACATATCCATCTCATTGGCTCTTGCAATTCTCATAATTTCCCAACATGTAGTCACAACAAAAGCAAGAGTAATCCTTGATACAATGCAAAGACCTTGTTTTCTCTTCCCTCTTACATCCATGCACACTTCTTCAATCCACACCTATAAATTTTAAATATACATAAAGCATGAATTACAATTATAATTTTATCAAAATTACAATTGTAATCACAATAAAATAAAATAAATATAAGTAAATATTAAACAAGTTAATTTTTTCAAACAATACATACTTGATATCTCCTAGAACACTCTATGTGGATATGGGTTTCTTCCTAAAGTTGTGTCAACCTCACATATGAAGTGATTCTTACACCATTCAATGGTGTCATGTGCATCATTTATATGATCTCCCTCATAATTCATTTGATATTTTCTTAGAGCATGTTTGATTGAAGCTCCTACACCATCATGTTCATCCTTTCCATGGCCACTCTCAAAGAAACCCCAAATGTGAGGTATATTGTCAAATCAATCATATCTAAAAAATGCAAAAAATGGTCTTGATGATTTGAATTGTAGTGTACACCCATTTGACCATACAAGATGTTTCTCAATTTTCACACTCCTTGCCAAATCTTAAAAGAACTTGTTAAAGCATTGTTGTACAAAATGTGTGTCATGCTTTTTATCTCTTCATTTCCCTTCATTAGCTAATTAATTAAATAAAATTCTATTTATTTAATTAATTATCCCTTCTCTCAAATTAATTAAATAAATTATCTTTATTTATTTAATTATTTTTAGTCCATTTTATCCATTTCCTAAATTAATTAAATAAATAAATTATATTTATTCAATTAATTTAACCCATTCTTCCCTTTAACTACATTAATTAAATAATTTTTATTTAATTAATTAATTTATTTCTCCCACCTTGTCCCATAATTAATTATTTTTCACTTATTCTAATCCTTATCCACTTGCACAAAGGTCTAACTAACCTCTTGCATCATCACCATTCATTTCAAATTTCACCTTTTAATCTCAACCATTCATCCTTGATCCATGTCTTATTTAATCTTGACCATCCATCTCTAATCTAATCCTAGTCATTCATCCAAGTATCCAAGACTCTATAAATATCACTATCAACCAAGTCATTTCTCCTAGAACTAACTAGCTAGAGATGGAATGATCAAGCACCTATTGAAAAGTAATGTTATGCTGCTAGTGTGAGTAATCAACATATCAAATATCAAATATCATTATCAAGCATCATTAGAGCATATCCACCATTCGTCATGGTGCAACAAGGACTATTGTGGTAACATTGTTTTGTTATTTTTGTTTGATTTCTTTAGTCCTTTGCTCGATTCGAGGTGATGTAGGTATGAAATAGGAGCTTTCATTGTGCATTGTTTCCATTTTATATTTCATATCTCTGCATCATACAATAATTTAGATCCTAGTTTCCTCGTAATGATGTGCAAGAGGTCTTATAAAGTTTCTTATTGTAGCTCGAATCTCCTCGAAATAGTCCCCTAGGTTCTTGTTACAATAATAATGCTCATAGGTCTTATATACAATGTTTTCACAAATAGAAGAGGGTATATGCAAAGAGATGATGGACCAAATATTCACCACATGACTTTTTGGTCCCATACAAGTCAAAACGTGCTCACATTTTGCAAAAGCAAAACTTAAAATAAAAACCCAATTTAAAACAGGTTGCGGCTCATTTTCCCCTTTTGACAAGTAAGTTTTAGGTTTCACAGTGTAAGCACGTTACAAGAAGAAGGGTTCAAGCAATTTCTAAGTGCAATCGACATTTTCACCACGCCACCTCGCTAATCCCGCTCCCGAGGACATTGTGAACAAAGTGTAGAGGGTGTAGCAGTTGAACAAGGTAGGGTTTCATTGTTTTTTGTGAATTTGAAAATAAATTTTTACTTTTGCAATGTTTGATTGGATTCTTATGTTGAATTTTCAATCAATGAGGCACCAAAAAACACTAATCCAACAAAGGAGGCTCAAAAAACCCCTAAAACCCCCAAAACCCTCAAAACCCCCCACCTTCACGTCCTCACCATGAAAGAGAAACACAAGAAAACTATTTAGGGAAAATTGAAGAAAACAAAAACATCTTGAAACCCTAATTGAAATGTTAAATAGTCCAAGTGCAAGCACTGACCATAGGAGAGCCCTTGCCAAGTCATTAGAGGTGATTATTTCTCACATTGAATCAGTAAAACCAAATCATAGAATGGAATAACTGTAGGGAGAGGAGTTGACAATACTATGCTGACAAATTATCTTAAAAGCAAGTGAAGGACAAAAAAATTACAAAAATCTGCATTGTGTTCACATTTTATCAATCCTAAAATTGGACAAACACTAGAAGAGACTTACAAATGGTTCCCAATTCATTAGTGTGTGAACAAAGATATATCCAATAGCTTTTGGGAAAGATGGTATATGGTCTTTGATGAGTGTCCTTGTAATAACAATGAGGTGCCACAATATTTCTTGAGGAAACTTTATTTTGAGTTCATCCTCAACGAGATTCCTAATTGCTTCAACATTCGGGGGTTCCAAGGTAGAGGTGGTGGCTCTGCCCAAGATAGAGAGGGGGCACATCAAGATCAGAACCATGTACCTAGACCCCTCATGAGGCTAACACATGTCTTACTCCATTCGACTTTGAAGGAGAGTGTTGAGGTGGAGACATTACATTCATTGAGTTCTCTCACCCAGTCTCTAGCACAACATGGTGATGATCTCACCCAAGCCAATGAGGGTGAGAGCAGTAGGCGTCATTTGTCCCCACATCTTTGCAGTTTATGTGGGAACTTGTGTGATTATGGGACGTAAGACTCTCGCCAGGACGCTGCGATGTAGGGACAACAACCAGTGATGGACACATTTGTATTGGATGATATTGTTCTCATAGATGACCTCTTATAGCATACATTTGGTATTGATTCCCAAGTAATTTTTAACAAGGTTCATCTTGATTTAATATATTTGTATTTGAAATTTGTAATTAATTTTATATGACTATCTATATTATAAGTCAAAATTAATGTATATAATTGTCTGCACTATTAAATTCCAAGGTCGAAGTCTTCATCCTGCATCTGTTAGCCATCCAGTGCAGGGTTATGAGAGGAGGTCGATTCAACATGTATGTTATTTATCACATGATCATAAATATAATACATATATCAATGGTAATCTTATTTAGTGACAATTTGATAATGAACAAGGAGCTTCACTACCACCTCCACGATTTCCTTGGTCACCTGGACGTAGAACCACTTTCACGGAGGTAAATTTAACTATATGTAATCATTATGCATTTAAATAATATTATGTATCTATTTTGGTCAAATAACCTTGAACTCTATTTTTAGATGTTGAATATGGATACTCCTCATCTTCACCAGTAAACATAGGTGGGCATTGCTGCAGTTGTGTTGTCTGTAAATCCTTTAACAGAGGTATGAGCTAGTAACATGTAAAATGTCATTTTATATTTCTTGTTTTATCTCATGTCATTTGATGTACATAAATGATATTCATGTTTACTCAATTTTGCTTCTTGATGCTTCTCACAAGAGGTCACAACTCCAACCCGTCTAGCTACAGATGAAGAGAGACACAAAATGATTGAGAGGGATCATCAACTAGTGGTAAGTGATTGATTACATATGTGATGTTATATATTTCATGTTTTCTATATTAATGTGCATATTGTTTGCTTGTATTAACAGGTGGAACTTCAAAAACCTCTATTGATGAGGTCTAGTCAATGAGAGAGAGAGGATGAGTCATTGATTGACTCTCCATCTTCACAACCAAGAAAGGGCCACCAATTATTTGATAGAAGTTCATAGGAAACTAGATTTTGGGACATTTTTTTGTATGCCTAGATGGATTTGTATACATACTTTTGTATGTTACCAATGTATATCTTTGTATATGCATGTATGGCTTTGTTTATACATGCCTAGATATGGATTTATATATAGAATATATGTTATGTTCATGAAATTATGTATATGATAGTTTACATTAAATATAATATGATGATCAATTATGGTTATAGGAATTTGGTTTTACACGTGCCAATTGCATTTACTTGAAAGTTTATAAATCCTTTTCAAAAAATCCAATTTGTGCATATCTTGCAATCATTGCATTCCATGAGGTTGTGCATTTATTTGAGGCATCATGTCAAATAGTTCACGTGCCTTGTCTATGCTTCCACACTTTGCATACATGTCTACAAGGGTAGCTGTAAATACAACATGTGACAAAATTCCTATATCCTTTATGCTTTGATGGCTGTCCACACCCTGTTCCAAAGATCCCATTTTGGCATAGGCAAAGAGGATGTTGGATAAGGTTGTGGAATTCGGTTTTACACATGCCAATTGCATTTTCTTGAAAGTTTATTAAGCCTTTTTGAAAAAATCCATTTTGTGCATATCTTGCAATCAACATTCCATGAAATCAACATTCCATGAGATAACATTTCTTTGGGGCATCATGTCAAATAGTTCATGTGCCTTGTCTATGCTTCCACACTTTGCATACATGTCTCCTAGGGTAGTTGCAACTACAACATATGTCAAAATTCCCATATCCTTTATGCTTTGATGGATGCCCATACCCTGTTCTGAAGATCCCATTTGGGCATAGACAAGGAGGATGCTGGCTAAAGTTGTGGAATTTGTCTTTACACTCGCCAATTGCATTTGCTTGAAAGTTTCTAAAGCCTTATCAAAAAATCCATTTTGTGCATATATCTTGCAATCATTGCATTCCATGAGACATCATTTCTTTGAGGCATCATGTTAAACAATTCACCTACCTTGTCTATGCTTCATCACTTTGCATACATGTCTCATAGGGAAGTTGCAACTACAACATTTGACGAAATTCCCATATCCTTTATGCTTTGATGGACGTGCATAGCTTGTTCCGAAGATCCCATATGGGCTTAGACAAGGAGGATGCTAGGTAAGGTTGTAGAATTTGGCTTTACACCTACCAATTGCATTTGCTTGAAAGTTTCTAAAGCCTTTTTGAAAAAATCCATTTTGTGCATATCTTTCAATCATTGCATTCCATGACAACATTAGGCATCATGTTAAATAGTTCATGTGCCTTGTCTATGCTTCCACACTTTGCATACATGTCTCCTAGGGTAGTTGTAACTACAACATCTGACAAAATTCCTTTATCCTTTATTCTTTCATGGCTTTCCATACCATAGAAGCAAATAGTAAGTATAGTTCACAACAATAGTCTCCCTAACCTCTTGAAATACTTCTTAATTTTGTAGCAACGACAAGCATTTCAAGACAACAATGTCTTGTCTCAACAATGTTTCATATTAATCATTTTTATGATTAATATTTCCTATAATGTCGACTGCAATATTGATGCCCATATTAATTGACCACAATACTAATAAGGATGCTACTAAACACCATACTGATCAAGGATGTATAGGACACAATAATGACATAATGCTATTGATTAGTGATCATAAGAAGATTACTAATCACAAAAGGATAGTTATGTCCAAAGACAATGATGACGACAACCATCTCAACTGCTAGAACATTATTAATAGTTTTGCTATGTAATTATGAGAATTGCCAAATAATTGCCTCAATAATAAACCTATTTTACGAATGAAATAATAACAACAATATCCATTGATAAGTACAAATGACAACACTAACATCTGTGATGCAATAATAATGACAAGCCAAAGGATAGCATAATCATTTGATAATTTTGTCTAGTAATGACCATGCCCATAAATCATAAATAATGACATAAGTGTTTGTTTTTTTCAAATGCAACAATGATTATCACTAATCACAATAACAATATCAGAATATATTGGGATATTTTAAAGATATATGCTTCTATGGTCCATACCTTGTTCCAAAGATCCTAATTTGGCATAGGTAGGGAGGATGCTTGCAAAGGTTATGGAATTTGGTTTTACATGTGCCAATTGCATTTGCTTGAAAGTTTATAAAGCCTTCTCAAAAAACCCATTTTCTGCATATCGTGCAATCATTGCATTCCATGAGATGGCATCTCTTTAAGGTGTCATGCCAAACTATTCACATGCCTTGTCTATGCTTCCACACTTTGCATACATGTCTACAATGACATCTGCAAATACAACATGTGACAAAATTCCTATATCCTTTATGCTCTGATGGTTGTCTATACCCTATTCTGAAGATCCCATTTTGGCACAGGCAAGGAGAATGATGGATAAGGTTGTGGAATTTAGATTTACATCCACCAATTGCATTTTCTTGAAGGTTTCTAAAGCCTTTTTGAAAAAATCCATTTTGTGCATATCTTTCAATGATTGCATTCCATGAGACAACATTTCTTTGAGGCATCATGTCAAATAGTTCATATGCCTTGTCCATGCTTCCACACTTTGTATACATGTCTCCTAGGGAAACTGCAACTACAACATCTGTGAAAATCCCCATATCTTTTATGCTTTGATGGATGTCCATACCTTGTTTCGAAGATCCCATATGGGCATAGACAAGGAGGATGCTGGCTAAGGTTGTGGAATTTGGCTTTACACCCGCCAATTGCATTTTCTTGAAAGTTTCTAAAGCCTTTTTGAAAAAAATCCATTTTGTGCATATATCTTGCAATCATTGCATTCCATGAGACATCATTTCTTTGAGGCATCATGTCAAACAATTCACCTACCTTGTTTATGCTTCATCATTTTGCATACATGTCTCATAGGGCAGTGCACAACTACAACATCTGACGGAATTCCCATATCCTTTATGCTTTGATGGATGTCCATACCCTATTATGAATATCCCATATGGGAATAGACAAGGAGGATGCTAGCTAAGGTTGTGGAATTTGGCTTTACACCCGCCAATTGCATTTGCTTGAAAGTTTCTAAGGCCTTTTTGAAAAAATCCATTTTGTGCATATATCTTGCAATCATTGCATTCCATGAGACAACATTTCTTTGAGGCATCATGTCAAATAGTTCATGTTCCTTGTCTATGCTTCTACACTTTGCATACATGACTCCTAAGGCAGTTGCAACTAAAACATCTGTCGAAATTCCTTTATCCTTTTTTCTTTCATGGCTATCCATACCCTGTCCCAAAGATCCTAATTTGGCATAGGTAGCCTGGAGGATGCTTGTAAAGGTTATGGAATTTAGTTTTACACATGCCAATTCCATTTACTTGAAATTTTAAATATCCCTTCCTTTCTCATGCAAATGCATAAACTATGTTTTCATCTTATAATGGATAATGGATGTGTTCTTTGTACAATTTTCAAGAAATGTGAGGGATGAAGTTACATTGGATCATAAACTTTACCTTCTTGTCCTTCATTACCTTCAAGTAGACTTGTTTCCTCACACTCACTAGTCAGTGAGTGAAGTTAGCTAAAATTCACAATAGAAATTATGTAAATATATGTGATAACAACTCTCTTATAGATCTTATGCAAATTTCTCATTACCTACGTTGACTGTGCATTTGTCTTTCTCTTGCAAAACAAGGAAGAGAGTAAGAGAGAGAGAGACACATTTGGCATGATTCACATATCCTCATTTCACCTTCTATATAGTTTCTATGCTTTACATATCCTCATTTCACCTTTCTACATTTGCTTTACACCTGCCACTTTAAATACATGTCTATCGGGGCAATTGCAACTACAACATCTGGAAAAATTCCCATATCCTTTATGATTTGATGGATATAATTAGAATGCATTGGATCAAGTGAGAACACCATATCAACCTAAAGAGAGTAGAGAAAATACCTAAAAATGAAGATTACAACATAGCTTTTAGTTTAGTTTAATCTACTAGAAAGGTGCTAGGAGTGAAATTTTGCATTCCATACCTCATGGGGTCAAATTAACTGTGCCAACATGTCGGGATGGGCATGTGAATGCTAGGGGAAGTGTCTTTTCAGTGGTGAAGCTGCCTGGTCATTATCAACTACATCAAACGTAGACAATCTCTCAAGAGCCCTAAGACAAAAAAGGTGTCAAAATTTGGACTGACTGTTCTGTCAAACCGTGACACCTAGTAACATCTTATTTGCATGTATAGGTGGATGTCAGGGCCACCAAAAAATACTTACCTCAATTTTTTTAAATCATTTTCGTTTGCCTATGGTGGCAAGAAACACATTGTTCTAAAAAGCTTCAATTTCATGTAGTGGAAAGGTGCTAGGAGTGAGATTTTGCATTCCATAGCTTTTGGAGCAAAATTGACTGTGACAAAATGTTAAGGTGGATGGGTAAATGCTAGGGGAGGTCTTATTTCATGGGCCAAGAGTCCCAGTTGTTCTGGGTTGCAGGCTACCAACAAAGTCACTTAAGATCCCTAAGAGCAAAAAACTGCCAAACTTTGATAGAGTAGTTATCAGAATTTGTAGCAGATCGGAATGTGCCCTTTATACCTACAAGTGCACATGGGGTCCATCCACAATAACCTCTTCTAGTTTTGGTCAACTCCAATATGTTTGACCGTGCCAGAATCAAATGTATTCTTGCAAAATGCTTCGATTTCATGCAGTGGAAAGGTGCTAGGAGTGAAAGTTTGCATTCCACAACTCATGGGACTGAACTGACTACACTAATGCATCAGGGTGGGTGGGTAAATGATAGGGTAGGTCTCGTTTCATGTTCCAAGTGTCTCAGTCATTCCCGGTTGCAGGCTACCGACGAAGTCACTTAAGATCCTAAGAACAAAAAGATACCAAACTTTGACGAAGCAGTTCTTAGAATTCGTGGCAGATGGGAATGTTCCATTCAGACCTACATGTGCATGTGGGGTCCTTCCATAATAACCTCTCTCATTTTTGGTCAACTCCAATCCATTTGACCGTGCCGAAAAGAAATGCATTCTTGCAAAATGCACTAGTGGCATGTAGCACAACCTTGCTAGGAGCCATATTTTTTGTTTTTCTTGTCATGGGGCTGAACTGACTGTGCCAATGCATAGGGATGGGTGATTAAATGCTAGGGGAGGTCTCGTTTCAAGCGCCAAGTGTCTTAGTCGTTCCGGGCAGCGGGCTACCAACAAAGTCACTTAAGATCCCTAAGAGCAAAAAACTACCAAACTTTGACGAAGCAATTCTCAAAATTTATGGTAGATGGGAATGTTCCATTTGGACCTACAAGTGCATGTGGGGTCCATCCACAATAACCTCTCCTAGTTTTGGTCAAATCCAATCCATTTGACCATGCCGAAATTAAATGCATTCTTACAAAATGCTTCAGTTTCATGCAGTGGAAAGGTGCTAGGAGTGAAATTTTGCATTCCATAGCTTGTGGGGCTGAAACAACTATGCCAACGCATCAGGGTGGGTGGGTAAATTCTAGGGGAGGTCTTGTTTTATGTGCCAAGTGTCTTAGTTGTTCCTGATTACAGGCTACCGACAAAGTCACTTAAGATCCCTAAGATAAAAAAACTGCCAAACTTTGACGGAACAGTTCTCAAAATTTGTGGTAGCTAGGAATGTTCACAGGTGAAAGTGAGGTCCGTCCACAATAACCTCTCTTAGTTTTGGTCAAATCCAATTCATTTGACCGCGTCGAAATGAAATACATTCTTGTAAAATGCTTCAGTTTCATGCAACACAACCTTGCCAGGAGCCATATTTTTCGTTCTGCTTATCATGGGTTTGAACTGAATACACCAACATGTTAGGGTGGGTAGGTAAATGCTAGGTGAGGTCTCATTTTATGGGCCAAGTGTCCCTTTCGTTCTGGGCTGCAGGCTACCAACAAAGTCACTTAAGATCCCTAAGAGCAAAAAATTACCAAACTTTGACGGAGAAGTTCTCAAAACTCATGGTAGCTAAGAATGTTTCATTCAAACCTATAGGTGCAAGTGGGGTCCATCCACAATAACCTCTCTCAGTTTTGGTGAAATCCAATTCGTTTGACCATGCCGAAATCAAATGCATTATTGCAAAATGCTTCAGTTTCATCCAGTGGAAAGGTGCTAGGAGTGAAATTTTGTATTCCACAGCTCGTGGGGCCAAACTGATTATGCCAACATGTTGGAGTGGGTGGGTGTATGCTAGGGGAGGTCTCGTATCATGTGCCAAGTGTCTCAATCGTTCCCGGCTACAGGCTACCAGCAAAGTCGCTTAATATCCTAAGAGCAAAAAACTGCCAAACTTTGATACAACAGTTCTCAGAATTCGTGGTACCGGGGAATGTTCCATTTAGACCTACAAGTGCACATGGGGTCCATCCATAATAAATTCTCTTAGTTTTGGTCAACTCTAATCCGATTGACAATGCCAAAATCAAATGCATTCTTGCAAAATGCTTTAGTTTCATGCAGTACATCCTTGCCAGGAGCCATATTTTTCATTTTACTCATCACGGGGATAAACTAATTACACCAATGTGTTGGGGTGGATGGGTAAATGCTAGTGGAGATCTTGTTTTGTGCGCCAAGTGTCTCAGTTGTTCAGGGCGATAGGCTATCGATAAAGTCACTTTATGGGTAGCCTACAACCTGAAATGAATGGGACACTTGGCACATGAAACGAGACCTCCCTTAGCATTTACCAACCCACCCCAATGCATTGGTGTAGTCAGTTCAGCCCCATGAACTGTGGAATGCAAAATTTCACTCCTAGCACTTTTCGACTTTATCGGTAGCTTGCAACCCGGAATGACTGTGACACTTAGCGCATGAAATGAGACCTCCCCTAGCATTTACCTGCTCACTCCAACATGTTGGAATAATTGGTTTAGCCCCACAAACTGTGGAATGTAAAATTTAACTCCTAACACCTTTCAACTTTACCGGTAGCCTGTAGCCTAGAATGATTGAGACACTTTGCATATGAAACAACACCTCCCCTAGCATTTACCCACCCACCCCGATGCGTTGGCACAGTTGGTTCAACCCCACGAGCTATGGAATGCAAAATTTCACTCCTAGCACCTTTCCCCTGCATGAATATGAAGCATTTTGCAAGAATGCATTTGATTTCAGCACGGTCGAACGGATTGGAGTTGACCGAAACCGGGAGAGGTTATTATGAATGCACCCCATGTGCACCTGTAGGTCTAAACAAAATATTCCCATCTCCATGAATTTTGAGAACTTCTCGGTCAAAGTTTGATAGTTTTTCGCTCTTAGGGATCTTAAGTGACTTTGTCGGTAGCCTGCTACTCAGAACAACTGCGACACTTGGCACACGAAATGAGACATCCCCGAGTATTTAACCAACCACCCCAATGCGTTGGTGTAGTCAGCTCAACCCCATGATGAGTAGAATGAAAAATATGGCTCCTAGCAAGGTTGTACTGCATGAAACTAAAGCATTTTGCAAGAATGCATTTCATTTTGACACGGTTAAATAGATTAGAGTTGACCAAAACTAAGAAAGGTTATTGTGGACAGGCCCCAAGTGCACCTATAGGTCTAAACTGAACATTCCTAACTGCCACAAATTTTGAGAACTGCTCTATCAAAGTTTGGTAGTTTTTTGTTCTTAGGATCTTAATTGACTTTGCCGGCAGCATGTAGCTAGGAACAACTGAGACACTTGGAACACAAAACGAGACCTCCCATAGCATTTGACCACCCACCTTGATGTGTTGGCATAGTCTATTTGGCCCCACGATGAGCAAAAAAAATGGCTCCTAGCAAGGTTGTGTTGCATGCCACTGATGCATTTTGCAAGAATGCATTTCATTTCGGCATGGTCAAACAGATTGGAGTTGACCAAAACTGAGAGAGGTTATTGTGGATGGACCCCATGTTCACCTGTAGGTCCAAACAAAACATTTCTAGCTACCATGAATTTTGAGAATTACTCTGTCAAAGTTTGGTAGTTTTTTGCTCTTAGGGATCTTAAGTGACTTTACCGGTAGCCTGCTGCCTCGAATGACTGAGACATTTGGTACACAAAAAGAGGCCTCCCATAGAATTTACCCACCCATCTTGATGCATTGGTGTAGTCAGTTCAGCCCCATGAGCTGTGGAATGCAAAATTTGACTCCTAGCACCTTTCCACTACATGAAACTAAAGCATTTTGCAAGAATGCATTTGCTTTTGGTACGGTCAAATGTATTGGAGTTGACTAAAAATAGGAGATGTTATTGTGGATGGACCCCACGTGCACCTGTAGGTTTGAACAAAATATTCCTAGCTACCATGAATTTTGAGAAGATGCCAAATGTAAAAATTTAGTCCTAATACCTTTCTCGTAGATGAAAATTCAATACTATAAAGGTGTTCTCACTTGATCCAATGTCTTGTATCAATTGTTAGCACCAAATGCAAAGAAAAAATGAGGGTTTGTCATTAAAACTCAAAGAAACATCATTCAAACTCATTATGAAATAGTAACTAAATGACATCATCATGAAATAATCATGAAAACCTACCTTACTTTCGTTTCAAATGAAACTTCATATGGATTATGCCTATCTCCATCATACTCAAATCCTACATGCAAATGCAATTGCACTATTTAGCTAAAATGAGCACACCAATGAACTCTATAATGAAACAAAGCTAATCAACTAGGACCAAGGAGCACATATAAGAAGGTAAGATAGGTGTCAAAAATATAGAAGGTGAAATGAGGATAGCAAAGAAAAATAACATACCTTTCTGTCATTCCACTGATTCAATCTAATGAACCATCTGGGTCTGCTCTACTCTTTATTGTGTCAAGTATTGCCTCGTGGTTAGACTCACGAACCTTCCACAAGGTCTTGTTTAATGGTATAGCCCCATATTTGATCAAATAAACGTTTGATACCACAACAAGGTTAGAATAATGAAGAATCTTCCTATGTCTATCAAAGTCCTTGAACAACCACACATCAAACTTCTTCACTGGGTACGTTCTAAGCCATGTTCCAGTAACAACCACTGATCCTATAGGGTACTCAATATTTTCTCCATCTATAATAGGGGAATCTAATTTCTTTTTTACCTCAACACAACAACATAAATAATAATATGTTCCTTTTTCATTGTCTTCAGTTGCAATAACTGCATAAACATGCCCTACATTGATATGTGCATTCAATTTGATAAATATAGTCAACAATGCAAAAAACTATAAAATAAGATGGAATATTGAATTTTATTAAATTTAAACACTGATAATACCTGGTTGAACTAGAACTGAAACATGGTCAAAGTTAACTGATGATTCAATCTCTATGAGTTGTAGTGCTGTTGAGAGTCGATACATGTCAACCGGGCTTAGGCTTCTTGTACACCATTCATCGACCCAATCCTTTGACTCACAATCATACCAAGCTTGATCTGCACATGAAGAACAAAAGCATACCATCCGCCGCGTATGAATACTCCATGAACCTACATTAGATCTTCAAAAAGAGTGTAGCTCACTTGATCCTGCAGATGTACAACAATCCTCATATTTTGCAATGTTAGTATCATCAACCAACCAAAAATATCTACGAACTGTAGACTTACCTTCATTACTTGGACCCATTGTCGCATTACACCATTCAACAATAGATCTCACATCTGTCAACTTTGCATTGTCTTTGTACTTCAACTCTTCTCGTGCTAATTCTCTTTTGATACATGCTCCTGCATCATCATGCTCCCCCTTTTCATGCCCAACCTCACAAAAATCTACATATGTTGAACACCATTCATCCTATGCATCCTGCTCAAATAATATAATATATATGATTTCTTGAATTGTTATGCACAATTATCTGACCATATGATATGGTGACAAAATGATATGCTCCTGCTAGCCAAATCACGGTAGAACATATGAAAGCAACCTTGCACAATCTTTGTAGAATGTGTGTGATCATCACTGATATAAAAATGATACTCCCTCAAAATCTTCCTGTCATCTTCTATACTGTCATTTGCATGAATTAATGCTATATGCACCAATATAGCAACCTGCATAGAGTTGTAATATTGTGATTGCACCTCATTCTATGGCTGTAGTGTGTAGTTCTTTACAAAGTCAACAATTGAAACGATGGTATCAAGTAGAAACATGTCCTTGCATAACTTGAATTGCAAGTCCAACCATCGAGCTCTATAGGTATGCATTGCATACCCATAAACTATATTCTCCCATAAAACAAAGATAAACTAATACTCTGGAATCTTTTCAATGACCAATTCACACCTTTTTGCTTCTTTATCATCTTTTAGACTATATGCCACTATCTTGTATTTGCCAAAACTTACTAGTTTATTTCCAATTGCATGTGTGTTCTCCATATGTTCACAAATTGGCAAATGTTACAACCTGTTGTGTGGTTACACAACACGCCCCATTTTGACTTGACAAAATAGTGACCCAACTTTTTTGCTTGTCTTGGCTTCTGTTTCCCTGCTTTTCGGCGGTATGGTAAAAGTAGGTCATGCAGGCGATCCTACATAAAGGGGACTGGGTAAGTCATCATAATGGAGGTCAGTATGTCAAAGTTAATATTTCATGTCAATAACCTAATGGTTGGAAAGAGTACAAAATTTCATGTAGGTTTGCCTTTTGGATCACCCTGATATTCCTTAGGGAACGAAAGTTATTGCAAGTCAAAGTTCTGGTCAAACCTGATATTCCAGGGGGGGCATATTTCTTAATATCAGTCATCTTATGTAAGATCACCCTGATCCAATTTTATCACCTGATAATCATTTGGTCCGAAGCTCCGGACATCAATTTTACGTCATAGTGGTATTTACCCATCAAACAACTTCATATATTTTGCGAGGGTCATGTTTCGAATATCACCCGATATTCTCAACATCACCTGATCTTTTGAATATCACCCTGTCACAAAAATATCACCCTAGAGCCAATATGCCGATGACATCAACCAATCCTGATTAACAAAGAAAATCAACATGACGGTGACATAATCATCCTTTTTACCTCGCGGAGGTATATTTCTGAAGATCCCCTCTTTTGCAATAATATGACGGTGACGTCATCCTGATCTTTTGAGAGGAGGTCATTTTAGTTTTGAGGGGTCATATTCCCAACATGACCTGTTATTACAAATATCACCTAATCTTTAAAACATCACCCGATCTATCGACATCAATTTTTCTCACACAAATGCGGAGGGTCATATTACGCATAGGGGGTCATATTCCAAATATCACCAGATCTTATGAAGATCACCCCCCTCATCTTGCCCCATGACATTAAATGCACTTAAATGCAGTAGGTGGATTCTAGCTGATTGCAAACATGATGCAAACAATTGGCAGCATCTGTAGATCCATGGCAGAAGATCAATGGTTTTAATCAATTTAACCTGGATTTGCCCTAATTTACCCTAAGAATGAGATTAAAAGTGAATCTACAGGGTCATTTTATATTTACCTTGTGAAGAAATGAGATTTTACAGAGCACAAAACATTCAAACCCTCGTACGACCTACCTGCGGATGCAAACAACTTACAGCAAAACAAAACACGTTACTATCACTAGTGTCTGAACCTCTTTTTGGTAATCATCTACGTAATCCAGGAGAAAAATGTAATCAGGTAAGTAATTAGAAACCCTCCTGTTGTCATTTTCTGTAATATCCATGTAGTAAGTCCTTTTATGGTTTTGCTCTGTAATTAGGCATATCATGATGAAATGAAGATTAATAAGTATAATATGCATGATGCTGTAAACATATGATGCTGTATATGTATGCATGTGGATATTGTTGTAAGACCAGTCGTGTTCATTGCAGGAATCTATGGCAGACGTCAGGAAGAACAAATTTGATGTAGAATTCCTTAAGCCTATGTTTACCCAACCTGAGGGATTACAGTTCAAATATGGTGTCATCGAAGATACACACCAAGGAAATATAGATTTGGCGGCATGGTCAGCCAAGATGGGCGAAGATAAAGAGAGTACCCTACTGGATGCTATTTTTGTATCAGGAATGTGGTATGCAGCTGGATTTCCTTATTCCATGGAAACTCTAGAATTAGTAGTTGAGTGTGCCAAAAATTACAACCCTCAGACGAGGAGAGTAGAAAAACACAGAAGAGTATATGCAGATCTGTCCATCAAAGGAATTGCATCTACTTTCAACCTTCTAGTTGGGAAAAAGGTGGTTAGTATGGATTTGAAAAAACTAGAGATTGAATATACAAATAATAAGAAGACTGCCAAAAATAGGATGTACCAATGGAGAGCAAAGAACAGCCCTTACACTGCCTCTGCCAAATTACCAGTGCACATGTATAAGTTTGCTTTTGATGATGAATATCAATATATGATTGCCCTGCTCAACAGGATGACAGGCGAGCCTACTAATGGAAACTTCAAAGACTGGATGTATGGGATCATCATGATGTGTATCTACATAGATAACAAGCCATTATGGGCTAAGATCATTAGTGATGCCCTAGATGAACAGTTGATGAATTTAGGGGGCCAGGACTGTTCGTTTCATATGACTTCATATATTGTGTATTCATGTGCCTATAAGGGTACATTTGATGCACTCACTACTATTGGAAAGATTGGTGGTAGTTTGACTGATGCCCATATCTAGGACCATTATCCTCAATTGCAGAGAGCACACTACCTCCCTGATTAGAAATTAGTGAATGATGCATTTTCCATGCATCTAGTCAGAACAATGGAGGAAGATAGAACCAAGAGACTGAGCATGGAAGCTCAGGAAGTAATATACAGACATGGTACCTGGTTTATCCAGTTTGCCACATTCTCATACATCAAAGTAGAAGGTTTTGAGGGGGCCAGCCCTCAATGTTACCTAGGTACCCTACTAATGGGGTAATCTTGATGGAGTTTCTAAGACAGATACCAATAATAATAGATGCATATAAAGCAAACAACAAGATTCCTTCAGTTCAGTTTCCAGTGACTATAGGGTGGTACATATGACCTGATTCAGAAAATATAAAGAAGGCCATAGCGGGTCTGAACATGATGAACCTACAACCATTCCCATTGGCCAGATCATACGACCCCTATGGAAGAATGCAAAAGATTATAGGGAAGCCCATCCATCAAAAGCACTTAGAAGATTTCTGCACAGATTGTGAGGATGAGGCTGAGGTCAGAAGAAGAAAATATCAAAGGCTCACCCTCCATCAAATAAAGACCTTTGATTGCATTCCAGTGCCTGCACAATTAAAGAAGGATGATGGCAGGTTATTGTAAAATGAGTATGAAGAGAAGAAGGTGTATCATGACACCATTTCAGCCCCTAACCTAAGACAGCTTGAAGATATTTCATTGGATAGGTTTAAAGGTGGGGTGCTGCAATTGACCCAAGCATGGGTAGATAAGAAAATAAATATTTTGAAGAAGAAAGGGATGGCCATAACAGTTGACAATAAGAGGAAAAGACAGGATATTCCTGATGAGGAATATGATGATTTTTTGGGAGAGAAAAGAAAATCTAATGGAGAAAGATTGCCACCCTAGAAACAAGGAAAAGGAACTCCCAGTAAGAAGAAGAAAATTGATGATAGTCCTAAGGGGGTAATTGTTGAGAGAATTGATATACTAGTTGAGGATGCATCTGCATCCAGACAGGCATCAGACTCGTCAGCACCACCTCTAGAGGATAAACAAAAGACCAAAAAGATCCTGAGGTCGGCTGTGGATACTGCAGAAATACAAGACCAAGGTCAAACTTCACAGCAGTATGTGGAGAAAGATATTCTTAGTGAAGAGGAGCCTGCAGAAGATGACCCCTTGGTAGTCACCAGGAAGAGGAAGGCAGTAGCCTTAGTAACATCAACCCCTAAGAAACAGAGAACTCATATGAGGGGTGAAATAAGACATGACCCTGTAATATTAAGGGGAGCTGGTAGTGAAGTATTTAGAAAAGAATTGCAACATGAGGTGCCACTTCCTACCATACTTCAGTTTAAGACTGAGAAAGCTGAGGAATAGATAAAAGAAGCCACTAAAGCAACTCAAGGAGGTCCATTCTCATTGGAGGAGACTGTGGACTTATCAGATGATGAAGTGGTAGAAAATTTGACTTCTCAACAGATGGAGACCCTTGCTTCAAGCACTTGCATGATTCCACAAGGAATCCCATCCCCACAGAGGGTGATATTAGAAGAGTTGAAGCAGACAAAGTAATAGAAAGAGAATAGTCCAGAGAGGGTAGCCCAACAGATAGGGCTTGATAAATTAGTTGATCAGGTGACCAGCCCTGCAGTGATTGATCTAACGCACAGGGAGGATGCAAGTCCTGAACATCAAGCAGGTGCACTTGAGAAAATAGATAATATTGAGGAAGTGAAGTTGGTAGAAGTGGAAAGCCACACTTCAGATATGGGCCAACAACAAAAAAATATATAAGATGAACCCAAGATTGTAGAAGTCCAAGAAAAGAGCGGGAGTGACAAGGCAACATCAAGAGAAGATACACCCCGGACTCAAGAAACCTCAAGAGATAAGGATACATCAGGTCATGATGACCTAAAGACTCAAGAGGAAGATACAATAGGTGCAGATCATAACGTGATCCAAGATCAGGTAGATGCACCTAAGTCAGATACAATGGTATCCATACCTCAGGATGAGGAGATTACCAAGATGGATGAAACAAAAGAAGATGAAGTACAAGATCATCATGTGGATGCATCGCAATATCCTCCACCACAAGAAGAAACTCCTCAGGAGGAGGAAGTAGAAATGGATCATGCTCATGAAGATCATCATGAGGAAGAGATGAGGAAGTCACCATCCCCATCGAGAATAGCTACAGATACAGGAGATCAGGGTGGACATGATGATGATGATGGACACCATGGATCCGGAGATCAAGTGCCTCAATGGCTCGAGAAAGAGATTAGTACAGAATCTGGTTTTGAGATTCAAGAGTTTGATGTTTCGACATTATTTTCAGAAACCATCATGAAGCCAAAGAGGAAGGCTAGATTAACCTCGGCCATCAGAAGAGATCCTGCTACGGGCAGAAGGACTGCCCAGGTAGCAATCCCTACAGTTGAAAAAGAGAAAGGCAAGATCACCCTGGAAGAATTCTAGATCAGTACTGTTGATTTAGGGTTTGCCAATGAAGACCAAGAAGGTTAGGAGGGAAAAGATATAATAGATTCTTTGACCCAAAGGGTGAAGAGAGAAAAGGAAAAGAATAAGAAGCATAAGGAGCACATTGCCCAGTTGCATTCATACATAAAAGGGTTAATTAACCCTGATAATACATCATTAGATTAGGCAGTCCCATTGACTACAATTTCATAGGAAGAGGTTAATAAATTGGACCTCATGAAGCATGAGTCAGTAATAATGAGAAAATGGATGTCATTAGCACTATTAGGAGCTGAAGAAGTAGTGGGAGCCTCGTTGCAGAGGTGGAATTCTTTGAGTATCTCCAAGAAGAAGGTAGATAAGTTATAGAATGAGGCTGGAAGGAGATCATTCCAGTTGGAGAAAGCCTTGAGTGCTCTGTGTGAAATAAAGAGGATTAATCCTCAGATCCTTATAAATCATCAGGTGCTAAATAATAACACTACCATGCTGGTAGATATTTGGTATAAAGACATCAGATTTGAATGTGATGTACTTAAGAAATGCAGCAATAAATTAAGAGATATCAGTGTGAAGCTGCACAACATGATGTCCTATGAAGCAGAGGTCCTGGAGGCCTTAGAAGGAAACGTAGAGGGTAAAATTGAAAACCAAGACTCAGACTTTGCCATCAAAGCCTTGCATAATAATTTCCAGCTGATGGATAATGACCCTCTCAACCACCTGACAAATGAAGCAATGAACAAGATCATGAGGATCAAAGTCAGAGTGGAGAACTACAATGAAACATTGAGCAGTAGAAAGAGCAAGTTAGAAGTTCTTAGAGATAAATATCAGGCCACAAGCACGCCATTGCCAAAGCTAAAACTCAGGATGGCAGAGAAGTTGATAAAATAGTGGAAGCATATGAAAATATAAGGACAACATTAAAGGTCCATATACAGAAAGGCGTTCATCAAGGTGATGAAGACACGGAAAGTGATGATCATGATGATCATGATGAAGAAGATGAACCTGAGGAGTAGATGAAGATGCGCTACAAGGGAAACATCTGCATCAGGTACTTGGAGGAAAATAAGTTACCTAGATGGTTGCCAGGTGGCAACCTGTGCCACGAGATACTGTTGACCAAATCAAAAGGAATATGCACCATTGATTCTAATTGATAAATCTTGATCATAGATCATGTGTAACCGCTCCCTCACCTTGTTCTATAAAAGGTGTAGGGATGCCTTGTTTTAGACATTCGAAGCTTAATTAAAATTTGTTTGCTGAAATATTAGGGCCTATTTCAAAGTTATTGTAAGCATACATATTTTTGCATACTTAATGAAAGAGAAGACCATTTTGATTACAAATCATCGTAAATCCTGAGTAATCTATGTTTGAATTCTTGATATATGCTTTGATTTGATGCGTCCCTTGGAGTGCTCATCAGTCTGCATGTATTATTTTCATTCCTCATCCTTTGAAGTTTGCATCATCTATATCTAGCTGTGGAACATCCTGGTGAAAATATGGTTTGATTTCTTCTCCTAATGACAGTATCAAGTGTGTATGTGGCTCAATAACGGAAGATTCATCATAATTTGAAGTATTCATTTTACATTTCTTTTAATTTTAGAACATTTCACCATCACAATTGCAAATAATAGATAATCAAAAGAAAAATACATGAAATATGCAGATATCTCGTAGATACTTGAAGATTTATAGCATATTTAAAGTTAAAGCATGTACAATTGATAAATATCATGCAAAGATTTGAGTGTATACACACTATTTGTGGAAATATCTTGTGTAGATAACCTTCTGTGTAGCATCTTTATAGAAACAGAATCCTGCTGATGAGCAAACGTAAGGCCCCTGAATGGAAAACAACAACACACATCAACCATTGAGTAACATTCGTTGATTAAGAACTAATCCATGGAGACTTGGGATCATGAATTCTTTGAATTCAT
Organism: Cunninghamia lanceolata; assembly: GCA_027924645.1. Taxonomy (NCBI): domain Eukaryota; kingdom Viridiplantae; phylum Streptophyta; class Pinopsida; order Cupressales; family Cupressaceae; genus Cunninghamia; species Cunninghamia lanceolata. Next base: position 3,270,524 of record BSBN01000614.1, read on the forward strand.
CGTATCTTTCAAGATGAGTAAAGGTTGATGCGTAACTTTTATTCTATGTTTGTTTATGGCTAATATCATGATCAACATAAATTGGTGCTAGAAGGAGGGCTCGAAGCTAGAAGAGGCTCATTATCAGTAAGTCAGATTTGATGATGCAGACAGCGAGGTAACACTGAAATACCTCCCGATTTCAATCAATACGTAAGGATTTGTTGTTTCAAGCTTTTACATGCTCATCATTTGTGAAGTTTTGAAAATTGATCATAAATGTTGCAAGCTTTTTGGTAAATCATCATGAATTTGCAAAGATTAGTCCAATTTTAGGTAAATTTTTCAAAGCTTTGAGGTAATCTATCTTAGAAACTTGATATCCGGTTGCAAGTATCACCAAACCTCAATATCACCTCATATTTGCATTGTTTGTGCAAATAATCAGTAAATATCCGGTCAATTACCATTTTTGACCATAAATATAGTCTTTGTTGGTAAATTCCAACCGATCTTTACAGTCAACCAACCAATTTCCCTTAAAATTGAGAAATCCTGGCTCATAGGCCAAATACCAGGTCTAGGTCTAGTGGAATATTTGAAGAATTGCCTGTCAGAGGATTCAGACCTAGGACTGTAGATATCCATCACACTCCCAGTTCTAGTGCTTTAGGAGCATCACCAGAATGTCCTCTTGTAACTCCAATTGGTTTACAAACACCTACGGGATGACCTGTTACACCTCAAGTTCAACCTCAGCCAGTCATACCTCAGGCTCTGCCTCCTCCGTTTGCAATGTCTTTCTTTGCAGTAGAATCGCCATTGACTTTTAATGCATATCATCCTTTGCCAAAGAATCCAGACAAAATTTATCCAAAGCATCATCCATATCAGGATGCGGATGATCATATCAGAACTTTCAAGGAAGCCTGTTGTAGGGCCAGAATAGAGCATCAGGATGTTGTATGTTGGTTATTTCCTTTTTCCTTAGGGGAAGAAGCTTATAACTGGTCTATTAGTCTTGGTCAGGGTTTTGTCGGTTCATGGGCTATCTTGGAGAAAGCTTTCACTAATAGGTTCAAAATTCTAATAGATCCTTCAATGAACTATCACCTATTTGCCACTATCAAACGGTTTGAAGGAGAGCCTATTGCCAATTTCAACGCTAGGTTCTAGAAAATGCTATCTAAGTTAGTTGCACCATATGTTGTAGCAGATGAAGCTGCTAGGAGCATTTATTATTCAGCCCTGGATCCTTTAACTTCCATGTTCATCAGGAGAGCACATCCTGAAATCACAACTTTAACAAGAGCTTTCGAAGAAGCTATCAAAGTTAATCAGCAGTTAGTTCCTGCTCCCACACCAAACATAGCATTCCCCACACTTCCTGGTTACCCAACATACCCTGCTCAGCAACAGCCTAATGGAGCCATGATGCCTCCAACTATCATGCCAAATCCTTTGCAAATACCTCCATTGAGTATTATGCCACCTCCAAATGGAAATGGACAGATGATGCAATATCCAGGGCAAGCTCAGGCACCTCTGGTTGTAGACCAGTCTGCCAATAATCAGAATAATGGATCTTCCTTTTTTAAACCCTTGATAGAAAATGTAGTGGCTAAGGTTCAGGAAGAGAAAGAAGAGATCAAAGAAATATCAGCTCAGTTAAGGAAACTTACAGCTGAGATTACTCACTTAAGGAGCCAAAACTTTTACTCTCAGTCTAATCAAAATAGAGGCTATAACAATGATAGACCAAATTATCCTGATAGGGGGTACAACAACAATAATTATAACAATAATGGTAATAATAATCCTCAAAGACAGCCTAGAGTGTGGAACACTAGGCCAAACAATGGTTCCTTGCCATCACCCCTAGACAATTTGCCTCATGGTGAACCCAAACAAACTACTAGAGTCAACCTTGTAGAAGCAGACCTCACTAACTGGTGCAGAATTCATAACACCAATGCACATGCAGAGTTAGACTGTCCTCAGTTTAGAATTGCTGCTAGTATTTTTTAGACTGAAGTGTCTAATACTTCAGGAAATCAACCTCAGGTAGAAGGAAATGAACTTGTTCCTTGTGGATATGACTCAGCCTTAGTGCTAGAGAGTTACACTCATCATCCTTATCAGCAGACAATGCTTGCTCATCAAGATTACACCCTGGCATGTGAGGAATCTGCCATGGCTTTTGAGTCAAATTATGTTTTCCCTTTTGAGGATGAAAATGAGCCTTCAAATGAACATGAGGAGGTACATGCCTACCAACAACAATATTAATGTAAGCATAACTATAATCTAAGAAGTAATGTAAACAGGCCTGCTGGTCCATTGACCTCTTCCTTGCCTCTGAATAATTTCAATACACCTGCAGATCCCAAGGCAAGTAATAACCCTGGTTTTCCCAAGGTTAATGCTTAATGTTTAACACCCTAGAATAATGTGCCAAAGACTACTAATCAGCCTCATGAATATGACAAGTTGGTCACTTATCTCGCTGATGAGATGAAAAAGGTAAAAATTAGCTTATCCTTGTTAGAGTTGCTCAAAACTCCTGCCATTAAAAAGGCATTTATGAAATCATTAGATGATCCTGTTCCTAAAGAGGATAGTCACCCCTCAGGTCAGTCCGGTACTAGAGATCATGCTTCTAGGGATCCTAATGTTAAACACAAGGTGCCAGCTACTGTTCAAGATGTAGAGACCTCCCACATGACTTTGTACAGAGACAAGAGTGAGTCGCCTCCATTCCTCTTGACCATCAGGATGTTTAGCAAAAACCTGCACAATTGTTTAGTAGACTCAGGAGCCTCTACCAATGCGATACCCCTGTCTATATGCAATGCTCTAGGGCTGCATCCTGCTAAATCCTTAAAGAAGGTGACCCAACTAGACAAAATAGAGGTGAGTGTAGTAGGAGAGCTAACTCACATTCACATGCAACTTGCATCTGATCCCAGAATCCAATATTATATCGATATTCAGGTAGTTGATATACCTGATACTTATGGGATGTTACTCAGCAGAGACTGGTTCAAAACTCTTAACAGATATACGTCCACAGACTTCAGTCATATGTGGTTACCCTGGAAAGGGATACCAAACTAAATAAGAATCGATGCTGAGTCTTGAATGAAGCACATGATCACTGAATAAAACAAAACTAACGAGATCATGTATGTGGATGTGGAACCTGGAGTTTACTCCATCAGGCCATGAACTATTAGGATAGAAGAGATCTTGATGTATGATGTTCATCATCATCATGATGACCCTTAGGATGACAAAATAGTTGTAAAATCTAATGGTAACCCTGAGAATGAAAATGAGGTGGATCACTTTAGGAATTTCGAGATGCATTTATCTAGAGAGATAAGGCGATGTCAGTTGTTAGAAATACCTTTGCATGATATTTTAATGGATGGATGGTGCAGGTTGCATAATGAGTCACATTCTGAGGAAACCTGTGATGCCTGCATGGACATGCTGGAATTGGAACAAGCATGTAGTGATGCATCAGCATCATCATCATCCTCAAAGGTAAGTTCTTCAGACAGTGACAATGATAGTGATGCTGATTGTTGTTTATTTCCTGCAGGAATAGAAGAATCCACATGCCGTGATGAATGTCATATTCAGATGATAGAAGAGATGCTAGTATGTGACCAGAATAATGTTATGAGTAACAAGAAAATCACTCCAGGGAGTGATTGTTTTCTCAAATCAGATTGTGAGTCATCTGATGAAGATGGAAGCAACAATCTGTTTAAATTTGAAGAGTTTTTAGCAACAGAGGTCTAGAAGATGACACAGCAGCAGAAATCTCCACAGGAGGCCTTAATTGAAGGCTAGTATAGGTTACATGAAGCACCTCACTCAGAGACTACTTGCTCTTTGTGTCTTCATCTTCTGAAAAGACAGACACTGCCTAGTCCAGAGGAGTTACCTGCTGATGATAAAAAGAAAGAAGAACCCTCAACTTCACAAAAGACAGAAATGGTGAAGTCTGAGAAAGTCGAGAAACCAAAGATGAAATGGATATCAGGTGTAGCTGCCAGAGCTGCAAAGAAAAGAGAAGGCTCAGGTAAGCCTTTGGCTGAAGATAAGCCATGGACCCTTAGATTTGATGGATCCAAGTCCAAACAAGGAGCTAGAGTAGGGATAGATCTTGTTGATCCATCAGGAAAATCCTACTTGGTAGCATACAGACTACAATTCTCATGCACCAACAATGTTATAGAGTATGAAGCTCTGATTCATGGGATACTGTTTGCCCTTAAGAAGAAACTTAAAATTCTACATGTCTATGGAGATTCAGAATTAGTCATGAGACAGGTGAGAGGAATTTACTCCTACAACTATAAAAAACTATCCAATTACAGACACAGGGTGTGGGACCTGATAGAATCTTTTGATGCATTCAATATACCCACGCACCTAGAGCACAAAACCTAGGGTAGATGCTTTAGCCCAGGCTGCCAGCACATCGGAGCCACTGTCTATTTCTAGACTGAAGAGATTTTCAGTAGAGTTGGTATCAGTCCCTTCAGTGCCTGACAATGTGACGAACCTCCAGGTATTTGATGATGATCAACATATCCTAGATTTCATCTCCAACAGAGATATATTTGATGCTCAGATCATAGATGAGAACAATGTGGAGGATCATGTCTGGGAAGAAGAAGAAATCTTAGAGTTGCCTAGCAATAAGATTCCCAAGGGAATGATTGAGCTAGAAAGAGCATTTGATCTGGACAACATCATTAAACAGAAGGATATTCCAAAAGCTGATGGAGGACAATATTCCCAAGTTAACATAGGACAGAATGATGAAAAGAGAAATGTCCTGATAGGAAAAGTTTGCACAGAAGAAGAATTAGAAGGAATAACCTAGGCTCTTAAGTATTACATCCATGTCATTGCCTGGACTTATGATGAGCTGAAAACGTATGACACATCAGTCATCACTCACACCATATCCCTCAAGCCAGATGCTAAGCCTTCCAGATAGAAGCAAAGGCCTGTCAATGCTTTGTTGGAGCCTATTATTTTTGAGGAGGTTAAGAAACTACTGAATGCCAGGATCATCTTTCCTGTGAGGCACTCCACCTGGGTAGCAAATCTGGTCCTAGTGAGGAAGAAAAATGGAGACATCAGACTATGTGTAGACTTCAGGAACTTGAACAAAGCATCTGAGAAGGATAATTATCCTTTACCTTCACTAAATGAGGTCTCGCAGATTGTGAACGGTGCCAAAATGATGTCATTCCTAGATGGTTTTTCAGGCTATAACCAGGTAATGGTGGATAAAATTGACAGATTGAAAACTGCCTTCGCCACAAAGTGGGGGATATTTGCCTATAAGTGGATGCCATTTGGGTTAATCAATGTTGGAGCTACATTCCAGTGAGCAATGGACATAGCCTTCAGAGGCTTAATAGGAAAATGCATAGTCATAGACATGGATGACTTAACAGTGTTCTCTAAAGATAGAGGAAACCATGTAGAAGATCTCAGAAATGTGCTTAAAAAATGTGAACAATATGGGATATCATTGAACCCCAAGAAATGCATATTTGGGGTAACAACAAGAAAATTACTGGGCCACCTGATAACTGAAAATGGAATTATCATTGATCCTGACAGGGTAGAATCCATCATGAAAATACAGCTTCCTGGAAGCAAAAAGGAGCTCAAATCTTAATTTGGTAAGATTAATTTTGTTAGGAAGTTTATCACTGGCTTTGTAGAAATTGTTAGACCTTTAAATGCCATGCTCAAGAAGGATGCAAAAATTGAGTGGACAACAGAGGCTAGAGTAGCTTTTGAAGACATAAAAAAAGCTATATCTGATGCTCCAGTTCTGATCAGTCTAGACTATACCAGGGACTTCTATATTTATTCATTTGCTTCAGAGCATACCTCTGCAACAGTGTTGACACAGAGAAATGAAGAAAATGAAGAGAAGCCCATAGCTTTCATGAGCTGCCCTTTCAAAGATGCAGAATTGATATATATATATGGATGTTGAAAGGCAGGCACTTGCTTTGGTCAGAACAGTAAAGAACTTCAGGCACTATATTCTAAGAAGTAAAGTTATTGCTGTGGTACCTGATGCAGCAGTGAAGATGCTATTAATGCAGAGCGAGCCAGGTAAAAAAAGGGCTAAATGGATCACTATCCTACAAGAATATGACATGGATATTACACCCATGAAGCTATTGAGAGGATAGGCTTTAAGCCAAATGATATCAGAGATTGACACCAATATCATGAGTTAGCAGTATGTAATTAATGCAGAGGACAATGGAGAATGGTACTTAGACATCAGGCACATCCTGATTACTGGAAGATGTCCTCCAAGACTGCAGGCCTCACAAAGGAGAGCCCTTAAAATAAGGTCACATAAGTATATGATGAAAGGGGGAGTCATTTTCAAGAAAAATTATGAAGGGATATACCTAAGATGCGTAGAAAGGCTAGAAGCAGATAGAGTGTTATCAGAACTACATGACAAGTTTGGAACATCACATGGGTCACCCTTGGCCACTACTCACACTATCCTCAGGGCAGGGTACTACTGGCCCACCATTTTCAAGGATACTGCTAAACATATTAAATGCTGTCATGTATGTCAGGTTGCTGCTAATAGAGAGAGATATGCTGCTCAACCTTTGCAGCCAGTGATGGAGATGCACCCATTTGCACAATGGGGCATGGACTTCATAAGACCAATTAATCCTCCATCATCATCAGGCCATAGGTATGTTTTAACTATTATTGACTATTGTACCAGGTGGACTGAAGCTGTCAGCACCAAGACCTGCAATGCTGAAGATGTCATCAGATTTCTGGAAAGTAATATTGTCACCAGGTATGGAGTTCCCTATGCTTTGGTAAGTGGTAATGGGTTTGCTTTTGCTTCAACCAAATTGTCAAGCCGGGCTTTTGATTATGGGATCATATTGAAGTTCTCATCCAACTACTATCCCCAAGGGAACGGATTAGCAGAATCCACCAATAAAAACTTGCTGAATATCATAAAAAAGTTAATAGAAAAGAACCCTAGGGAGTGGAATACCCTTCTAAAATATGCCTTATGGGTAGATAGAACCAGGAATAAGGTTGCATTAGGAAACTCACCTTTTCACTTAGTATATGGGGTGGATCCTGTATATCAAAAAATTTGGATTTATAAATGGAAATGATTCAAACAATGAAATGCATAACCTAAACCCAAATAATTCAATACCTCGAAGATTCAAGATGAGCTTGATTGATTGATCGCTTTGTTGTGTTGATTGCTCGATTCTGCAGCATAACATTGATAGGGAGATAGATGATGGATGGTTGATGGTTGATAGATACAAGCTAGATGGATTGAAGATGATGGATAATGGCTTGAGATGAAAATTCAGCAGAGTGAGGTTGTATGAAGAAGAATCCTCCCATCTCCTAATCTCTTCTCTAATCTCTTCTCTAATGTCCCAAATGGCTCAAAAGAGGCTTGCTTTATAGGAAAGGCTTGATTCAAATGGATGGCTAGGATCAATTAGGGCTTTAGGTGAAATGGATGGATAGGATTAAGTTAGGTTTCCTTGCACATTAAGAAATTGTAGTCAATTGACATGTGGCAAGGGAAGATAAGGCTTAGGTGTGCTTGTGTAGACAAATACTAAAATTAGGTCCCATTAGTTGTGCATGTGAAGGATTTGATTGAAAGTTGTACTACAACACATGATTGACTGGACAAGTGTTGGAATGTGGTGAAAGGTGAAGGCTTAATTCAAACAAAATATTTGAATTAGTTGGGATATGAGTTGGATATTAATTAAATAAATAAAATTTATTTAATTAATTGAGAAGTTGAATGAGATGAGATAAGATATGATGTGGAAATTAATTAAATAAATAAAATTTATTTAATTAATTGGCTAAGTGGGATAAGGATGGGATTAAGATAGGATTATGAATGGGAAATTAATTAAATAAATAATTTTTTTTAATTAATTGGCTAAGTGGGATTAGGGAAATTAGGATGGGAATGGCTTATGATGTCTAGATAATGTTTTAACAAGGTGTTGCAAGACATACACAAAGTTGGGACAAATTTGGGTGTCTACATTTTGCCCCTCTTTGAGATGATGTTAGAGATGATGAGCTTTGTGTCGAGTAACATCATTTCAAAGAAGTTAAGGTATGGATAGAGGAAAATGATATGTGATGATGATGTAAGGATATGATGATGATGAAAAGATATGATGATGATAGAGAGATAGGATGATGATGCCCCCTCGAGCAGTTAGGTGGGTTGGATAAACACGGGTAGGCTCTCGAAAAGAAATGGCTTGGCTGCAAAAGAAAGATAAGGGGGTAGATAGAAGGAATGAAGGATGCGTTACGCTACAATGGATGTGAGCAACCATGATGTTTGATATAGCACTAGACGTTATGCACCAAGGTATAAGGACCAGGGTGACGATGTGTCTTGTGCCCCAGCGTAATACAACCTTGTCTAATGTATGAGGAAGTAAACTTAGAGCATTAAAGTCCTAATGCAGAAAAGGTATGATATGATCTCAGATGCAAAGGATAGTGCAAAAAGCTATTCCAACATACACAAGATATGAATATTAGCTGGAAATGATACTGATTTGATACAAATGCAAGATAAAATGATAACACTCACAAGCAAGCAAGCAAGCATGCACAAATGATCAAAAACAAACAAGGTATTGCCCCTGTCAAGCTGTAAACCAGTGATTAATTGCTGATTGATGATGGTTGAGAGTGTTGTCATTGCGGGGAAAGCTATATCCCTAGATCAACACAAGTTTGTTTGCTGAGTTGGTTGGCTAATTGGCTGATTGATTTGGCTTACAACAAGGCTAGGATCAAGACCATTGATTGCATTTGGATAACTTGGCTTGATTGATTAACTTGATTGGTATAGCTTTAAGATGACTTACATTTGGATCATTGCTTGGAATGGTTGGAAGATGATGAAATGCTGATTAGATTGATTTGATGAAAGATGGATGATTTGTGGTGGATTGAGCTGCTTTTGATTTGCTGAAGTGATTGGATTTGTTTTGATGGTTGGCTTGATGTGCTTGAGTTGATTTGCTTTGGTGTTGATACTGATGATTGATAGGATTTGTTTTGATGGTTGGCTTGATGTGCTTGGGTTGATTGTTTTAATGATTGGATTGTTTTGAATGATGATAGTGATGGTGTGATGATTAGAGTGTCAATTCAATCTAAGCATAAGTAAGTGTTCTCAATGTGCTCAAAGGATGTAAAACAAACAAGGTTTTGCCCTTGTCAAGTCATAAACCAATGATTGATTGTTTCATTGATGATGATAGTGTTGTCATTGTGGGGAAAACTATATCCCTAGATCAACACAAGGATGTGGGAATGCTATATCCCATTGATGTTGATTGATGCTGATTGATTGGGATCATGACAAGATTAGGATCAAAACCTGTTGATTTGATTGGATAATGTTCCTTGATTGATTAGCTTTCTTGATATGGATTAGTGTGCCTTGGATTTGAGATCATTGCTGAGATTGATTTGATTGATATGATTGGAAGAAGTGATTGATTGAAATGAATGAATGAATGTTATTGATAAGAAGAATTGATGATGATAAGGATTTGATTTTGATTGAATGTTGATGGAGTGGATTGTTTTGGATTGATGATGATTGGTTTTATTGCTTGGATTTTTCGTTGGATATTGATTTTTTTGTGTTTTTGGAATATTTTGATTTTTTTAATATTTTTTGGGATATTTTGATTTTTTTTGTGTTTTGGAATGTTTTGGAACATCAATGGATTTACAATTTGGGTAGCCTTGAGCTTGATACCAATGGCAAGGGAGAAAACTAAGTCTAGGTGCAAGGATGGATGTAGGATGGATGGATAAAAGGATGGGCTCATAGTAAATGTGATGGAAGGCTCATGAGAGTTAGATGGATAGATAAGAGGATAGGCCATATAAGGGATGGATGCATGTCCCATGATAAATGGATAGGTAGGCTATAGTGGAAAGCTCATGATAAATAGATGGGGATAAGCTATAAGATGGAAAGCTCGTGATAAGGATATGCCATAGTGGACGGATCATAAGGGAGCTAGGATGTGATCTCCAAAGGCTATGTTGCATAGGAAGAACTTGCCCCATTCTAGGTGGTAATGCTTAGGATTTTACATGACAAAGTTCATGACCAAGGGATGACATGATTGGATTTTAAATGACAAGGCTTATGATAGGTGGGTAATGATAAGATGGATTGATTAGGAAGGTATGAGGTATACCAAGAGATATCTGAAGCATATTTCAACATTTTGCCCCTATGTCTTCATCAAGATCAAAAGGAAGAAGGATGGATAAATGGGTTCAATAGGATAGGCATGTTTATGTAATGGCTAAGGATGGTAGGCTAGGATAGTATGGTAGGATGGAATGGATAGTTTGGATGAGACAATGTGCCCCCAAGTGTATGTGACATAGAAGATCAACCTACACATGACGCCTATTTTCCAGGTTTTCATCATGGTACTTATCCAAGGCGCCTGTCTACCAGGTTTTCACCGTTGGATGAAGGGCTTTCTCTTTACTTTTTTGATTTTTTTGTTTTGTTTTGATTTTTTTTCTTTTTTTAGATGGGTTGACAATTACACATGGCGCCTATTTGCCAGGTTTTCACCATGGTAATGGATAGGAGGGACTCAAGTGGCTAGTGCTATGAAGGTTGATAGTGTCCCTTTAGAGATGGATGATGTCTTCACATGGACCATGTCATTATGCTCATCGCTGTTGATAAGTGATTGTGTGGATGTGAGATGGATTAGGTAGATAGTGGATTATGATGTGGATTATATAGGCTTTTGGAAGGATAGATGGATAGGGATAATGGATTTATATAAGCTTATGGAATGAAGATGGATGAAAAGGTTATGCCAAAGCATGGACCATAGGGATAGCATGGGGGAGATATGTAGGATAATGGATGGAAGATGGGGAGATGTAGTTATGTGGAGGTGATACGGAGTGGAACGGAACCATGACCAATGGCTGCACACACTGTGATAAACATTGAATCTTTTGATGAGATGGTGGTGTAGGAAGCAATGGAGATGTTTGCTTAGGAGATGGTTGATGAAGTGATTTAGGAACCCACATAGATTTAGTATGTTTAGTGCTTTTTCTTTGCTTGTGGGATTTTTGAAGGGAATGGAAGTTTTGGATGGAAATAGGCTCTTGGATGGAGATAGGTGATTGGGATTCTTGAGATGTAGAGGAGGATGCCTCATTCGCTTTGCTAGCTTTTTGCTTAGGAACCAAAACCATTTTGCTTTTGGGCTTTGCTTTTGGAGGTGTGGGCTTGGATAGCTTTGTGAATGTACTTTGCTTAGAAGATGGATGATTTAGAGACTTTTCACATTGATGCCCTAAGGCATGAGGGTCCTTAGGAGTTTTAGTTGGATTTTTGGCTTTATAGATAAAGGCATCACAATTTTTTCTTTTAAATCCCATGGGGTGGGTGGAGTGGATGGAATGATTGGAAGCTTTATGCTTAGGCGATGTGTGCTTTTGTTGGCCATGATTAGGGATGTAAGGATACTTATGAATGATATGTATGTTAGGTGTTGGAAGCAACGGTGGAAAAGTGGATGGAGGGATATTTGGAGTTGGTAAAAGTGGAGGCAAAGTGGATGGCGGAAGGTGTACAGTCACATGCTTTTGACATTTATAGGATGATGGAGATGGAATGGCTACATATGTCTTGGGTAGATGATGGGGGGTATGATGGAAAGTGGTAGGTTTAGGATGCATGAAGGGATTACCAACATCTTGGCATTGTTTACCTTGGGGTGTATATCCAAGGCCATATGAGCATGGAGGGATCTTGACATGGTTTGGCTCCAAAATAACTTGTTTGTGAAGGCCTAGACCTTTGCTTTGGTAGTTCATGTTTTGGAGGATACGATTGACTATGGGACTAGATGTGTTTTGAGAACTAAACTTGAGCTCTTTATTGGATGAAGAAACTGAAGTGGATAAAGGTCGTTGTTGTCCTAAGGAAGAACACTCATGTATAAGGGTGGATAGACCAATAGGACATGATGGATTTGAAATGGGATCGATGATGGATTTGGAAGGGGGATCATTAGGATCTTGATTAGCATTATGTTCACTAAGATCCAAGCTATTTGTTTGATCTTTAATGCTTACTTGGGGGACAAGTGTCTCATCATGACAAGTGGATGTTTGCTCATTATGGATAGGGCTAGATGGTGGATGACTAGGAGCAATGTGGATATCTTTCTCATGGATAGGATTATGAATAGGATCAAGGTGCTCATGGATAGCTTCTTCATAGGTATCATCTTGATCATGGAAAAGATACATGTTATGGATAGGTTGTATGAAAGTGTTTTGATCTTGAGTTGGACTAGGGCTTAGTGTTTCCACATGCTTAAGATTAAACTCTTGACATATCTCTTGGGTTGCTTGAATGGAATTGGAAGGCTCTTGGATAGGCTCTTGGTCAACAACATAAGAACATGATGACTCTTGACTTGGATTCATGATAGGAGGGTTGCAAATAGGCTTGATGGCTTGTAGGTCACATGATGGGCTTGAAGGGTTAAGAATGTTAATTGAGGGCTCTTGGATAGGCTCAAGGATAGGTTGACCACATGATGGGATTATAGGATTGGACATGACCTTTGGAAGTTCTTTGGTAGGCTCATGAATGAGTGTTTGACATGGAGGTAGTTTATTCCTTGCTAGTAGCCAATGGATCACATCCTTTGCAAGTGTATGAGTGGATGAGCAATATAATGGATGGATGATAATAGTAGATGGTGTTGTAGGCTTATGATTAGGATTAGGTTGAGGGCTAATTGGATTGGGTGGAATAGGATTTGGACTAGATGGGGGTGACACATGGGATTGGGATGATGTGGCATGTTTTCCCATTATAGGTAGGTACACCTTGTAAACAATTGGGACAAATATTGGGCATTTATTTGTATTATGGCCTTTGGTCCTATGGTATGCACAATAATCATGTTCATCATATGGACTTTCTTCACATGGATTGATGGGGGGAAGTTCAATGAGTTTTGCTTCAAGCATTCTTTGTAAAACTATCTCAGCCGCATCCTTTGGTGAAGGATTAGAATGACATGGTGATGAAGGTAATGAAGGGCTTGGTGATTTGGAAGGTTGATGGACCAATGGACTAGGAGTAGGATCACATGGTGGTGTTGGGATAGGATTAGCTGGCTCGTGTGTTGGTGGGTGATTAGATGATGAAGGCCACTCTAGATTGGTATCTCCCTTGTCAAAGGTTATTAGATCTTGCATAGGATAACTTGGACTCATTTGGTTTATGTACAAGGGACCACTTGGACTTGGATGTGCTTCTTGTTGCAAAGGTGGACTCAGGCTCAATTGTGCTTGTTGGGGAGGCCATTGATAGTCTTGGTAGCTAGGTACAATGGTAGGATATGTAGACAAAATATCTTGAGGTGGACCCAAGGTTGAGGGAATTTGATCTTGTTGCCAAGGTTGATTTGGGCTCACTTGATTTATATACAAAAGGCCATTGGGACTTGGATGTTGTTCTTGTAATATCACTTGATTGCTTTGTGGATGGGCTTGATAGTGCATTGGAACGCTGGCATGAGGGATTGGATAAGCTTGAGGTGGATGTTCATAGGTTTGAGGTGGAATTTGTTGAGGTTGGGATGGTGTTTGGACTTCTTGTTGTGATATGATTTGTTGTTGATGTTGGGAAATGTGTTGATGTGATGATGATGGAGGGGTTGCATAGGATAATGATTGTTGTGATATGGATTGATATGGGTAAGGGTTGTGATAGGTTGATAAAGGGCTGATATGACATGTGGATGAATTTGGTTGAGATGAAGTGGGATAAGTTGATGCAGAATTGATTTGATGTGTGGATGGATTAGATTGGTATGAAGTGGGATAAGTTGATGTGGAATTGATTTGATGTGTGGATGGATTGGGTTTTGGACTTGTCTCATCCTCATTAATAAAGATATATCCTCCTTGAAGTATAAACTTGGTCTTAAGAGGAGAGGCTCCTCTAATTGTGATCTTGGGCTTTGGTTTGCTTTCATGATTTGGATTAGGAGGATAGCCACCTTTAATTGTGACCTTGGGTCTTGGTTTATCCTCCTGATTTGGATTAGGAAGAGGGGCTCCTCTAATTGTGACCTTAGGTCTTGGTTTATCTTCATGATTTGGATTAGGAGGATAGCCACCTTTAATTGTGATCTTGGGCTTTGGTTTTATTTCATTGTTTGAATTAGAGGGGTAGCCTCCTTGAATTGTGATTATAGGCTTAGGTCTTCTCTCATGATTATAAGGATAACCCCCTTGAATTGTCACCTTAGGCTTGGGATTTGTCTCATGATTGGAGGGATAGCCCCCTTGAATTGTCACCTTAGGCTTGGGATTTGTCTCATGATTGGAGGGATAGCCCCCTTGAATGATTATGACCATCTTGACAAGTGTTGACTAGGACTAGGTTGATGATGATGTAGAGATGATTTGGAATGAGTATAGATGTGACTAGGATATGTTCAGAATAAAATATATTTGGGTATGATTAGGATATAATGTGGAATGACAAAATTGGGTGATGTGGATCAAATGTAGGATGAATTATTTATGTGTTTGGTGTTTATAGCTTGATTTGGCAATGTTCAAACAAATGATTATGCATATACACACATGAATCACTCACGCAAGACACATAAGCAATTGTTGACTTTGAAAATGAAATGTGATGATTATGCAAGCACACATGGAAGACACATCAACAAGCCTAATGTCTAGTCAAGTGGGTATGGCCAATTAGGTCTTAAGCTAGATTGCACAAGGTTGACTAGAGAATTGAAAGTGAAATCCTGCTACACAACCAGGAGAAAGGGGAAACCCACCATTCACCTTCACTTCCCAAAGGTATAAAGTTCTTTGGGGCTTAGCCAAGAGTGAAAAGATTTACAACTCCCAATGAGGGTGTCTTTCGATTCAGCCTTGATTGAGGTCGTCCCTTGGAGTGGTGTGTCTCCAAGCAGGCCTCCTAGATAGGGTTTACAAAAGCAAACCAAGTGAGGTGCACTTGATTCACACTCACAGTTGTTAATTAACCCTTTAGAAATGAGATGTGTGGAAGACAATTCAAGTGCTTGTTCTTTTTAAACCCAAATCCAAATGAGTTGGAAGACAATGGTTCATTTTATGCCCCCTTTCGATATGTGATAGCAAACAATGTTCGTTTTAATCCCAAAGTCCAAATGTGTGATCAAACAAGATTAAGAGATGAAAGATTAGAATGAGTGCACCTGATTCAATCACTTTCCAATTTGTTGTAGATGTTGATGCCAATGCTGCTCCAGCTCCTTAGATGCCCTTACAAGTCACCAATTCCAAAAAGAAACAAGTAAACTTGCAAAGAAGATGATTACATGAAAAAGATGAAATCTGAAAATTATGATTAAAATGATCTGATAAAAGAGAATAGATTGCATAAACAGAAAGTTCAGGAGATTCTAAGCAATTTGAAAAAAAGTTTCGCTGAAAAACAATCAAAATTGCTCAAGTTATGCTCAAATGAAGTTTGCAATGAACCAGAACTTTGACTGATAAAAAAGCCTAAAAAATGGTATAGTCACCTAATAAAAGTAGTATAGTTGTGAATTTCATCCTCCCATCTTTCCAACGAGTCCTTGTTTGTTCGATTTGGCCATCGTATGTGAAAGTTATGATAGAAACACCAAGATGCACAATGACAGCTACCAAAAGCAAGTTACAGTTGCCAGATGCGACCAACTGTTTATCAGAAGCAACACTGTTTTACCACAGGCGAGCCCCTATAGATCAAATGCAATTTGGAAAATCACTAGATGTGAGCGATGTAGGGTTATAAGCGATGCAAAAAAGCCCAAAGTGACTGATTTTGGCCTATACGCGACCTGTATCTGCAAAATGAAAGATACGCGACAGAAACCCTAACTCTGCAAAACGAGATCACTGTTAGACTGAAAGTGATTCATTTATACCACAAGTGGGTACTTTCAAGATAAAAGCAATTCAAATCATGCCAAAGGCAATGCCTGTCTGGATAAAAGCGATCCAACTATACACTATAGGCAGCCTATTTTAGTGCAAAAGCGACACGAATATGCAGAAAGCGGCGGATTTTTGCTCATAAGCGATGCAAAAATAGATGGAAGTGACATGTAATAGCTTATATGTGACTAACAAAAAGCCAAAAGTGACGCATAATAGCCCAAAAGTGATTTAGAAAGTTTTAGGTGAGAGATTGCAAATATTAACCATATGCGATCCGTTTTTGTTCAAAAGCGAGTTGAATTTTACCAAAAGCTTATGACTGTTTGTTTAAAAGCAAGCCAAATTTGACCATAAGCGACTACTGTTTGATCAAAGGTGAGCTGATTTAGCCCAGGCGACTACTGTTTGATCAAAGGCGACCTGAATTACCAGAGGCGCATTTTTGCAGACTGGTTGTTGTTTTCTTCACCAAATGCTCCATTTTTCATCAAATTTAGGCAAATTTGTACTCAAAATTTATGGAAATGGCATCCCGGACACAATGGTGAGGTTAGATTTGGGCTAAGAGATCATCTAAATACATTTTTAGCCAAATCTTTTACAAACTAGGGTTAGAAAAATGTAAATTTTTGCTACAAAAGCTTGCAAAAATGAAAGATTGGCGCTCCAAGAGATCTAAACTTCACAAAAACAACTCAAACAAGAGAAGTTAATCAAGGACATGAGTCCCACTGGGCGTGCCAGAATGTATATCAAAAAATTTAGATTTATAAATGGAAATGATTCAAACAATGAAATGCATAACCTAAACCCAAATAATTCAATACCTCGAAGATGCAAGATGAGCTCGATTGATTGATCGCTTTGTTGTGTTGATTGCTCGATTCTGCAGCATAACATTGATAGGGAGATAGATGATGGACGGTTGATGGTTGATAGATACAAGCTAGATGGATTGAAGATGATGGATAATGGCTTGAGATGAAAATTCAGCAGAGTGAGGTTGTATGAAGAAGAATCCTCCCATCTCCTAATCTCTTCTCTAATCTCTTCTCTAATGTCCCAAATGGCTCAAAAGAGGCTTGCTTTATAGGAAAGGCTTGATTCAAATGGATGGCTAGGATCAATTAGGGCTTTAGGTGAAATGGATGGATAGGATTAAGTTAGGTTTCCTTGCACATTAAGAAATTGTAGTCAATTGACATGTGGCAAGGGAAGATAAGGCTTAGGTGTGCTTGTGTAGACAAATACTAAAATTAGATCCCATTAGTTGTGCATGTGAAGGATTTGAATGAAAGTTGTACTACAACACATGATTGACTGGACAAGTGTTAGAATGTGGTGAAAGGTGAGGGCTTAATTCAAATAAAATATTTGAATTAGTTGGGATATGAGTTGGATATTAATTAAATAAATAAAATTTATTTAATTAATTGAGAAGTTGAATAAGATGAGATAAGATATGATGTGGAAATTAATTAAATAAATAAAATTTATTTAATTAATTGGCTAAGTGGGATAAGGATGGGATTAAGATAGGATTATGAATGGGAAATTAGTTAAATAAATAAAATTTATTTAATTAATTGGCTAAGTGGGATTAGGAAAATTAGGATGGGAATGGCTTATGATGTCTAGATAATGTTTTAACAAGGTGTTGTAAGACATACACAAAGTTGGGACAAATTTGGGTGTCTACAGATCCCATCCTCCCTGTTAACCTAAAGATTCCTACACTGCAGTTTACACAAGAGTACCTGGGCATAGACAATAAGCAAGAAGTCAGGTTGCTTCAGTTGATGCACCTAGAAGAGAAAAGATGTCAGGCAATTGATCAGTTTGCCAAACATCAGGCTATTGTCAAATGCTAGTTTGACAAAAGCCAAGGTTAAAGCCTTCAGGATCTCAGATTTAGTCCTGATGTGGGACAAAGCACATGAGAGGAAAGGAGACCATGGTAAGTTTGATAAACTCTGGATAGGTCCCTTCCAAATTTCTGAAATATTAGGAGACAACACTTATAGGCTTAAGAACTTGACAGGTGAGGATGTTCCATTACCAGTTAATGGACAGTTCCTTAAACATTATTTCCAAGCCTAAGTTAGCTTCATGACAGTCATGTGTATCATAGTGTATATTTGTATAGTTGTTTGTACAGTTTTGTTTTTATTTTTGTTTTGTTTGCTTGTTGAGTTTTTGTTTTGGTTTTTTAAGATGATGCAACTCATTACCTTAGAAAATAACTAAATTGTTAGGATTCAAGTGATGAGAACAAATTTATGTATAGGTTATGATTCATTCTGAGAAGTACTAATGATTAGGTCTGTGATATCTTTTCATCAGGGTGCCTTTTCTTGACCAAAGTGATTATTTCACAATGACTCACCTAATAGCCTTGGGTTTGTTGAACACACAAGTATAGGTGTTAAGTGAAAAATCTAAAGGGACTCCCTTGCTACCAATACAATCTCCAACCTAAATCGGCAAGTGACCATACCTTGCACACTGAGCTTACATGATGACATCAGATTTACAGAATATAAAGTATTAAAAAATCAAGAAAAGAAATAAATTAGGCCATCTAAGTAACTCTACCGGGGCTATAGACGCCTGCTGGCAGTGGTGCTCTACTTAGGGGGATTGTATAGATAACCTTGTCGGGGCTATGGATGCCTGCTGGCAGCAAGGCTCTATCCAAGTTGGCTATGAGGGATGCTCCCAAACTATGTAGCTTAACATCATTTACTCATGTTTTCAACTTGCTTTCAAGATGAGGATAATTAATCATTTGTACACACCTAATCCTTTCTTAGCATTGTTGCCATGATGAAAATTTGTCATACAAAAAGATTATGATGCTTATACTTAGAAAGAGTTAGAATACTATATATGAATGTGATCACCTCACTTGAATCATTAGAATTTTGTTGTTTTCTTTGGTGGCAAGTTGTTGTGTGGTTACACAACACGCCCCATTTTGACTTGACAAAACAGGGACCCAACTTTTTTGCTTGGCTTGGCTTCTGTTTGGGCTGCTTTTTGGCGGTATGGTAAAAGTAAGTCATGCAGGTGATCCTGCATAAAGGGGACTGGGTAAGTCATCATAAAGGAGGTCAGTTTGTCAAAGTTAATATTTCATGTCAATAACCTCATGGTTGGAAAGAGTACAAAATTTCATGCAGGTTTGCCTTTTGGATCACCCTGATATTCCTTAGGGAACGAAAGTTATTGCAAGTCAAAGTTCTGGTCAAACCTGATATTCCGGGGGGGGGTCATATTTCTTAATATCAGTCATCTTATGTAAGATCACCCCGATCCAATTTTATCACCCGATAATTATTTGGTCCGAAGCTCCGGATGTCAATTTTACGTGATAGTGGTATTTACCCGTCAAACAACTTCATATATTTTGCGAGGGTCATGTTCCAAATATCACCCGATATTTTCAACATCACCTGATCTTTTAAATATCACCTGATATTCTAAATATCACCCTAGAGCCAATATGTCGATGACGTCATCCAATCCTGATTAACAAAGAAAATCAACATGACGGTGACATCATCATCCTTTTTACCTCGCGAGGGTATATTTCTGAAGATCCCCTCTTTTGCAATAACATGATGGTGACGTCATCCTGATCTTTCGAGAGCGGGTCATTTTAGTTTTGAGGGGTCATATTCCCAACATGACCCAATATTCCAAATATCACCTGATCTTTAAAACATCACCCGATCTATCGACATCAATTTTTCCCGCTCAAATGCGGAGGCTCATAGTACGCATAGGGGGTCATATTCTGAATATCATCTGATATTCCGAATATCACCCGATCTTTTGAAGATCAACCCCCTCATATTGCCCCATGACATTAAATGCACTTAAATGCAGTAGGTGGATTCCAGCTGATTGCAAACATGATGCAAACACCTGGCAGCATCCGTAGATCCATGGCAGAAGATTAATGGTTTTAATCAATTTAACCTGGATTTGCCCTAATTTACCCTAAGAATGAGATTAAAAGTGAATCTACAGGGTCATTTTACATTTACCTTGCGAAGAAATGAGATTTTATAGAGCACAGAATATTCAAACCCTTGTACGACCTACCTGCGGACATAAACAACTTACAGCAAAACGGAACACGTGATTATCACCGGTGTCTGAACCTCTTTTCGGTAATCATCTGCTTAATCCAGGAGAAAAACGTAATCAGGTAAGTAATTAGAAACCCTCCTGTTGTCATTTTTTGTAATATCCAGGTAGTAAGTCCTTTTATGGTTTTGCTCTGTAATTAGGCATATCATGATGAAATGAAGATTAATAAGTATAATATGCATGATGCCGTAAACATATGATGCTGTATATGTATGCATGTGGATATTGTTGTAAGACTAGTCGTGTTCATTGCAGGAATCTATGGCGGACGTCAAGAAGAACAAATCTGATGCAGAATTCCTTAAGCCTATGTTTGCCCAACCTGAGGGAGTACAGTTCAAATATGGTGTCATCGGAAATACACACCAAGGAAATATAGATTTGGTGGCATGGTCAGCCAAGATGGGCGAAGATAAAGAGAGTACCCTACTGGATGCTGTTTTTGTATTAGGAATGTGGTATGCAGCTGGATTTCCTTATTCCATGGAAACTCCAGAATTAGTAGTTGAGTGTACCAGAAATTACAACCATCAGATGAGGAAAGTAGAAAAACACGGAAGAGTATATGCAGATCTATCCATCAAGTGAATTGCATCTACTTTCAACCTTCCAGTTGGGAAAAAGGTGGTTAGTATGGATTTGAAAAAACTGGAGATTGAATATACAAATAATAAGAAGACTACCAAAAAGAGGATGTACCAATGGAGAGCAAAGAATTGCCCAAATTACCAGTGCACATGTATAAGTTTGATTTTGATGATGAATATCAATATATGATTGCCCTGCTTAACAGGATGACAGGCCAGCCTACTACTGGAAGCTTCAAAGACTAGATGTACAGGATCATCATGATGTGCATCTACATAGATAACAAGCCATTATGGGCTAAGATCATTAGTGATGCCCTAGATGAAAAGTTGATGAATTTAGGGGGCCTGGACTATTTGTTTCATATGACTTCATTTATTTTGTATTCATGTGCGTATAAGGGTACATTTGATGCACTCACTACTATTGGAAGGATTGGTGGCAGTTTGAATGATGCCCATATCTAGGACCATTATCCTCAATTACAGAGAGCACACTACCTCCCTGATTAGAAATTAGTGAATGATGCATTTTCCATGCATCTAGTCAGAACAATAGAGGAAGATAGAACCAAGAGACTAAGCATGGAAGCTCATTAAGTAATATACAGACATGGTGCCTGGTTTATCCAGTTTGCCACATTCTCATACATCAGAGTAGAAGGTTTTGAGGGCCAGCCCTTAATGTTACCCAGGTACCCTACTGATGGGGTAATCCTGATGGAGTTTCTAAGACAAATATCAACAATACTAGATGCATATAAAGAAAACAACAAGATTCCTCCAATTCTGTTTCTAGTGACTATAGGGTGGTACATATGCCCTGATTCAGAAAACATAAAGAAGGCCATAGCGGGTTTGAACATGATGAACCTACAGCCATTCCCATTGGCCAGATCATACAACCCCTATGGAAGAATGCAAAAGATTATAGGGAAGCCCATCCATCAAAAGCACTCAGAAGATTTCTGGATAGATTGTGAGGATGAGGCTGAGGTCAGAAGAAGAAAATATCAAAGGCTCACCCTCCATCAAATAAAGACCTTTGATTGCATTCCAGTGCCTACACAATTAAAGAAGGATGATGGCAGGTTATTGTAAAATGAGTATGAAGAGAAGAAGGTGTATCATGACACCATTTCAGCCCCTAACCTAAGATAGCTTGAAGATATTTCATTGGATAGGTTTAAAGGTGGGGTGCTGCAGTTGACCCAAGCATGGGTAGATAAGAAAATAAATATTTTGAAGAAGAAAGGGATGGCCATAACAGTTGACAATAAGAGGAAAAGACAGGATATTCTTGATGAGGAATATGATGATTTTTTGGGAGAGAAAAGAAAATCTAATGGAGAAAGATTGCCACCCCAGAAACAAGGAAAAGGAACTCCCAGTAAGAAGAAGAAAATTGATGATAGTCCTAAGGGGGTAATTGTTGAGAGAATTGATATACTAGTTGAGGATGCATCTGCATCCGGACAGGCATCAGCCTCATCAGCACCACCTCTTGAGGATAAACAAAAGACCAAAAAGATCCTGAGGTCGGCTGTGGATACTGCAGAAATACAAGACCAAGGTCAAACTTCACATCAGTATGTGGAGAAAGATATTCTTAGTGAAGAGGAGCCTGCAGAAGATGACCCCTTGGTAGTCACCAGGAAGAGGAAGGCAGTAGCCTTAGTAACATCAACCCCTAAGAAACAAAGAACTCATATGAGGGGTGAAATAAGACATGACCCTGTAATATTAAGGAGAGTTGGTAGTGAAGTATTTAGAAAAGAATTGCAACATGAGGTGCCACTTCCTACCATACTTCAGTTTAAGACTGAGAAAGCTGAGGAACAGATAAAAGAAGCCACTAAAGCAACTCAAGGAGGTCTGTTCTCATTGGAGGAGACTGTGGACTTATCAGATGATGAAGTGGTAGAAAATTTGACTTCTCAACAGATGGAGACCCTCACTTCAAGCACTCGCATGATTCCACAAGGAATCCCATCCCCACAGAGGGTGATATTAGAAGAGTTGAAGTAAACAAAGTAATAGAAAGAGAATAGTCCAGAGAGGGTAGCCCAACAGATAGGGCTTGATAAATTAGTTGATCAGGTGACCAGCCCTGCAGTGATTGATCTAACGCACAGGGAGGATGCAAGTCCTAAACATCAAGCAGGTGCACTTGAGAAAATAGATAATATTGAGGAAGTGAAGTTGGTAGAAGTGGAAAGCCACACTTCAGATATGGGCCAACAACAAAAAAATATATAAGATGAACCCAAGATTGTAGAAGTCCAAGAAAAGAGTGGGAGTGACAAGGCAACATCAAGCGAAGATACACCCTGGACTCAAGAAACCTCAAGAGATAAGGATACATCAGGTCATGATGACCTAAAGACTCAAGAGGAAGATACAATAGGTGCAGATCATAACGTGATCCAAGATCAGGTAGATGCACCTAAGTCAGATACAATGGTATCCATACCTCAGGATGAGGAGATTACCAAGATGGATGAAACAAAAGAAGATGAAGTACAAGATCATCATGTGGATGCATCGCAATATCCTCCACCACAAGAAGAAACTCCTCAGGAGGAGGAAGTAGAAAACGATCACGCTCATGAAGATCATCATGAGGAAGAGATGAGGAAGTCACCATCCCCATCGAGAATAGCTACAGATACAGGAGATCAGGGTGGACATGATGATGATGATGGACACCATGGATCCGGAGATCAAGTGCCTCAATGGCTCGAGAAAGAGATTAGTACAGAATCTAGTTTTGAGATTCAAGAGTTTGATGTTTCAACATTATTTTCAGAAACCATCATGAAGCCAAAGAGGAAGGCCAGATTAACCTCGGCCATCAGAAGAGATCCTGCTACGGGCAGAAGGACCGCCCAGGTAGCAATCCCTACAGTTGAAAAAGAGAAAGGCAAGATCACCCTGGAAGAATTCTAGATCAGTACTGTTGATTTAGGGTTTGCCAATGAAGACCAAGAAGGTTAGGAGGGAAAAGATATAATAGATTCTTTGACCCAAAGGGTGAAGAGAGAAAAGGAAAAGAATAAGCAGCATAAGGAGCACATTGCCCAGTTGCATTCATACATAAAATGGTTAATTAACCCTGATAATACATCATGACATCAGGCAGTCCCATTGACTACAATTTCACAGGAAGAGGTTAATAAATTGGACCTCATGAAGCATGAGTCAGTAATAATGAGAAAATGGATGTCATTAGCACTATCAGGAGCTG
Organism: Cunninghamia lanceolata; assembly: GCA_027924645.1. Lineage (NCBI taxonomy): Eukaryota > Viridiplantae > Streptophyta > Pinopsida > Cupressales > Cupressaceae > Cunninghamia > Cunninghamia lanceolata. Next base: position 3,294,632 of record BSBN01000614.1, read on the forward strand.
AAGAAGTAGTGGGAGCCTCGTTACAGAGGTGGAATTCTTTGAGTATTTCCAAGAAGAAGGTAGATAAGTTATAGAATGAGGCTGGAAGGAGATCATTCCAGTTGGAGAAAGCCTTGAGTGCTCTGTGTGAAATAAAGAGGATTAATCCTCAGATCCTTATAAATCATCAGGTGCTAAACAATAACACTACCATGCTGGTAGATATTTGGTATAAAGACATCAGATTTGAATGTGATGTACTTAAGAAATGCAACAATAAATTAAGAGATATCAGTGTGAAGCTGCACAACATGATGTCCTATGAAGCAGAGGTCCTGGAGGCCTTAGAAGGAAATGTAGAGGGTAAAATTGAAAACCAAGACTCAGACTTTGCCATCAAAGCCCTGCATAATAATTTCTAGCCGATGGCTGATGACCCTCTCAACGACCTGACAAAAGAAGCAATGAACAAGATCATGAGGATCAAAGTCAGAGTGGATAACTACAATGAAACATTGAGCAGTAGAAAGGGCAAGTTAGAAGTTCTCAGAGATAAATATCAGGCCCACAAGCACGCCATTGCCAAAGCTAAAACTCAGGATGGCAGAGAAGTTGATAAAATAGTGGAAGCATATGAAAATATAAGGATAACATTAAAGGTCCATAAAAAGAAAGACGTTCATCAAGGTGATGAAGACACGAAAAGTGATGATCATGATGAAGAAGATGAGCCTGAGGAGTAGATGAAGATGCGCTACAGGGGAAACATCTGCATCAGGTACTTGGAGGAAAATAAGTTACCTAGATGGTTGCCAGTGGCAACCTGTGCCACGAGATACTGTTGACCAAATCAAAAGGAATATGCACCATTGATTCTAATTGATAAATCTTGATCGTAGATCATGTGTAACCACTCCCTCACCTTGTTCTATAAAAGGTGTAGGGATGCCTTGTTTTAGACATTCGAAGCTTAATTGAAATTTGTTTGCTGAAATATCAGGGCCTATTTCAAAGGTATTGTAAGCATACATATTTTTGCATACTTAATGAAAGAGAAGACCATTTTGATTACAAATCATCGTAAATCCTGAGTAATCTATGTTTGAATTCTTGATATATGCTTTGATTTGATGCGTCCCTTGGAGTGCTCATCAGTCTGCATGTATTGTTTTCATTCCTCATCCTTTGAAGTTTGCATCATCTATATCTAGCTGTGGAACATCCTGGTGAAAATATGGTTTGATTTCTTCTCCTAATGACAATATCAAGTGTGTATATGGCTCAATAGCTGAAGATTCATCATAATTTGAAGTATTCATTTTACATTTCTTTTAATTTCAGAACATTTCACCATCACAATGGCAAATAATAGATAATCAAAAGCAAAATACATGAAATATGCAGATATCTCATAGATACTTGAAGATTTATAGCATATTTAAAGTTAAAGCATGTACAATTGATAAATATCATGCAAAGTTTTGAGTGTATACACACTATTTGTGGAAATATCTTGTGTAGATAACCTTCTGTGTAGCATCTTTATAGAAACATAATCCTACTGATGAGCAAACGTAAGGCCCTTGAATGGAAAACAGCAACACACATCAACAACTGAGTAACGTCAGTTGATTAAGAACTAATCCACAGAGACTTGGGATCATGAATTCTTTGAATTCATCGTATCTTTCAAGATGAGTAAAGGTTGATGTGTAACTTTTATTCTATGTTTGTTTATGACTAACATCATGATCAACACAACCCACCACAATGATCAGACGTGCCATCCAAGCATAAGTTCTTGTAGAATAATTAACCATCCACTCTTTGACATAAGATGTTCAATATGAAATCTCTTGAAGATCTAGGTAGACACTTTATATTACACTCCTGCAAAATAACATTTGTATGCAAATCTACACACACACACACACACATATATCTATAAACATCGTAATGATTAGAAAACTCAATATGTACTCTAGAACAATAAGTTGTGTGTGTGTGATTTATTTTGACATAAAAAGGCTTTACCATTTTAAAATGCCTTTGATTAATTTTGATTTGAGGATACATCTCTTGAAATTTCTTGAAAAACTATGTTTGAGTTACATCCAAAAAATGCTTTGGATGTGGCTCATGGTTTTGACAACCAATTCTCCTTACAACATCTTTTGCATTAGGAGATACCTTTGTGTTATTTTTCCAAAATTCTTCAATGAGGGATCTCAAGGCTTCAACAACAACTTTATCTTTTCGTGGGAGTCTCCCAGAGAATACCCACAATTCATTGGTATTTGGGTCCTCAACTCTTTCACGCCTTCCAATGACTCTCATTAGAGTTTTTATACTTATTTTCAATACTTCACCTGTCTTTCTAATGAGGCAAGCTTTCTTTGTTTGATGGCTTACTATTGTCAACGTAATGACACATCCTGTAACATTACTATCCTTGGTGTGCGAGGTGAAACCCACACTCTCATATGCACTCATTAGATTCTTTACAATTGATTTTTCACTTGAAGCATCAGATGTTCTTAGGCCAAGAATCTTCATAATGGGCCTAAATTTTAGATTTTTCATCAATTCAACAAATAGTTGACATCTTTTGGTTTCATTTAAGTTCTCAAATAATAGTTTCCATATCTTATTGGCATATCTTTGGCAAGTATGCTTGGGAATCTTATCCTACATGGGATTCAAAATATTCTCATCAATATCAATTAGAAACTTAGGCTCTCTATGCAAAATTCTAGGAGGTGTTTTCAATGGTAAAGTTGACTCAGTATTAGGAATTTCTTCAATATTTAGTTGAGATAGGATAGATGGCGTACCTTCAAATGGAGCTGGAAAAGATGAAAAGCCTTGAAGTTGAGATGGAGAATATTGTAGTGCCCTCCCATTCTCACCATGGATGTACAGGTAGTTGGCCTTGGAACTTGGGGATGAAGGTAAAATAATAAGAGATATTTAAAGGTATGTGCTAATGATGTTAAGCAGTTGATGTTGTATATTATGAATTTGTGTATTCAAGTATATATTCCATGACTTTGTATGTTCAAGTGTATACTACTTGACTTATGTGTGTTCAAACACTTATTGGGTTAAGTAGCACTAACAAATTTACTTATAATAACAAAGAGTTGTAACTAGAAAGTAAAATGTGTGACTCCGTCAAATTTAAGATCAATTTAGGATCCTGATGGTTTTAGAAGTATTCTAATAAAAGATTGTCATGTTTCGATATTAAGGCATTGTTTAAATTAAAGATTTAAACATTAGGACAGAGAAGTCACTCTCATCAAATATATTTAATTATATATATAAATAAATACAAATATTAAATATTATTATAATAATAATATGAATTATAATTGTCAATATAAATAATAAAAGTAGATATAAATATTAATATAAATCAAATCTCATTATAAATTATGACTTCATTAAAACTATCAAATATGATCGACCTTTTATAAAGCAATCACTGGTGCATACGATTAAACAATATAATGATCATAGGGTAGTCAATGGGTATGAGACAATAACGATTCTTAGAAAGGGAAATAAGGAAGAAATGATAGTTTCTAAAGATGTCGACTAATAATAAACAAATGATCACATAAATCAAGCAAGACCGATGATAGTTTTAAGGCATTAAAGAGTCACTGATTAACAAAAGATTAAGATTTATAAAATGACATCATGAAGGGTGGTGACTGTTGGCCAGCCCAACCCCTCACAATCTATTAATATCAATTAGTGGGACATCATGAGAGGGGAGAGGATCAGAGAATGGAGGAACCATTACACCATTAGAGGTTCGATTGCATTTATAGTGAAGGCATTGAAGATCTTGGATAACCAAACCCATGAGCATCGATTAACAAGGAAGAATGTCTTAGTGCTGAGTGCCAAATTGTGAGACTTATTGCTTACTCAAGATCACCAATTTGAGAACTTGTTGTTGGTTGAAATACACAACAATCTCATAACAAGAAACCATCAGTACACATCGACTCATTCCTAAGAGCTCACGACAGATAGTGGAGACCAGCTAGTATAAGGAGCTGGGCATGTGAGGACCATTGATGAATATCAATTCAATAATTGAAGATCACTATTTGTCTCTGTGCACTGTGAAGTGAACTCCCAGTTTGCAGAGGTAAGAGGAATAACTTGTATATTGGCGACATAGCACTACACTACCAGTGACCAACTTGCAGTCTCATCATCGACAGATATGCAAAGTTCATTGATCTGCATCGACTTGGGTCATCAATTGAAGCTACAGTCTATCCCAAATTTGAGCACTATCTACATCCACCAAAGAGTTTCCAAGCCAGCTGTGTAAACACTCGCGCTTCTAATGGGTATGTTTGTTTTATTAACATCTCTGAAATCAAAACAGTATTCTTAGTGCGTTATCTCTTGTGTATGTTTCTGAAAGTTTCTAATCTTAGGAACCATGTTGAATCCTTTTTGTGTCTATCCTGAAATCGTGGTAGTCCATGAGACTGTATAATTGATCAAAGCATGTTTTGTTTCTCTATGGTTCCAATTTTAGTTTTCATGCAACTACTGCATCTACAATTTCTAATATCTTGGTGTCCGTAGCACACATATGAATATAGACTTTGGATCTTCATAATATTGCCATATTTTATGCACTGAAACTTTCTTAGGTATATGGTTATTATGCCCTATATTTAGCAATATGTCTCCTTTTATTTGACATCTCTTAAATGACATTAGATTTGTATGACTGTCATTATTTCTCTCTCAAATTCAAACCCTACATGTGTTCTATGCGACTAGAGCTTCTCTCGTGCATTTAATTAGAAGTTACTTGCCTTTGCTATTCCTGATACCCCTTTTACCAACTTTCTAAAAGGAAATGTCTCACTTTCTAATCATCTAGATTTGACTTGTCTCAAAATTTTTGACTTGATCTCATTGGAGTATAGACCAGAAGTAAATAATTACTATTGCTTGTTGTTTTGAAGTCCTAACCGAGTGACCTTCCATTATGATGAATTACTCATTTACTCAATAGGGATTTGTTACCAACTCTCCTATCGTTTCCTATCGCAGAATAGTGAGATTGCTATGACTTGTTGAATATTGTTAAGCAACCATTATAGGTATAGTTAACATAAGTATTGTGATAGCTACCACTAAGTGGTAGCAGAGTGTTACTCATTATTATTCTTAGATGGATTGGATTACATTGAAATGAGTTTATAGAATGCTTCAGTCCATAAGATTTATACCTTAATGTATGTATTATTACATTAGAAACTTAGTAATCGTATAAACTATTAATGATTGGTTATGAGATTCATAATGATTAGTGAAGCATTTAAATGTCTAATGATATTATAATATTCTTATCAGATTTGCATATAGTATTAAAAATATAAAATTGCATGATTTCGTTTACTTAATTATATGTGTAGATTACGTTTCTCTTAACTCTACGAATATTCAGAGTTATTTTAGGAAATTGCAGTTGCATATATGATTTTATCCTCTTAAATCGGCATCAATGTGTGCAGTAAAAATGTTATTCTCTTTATCAAAAAATCTTCAACTATATCTAAACTTTAATTTGTCTGCCACCCAAATTCTTAAAGACTTGTGCTTAATCGTTATATAGGAAGTCTTAAATATGAATATGGAATTAGGTTTTGTTGTGATTTGATTGCAATTATTTCTCAAAAGAAATTATGTTGTTTCTAATGGCTATCCAATTGTTTGCATAAGATGAATTTAAGGTTGTTTTAGAGTTTAAATTTCATTAGTTAAATAAAATAAGGAATCAACCTTGGGTTACTTTTATTAAATTAGAATCCTATTGTGATGTCTATGAAAGGAAAATTAAGCTTACACTAAGATTGATGATTTTATTAGTCTAAAGAAATAAGTATTGTTTTATATTGAAAATAAGATATGTTGTCAATTAAGCATAGTATTAATATATTTATTAGTTTGAAAAGATCTTCTATGTTTGAGAGATTTTATGAGAGTTTTGTGTAAGCCTCAAACATCGACTGACCTTAAGATTGATAAGCAAATGTGTGTTTAAGTTGTGAAGATGTTAATATCATTTGATAGTTATGTTTTGCATTCAAGTTTTGAACTATGAAGTCTCTGCACTACGCGTACATAGGCAAGGCCATCATGAGCCCCTGAGACATTAGGTCGGCCCCTTAGGGCCTTAGGCTAGTATATTGTTCTCTTTTATTTTTATTGATAATTTTTATGGAACTAATGTTCACTTTTAGGTGAACAGATACAGGTCTGTTAACTAAGCAGATTACTGGGGCAAATAATATGTTTTTCCACTATGCTCAGGACGACCTTATGGTTCTTACTATAATTGTTTGTAAATGCATGAGATATGTCTTGTTTCTGTTTGAGAAGATCTCTTATCATGTATTTGTAAATTGTGATGTATCTACGTAACCTTTGTTTCTTGTAATCTTGATTTGTGAGTAGCGCAGTCGAGGAACCTTAGAGGACCTAGGTTTATTATTACGTTATGTTATGCATTCTATTGTTATTTGCTTTAAAAAAAAAATTATTCCATTAATTTGACTTAGTTTAGTGTTGTCCTTTGGGGTTCCTTGGTAGGGGCATTACACCTTGGTATCAGAGCCCATGTTCACACACTAGGAGCTCTGGCATACTTGAGCCTTCTATGTTTCGCTGTGTTTGGCGTGTGTGGCGTGAGCTTGTTATATTGTTTTTATAGTCTTGATTGCTTTCATGCCTTAGCATGGCATTAGTGGGTTAAGATACAACCCCATGCTTAGAAATTGTGGAGGAAACAATTACCTTAGCCTTATCTTACTCAATGTGACTAGAGTGTTGACCTTGGTTGAGACTCTCCCATGGTTAAGAGTGATCACTCTCCCATGTTATAAGATGGGGGTAGGAATGTTCTGCCTTGTGTGTTTGTGGGTTGAAGGTAACTTGGGTTGCCTAATTACCCTTGCTTGGACATGCTCTTCTTATGTCTTCCTTTATGTTGCTAGTAAATGAGATGACCCTAATTGGTTATAAATTACTCTTGTAATTCTTTCTTGTATTATAGATGTAAAGGATGAAAGTGTGTAGATGTTGCGGATGTGGATAGATTAGAATGAATGTTGCATGCTTTCTTGTAAGTGATGTATGGTTGCTGAAATTGGTGTGATGTGACCAAATTTTGCTTGTAACCTCTTGATGTGCTAGATTACTATATTTATCATCCTTTAGTTACAAATTGAAGTAATTGGTGCATTAATGGTGCCTTAAACTTCTCCTTAGTAGAATTTGCATGTTTGTATGATGAATATTGGATGGCATGTAATGTCTTGACTAGAGATGAAATCTATCTTCTCTCCTCTTCTTAGTTGTCAATAGGTGACAAGATGTTAAAATAATGGCATATGGATTTAATTAGTATGTTAAAATTCCAATAAGTAAAAGAGTTAGTGAGATAGGAGTGAAGAAGACCTTATGCTTGTTATGGTTGTGTTGAAGGTGATTATATGTTAATTAGTGCCTCCTTGTTTAATGAGCTTGAATGAGGACGGTAATTGCTTAGTGGATATATCTTGTTGATGAGATTTGATCTCCTCTACTGCATTGTGATTTTAATGAGATCATATAGGTGAACACTTGTACTTTAATGCAAATTGAAAATAGTGAATGCTAAAGTAATAAGAATGTTGCATATCTTGCTTTGAGTGAGCAAATCAATGCCATTGACATAGCCAAGGTTACTTATGCTTATATGTATGGATGTGAATGTTGAGAAATGACTAGGGGTCCTCAACCAAACTCATCTAATTGTATTTCTAGTTCTCATTTTCTTGTGAATGAATGGTATTATTGTGACTTGTGATATGATGTCGCATTATGTGTTATTATGAGATGAGAGTGTAATAGGTGTAAAATGAGATGTATATCATTATGTGAATATAGAAATGAATGTAATGATGATTGTGAAGATGTTACTTTTGTTTATGAACTAATGTAAAGATGGTAGTGATGATGCTATACATGTTCATGCACTATTGTATTATGTTGAAAGCATTGCAAGTGAATCTATGATGATTATGTCCTGATGTTCATAAGTGGAAATGGGTGTTAGGAATATTTGAATTTGGTGTTTAAAATGAATGTAGTTTTAGTGATGTTTGCAAGGAGGGTGATTTAGTCCTCTCCTTGGGTTGTACCTAATAGGTAATGATATGATTTTGGAAAAGGGAATCATGATGGTTATGGAAATAAATGTACTTATGGTATGTGATCTTTTTAAAGTAATGGAATAGAGTATGTAAATGTAACCCCCATGTAAATGTGAGAAACTAGTAACTGTGCATTAGATTAGTGTTGTGAATACCTCATACTTGCTTTGTGTACCCATGGGATGGTGACACTGGGTACCCATCCATGGGGAATATGTTGTATTTTAGGTGTGGGGTTAACCATACCATTATGTGTGCATGTATGTTTGTTACTTGATTGAGGGCCAACTCATGTGTGGTTGAAATTTATATATATGAGAGTAACCAAAAGTTGGTTTCATAGATTCTCTTCCTTTGGTTCTCTAGTCCCTCAGTCTGTGAAGGGGTAGTAGCATCCACAAAGTTCCTTGGGCAGGGTGTGCAGCGTACGGATATTACAGAGTAGAGTGGTCTTAGCTCAATCGATCTCGAGGAAAGTACTCACTACTTCCCCTTATAATGGATCAAGGTACTTGATTCATATGTGCTAGCCCGATCCCCACAGTTTTGAGTACAACAAAATTGGTTGGTTAATATATGCCTGGCCATCCATAGGGATGTTGAACTGGCATTGCCTAGCCGCCTGTAAGGGTGTTGAGCTGGCATTAGCGAGTCAACCTTGTCTGTATGAGAGGTGAAGCTCGAGGAGCCCCATATTGATATACTCATATATGCATTATATATACTGTATTTGCACATGCTCTGACATGATGCAATGGATATGATGCCACACCCCATTGATGTTCCGACATAGTGCTGATGATGATGCTGTGTTGCTGATGGTAGCGAGCTGGGCTTGAGGACACGATGCCATGTGCATAGACATGTGAAGGTGCATTATGAGATTATGTTATGATAGCCTACTTGTGTGATGAGCATAATGGGGCCTCGTACACTTGTAGAGGGATACTCATGTTTGCTTTTGATAGTGTTTGGGTCAGTTAGCATATGGGTATGTCCTAGCCATGTATACCTCTGTCTACGGTGAGTACCTGCATGTGCCTTCTCCACGAGGTATCACTATGCGGGGTGTGTTCTACGCGTGCCTACTTCCGCGGAGCCATAGACATAATGCCATGTGTCATACGACTAGTACGTGCCTTCTCTAGCTGGTGTATGACCATGCTGTGCTAAGACGTGATGCAGGATGTGGCCGAGGTGCACATCCCATGCGGGCAGCCAAGGAGTGAATGGGCCACTTGGCTAGTCCATGCCGCGTGATGACGCGATGCAGGGTGTGCCGAGGAGTACACTTTGAACCATGTGGATGGCATACTCACTCCACACCACATGAGGGCTACTGCCATAGCTTGACATTGTTCCCTCCTTCCTTGTTTGGTGGCTAGTATCTAGTCACTCAGTGTTGTACAGTGCAATTTTGAAGATTGTGTATTTTCTTTATGGTATTGATGATTTTCTATTGACTGTGAAGGCCGACATTTTATTTATGTTTGATTGCGATGGTTTAGCCACACCTTGTGATTTTATTTACACGTAGCCCTCGTGGTTACATTTGATTTAGTGCTGAATTATGTGTATTTCTTGCTTTATTACTGAAATTGAATCTTTATTTGATATTTATTTATGATTTTGGTGGCTAGACTAGTTTATCTTGATTGTTTTTTATGTCGGCCATGTGTCGTATTGTGATTCCTCTCCAAGGACATATGAGTTTGACTTGGTGAGTGTATACGAGGAAGCAGACGTAGGGAACCTTGAGGATGGGGGTATGTGAGGCTGTTCTACAGCTAGGACTCACTACACACCTATGTGTGATGACTATCTCTTGGAGGCTAACTACCTTATACAACAAGAGATAGGTCATTGTGGTCTTGTTTGGATGGTCTCACCATGTGTGTGTGGCCTAACACCATCAAGCCACTTAGTGTGAGGTATAGATTATGTGAGATGGATATTGGCTTTGGTTCATGGACTTATGAATCATGGTTTAGTATGCTGCTTCCCAGTGTCCAAATGGACCCTTGTGTAGCCTTGTGATGTGATTCCTGGTGATGTACATTCGTGTGTATGTGAAGAATGTATGTTAAATCATGAATATAGTACTTATGAAATGATAAATTATGTTCCCATACTTCTAGAAAGATGTAAAAGCATGATCTTTGTTGAATATGTTATGAGATTAGTGTTGTAAAATGAATAAAGTGGAATGTCTTGATGGATATTTAATCAAGAATGTGTGCTTGGTGTGTACAATTATGTTGTGTTTTATGGAAGTGTAGCATTCTGATGTATTGATTGCTTAACAATGTACTGGAAGAAGAATCATGATTTAAGGGTAAGGAAAATGAAATGGTAATGCATTTGAAATTGAATATTTTTATGTTATGAGAAATTCTGCTAGGGTGCAATGTTTTTTTTGTTATGAAAGAAACTGATGGGTGTTAATGCTAATATGTAATGATTTTGAGTGGTTTATGTACTATGGAATCATTTTTGAAATGCAAGTCTTGATTGTGTTATTATTGTGACATTGAAAACTAAAAGGATAGGTCATGTTTGAAATGGACTATATAGTATATATCCTTGTGAGATGAATTATTTTCATAGGCAAAACTAGTGTATATTATTTTGATGTAATGAATTAACTTTTGATGTTGGTAATAAAAATTTGTAGTACTAATGTGTTATGTTTTTGCCCTGCTTGTGACTTCCAGGAGTAAGTCAAGTTCTAGGGGGGGAGGATGTAGTGCCCCTCCATTCTCACCGTGGATGTGCAAGTAGTTAGCCTTGGAACTTGGGGATGAAGGTAAAATAATAAGGGATATTTAAAGGTATGTGCTAATGATGTTAAGCAGTTGATGTTGTATATTATGAATTCGTGTATTCAAGTATATATTCCATGACTTTGTATGTTCAAGTGTATACTACTTGACTTATGTGTGTTCAAACACTTCTTGGGTTAAGTAGTACTAACAAATTTACTTATAATAACAAAGAGTTGTAACTAGAAAGTAAAAGGTGTGACTCCAAATTTAAGATCAATTTAGGATCCTAATGGTTTTAGAAGTATTCTAATAAAGGACTGTCATGTCCCGATATTAAGGCATTGTTTAAATTAAAGATTTAAACATCAGGACAGAGAAGTCGCTTTCATCAAATCTATTTAATTATATATATAAATAAATACAAATAGTAAATATTATTATAATAATAATATGAATTATAATTGTTAATATAAATAATAAAAATAGTTATAAATATTAATATAAATCAAATCTCACTATAAATTATGACTTCATTAAAACTATCAAATATGATCGACCTTTAATAAAGCAATCACTGGCACATCCTAGTAAACAATATAATGATCATAGGCAGTCAATGGGTATGAGACAATAACGATTCTTAGAAAGGGAAATAAGGAAGCAATGATAGTTTCTAAAGATGACGACTAATAATAAACAAATGATCACATAAATGAAGCAAGAGTGGTGATAATTTTAAGGCATTAAAGAGTCGCTGATTAACAAAAGATTAAGATTTATAAAATGACATCATGAAGGGTGGCAACCGTTGGCCAACCCAACACCTCACAATCTATTAATATCAATCGGTGGGACATCATGAGAGGGGGGAAGATCAGAGAATGGAGGAATCATTACACCATTAGAGGTTTGATTGTATTTGTAGTGAAGGCATTGAAGATCTTGGATAACCAAACCCATGAGCACCGATTAACAAGGAAGAATGTCTTAGTGCTGAGTGCCAAATTGTGAGACTTATTGCTTACTCAAGATCACCAATTTAAGAACTTGTTGTTGGTTGAAATACACAACAATCTCATAACAAGAAAACATCAGTACACATCGACTCATTCCTAAGAGCTCGCGGTAGGTAATGGAGACCAACTAGTATAAGGAGCTGGGCATGTGAGGACCATCGACAGATATTAATTCAATAATTGAAGATCACTATTTATCTCTATGCACTTTGAAGTGAACTCCCAGTTCACAGAGGTAAGAGGAATAACTTGTATATTGGTGACATAGCACTACACTGCCGGTGACCGTCTTGTAGTCTCATCATCGACGGGTATGCAAAGTTCATCGATCTGCATCGACTTGGGTCATCAATAGAAGCTACAGTCTATCCTAGATCCAAGCACTATCTACATCCACCAAGGAGTTTCCAAGCCAACTGTGTAAACACTCGCGCTTCTAATGGGTATGTTTGTTTCATTAACATCTCTGAAATTGAAACAGTGTATTCTTAGTGCGTTATATCTTGTGTATGTTTTTGAAAGTTTCTAATCTTAGGAACCATGTTGAATCCTTTTTGTGTCTATCCTGAAATCATGGTAGTCCATGAGACTGTATAATTGATCAAAGCATGTTTTGTTTTCTCTATGGTTCCACTTTTAGTTTTCATGCAACTACTGCATCTACAATTTCTAATATCTTGGTGCCTGTAGAACACATATGACTATAGACTTTGGATCTTCATAATATCGCCATATTTTAAGCACTGAAACTTTCTTAGGTATATGGTTATTCTGCCCTATATTTAGCGATATGTCTTCTTTTATTCGACAACTCTTAAATGTCATTAGATTTGTATGACTTTGTCATTATTTCTCTCTCAAATTTAGATCCTAAATGTGTGCTACGTGACTAGAGATTCTCTCATGCATTTAATTAGAAGTTACTTGCCTTTGCTATTCCTGATACCCCTTTTACCAGCTTTCTAAAAGGAAACGTCTCACTTTCTAATCGTCTAGATCTGACTTGTCTCAAAATTTTTGACTTGATCTCACTGGAGTATAGACCAGAAGTAAATAATTACTGTTGCTTGTTGTTTTGAAGTCCTAACTGAGTGACCCTCCATTATGATGAATTACTCATTTACCCAATAGGGATTTGCTACCAACTCTCCTATTGTTTCCTATCACAGATTAGTGAGATTGCTATGACTTGTTGAATATTGTTGAGTAGCCATTATAGATATAGTTAACATAAGTATTGTGATAGCTACCGCTAAGTGGTAGCAGTGTTACTCATTATTATTCTAAGATGAATTGGATTACATTGAAATGAGTTTATAGAATGCTTCAGTCCATAATATTTATACCTTAATGTCTATATTATTACATCAGAATCTTAGTAATCGTATAAACTATTAATGATTGGTTATGACATTCATAATGATTAGTGAACCATTTAAATGGCTAATGATATTATAATATTCTTATTAGATTTACTTGCAGTATTAAAAATATAAAATTGCATTATTTTGTTTACTTAATTATATGTGTAGATTACATTTCTCTTAACTCTATGAATATTCAGAGTTATTTTAGGAAATTGATAGTTGCATATATGATTTTATCCTCTTAAATCGGCATCAGTGTGTGCAGTAAAAATGTTATTCTCTTTATCAAAAAATCTTTGACTATATCTAAACTTTAATCTTTCTACCACCTGAATTCTTAAAGACCTATGCTTAATCCTTATATAGGAAGTCTTAAATATGAATATGGAATTAAGTTTTGTTGTGATTTGATTGCAATTATTTCTCAAAAGAATTATGTTGTTTCTCATGGCTATCCAATTGTTTGCATAAGATGAATTTAAGGTTGTTTTAGAGTTTAAATTTCATTGTTTAATAAAATAAGGAATCAACCTTGGTTTACTTTTATTAAATTAGAATCCTATTGTGATGTTTATGAAAGGAAAATTAAGCTTACACTAAGATTGATGATTTTATTATTCTAAAGAAATAAGTATTGTTTTATATTGATGTAAAGGGTGATTTTTGGATAGTTGAATTTTTGGTAGTTTTGGTGTATATACTCCTTTCACCCTTACATTCAAGGACCTAGGTTCGAGTTCGAGTTGCAATGTATTATCATACCCTAGGTTACTATTGATATGTAGGGAAACTTGGATTTCTATGATTTGATTGTCAATTTCCTTCTCTTATGCGCAATTACATCTTAAAACCCTAATTATGCAAAAATGACAGTAAATAGACGAATAACAGAAAATACAGCTACAGACAGATGAAAAATACCAAATAACTATGCACTTGTTTTTGGGGTCCGAAGGTGGAAAAGTTAGGTACTAAAGAGCGGGCACCCTAGTCCAGTGCCCTACTTTTTGTCAAGATTTGGAAATAAGGTCTGCAACCTGTATCTGTTGTATCAGAGATTTATTCATTGTAGAACTTTGAGGACTAATGAGTGGGTGCCCAAGTTCAGGGTGTCCTTTTCTTCACTGATCTGTAATCCTGACACTCTGTTGTACCCTCCTGCAACTTCACTTTGTCTGCAACTCCAACCTGTAACTTGCAATTATGAAAAATTTGGGAGGGGGTTGTGGTGTTTAGAGGCTTGCCTCAATCAAGCGCCGAAGAGACATTCAAGTCTTCTGAACACCATTGTTAGATAGAGAGTACATGCCTAGGGAGGCAGAGGCAAAAACCAAATGATAAATGCTCAACAATCACAATAGATATCACCTTGTAGTGAAGATCTCATGGGAGGAAGAAGTTCTTCATTCCATGAGGAGATGGATGCTCAAATATGCAAACACAAACACATAAACAACACAAATTTGTTCTTGCAACACAATGAAAGCCTTGAATCACTTCTTGAATGCATAAACTTCACAATAGCCATCTAGTTTACAAATGAATGCCTAAACATGCTTTTATATGCAACTATAAACATTCCCGCCAAGATTTCATAAATTCAAACTTACCGTGTCGGCCCAGGGACCAAATAACGGTCATAAAATGACACTTCAAATTTCGGTCTGACCCAAAATAGGGCAGGACTAATGCGCGGGCGCCCAAGTCCTCCCCCCTATTTTGGGCAGGGTTAATCTCAAGAGGTCCCCCTAGGCCTCATTTGTCATGATACCTAGGGTTCATTCCATTGGGATGTTAGATTATGATGTAATATGTCCTTAATGCAGCTAAGAGACCCGGGAGCTAAACCATTTGAGGGAAAAGCCCCCAAGGGGACATTTTTTGACATTACATTTAGCCCCCACTTTAATGTATGTATAAACGTGAGGCCAATACATGCATTAAAGTATGGTCAACAAATACAGCAAACATGCCAAGCATGGAGAAGACACGTCGAGCACATTGAAGACAGTGACAGACACGCAAAACATGGAGAAGATAGTTACAGTCACACAAAACATGGAGAAGACAGTTACAGTCATGCAAAACATGGAGAATACATTGAATGCATGGAAGACACATTAATGCATAGAAGACATGAATGATCTCTTTTCTTTTCTTTTTCTCATATATATGAAATGCAGATGCAAGTACAGGAAAGTAAACAAACTTCCCATAATACAGGATGCACTCATTCGTCCAGGTCTTTAAACTGTATATGGGGTAACACACACGTAAGACACGCAAAACCTCCCAAAATGCAGGATGTACTCATCGCGTAGGTCTTTAAACTGCATATGGGGCAAAAAAAATGCCACACAAAGAAAACACACCAAGACACACACTTTGAAGACACAGAGAAAACACGACAGACAACTGATGGAGTGTCCCTATTTCTAGGTTCAGCACCATCTTAGGCACATTACATGCACACACTGACGATTGGGCTTCGCCACAACAATCGCCAAAGACACACTTAAGGGTTGAGTTAGTCACGGAATCGCTCCTTGCCTCCACAGAGGAATTTTGAAAATGACAAGATGATGTAATCTGCGCATGAGAAGTACACCATCCCTGTCTCCGCAGAGGGCTTAAGATAAAAAGGATATGTGCATGATATCCTGCCTCCGCAGATGGCTTATATGATTAATTGGTTGATTGCAAACAAACTTAGGATGCAAGATGCACTCATCACGCAGGTCTTTAAACTCCACTTGAGGACAATCACATTGCTAACATCTACAACAGATAGCTTACTTTATATATGCCCCCACCTTAAGGCGGTTGATATCATGCATCGATATCAAGCACGTTAAGGTAGGAATAAAACACAAAAGGGAACATAGACTTTCACAAAGCCCATGCCCCCCAGAGGTGACATGTACTTTATGATCACCAAATGTTCCTACAAACACATCCCTGCAAGAAACATGTTAGTGTCCATAATCATGATAAGCAACAACATCAATGCATATGAAATCTGGGGTATGCAAGATTTAAGATAGACAAAGTGCATGTAGCAGCAATATTGTTATGATTTGTAAATGAGATAGAACACCATCAAAATCACTATGCGAGAAAGTACGAGTGCTTCCACTAGCCAAGCGTCGGATAAGATATATAACCCCATCGTCATATTAGGAACTAAGTCTAATTTTTGATTTCTTGCGAAAGGGACGCTAGGTCCGCATTAGTATAAATATTTTTCGTCATCCGCTGACTAGATAGAAACACTAGAAAAAGGGAAACAATAAATAAGAGAGGAGAAACAAGTGTCTTAGGGATAATCACATAGGAGGGTGCCCCCAGTGTCACCAACTGCGACGCTATGTTCGCAAGACAACACACAACAATGAAATCAGAGAGAAAGGCAATGTAGAAGAATGATGATACAAATAGAAGGTCACAACAGAGGCAGTCTCCTAGTATCCCAGACCTTATGAGAGAATCAAGGGTCATCCCAGGGGGCCTAAACCACACATAACACATCACGGGGGAAGCACATCATGAGAGAAATAAAGGGTTAGAGATACTTACCTGTAGGATCTTTATATTAGATTTTGGAACTCGTGAACCTCTTGGAGAGGTACTCGATCATGTTGAGTGCAAAGTTTGAGTGGTTCTTATGAAAGTCTTGTTTATTATCACATGATACTTGTTTTGTGATTTCCTGTTGAAGTGAGATTTTTTTTTGCTTATGAGGGGGAGAACCACTGTTATGTCCAACTGCTGATAGACGTCTTACTCTTTTGTGATTTTTAGCAAGTTTTTGTTGTTGAATCTTTCTAACACAGTAACAAGAATTATCCTGTACCTTCTCACTCGTCTGTATCAGTTGTTCTACTTTTTTTGGGTGCATTTTGGTTATCTCCCGATCCGTATAAGGATAACGGAGGAGGAACCTCAGTATAAATTCCTTGTCTTTGTGGACGAGGTGGATTATCTAGTTGCTTTTTATCCACTTCGATCATACCCACGATATTATCATAGTCTAAATAATCATCATCATCTATTTCCACTAAACCTTGTTCCAACATATTGGTATGAATATGTTTAGGGAATGGATTAGTAAAGATTTGTAAATTTTGATTCGGCAGAGCAACCAATTTATTTCTGTTATCATTCACACCCAATACCTGGATGATATTCAAATCAATAAGGTCTTGTATCTCATGTTTAAGACACATACATCGTTCAGTATCATGTCCTTGTGTCTGATGAAAATGACAAAAGGCATTAGCATCGAAGTAAGGTCCTTGTGCTCTACTAGGATCGACAAGCTTAATCAGGGGAGGCTTCAGGATGTTATTACTCACAGCTTGATTCATGATAGAATGATAAGATTTAGATATCAGAGTAAATTTTTGTGGTTGATATGATCTCTTCTTCAGATTTGTGATAGTAGACACATTAGAAAAGTTATTTGTATTCACTCTGTTAATCTTGATGAAACTCCTATTATTGTTATTCCTCTTAAAGTTGTTTTGTGACGATCCACCCATGGATTGACTAACTTAAGCCGATGAGTTTTGGTTTTCATATTGACTAGATGAAAGTTGGTAATCACGAAGGGCAGTGCACAAATGTTGAAAAGAGTTATACTTCATCAAGAGGATCTTATCATGGATATTAGGTTATAAATTTGTTATAAACACCTTCCGAATATCCTCATATTTCATCTGATATTAAATTTGTGTATACAAAGCTTGATACCGACTAATAAACTTAGTTAACTTCTCTTTCAGACCTTGATTGCAATGAACCAAGTCAATTAAGGAGACTTGGGGTCTAATATTTGCTTGAAAATGTTATAGAAATTGGTCGATCAACTACGAAAAGGAGTGTATTGAATTCGGAGGTAAAGAGCAAAACCATTCTAAGCCAGTATCTTTGAGAGATTGCGGGAAAAGTTTTGCTAACAAATCTTCTTCAAAATAAAAATCACTACACATAGCTATGAATGCTGCCACATGAGTATTAGGATCACCTTTTCCACCATATTTTTTCAAGGTGAGGAGTCTTAAACCTTTCGGGCATAGGAGTAATCAAGATTCCATAGGAAAGGGGATTACAGGCATGATATGTTGGTATATTGGGTTGTGAAGAATTTGTCAAATTTGTTACCTTTTGTTGTAAAGCATTCATGCCCTGTAAAAGTTGGTTTAGGATGGCATCGTTGGGAGATGCAGTTTGCTATGAGGAATTGGAACCAAAGTGAGGAGGTGATTGAGCTTGAGATATGATAGGCAGAGGCTGAGAATATGTCAATGGTGGTTGGACATAATGGTAGGTGGAAGATGGTTGCGAGTAGGTAATAGGTGGCTGGAAATGAGTGGAATAGATAGGTGGTTGAGAATAATTATGCATAGAGGAGGTCCCCTTAGAAACCAAATTCTGATAATCAAATCCCACAACTTTGTAATTAGTGCCATTAGATACTCCAATACCAGTGGTAGCATTACTACAAGCATTCACATCAGTTGTTAAGATTGTGGATGTAAAAGTGGATATTCCCGTAGTCAGTATAGGTGCTGATACTTGTGTATGAGATGGTGACAAAGTGTTATTTATCACTTTTACACATTTACTCACTGGCATGATATTGGTTTGTACAATATGTACTAAACCACGGATTGCATTAACACCATCTTGTCCCTCTTTTATCAATTCTCTTACCTGGTGAATCACAGGTACAACTTCTTTAGCTATTCTCTCAGTTTGCACATAGTCTTAGAATTGAGCTAAGTCTTTATCAAGTTTTTCTATTTTCTCATCAGATACATATCCTGTTGCTTCAATAGTATCATCAACATCATGAAAAGTTTGCTCTTCCATTGTACTTGTGATAGGTGTAATATCTTGTAACATTTGTGTCTCTCCTTTTGTAAAGAAGGTGTTCAATGTACCAACTTATTCAAGAGCACTAGATCCCATGTGTCTTATTCTTATTCTTAAAGGAATGTTTCTCTTAGGGCAGTGATTTATTAGACTCATGCAAATCTAGGATGACGACAGGTCAAAATATAGTGAAAATATGCTAAAACATGCAATTTTCAACACATCTCAATGCAAAAGAGCATGAAAAAGAGTGTTGTGAGGAAAATTATGGTGGACCAAAAATTATATCAGTAATGACAGCCACTTAATGCCAAAATATCTGCCACAACACAGTTTTAGTGCCACTTAAAGTCAAACCCTAGTGAAAATATAGCAAAATAGGCAGTTTTTCACGGTTTTTCAATTCCAAGACCTAGAAAAAGGAGTGTTGTAAGGAATTTTAGGAGGAGAAAAAAATAATATTGATGATATAAGTCACCTCAATCCATAAAATTTCTCACAACACACTTGGAGTGCAAACTAGGGCAAACCTTAGGGCAAAAATAGCAAAAATGTGTAGTTTTTCACCAAATTTTCAATACAAGAGCCCGTTAAAAAGGTGTTGTGAAGATTTTTAGGAGGGGAAGAAAATTATTACCATAATAACAACCAATTAGTGCAAAAATACCCTTCACAACACGCCTATGGTGCAAATTTAGAGAGTCAATAAGGCCAAATCTAGTGAAAATCAATGTTTTTGAAGCCCCAGGTTTAAGATCTTGACATAAAATGCTATATGAATGTTTTTGAAGCTAATGTATGATGAAAATTAAATTATTTCAGATCTGAAAATGATTTTCATGCTCTAACATGCAAAATGCAAGTGCAAATTTAATGAAAAATCAATGAAAATGCTAGTTTTTTTTTTGTTGACTTTTTCTATGCAAAAAAGCACATTTTTAAAATCTAAATGCAAATTTGTTCTAAGATGCAAGACTACAGCCAAATGCAATATTGAACGAGTCTACAAAATCAGTAGAAAAATCTGAAACAAGATTTTACCTACAAACCCTAGATTTTGGAATTACTAGGTTATATGCAAAATTCACAATTTTCAACAAAACCCTAGCAATTTTATGATGAAAATGCAATGCAAATTAATGAATTTTTGTAATTTTATGAAATTTAAATCAGATCTAATGCAAAAATTAGAAATTTTATGAAATTCAAATTAATTGATGCAACATGCAAAACCCTAGCATGCAATTGTTTTCCAACTTTCCAATTTTTCAATTTTTTTGTTTGTTTTCCAATGCAATAAGATGAATGACTATATGAAATGAATGAAAATCAATACAAATCTAAAGCAAAAAACTCAACAAGGTGCAAACAAGTTCAATAACACAGGTTCACCAAAATGTAAAGGGTGATTTTTGGATAGTTGAATTTTTGGTAGTTTTGATGTATATCCTCCTTTCACCCTTACATTTAAGGACCTAGGGTCGAGTTGCAATGTACTATCATACCCTAGGTCACTATTGATATGTAGGGAAACTTGGATTTCTATGATTTGATTGTCAATTTCCTTCTCTTATGCTCAATTACACCTTAAAACCCTAATTATGCAAATACGATAGTAAACAGACGAATAACAGAAAATACAGCTACAGACAGATGAAAAATACCAAATAACTATGCACCTATTTTTAAGGTCCAAAGGCAGAAAAGTTAGGGACTAAAGAATGGGCACCCAAGTCTAGTGCCCTGCTTTTTGTCAAGATCTGGAAATAAGGTCTACAACCTGTATCTCCTGTATCAAAGATTTTCTCATTGCAAAATTTAAGGACTAATGAGTGAGCGCCCAAGTCCAGGGTGTGCTTTTCTTCATTGCTCTGTAATCCTGACACTCTGTTGTACCCTCCTGCAACTTCACTTTGTCTGCAACTCCAACATGTAACCTGCAATCATGAAAACTTTGGGAGGGGGTTGTGGGGTTTAGAGGCTTGCCTCAATCAAGCCCCGGAGAGACATTCAAGTCTTCTGAACACTGTTGTCAGATAGAGAGTATGTGCCTAGGGAGGTAGAGGCAAAAACCAAATGATAAATGCTCAACAATTACAATAGATATCACCTTGTAGTGAAGATCTCATGGGAGGAAGAAGCTCTTCATTCCATGAGGATATGGATGCTCAAATTCGTAAACACAAACACATAAACAACACAAATCTACTCTTGCAACACAATGAAAGCCTTGAATCACTTCTTGAATGCATAAACTTCACAATAGCCATCTAGTTTACAAATAAATGCCTAAACATGCTTTTATATGCAACTACAAACATTCCCACCAAGATTTCATAAATTCAAACTTACCGTGTCGACCTAGGGACCAAATAATGGTCATAAACCAACACTTCAAATTTGGGCCTGACCCAAAATAGGGCAGGACTAGGGCGCGGGTGCCCAAGTCCTCCCCCTATTTTGGGTAGGGTTAAGCTCAAGGGGTCCCCCCTAGGCCTCATTTGTCATGATACCTAGGGTTCATTCCATTAGGATGTCAGATTATGATGTAATATGTCCTAAATGCAGCTAAGAGACTTGGGAGCTAAACCTTTTGAGGGAAAAGCCCCCAAGGGGACATTTTTTTACATTACAATTGAAAAGAAGATATGTTGTCAATTAAACATAGTATTAATATATATATTAGTTTGAAAAGATCTTCTATGTTTGAGAGATTTTATGAGAGTTTTGTGTAAGCTTCAAACATCAACTAACCTTAAGATTGATAAGCAAATGTGTGTTTAAGTTGTGAAGATGTTAATATCATTTGATATTTATGTTTTGCGTTCAAGTTGCAAACTACAAAGTCTCTGCGCTATGCATATGTAGGCAAGGCCATCATGAGTCCCTGAGACATTAGGTCGACCCCTTAGGGCCTTAGGCTAGTATATTGTTCTCTTTTATGTTTATTGATAATCTTTATGGAACTAATGCTCACTTTTAGGTGAATAGATACAGGTTTGTTGACTGAGTAGATTACTGGGGCAAAGAAAATGTTTTTTCCACTATGCTCAGGACGACCTTATGGTTCTTACTATAATTGTTTTTAAATGCACGAGAGATGTCTTGTTCTTGTTTGAGAAGATCTCTTATCATGTGTTTGTAAATTGGGATGTATCTCTGTAGCCTTTATTTCTTGTAATCGTGATTTGTGAGTAGCACAGTCGAGGAACCTTAGAGGACCTAGGTTTAGATTATTACATTATGTTATGCATTCTATTGTTATTTGCTTTTTTTAAAAAAAAATTCCATTAATTTGACCTAGTTTAGTGTTGTCCTCTGGGGTTCCTTGGCAAGGGCATTACAAATATGGTGTACCTTCAACTTGACATGTGAATGATGGTGTGCTTCCAACTTGAGAAGAGAATGATGATGTAACTTCAACTTGAGAACAGAATGATGGTGTACCTTCAACTTGACATTTGAAAGATGGAGTGCCTCCAACTTTGAGATTCAATTTCCTCGTTGAATAGAGGTTTTGCACTCATTGACTTTGTGCCACCAATTCCATCTCTCTCTTAGCTTGATTAGATGATTCATGTTCCTCTTGAATTGGCAATGGTGGCATGTCTTCTTCTATGGTTGACAATTTCCTACTTTCGTGAAGTTGCTTCATTCCTTCTCTTTCCTTCGTATTCTTAGCTTCACGCTCTTTTGGTGTTAGAGGCTTTGCTTGTTTCCTTGGCATGATGATGAATTCTATAAGCATCATGAATAAGACATAGATAAATTAGTCCATCTTGCTACAATCGAGAAACTAATCTCATACACAAATCTCAAAATAATCATATAATTAAAGTAAATAAATGATTATAAATATGAAAATTTATAGTTTCCTAGGGTGGTCCAACCCAAAACATAAAGATCACACACATGTCATACACTAGAAATATTTTACAAATCAAGTTTTAGCTAGGATAACATTTGGATTACAAAGCAAGATGACATAACATACCATTCTTGAACTTCATGAAGTAACTAGCATTCATTGTTTAGATGATATTTAAGAACATATCATAGAAATACAAGTTATATTAAAGATGCAACATATTCATTCCTATTTAGGACAAATCCCTTCTTTAATCCTTCTCCCATTCCTAGCCAAATTGGTTGTGAAATTATAATCAAGTGTCAAATTAGTTTCTTTTTGCAACTTCACCAAATTTGGTGTCCTTCTTTTGATCTTGACTACTACTTCATGATGCATGACTCTTTCATTAAATCATGAAAAGGCTATGCACCCACCAATATCAATACTCTATCTTCCTTAACTATATAATAACTCCTTGACAAGTCACTATCTATTCAAGACAACCTCATTGTGATTATAATTGTTTTAATAACTATGCCAATGACATGTATGGTTATCTTTTAGTTGACCTATTTGGCCATCTAGTGTCCAAGATAATCTTCCCTACCATATGAATATCCTTTCAAGACCACCTAGATATGTTTATATAGTATCATGGATACCTTTTTGTATGAATTTGAGATTAATTGACTTATCATTTAGTCTTGATTATCACATTGTGTATCAGTTACTATACTACCCATGGGTGAGAGGGCATAACTATTCCTAGGGTTGCATGATAGCTATTGAGATACAATTTAGTCTTTAGGTTGATCTGATAGTTTTTGCAAGTGAGTATGCTCAAGTGACAATCCTTAGCTTGATTTTAGCATGATGATAATTCTTTGAGTAACATGATTTCCCTTAGTATCCTTCTAATTGTTTAGGTTATTGTTTGAATCAGGATAATAGCAACATGATTGCACATCTACTCCATAGTGAAAGTGTTTCCATGACCTTGATCTAGTTTAGGATTATCCTTGAATGTTGATAAGACTCCCTTCATAAATATATACCAATACTATCTTGATGATTTCCTTCCCATGGTGATATGGCTTGTTGTCATAGATTGTTATCTCAAATAAATATAAGTTTTCACTTTGTCATGATAATTTAACTTGTCAAAATGATAATCCTCACTTCCGTCATGATTGTCCTATAACATGAGATTTCATGCTTTAACATAATCATAAAGTGAAGTAAACAAATACATAAAGAACATACCTTAGATTTCGAGATTTGAGTTGCCCAATCCTAAAAAATTTGGCTTCAAAATCCTCAAAAATTTGAGGTTTTTGGCAAGTTCCTTCATATTCAATGTTGAATTCTATACTTTAGGATTAGTCAAATTTATGAAAAAACAAATATATATCATCAAATTCAATCTAAATACATGAAAATTATCATTTGAACAATATGAAACATGAAACTATTAGTTTAAATAATCAAATTTTATCTAAAAACATCCAATTTCCTTCTTCTACATTGAAAAACCAAAAAAGATGGTGGATTAAGTAAACAACGATTGTCAAAATGTCAACACCATGAAAAAGTATTTTCTTGTCTGATAATACATGAAAATTGGGGAATAACAGAGCATGTGGGTCTGAATCATGGATCCCACATGCTTTTTTCTATTTTTTTGGTTCACCAAAACATGCTTGCGTTATAATGCGCTCGCACGTTTTGTCATGAATGGAAAGTTTTGAGTGTTTTCATGCATGGAAAGTTATAAGTGTTTTAAGTGCATGGAGAGAGAGAGAGAGAGAGAGAGAGAGAGAGAGAGAGAGAGAGAGAGAGAGAGAGAGAGAGAGAGAGAGAGAGAGAGAGAGAGAGAGAGAGAGAGAGAGAGAGAGAGAGATTATTTCACCATAACACGAGCACATTATACCACACTCGCGTTATGCTTTGCTTTGGTTTAATTTCCAAGCCTTTGGATTGGATTTTCCTTGGGATTCCAACCCAAAGGCTTGGATTGAGTTTTGGATGCCCAAAGACATGTTTTTGCAGATTGTAACAAAAATTACATAATCTGGAGCGTGCTCCCCATCAGGTTTGTACTTGTTTCAATGACAAGTCAAAAAAATACTATGATAATCTTAATCTCTCTCTTAGCTTTCTAACCATATAATTTTTTTCATGTTTTGAGTATCTTAAGGTTTTCATCTTTAATTTCTTTTGTTAGTGTATCCGTTTTTTGTCAAAAACTAGTGTGTGGTATTTTTGACTTTTTTTTAACCATTCATTGAAATTTCAAATAAATTACATTTTTAGAAACTAGACTTTGTTCTACACGTATTCAAATTTTTTTTTAGATTTTTAATTAGTTTTCAAAAATTTTAGGGGGGAGCACGCTCAATTTTCTGTTTTTCAGGATGTGTCCATTTTGAAAATTAGTAAAAAATCAATTATTCATGAAAATATTATCAGAAAAATTGGGATAAACTACATGGTGTTAGCTAATTTCTCACCGAAGCAATTTTTGAAATACTAAAAAATGTTAACATTTTAGGGAGGCCACACCAGATGCTATGTTATGTTTTTTTTGAAAAAAACATGACCAATTTGTGTGGCCCCCCTTTTTGAACCCCTTAATCTCAACCATTTTTGAAAATAAATAGTAGTTTAGAAACTAGATTCTGAGCACTATGACTCTTGTTTTTGTTGCATCTTCAAATTTTGAGTGTAACTATCTTCAATTTCTCATCCAACATCAATCTTTCCTGATTTCAGAAAAAAAGTGGCATCTTAAGACTCCCTTTTGGTCCCCCATCTTTGTGTACTTACCCAAGAAGAAATATAGAGGAAGATATACATAGTTCCCATAGGACTTACATATAAATCATGTAAAATACATTTAGGTCTTACATATAATGCTCATAGGTTTTATCCAATTCCCATAGGTCTTACAAGTCCCCTTCAAGCTCTTACATGTAGAGCTAGCCACTAGGAGGTGTCATTGTCATGAATACTCCTCCTCAATGGAAACTCCTTGCTCGATAAAGCAATGTAATGAAGGCACTACATAGAAGTTTTGTTTAGTGGTTATTGGGATTTAAGCCCATGCCACCACAATCACAATATATTAGCAACCTAATAATTAGTCTAATAGACTTGAGAGCAATACATTTATTGAAAACTTTCTCTTGAATGAAGTGCACATAAAATTTAATGCTTTGTGTTCTTTGATGTTGAACATGAGTCTTTGGCGTGAGCAATACAACTTTTGGCTACCTCTAATAAAGTGATATTTTCACTAGTACCCATATGAAGCTCATCAATAACATGATAAGCCACATTGATTCCTTTGCTTTCTTCTATTTCTCTTCTATACTCAAACTCTATAGATTAAAAACCATACAATGTTATGTATTTTTTAAGTACTAATCCATCCATGTGATAGCATTTGCACTATATTTGAAGACATAGCATGAGGTGGTTTATTATTAATAGAATTACTAACATAGTAAGCATCACAATAACCAAATAAATTAAAATTTTTAGTGCAGGAATAATAAATACCATAAATACGTGTACCTTTGATATAATTTTAATATTTTTTTCTATTTTCCAAAGATCCATAGAGGATCCTGCATAAATCTAGATGTAACACCTATTGTATAGGTAATATCTAGTCTCTAGATATGGTTAGGTGTATCAAACTTCTTACAAGGTAGGATTGTTCTTTTCATATGATGGTATTAGGGTTTAATACCAACCTTAATAGGTACAACAAGTAGTTTACAATACATCATATTATATTTATGAAGTGAGATACCATAATAGATCCTAAAATATAAATCTTTATAAGGATTATGAAGAAGACACTGCTCTTGACTTCTTTAAAGTATTAATGTTCACTTAAATAGAAGATCATTAAGGCATGGGATTTTCGCAAATATAAGTAGTTATAAATTTTCATGCTTCTTCAAGTAGTAGACATGTATTCTACTAAACATGCATAATCAAAGAGTTGTAAAAAAATTCTCTTAGTAATGGGTGAGATATCCTTTCCAATTTTTCTCCCTAGATAATTTCTTCTAGGGCACCAACCACCCATTATAATGTCTATATGTTAGGGCCTTAATGGAACTAAATTTTAATCCACTATTCTAAATAAACACTTAAAAATTGAAGATTTCAATTTACAATTGCATTTTATTTAGAATTGATGACTAAGACTCTTACCTATGATATTCCATGCAAGATTTATGAGTCATTTGCTCATATTAAGCCTTCAAGAGAATTGTGAGACTTTTGCAACACTTTGAGAAACTTCAAAATTTAATTCAAAGGTTGCAATACCAACTTACTTGCTCAAATTGATACTATGTAATCTCTTAAGTTAACAAGAATTTGGCCAAGTAGCTCAATCAGATTCAAGAGCAAATGGCCCAGCTAGAAGCTTCACAAAAAAATTTAAACAAACACCTCCAGTTTGCTACTAATTAAGATTATTGTTGCATTTTTTACTGCCTGTGTTTCAAGATTGTTATTGTTATTTTTTGTTTATCTACCACCAGTTGTGTGTTTGTCATTATTAGTATCAGGGATATTTTCCACTTGGTGGTTATTTCTTTTGTTATGTAACTCACAATCCATTTTGATGTTGTTTTGGACAATAGTTTATCATTTTTATATTTATTAATTTGTTGTATTCTCTTTCTCATCTTTTTCAATACAACAAAAAGAACTATGGTTTACATTAGAATTTGGAGGGAAACATCATACTTCTCAATAAAATACATTTTGTTTGCTAGTTATGTTCCAATCAAATAGGCCATGATAGAGAAATCAAACTCCAACTAAAATGATCTATTTCCCCTCCAACTTATAAACACAAGTTATATTACATGCTTGGATTATGTGTTGAACATTTTTGTCTAGTGGAGACAACCTTCTTGCTTTGAAAGAAATAATTTAAATTTGCAATTAGCTTAGAAAATAATGAAATATGTTAGTGAAATTGAAAATTCTCCAAGTCTTACCAATGGTAATGTCATTGTGTGGTAGACATAGATTGAATCACACTACACATTTTTCATGCTTCAATTACAATCATAAAATTCCATTTCCATCTACTACTCATCTCAATCTCAAATCATTATAATGTAAAAGGGCCAGTTGAAAGAGGTGTTGTGCATTCTACTTACTACACACAACCTCCCTAAAGATTACCCTACATATCTTCAATTATTAAAGACCCACATTCTCAAGAACACTCTTTTACATGAAGAAACATACACTCTTTCATCCCTTACAAGTAATTTTCTTTTATTACACGGAAATTTTCATAATAATCTTGTTTACATGTATGCTAGGTGTACAAGTTTGGTGGAAACTCATAAAGTGTTTGACCACATGAAAGAGTGTATAATTTTGGTGAATTCAATTTATTTATGGAGTGCAATGATTTTAGGATATGCACAAAATGGATTTATTGAAAAAGCTTTAAAGAAATGCAATTGGAAAGCATAAAGCCAAATTCCACAATCTTTGTCTGCATCCTCCTTGTTATTCTTTCCTATAATTTTCTATCCAAAGAAAGATTCTACATAAACATGATGTCTTTGTTGGAAATATTACATCAATACTAAGGTAGTAATAAAGTCATCTCTTATTTGTACTTCTAAATTGATCTCTCTTCTAGCATTTTAATATACATAAGGTCTCTATGAGATTGAATATTTGTTAAGACACTAACCCAACATCTAACCCAACATTTGGACAGGAGAAAATTTTCTCATGCTAGGAAAAAAAAAAAACTAGATCTCAAAGTTTCAAGAGAAAGGTAAGTCTCAAAATTTATTCTATTTAAGAAATATTATTATGTTTGTGATTACAAAAGTTTGTGGCATTAAAAAATATCAATATAATAATTTGGGATAGCTGCAAATATATCTTACCAATGACTAGCATAATAATGAATGTAATGAGAAAAAATATACGATGTAGTTTTAAAGCAACGTAAGAACTTTGATAAACCTTTTGATTATTTTTGTAGTTAGTTTTGTGTATTATATATCACCATAAAATTTCATTCATATGAGTGCGTTTCCTAATTTAAAATCTAGTTGAGAATTATATCTCATAGGGGCTATTCGTTATTCTTGGATAACATTGTGAAACTTGTAATTAGTAGTTTTAATGAATTAATTTAAGGAATTGAATGGAAAATAAACACTCTTATATCTTCTAGTCATTGGCTAAAAACAACTAAGAATATGGGTATTAAAATTATTGCTTGAGGGAGACTCATAGATTATTATTTATGCTTTTCAAAGGAAAGCCAAGATTCATTGGAAAATTAATTATATTTTTGATGAAGCTTGGGATCTCATTAAAGAATTTGAAGAGTATATTTGCCTTCATACTTTTAGAGAGGGTAATATATCATCTGATCTACTAGCTAATTTAGCATGTCTCTTACCACAAGGGTCTTTGGAGGTTGATCAACATTTGATATTTCATTACCTAAAGCTCATGGATTCACTGAAAAAGGATCTAAAAAGTTAATATTTCTCTCATGGGAGAGAAATAGTTTTTTACTAACATATTGTGTTGTCTTGCTTGATAGGTCATTTATCCTTTTTTAGCTACATGGAGTTTGATGGCTTTGGTAGCATAGTTGGAGCATTTGTTAAGACACATAAGTGAGAACTTATTTCTCAGTATGAATAGTATGCAAAGTGATCCTGGAAATTGATCTCCTGTTATGAGAATTATCTTTCTCTGTGTGGACATTGTATTTACCTCCTTGTGAATGGATCTGTTTGGTATATCTCCTTTATTCAGTTTTAAGTTGAGTGTCTCTACAAAAATGGTAATCTTTTCAAGGAATTCTTAGCTCTTCTCGCCAGTGCAGAATTAGGAGTAGCCAATTCATGGGGAAATGTTGGCCTTGGCATTGTTTTGGCATTGATGTCAAAGGTCATGCATCTCTTGGTTTATTCCTTCATGGTCTATGTACTCTATTCATGTGTTGAATCATTCTCTGCTCATACATCATTCAATTCATTGCAATAGAACTTAAAGTTGCTTAACATTAGTGTTCATCCTTGTTATATGTTAAAGGGTGTAGAGATTGAGAAGTCTAGAGTGTTGCTTCAAGGTATATTTTTGAGAAGGCATTTCAATGTTGATTATTGCAGTGGCAAAGTGCAAAGTGTTTGATAGATACAAGAGTCCTAATAGTTTTCATTTAGTAAATATGGCATGTGATAACTAGGACTTGTATAAAAGTTTCAACTTTATTATGTTATTGTTGTAGTGGCTCTTGTCTTGGTTTACAAGGGTCAATCGTTGGTGATCAACAACATTATACAAAGGGTCCTCAAGTTTTTTTTGGCAAGCATATTCAATTCAAAAGAGATAGTGTCATTTGATGATATTAGTGCAAGGACTATATTTGATCTTTTAAGGTCATCATTTGGTTAAATGTTATTGATTTTGTTTGATTTAAAATCAATATGGACAAAGGCTATTCGATGGGATCTTAAGTTGATGACCTGATCAGCAGGTCTCAGTTTTCTCAGCGGGTAAAAGGTTGACATTTTTGTTTAATGGTCACCGGCCCTTTTAGGATAGACTCAAACTCTTGGTGACCTTGGTATATTGGGCAAAAAGGCAATTTTATTGTTCATTTCACAAGGTTGAACTTTGGAAAATAAAAGGTTCTCGACTTAGGGTTTGACTAGTGCTGAAAGTGTTGGAGATTCGGTGAAATCATGAGGTGAATATTGTGAAATGTGACAAAGCTAAGCTCACTATGAGCAGTAGGAAAGAATAAAAGGAGCTTGATAGTTATTTTTGTCACTTGAAGCTTGAGGGCACAACAAAGACCTTGATTTGTCGGCAGTTATTCAGGTGATATCTTTCCTTCTTGGGTGAATGTTGAGGTTTTGGTTTTGATATGGTTAGGGTTTGCTACAATCGACTATTGATGTGGTTGTAAACTGAACTCTATTAAACCCATTCTTTGAAATGGTTAGGGTTTCATTCTAAACGACAGTTTGAGAATTTTGTTGTTATACTTTTGTGGTTACTCGAACCCTAATGGTTAAACTTTGCAATACTCAACCAATGAACATTGTTGACAAGTCTTACATGCTCAAACTTCTCCTAAATGGGTCCATTCAACCTCCTAATCATGACAGTTATTAGCTCAAGGAAAAACTACTTTAGGCAGTTGGACAGGAACAATTACATGTACAAACTAGTTGATGAAAGAACAAGAAAGGTGTGAGACAATATAAAAAGATGCAAAACACTTTGTTGAAATATGGATGGTACTATACTTGCAATATCATTGAGATAGCAACAATGTGTCCTAATACAAAATCATTCTTGAATTAATAAGTTGTATGTGCACATTTATGGTTATGGATTCTTGAGTCTCAAATGAAATGAGACAGTCAAGATATGGTTTACAGTGAAATTGAGAAACCCTCTGTATTGTATATCTTCATTTGTTCTTTGAGAAGTTGTAAGTGATCATGTCCGTGAGACAATACGATCATTGCCAATGAGGCATTTTTGTAGCCAGTGAGGCTTGTATTGCCAGTGAGGCAGTGGAAGTGAAAATGATATGCCAGTGAGGCAGTGAAATAAGTTAGTGAGACATAAAAGCTAGTGAGGCTATGTATTTGGTTTTTATGATTAAGCCAATGAGGCAAGTTCTTAGTGGTTTTTCTTCCCCTTGAGGGTTTTGCACTCATGAAATTTGTTGTCTCATGGTCTCAAATGATGTGTGATCCATTTTCCTTTCATGCTTGAATATTCAGTCTTATTTGTTGTTCAGTATTTGATTTCTTGCATTATAAAGCATATTGTCAGCATTATTACTTTCTATTTTTAAGTTTGATAAGAAGTAAATAAATTATTTGTATCTACAACACTAATTCACCCCCCCTCTTAGTGTTGTCTGTACTCCAATAAGTGGTATCAATGCCATACCCTTGTCAAAAGTCTAACCAACTTAGGGGTTTCCTAGTGGAGTACTTACTATGGCAACTCAGGAAGGTCTTTCTACTTTCAAAACACCATTGTTTGATGGTACTGACTATGTCTTTTGGAAGTATAGAATGAAACGTCATATAAAGTCTCTAGGCTTTGATGTTTGGAATGCAATTGAGTCTGGGTACAATGTCATAAGAATACCCTCTACTACTGATGAAAAAAAAAACATATGACTGTGATGCAAAGGCTGCAAATGCAATTTGCTATGGTCTGTCTAATGATGTTTTAATTAAGATCATGGAAAGCAAAACAACTAAGTCTATTTGGGAAAAGTTGTCAAATATTTATAAGGGTGATGAAAGCATAAAAGAGGCTAAACTACAAGCACTTAGAGCCAAGTTTGAAGGCTTAAAAATGACAGAGGAAGAGAAGGTAGTTAATTACCTTCTAAGAGTCCAAGAAACTGTTAACTCCATGAGAGGTCTAAGAGAAACATTAGAAGAAATAACTGTTGTTAAAAAGGTGTTGAGGACATTTTCACCTAAATATGATCCTAAGATCTCTTCTGTAGAAGAGAGAGACATGAAGAAACTAACCATAGATGCACTTCATGGTTTTCTATTGCTTATGAAATGAAAGTGTGCAGTGACAATCCTAACAAAGAAACTGCTTTCAAAACTGTAAAGAAAGATAATGACATAAAACTTGAGTTAGAAAAATTGAATGAAGATGAGTCTATTTTAGTGAGAAAACTAAGAAGAGATCAGGTAGATATCAAGGGAAGTTACCCTTTAAGTGTTTCAATTGTGGCAAGATTGGGTATTATGCTGCTCAATGCCCTAATAAAGAACCTGAGAGTGATGAAGAAAATAATAGAAAACTGAGAAAGAAAAAAATAGTATAATTTTAAAGGGAAAGATGGTTTCAAAAATAAAAGTATGTTTGCTGATGTGATAGACAGTTGCTCAGAGGAATCTCTTGAAGAAGGAGAAGAAACCCTATTTATGACAACAATTATGTCTAAAAGGAGTTTAAACTCACAGAGTGGAAATCTTAGGTATATAGCAAAGAGTTACAGGTCCAACCATGTTGTACAACAAAATAAATCAAACATTCTTTCCAAAACATCTTTTAATGCTGCTAAAACAAAGTTGATTTGGAAGCCAAAGAAGATTGATGAAAAGATAGAAGGTATGCTTGATCAAATAGCTTTACATGCCAAAGTAAAAAATGTGTGGGTTTTAGATAGTGGATGCTCTCACCACATAACAGGTGATATAAGCAACTTTATCAAATTTGAATATTGTGATGATGGCTTAGTGTGGTTTGGAAATGATGATTGTATTCAGATCATAGGGAAATGTACTGTTTCTTTGGATGATGACTTACCTTTGCATGATGTGTACTATGCAAAGGGTCTCAAACATAATCTTTTAAGTGTAGCTCAGATCTGTGATCAAGGCTTTTATATTCTTTTTGATGCTCTTGGATGTGAGATTAGAAAGAAAACAAGTGAAGTTATTGCAACAGGTTCAAGAACTCAAGGAAATATTTATAATTTGCAAGAAACCAAATGTCTGAAAATGGTAGGTCAGTTGAGGGAGAGATTGGGTGACCTTCCTCATATTTCTCTTCACTAAATTATTTATGTGTGTTCTCAGGGCGCACTTCAAGTATCATCTTATATCCCTATGGTTGTTGGCTGCATTGGGTTTATGGCTCTATCTTTGGAGTACAGTAGGTCACAAGTGTGTTTGTGGCATATTTGAAATATGGTTCTCAGTCTCTGTAAGTTCTAGTGATGAACATGTGAAAATATTGAGGTGATTCAAATGAGTCATTTGCTTCTTGTTTGAACAGTATACAATAGTATATACTATGTGAAGTTTGAAGTTTTAAAAGATAGTGATCTAACATTAAATGCATAAGTTTTGACAATATCATTGTCTTGCTCGACAATATAGTTTTGAAAAGGAGTAAACATTTGTTTGGAAAGTGTAGTGATCTTGGACAGTCATGACCTTCATTTCACAAAACATTGGTGCTTTCATTGTTGATAGGAGGAATTGTAGTATGTTTTCTTATTGCAGTCCTAAAGTTCATTATCAATTATTTTGTGATTCTTATTTTGTTCTACCTAATACAATGTTGAGAAAATAATTACAGGTTTATTCAGGACTAATAGACATTTGCTTTATGATTGACAAGGTTTTGATAGGGGGACAGGCTTGAGACATACCTTGAAGGTTTGGTGAATATTTCATTTGTAGTTTGAATTAGTACTTGGTAATTTGATACAGTTGGTCATACATTTGCCTAGTGGTCACATTGTACCATTGGATTGGCACAGTTGGTATTTTTGCACACTTTGACACTATGTCTTAATACTTTTTAAGCTCCATACATCTTGCTTTGTTCCCTTTGGTAGTTTGTTGACTCTAGTTTCACCTTATAACTTGCTCAGTAGTCTTTGGTGTTAGGGGAGATGAATATCTCATGCTTTATTTGGAAGTTTAGCTCATATACTGTATACTTCTCTCATGCTTTATTTATCAGTCTCATGCTTTTATTTGACAGTGAATGAAGTGAGTTACATTGGTGATAGCTTATCTTTGACAATGATAGTGGTTGGATAGCAAGTAATGTGCTACTTGATCTTTAATGGACAATGTGGTATCACTATGGAGTATTTGCTCTTGTGTTTATATAAACTTGTAGTTGAACATAGTGACGATTGAAAAGTTGAACCCAGCTTGACCACATAAATTTGATTGCAATATTTTTCTTGTACCAACTTTTGGATAGTGAACTTATCTCAAGAATGATATGTATAATCAATAATCAGTGACAGAATGCTCTTATTGTTGCATTAGTCTAACAATGCTATTTGCTTTATGAGAATTCTACAATTTTCCCCGATCTTGTTAGTATCATGGCAGTGATATGCTCAGGTGTGCTTTTCAATCTTTATGGTATGATCACTATTCTCAGTATTCAGTGCTTTGAACTATTGGTATTGTAACTTGATACCTACAAAGTACAGTGATATTCTTGATTATGTTGGTCTAACAGTAAGAATACAATATAGCAGTGATAGTGCTCTCATCTATCAGTCCTCTGCTTTGCAGTTTTTCTTATGGACTGGTATTATGGTGGCGGTAGTGGTGTGTATATAAGACTATGGTCTAATGTAACATCAAATGGTCTTCCCAAAAGTGCTAGTGGCTTACATATACTACTCTCATTGATGGCTTCTTTAAGTTTGGAGATTTTGAAATGCTTGAGAGAGGCTTGCCTTCTAATGAGTTTACATACTCATAGACACTGCAAGAAAGGTTTGAACATTTAAGAGATAGAATTGAAGTCTTATCTCTTGTATCTCTTCACTAATTCTTTCATGTGCAAGGTTTTAGGGGGAGGTTTCCTGCCAATTATATTCCCCTGGTTCAGACTTTGGCATCTGTTCAGTGAATCTATGATGCACTATTGAGTGACACTCTAATCTTCTTTTTAGTGTGTGATTACTACTATTCTCTTGCACCATGAGTATACTATGGAAGTTGCCAGTGTCATGGTAGTGATATGATGTGCTCATTTTGGCATGCAAAATGACATTGTTTTCTAAGTTACAGGACAATGCTTATCGTACCCTTTGATGATATGGTAACACAGGCCCCAATGTTATGCAATTGTTGATATCTTTACTTGAGAGTGTAAGTTGTCTTGATGACAATAGTTATTGCAATGGTTCTGCTAATATACATATGTGCTACATCTACAGTGATCAACACAACATGCATATTTGCTTTGGTGCGCTGTCTTGATACTATTCTTTGATGCTAATATTTGCTCTTGTAGCTTATAATGCTAATTATGCTTTCTGTCAATTAGGGGATAGTGCATACTCATATTTGCTGCATACTTCCTTTGGCATTGTTGTCAAAGGGGGAGAAAACATGACATTTGTCAGATAGTTTATTTTCATAAAGAAAGGAGCAAAGTTTGAGTGTTGACATCAATGCCAAAGGGGGAGTTTGTTGGCCTTAGCATTGTTTTGGCATTGATGTCAAAGGTCATGCATCTCTTGGTTTATTCCTTCATGGTCTATGCACTCTATTCCTATGTTGAATCATTCTCTACTCATACATCATTCAATTCATTGCAATAGCACTTAAATTTGCTTAACATTAGTGTTCATCCTTGTTATATGTTAAAGGGTGTAGAGATTGTGAAGTGTAGAGTGCTGCTTAAAGGTAAATTTCTGAGAAGGCGTTTCAATGTTGATTATTGCAGTGGCAAAGTGCAAAGTGTTTGATAGATACAAGAGTCCTAATAGTTTTCATTTGGTAAATATGGCATGCGATAACTAGGACTTGTATAAAGGTTTCAACTTTATTATGTTATTGTTGTAGTGGCTCTTGTCTTGGTTTATAGGGGTCAATGGTTGGTGATCAACAACATTATACAAAGGGTCCTTAAGTTTTTTTTGGCAAGCATATTCAATTCAAAAGAGAGTGTCATTTGATGATATTAGTGCAAGGACTATATTCAATCTTTTAAGGTCATCATTTGGTTAAATGTTATTGATTTTGTTTGATTTAAAATCAATATGGACAATGGCTATTCGATGGGCTCTTAAGTTGATGACCTGATTAGCAGGTCTCAGTTTTCTCAACAAGTAAAAGGTTGACATTTTTGTTTAATGGTCACTGGCCCTTTTAGGGTAGACTCAGACTCTCGGTGACCTTGGTATATAGGGAAAAAAGGCTATTTTGTTGTTCATTTCACAAGGTTGAACTTTGGAAAATAAAGGGCTCTCAACTTAGGGTTTGACTAGTGCTAAAAGTGTTGGCGATTCGATAAAATCATGAGGTGAATATTGTGAGATGTGACAAAGCTAAGCTCACTATGAATAGTAGGAAGGAATAAAATGAGCTTGATAGTTATTTTTGTCACTTGAATCTTGAGGGCACAACAAAAACCTTGATTTGTCAGCAGTTATTCAGGTGATATCTTTCCTTCTTGGGTGAATGTTGAGGTTTTGGTTCTTGATATGGTTAGGGTTTACTACAATGGAATATTTATGTGGTTGTAAACTAAACTCTATTAAATCCATTCTTTGAAATGGTTAGGGTTTCATTCTAAATGACAGTTTGAGAATTTTTTTGTTATACTTCTGTGGTTACTCAAACCCTCGTGGTTAAACTTTGCAATACTCAAACAGTGAACATTGTTGACAAGTCTTACATGCTCAAACTTCTCCTAAATGGGTCCATTCGACTTCCTAATCATGACAGTTATTGGCTTAAGGAAAAACTGCTTTAGGTAGTTGGACAAGAATAGTTACATGTACAAACTATTTGATGAAAGAACAAGAAAGGTGTGAGACAATATAAAAAGATGCAAAACACTTTGTTGAAATATGGATGGTACTATACTTGCAATATCATTGAGATAGCAACAATGTGTCCTAATGCAAAATCATTCTTGAATTAATAAGTTGTATGTGCACATTTATGGTTATGGATTCTTGAGTCTCAAATGAAATGAGATAGTCAAGGTATGGTTTACAGTGAAACATAGAAACCCTTTGTATTGTATATCTTCATGTGTTCTTTGAGAAGTTGTAAGTGATCATGTCAGTGAGACAATATGATCATTGCAGTGAGGCATTTTTGTAGCCAGTGAGGCTTGAAGTGAAAATGATATGCCAGTAAGGCAGTAAAATAAGTCAGTGAGACATAAAAGCCAATGAGGCTTAGTATTTGGTTTTTTATGATTAAGCCAATGAGGCAAGTTCTGAGTGGTTTTTCTTCGCCTTAAGGGTTTTCCACTCATGAAATTTGTTGTCGTGGTCTCAATTGAAGTGTGATCCATTTGCTTTTCATGCTTGAATATTTAGTCTTATTTGTTGTTCAGTAGTTAATTTCTTGCATTGATAAAGCATACTATCATCATTATTACTTTCTATTTTTAAGTTTGATAAGAAGTAAATAAATTATTTGTATCTACAACACTGATTCACCCTGGGCCCTCTCAGTGTTGTCTGTACTCCAATAGGAAATAGGTGTTGGGCTTTTGTCGAGGGCCTTTTAAGATTCATGATGCTGAGGGCAAAGAAGCACTAATAAAGGTCTATGGCAAAGGATTTTTTCTTGAGTCTCAGGTCTATTTTGTTTCTCACCTGGATTCCCATCTTTTATCAAATGTGATGGATGTTTTTCAGCATGTAGACTTGGTAAAAGTTATTGCACCTAATTATGTGGATGATTTCTTAGTTCTTGAAGAAAATTTTCATACAACGATTGTAAATTATGATTTTCACTTGGGTTTTGCTGATATTGGAGGGCTTTTTCCTTGCCACGATGTTAAGAAAAACCTATATGTTAATTGTGTCTTCAATGCTTTGGTCTATAGTTTACAAAATAATAGTAGTGTGTCACTGGATTGTTCTCTTCGTGCTCACTCTAGGTAGATTGGGAAAGAGTTAAAAGAGCGAGAGAGTTGAGGATGTTTTTAATTCTTGTACATTCCTTGTTCATTATCAATCTCCTACTGTTCCAATGAATCAACTTGATGATCCTGAAAATGTTGAAGAAGATACTGCTGGTTTTCATGGATTTAGAGTTGTAGACTTAAATATTATAAATCCATGATTTCAAAGTTCATTGGCCTTTTTGGCTATCTTTTATCTCTCTGTATCTACTTTGCTTCATTTTGAGAGCTATTTTTATTTGGTTGTAATTCTGGCTATATCTAGTCCTTTGGGCCTTTTTGTAATTGTAAACTTTTATATATTGATATATTATGATGCTATATGCATCCTTATTGATAAAAAAACTCAGTCTAGTCATGACAATGTAGGTAAATTAGATATTAAATTGTTAGGAAAAAAAAATTGAATTCACACATAATAAATGATTAGTACAACCTAAATGGCTTTGATGCCATGTTAAACATTAATATCTATTACATACAACTAATCATTAAATATGAAATATAAACTAAATAAAATGAGAATAACCAAAGATCAACATGGTACACACATTATTAATGTGAGGAAAACCTTTCAGTTAAAAACCCAAGGCATCATTCAATATTGAGGGAGCTTACATCTTTCTATATAAATATAGATATAACAAGAACATCTTTATCAATATTTTCATTCCTCTTCTTCTTCCTATAATGGTCTCACATGCATATAAAATGCATTCATAAAAAATCTCATGCTCCATCTTGCCTTCTGCACATATTAATGTATATGCTACATATTCACAATGTAAGATATCTTTTCAATATGATTTTTATATATATAAAGTAATCATCTTATAACCTTTTGGTTATTAAATTAATTAATTATTTATAAAGTTAAACTTTATAAATTTACCCCTAACTTAATATGACTAATATCATATTAATATTTTATAAAGCTAAACCTTATAAGTTAGAGTCTTATAAATGTTATTTAGGAGTATTTACATTAAAAGCAATCCCCTAATAAACTTTATGCTTTAACAAATATACATTTTTTTAACCTAAGGAGTTTTTGTTAAACCATTTCTAAGATCTTCTTTGACTTTGTTGGCCCCTTTTTAGCTTGGATTTTTTGCTCCTTTTGTCATTCGACTATTATATTTTTATGGAACATTTTTTGTGATTAAATAAAACCTTTATTTTTATTAAAAAAACACATTTAAATATATAAAGACAATTGTTAATCTATTATAAACAAATCAATCTATCTTATCTACTAAATTGAGGATTTGACTAAATATTACAAGATTGAGAATTTTAAAACCTTTATACTCAAAGATGATATTCCTTATTTAGAGGTTCCATATTCCATCTCATCGATGACTTTGGAGGGTGCCATGAATATTGCTAATAAAACATTTTGCCAAATTTTCATTTGTGAAGTCATATTTAAGAGAAAATAATTGTTGTACTATTTTTATGAGAATTATTTCCAGATCCTAGATGAATCATACTTTGTGAGTATCTTGAGATATACAATGAAAAAAATGAGTTCCACTAGACGATTTAGTCCTTGGCATTTGTTTTTCTTCATTCATTATGAGTTTTTGTTGTAAATGACAAATATCATGTGATAATTTAATTGAGATGATTTTGAATATTATTTAGGTAATACAAATGGTTTTGAAACATTATTTATATCTTGAGAATCAAGATTGAGATCTCATGATTGCTTGAGACACATTTAGTATAACTGACCTAGTTTGAAGCCCCCCAAAAAATCTTCGTATTACAATCGATTTCTCTTCATTTGCAAACTTAAGTCTTAAGTTAGAAAAATAATTAAATTTTATCTATATACCATGAGTAGGACATCATTTGACTCATGCTTAAAAGAACAATGATAAACTATACATTGAGTAGATTTACGTATGCCATACATATGAACTAAAAAATATTCAATATAGATATCTATCTTTTCTATTAACTTAAATTAAAAGAATCAATTTCTACAAATATTTGGATGGGAAGAGACTAAAAATTATCCTACTATGAGCAAACTATGCTTCTTGATGGTTTGACAG
Organism: Cunninghamia lanceolata; assembly: GCA_027924645.1. Lineage (NCBI taxonomy): Eukaryota > Viridiplantae > Streptophyta > Pinopsida > Cupressales > Cupressaceae > Cunninghamia > Cunninghamia lanceolata. Next base: position 3,335,281 of record BSBN01000614.1, read on the forward strand.
GTTCTTAAAAATAATACCATTAAACAATGACTCAATCTAAACATGGTGTACCTTTAAAGAGATGTATGAAAAAGATTGCATTTGAGTCTACTTTTCTTAACAAGCAAAATATTGGGAAAACCACAAGCCATGGCATACAAATACATTTTAATGATATGTTTTTAAAAGTCCAATAATGAATACTATAGTTCATATTCTTTATGTCCACTAGTTTAATGTTGTGTGGCCCTCAAATTTATGGAGAGACATTAAAATACAATAGGGGAGAGGGACCCTGTTGAACACCCAAAATACTGAGAGGGGGGGGGGTGAATCAATATTCTCTTAAACCATTTACACATCAATCATTTAATCCATTTAGCATATTCAATTGCAGTAAAGGAAATTAAGCATAAAGCATACAACCACAACTCATAACACATGAACACTAGGATTTTTATGTGGAAAACCCAAAAAGGGAAAAACCACGGTGAGGATTAGCTCACAATATATTATGATAAAGCAACTGATTAAGGTTGATACAATTGGTGGACTCACTATCCAAGAATGCTCACTACAGGTGGCCCACTACCAAAGGACTCACTATCCTGAAAGAAAGAGATAGAAGAAAGGGGATGGCTCACTACCAAAAAGAACTATTATAATTGCATCTAACATATGCATGGAGTATAGTTCTAATGAAGCTCAAGTTACAAAACAATACACATCACAGTGAAATATCAGACTGCATTGCTCTGCAATCACACAATTCTAATTCATAGGCACTTGTCACATCACATGAATCACATCTCTCAAATCATACCCAAAAACATTGGAACCAATCCTTCATATATATCTACTTATTTCACAACTTCAATTAGGTCAGCTTAATTGGATGTAACGTGCAAAACATGCCATATATAACTTGTCGGCCCCAATCCTTCACACACACACACACTTCACGCTAAGATTCAAACTTTTAAACATATTAAAATATGTCACCATTGACCCAAAATAGCTCCCACTTAACTCCGTACAACTTATTTACCCTCCACATAACTTCACACTTACTAGGTCAGCTCCGTAGAGGACCTAATACAAAAACCCTTCAATTGGAGATCCATATACTGACCCAAACATCTCCAATCAACATGAAAACTATGAGTCACACTCTATTCACATCAGTTAACATTCCCTTAAAACTACAAATTCAGAAACCAAACCACGGAGGAATGCAAACTCTCTTACATACCTACTCTGTACTGGAAACAACTGTGTTCTATCAAGATAAACTTCTGTTACTCATTACTTTCAAACCATTCATAAAAAATAGACAAAATTCTAGATTTAGAGGATTCTCACAACCAACAACATAATAGAATCATAAAGCAAAATATTCAACAACAGAGAAATGTGAACCAAAATACCTGTACTTTATAACACATAAGTACCAAAGTTGACACTTAGCCAAATTTCATAACATATCTTCTTACCAAATCAAATCTTCTTACACAGTAGTCTTCTATGAAGAGTAAAGTCATCTTGTGAGGAAGAGGATCAAACCCTCTTGAAAAATTATCAATCAAACTAATTTGCACACCTGTCTCCTTATCCTTATGCCTAGTTATCACTTATCAGATCACTATACCATTATCCTTTGTTGTCACTATCTCTGTCCTATGATATTACTAAATTTGCTTATTCTCTGAATCAATGTATCTTTACTCTTTGAAGCCAACCTTTAGCCTTATCTCTGCCCAACCAGTTGACACTAATGACAACTCAAGTTTGTTGACATCAATGACAACACCGAATGCACATATACTACACATACTTCCAATAATCCTCCCCTTTGTCATTCATGGCAATACATAATGTGACAAACCATCAAGACACAACTCTACACCAAACTTGCTTTCCCCCTTTTACACATCTTACCCTCTTTCCCAAAGCATCTTTTTAACATTGCTTTCTCTCCCTCTTTGACATCAATGGCAAATAGACTATATACAAATCAGAACCTCCTTTATTGCACTCCCCCTTACTATCTTATTTCTATACACCAAGATATCAAAATTGTTTCCTTCTAACCTTCTACATATATATACAAGAAATTAGAAAATGAAAAACTTACTAATTTGTGGGAAAAATGTCCTTATAGATATTATTCAATTGAGTTATTGCTGAGTCCCAATGTACCTTTACATAGTATAATATCTATATTTGTCCATTTATCTGCAAGAGTAATTCTTCTGCTTTATCCATTGTTGTAGGGGTCTTAGTCATCTTCCCAACTTTTTCAACTTCTCTTAACAAACCAATCAGAGAAGCCATCTTAAAACTTACTATCTCTCTCATCTGACCCATATGATCTTTTATCGACTCCTTTTGACTTTGCAATTTCTTTATTATGGCATGAGTCTTTTCCACTTCCACTCTTAATTCTCCATTTATGTCATTCAAGGGATCATAGGTTTTGGAGATCTTTATCAATTACGTCTCAAGGCTGTCAATTTTGTCTTTTGTTTCCTTAGTGGTTATGGGCCAGGATAAACAAAATTGATATAATGTATTGGCATCACTTATAACATTCTAATTATTCTTTACACTATTATCTAACAAGATGTGTGCCTTGGAGCACGTATCTATCAATTCTATTAGCCTCAGATTATCAAATTCTTCCTTGACCTTCTTCTCTGTTACTTTCTCAAAAGATTCAAAGTGACTATTTACACACTCCATTAGTTTTCTCATTTGAAGTGGGGGAGACAGAGAGACATCTCTCTTAATATCAGGCACTATCTTCTCAAAAACTTTCATGGCTTCATCCATCAACTCATTACCTTCTATGTGAGATTGTAGGATTTCCTCCTGTGCAGATGCTTGAAAAATTGCTCCCAACTAAAGCTTTTACAAGGGAGATATACTGGACAAGTTGATCTGTCTATCCAAGGATTGCAGTTGCAACAGTTGTGATGAAGACAATGTTTGTGATTGTCTTTGTTTCACCAAAAATTCTTTGATAGTCTACAGGAGAGACTCTAGAGGGTTCACCGACCTTATCCTTTTTCTCCTCTTCAGACATCACTCTAGAATCAGAGGTTTTTGGAGAGCGATTCCCATCAAGTATTTCTTCTTCTTCAACATTCTCTAGATTAGAGGCATTACCCAAAGTGTTATCAACTCAGTCTGTACTAGCCTCATTTTGTTCTCCCTTTTCATTGTCCTTGCTAGTAGCAGTCTCTTCTTCAATGTTCTCCTCAACCTCTTTATAAGTTTGAGCAATATCTTCCAATACCGGAGCATTATGGTCCTGATTCTATACACTGTCCATATCATGCTCATGTTGAACATCAATGTTTTAGACCTCTTATTCAGTTGCATTATCTGGAATACTTCTTACTAAAAAAATTCCATATTTTTGAGCTATGATAGAAATCTTCTCTACAGTTTCCTTTTTCAACTTCTCAAAATCATTTATGTCTCTGCTCATCAGAGCTGTTACTCTATTTTACTCTAAATTGAGTTGAATAAAGTTGAGCTATTGTATCTCTATTTTCATCAGACAATGAAATGCCAACCTTCTCTTATTTTTCCTTCTTCTAAGATGGCTTCCTATCTCCTCTTCAACAAAATATCCCATAGCTCTAGAGGAATTTGATCCTCTATATTCTTCATATCTACTTCCAAAACTATTATATACTTCACTATAGCTTCTACTATGGTGGCCTTATCCACCTCATTAGCCTCATTATACAAAGCAACTATATCTCCTCGAGCATCATGCTATACAATACTATTAAACAATGAATCTAACTTCATGGGAGTATCAGGTCTTACTGGTTTTGCTTTACTTTGTTCTTTGTCTTCACCTGGAGACCTTTCTTTGCTTACCTCTGTCTTCTTCTTCCTGGGTGCCACATTCTTGGTGGCCTCTTTCTTCTTGTCTTGCATATGCACAAAAAATTTCTTCTTATCTTCCTCTATGTCATCTTCACTCTTAGATTCTATAATCTGAGTCTTTCTTCTTTTGGCACCTGCTTCACTTTGTGAAGCATCTTTTGTCCTCTTCCAAACCAGTTTAGGTTCTACCTCTTCTTCTTCTTCCACTTCTTCTTCTTCCACACTTGTACTAACATCCTTTTTCCTGACTGCCTTTGTCTTTACTTTTTTCTTGGTAGGGGCTATGGGAGCATCTTTAGTGGATGTTTTCATCTTTTCTACCTTGGAAACTTGAGCTACTGGAGAAGTTTTCTCCTTTCCTAGAGAAATTTTTCTCTTCTCACCAGCTATGGGTACAATCCTGGAGGACTTCTGGAGGGCAGGAGGAGTGGTAGAAATTCTACTGGATCTTCTTGAGCTCCCTAAGCTCTCTACAACACCGGATTCTCTCTTGGCTTGTGCTTTGGCTCTCTACACCTGTTCTTTACTGAATCTCATTCTCTCTGCATAGTCGTCTACCATCCTTTTAACCTTCTTCTTTATTTCAGATTTCTTATGCTCCAGATGTACTTCTAAAGATTTCTCTTCAAAAGTACCAAACTTGCTTTTGTGGTATCGATAGGGCTCTTCAACAATACATCAACCAAACCATCTATTTCTTGCTCATAAATCTCATACCCCATAGCAAGGATCCACATAGTCCTTGGAAGCAGTGGAAACTAAAAATGTAATATCATTAAGATACTTCTCAACCATTTTCCTTGGAATACTTTCTCTTGTCTACATCTTTTTTCTAAAATATTGCAAAGAATGTAGTAAAGGCATCATCTTGTGCTTTGGAGTCACTAAGACTTCCTATGAAATCATCAATTTGATGTGCTATGAGCCTTCCTTGTATCCATTTCACATTCTCTGTTTTGGGAAGCTCTTGCAAAAAGTAGAGAAGTATGCAGATAAAAAGATTTCCAAACCTAAAGGGATACTTTTTCTCTTTTGTTTGCTTCAATTTTTCTAAAAGCTGATGTCTCAACAGCTCACACAGATCATAATCAACACCTTTCTCTACCATCTCATAAGCCATATTAATTGCAATGGCAGACGCTAAATTTTCCCTATTGGTAAAGTAGATCTTATAGCCTATCACCATAGCAACATATCTTACTAGTGGGTTCCAGATAGGATTCACTGTGAGGGCTCTTTTGTCATAGGTTGCACCTATCAATTCCATAACTACCTCATTCTTGATTGACTTCAGAACTAGAACAGGTCTGGTGGAACACAAACCAATAACTTCCCTTATCACTTCCTTTGTAATCATCCTCGATAGGTCTAGCCATACAAACTTGTCATGGAATCCTCTTATAGCAATTCTGACCCACTTGTCATCAAAACAAAAATTAGGAAACCACTACCAAACATCAAGTTTCTTTGTCACAAGGTTTTGATAATCAGGCTTGAGGCTAAAGTCATCTCCTGTAAGTTTCTTTACTCAGATGTCCCCAAGCTTCCTATGGTTAAATTCTTCCATTTTTCTGTGAATGTACATTCTTATGTCTTCTGTGATGCCCCGTCATGCAACCCTAGAGTGTTAGACCAGCAAGAGCAAAATTTATAGAAATATTTTTTTTGAAGCAAATAAATACATTATACAGAAGATAACATTACATTATTGACTACATTTATCAAGTTGTACAACTAACACCTCTAGGGAACATAACTGCACCAAATAATCATGGAACCATAACAATACAAGTGATATACATTATAATACAATAGGAGAGAATATACATCTTTCATTTACAGAAAAGAATTATTACAAAGGTTTAAATACAAGATTACATGACCGATCATGTCGGTTTACAATATATATAACAATACAACTCTGAAATTATAATATAACTCTTTGAGGATGCAAGTACAAGTCTAGAACTAGAGAATCATCTGCAGTGATCACGATTCAGGTCAACCAAGAAAAAAAATGGATTAATCTCTTCCACCTAACCATGTGGAACCCTGAGGTCCACCCCTCTGAGCTAGGAGATAACAATGAGGTTCCACTGGGTCAAGGGATACAAGAAGACATATACAGACTTGGCATAGACAACTCAGATCATCAAGACAAGACAGTACTCCATAGGTTACAACAAAAGATAAAGAGGAAATAACTAAGCTGCAGTAGGGAGAGTGTCATCACACGGTCCTAGCATGGGTTTTCCAGGCTATCTCTCACTAGAAACCGACCCCCATCTATGGTTTTCCTAGTAACCTCTCTATAGGCACCGGCCCCATAGGGTGACACATGCGAAGCCGACACATCCTCTCGTGGAGACAAGGAGGTTGACCTTGCCAACCAACCCTTCTCACCCCATCCTTAGCCTGTGAAAGCACTCAAGGCATGGGTGAGCATTATACTTATCTTGTTATGTGAATTACTACCCAACCCACCTAGATCAATTATTAAGCTATCACTAGATTACAAGTTTCATGGGGTTTTCTAGGCAGCCACTTTGGGCACCAACCCCACCATGAAAGCCACTCTCCTACATACAACTAGCAAACCTTAACCATCACCCATAACCAAAAACATGCATGGACAAGGGATTTAAAAGCATCAAACTTTTTACAAACTAAAACATTAAATAGATCAATCCAAACTCTCAACCATGAAACTTTCCCCTGTCCATCTCAAAATCCCAAATCAAATAAAACATTTAATCGACAATTTTCAAATTTCAAAACAACAATCTTTTCCAATCTACATCATGACCTCATACTTACAGGCACATCTCCAAAACATCCTTGCCACAATATCACACTGAATTCAAGTAACAAGCCTCTGGACTAAAAGGATTTTAACACAAATACCAATAAACAACTAACCAAAGCATGATGCTTAACAACCTTGACCTTTCACAAAACTAACATGATCACCATTACATTAAGCTAGACAAAACATAATGGCAAGACTCAAAACCAAATTAAATGCAATGACCCAATTGCATCGTTGATACACATCGATTTACAATTAGCAATAAACAATCAAAGAATATATATATATATATATATATATATATATATATATATATATATATATACAAGACCCAAATACTACAACATTTTTTTAAACTAATTAACATGGATTCAATAAAAGACTTAAAATCTAATTCACATTAATACTAAAACCATAATAATTTATTTCACATAAAAAAAAATTCCCAATTTATTCAATTAATATTCTTATATTGAACCGAATCCGTTCTATTCTAAAAGGGCAATTATTCTAAGAATACAAATCTTTCCTAACAAGGTAATTAACTAGCTTAAGAACTACAACTTCCATAAATAGATACAATTTATGAGAACCCCAAACTCTTACCTTTCAAACCTCAAGAATTCAAGAACTCAAAGAAGATATAAATTTTTTCATGAGAATATTTTCTTATCGAATAGGTTACATAGCTATGAAAACTTAAATTTCACCTTCCTAATATTAAAACTACATTAATATGAAGAATTTATCTAGCTTCCTTCCGGTTTACCCTAGTTAATTATAACCTTTACCCAGTTCTGAAATAGGAACATTTAAGGTTCTACTGCCCACGGATATTATACTAGGTTTATACACTATTGATATACATATACTAATCAAAAGGGGGATAATAACAATATTATTATTAATACAATTAACTTCTAATTTAACCTAGAGACTTTTGCCTACTATTGAATAGATTTAAACTGATGCAAGTTCTCTACCTAAAAATTTAATGAGCATTTCTTAACTAACTATACCATACCATAATCATGTATCTAATTATATTTCATTCACATTCTTATTTAATAATCTAACAACTGGAATCCCAAATAGAAACTGCCAGATCTAAAACAAATTAGAAGCAAGAAAATCGAACCTCTGAGAAAACTAAACAAAAGACTTATGTAATCCCACAAAAATCTAAAGAGAAATAAACGACCCATATACAAAGGTCTCCAGACAACAAAAACTTGAAGAAAAAGTCTGAGGCATGGGTTGGACAGCGGCGTGCTTCTGATAGGACATCCTCTCAAAAAGGGGCCTTAGAGATATTTTCCTTTGGCTGGGTTAGAAGTAAGATGATAAAGGAGGACTGTACAGTGGCATCTGGAGAGAAGAATGGTTTAAAGTTTGTAGTTTTTAAATCTTCAATTACAAACAATCTTAGCTTCATAAGGCCGTACGGTGGCACCCAAAATGCATAGGTGACAAAACATTTTAAAAGAATTATTTTTCCAACAAAATTTTGAGGAAATTGGGATAGCGATTCAGACCGAGAGGAGAAAGATGAAAGAGCTCATTCAGAATAGAGACTTGCTAATTTCTTTTCCCAGATTATGAAAAGGATTGTCTATCCATTTCCAACTATAACAAAATTATTCTGAGGAGCACATTAAGATTTAAAACAATTATCAGCTTGAATGATTTGACACTACTCATATTGGAGGAGGTCAACTTCAAAAGAAGACAGGCAATGGAGCAAAATTTTGCAAAGATTTCATATGCTTGGAATGCATCAGTAGCGGCTGTAGAAGAGGGAAGAAAGTTGTTATTGTGCACTAGGAACTTGTCCAAAGTTAACAGTCTTTTAAAACCTTATTTTCTAGTAGGTTTTGGAGAGAGAGAGAGAGAGAGAGAGAGAGAGAGAGAGAGAGAGAGAGAGAGAGAGAGAGAGAGAGTTTAACGCAATAAACAAAAGTCGATCTGTATTTTATTTCATATGTCCAAAGGATTCAAGGAAGGCTAAAGGTTTCAACTTTCAGGCAAAAATAATTGGAATGGTCAAACTAGAAAATGTACGACGGTCCTCTCTAATGCACACAATTTTGATTAAGATTTTACTAGTCAAAAGATTGATCCATAATATTATCTAATATTACAGTTACTGGAAAACTTCAAATGAGACAATAAGGCAGGGAATCCATTGGGTTAGAAATGGCACGATCTTGTTATTCACAAGAGATGCATACAGGAATTTAATTAATTTTATCAAATTTGTACATAAATACCAGTAAGCATACCCGAAACTTCAATCCCAGCTTCACAATTTCTTCAGCTTCCCCGCCGAAAACAATTTCCTTCAAAGCAACCCTCTCTCCAAAGATAAAAACCCCCAGAAGTAGAAATAGCAAAGAGTCATAAATTTCCACTATCTTGAAACCATTTCAGAAAATCCCACTAACCCCCTTGAAATCTGGAAACAATTAATTTTTTTTACTTTTGAGAGAGATTCCCCAAATCCGGAATCTTTATTCGACAACTCTCAAGAATTAATTTGCTGACTAAAATAATTTTACTAATTGCCATATACCATTTTAACCAAAATAAATACTTATGACACATATTCTAATAAAAGCATTAAAATAATAAACTTAATCTATATTAAAATAATCTACCACAACTCATTAATAATATACGACTAAGAAAATACCATTATATTTGACAAAATAACATTATTATAATAATAATGAATTCAATAACAAGAAAAACTCGACAATACCTCAACAACCACATGACGACCAAAACTAAGACAAGGACCAAAGTGTGACATCCAGACTCACGGCTACAGGCTGAAGTCATAAACTGACCTAAGGAAACCCCATGTTATCTCCCATCAACGTTATCCATTGGTGCAAGGGCTTGCTCAGACTTGCTAAGTCAGGTGGAGTCGAGGCCCAGTACTTGCAACCTACATCAAAACATTATGTTGCATACACATATATAGCACACATAGAGAGTTAGGGATTTGTAGCGTAGTAGGGTGCTCAGGTTGAACAATACTACACTGTCCCCTCTCTGAAAGCATGATAATAACATAATCATCTCTAACTATAAGTTAGATACCAACTAATCACATAAAGCATGATAACAATATTCCACATAAATGATTATCCATCTACAAAACATGTCGTAATACCTCATAAACTGGGATATCAGTAATGTCATCATAAAACACATAACACAAATCAAAAACCACATCAGTCAAATATAGTCCATCATGATCATAGTAAACATAAAACATAAGTCTAAGATCTCAAATGTCTCTAACTGTCAAGGTGTAGTATAAAACTATCAACTATCTCAAGCCAAAAATGAGGGGCATTACATCTTCAGTTGGCAAAACCCCATGTGGAATGGATGAGAAGGCCCCCAACGGGTCATTCTCAATACATTTTGTAGGAAATTTCTTAAATTTAGGTTGAGGTTTCTCTATTACCTCAATCACCCTTGGAGTTGCCATTGAAAATGCTAACAAACACTTTGAAAACAAAGATCTCTGATAAACTAGGGCAAATCGGAGACCGAGAAATACCTTTTCTTTGCTTTTGCCGAACTAGGGTTTTAATGCGCTGAACACTGAATCACTTTGATCTCTTCTTCTGCTTAACTCAGCTCTTGATCTGCTCTTTGAATGCTTTTGTGAATGATTTTGCTAAGTAAAATTCCTTTTGTAACCTTTTAGATCTGACCTAATTTGTATTTGTTTCCTCAAACAATAAAGTTGTTAAACCTTTCTCTATATAGACAGTCACCTTCAAGTGCTTCGCAAACTACCGGATTAAGAGCTTTTCTTCCACAGTCTTCACCAAAGAATTAAGCATGTCAAACTATTGCAAGGTGTGACCCTTGGTCTCCTTGTTCAGCGTTGCACTGCGGTGGTTTGTGACAAGGCCTTAACTGCCTCCCGTGCTTGTTAAGTCAAGTGGTTGTATCAGGCATTAACAGGTCGATCTTTTGGTGCAACAGCAACTAACAATTGGTATCAGAGCCGAGGTCACGGGTTCAAACCCCACGCTTTTGCTGTGGGGGATTGTTGCAAGGTGTGACCCTTGGTCTCCTTGTTCAGCGCTGCACTGCGATGGTTTGTGACAAGGGCTTAACCGCCTCCTGTGGTTGTATCAGGCATTAACAGGTTGATCTTTTGGTGCAACAACAACTAACAATTGGTATCAGATCTGAGGTCACGGGTTCAAACCTGACACTTGTGTTGGGGGGGATTGTTGCAAGGTGTGACCCTTGGTCTCCTTGTTCAGCACTGCACTGCGGTGGTTTGTGACAAGGGCTTAACTGCCTCTTGTGCTTGTTAAGTCAAGTGGTTGTATCGGGCATTAACAGGTTGATCTTTTGGTGCAATGACAACTAACATTCATATTCTTCATCTTATATTTTCATGTTGAGGCATCAGCACCATTCCTTTGGCAGGGGAGAAAAGATTTTCAATAAATCTTTCCCTGAGCCAAAGCTCTCAACTTAGTTTCTGGGGAAACTTCTGCACCAGATGTAACTTCATATATATCCTTAACCTTTATTACATCCTTCTTTATCCAAATCCTATTCATTTCCTTCTTAGTCTCTATCAGATCAGCCTTTTATATTGGTTCATTCTTCTCTACTAATTATCCTTCTTCATGTTTCTGCTTCTGTAAAACTTAGAAATGTGTCCAGGTCTATTGCAATTGTAGCATACAACATTCCTTTGACTAGTATTCCTTCCATTCATTTTAGATCTGCATTGATTAGCTTTATGCCCAAATCTATTGCATGTGTAACAGTAACCATTGAAAGATTGAACTATTCTATCATTATTATAGCCATTCCTCATTTGACTTCTGCACTCATTAGATTTATGACCAACTTTCTTGCATGTAAAACATTGACCAAAGAAGGATGGCATATTTTGGTTTATTCTTCGTCTACATACTATTGCCTTATGTCCATACTTATTGCCAGAATGACAAAAACCACTGAAAGATGGGTACCTTTGAGCATTTGGTTGTCTAACCGGTGGTCTTCTAGCTTTATTCCTTTGATTCTAGAATTGCTTGCCATTGTTCTTTTCATTTTCAACATTTGATGTCTGACCTAATTTTGAGTTTTCACCTTTTTCAAATCCTAAACCCTCTTTATCATTTGGACCTTTCTGATTTGCAATCATTTCATCAATTTTTTAGAGCTCATCTTGATTTTGTCTTCGTGAATCCTTTCCTTCTCCAGATCTGATTTTAGAGTCACAACTTCTTGTTCAAGTCTTGAACATTCTTCTAATTTGCCTTTCATCATCAAATTTAGACATTCCTCAATTCTTGTCTTCTCCTCAACTTGCACTTTTAGACCATTGATAGATTCATTTGCATGCTTCAATTGTTCACTGACTTCCTTATGCCTTTCTTTAAATTTTTTTAACTTGCTCTCTCAATTTTTTGATGCATTCGTCTGCTTCTCTGACATTTTCCTTTAGGTCTTTGATTTCACCTTTAGTCCTTTCAAGATCTTCAAGGGCAACATTAAGTTCTCCAGCTTTGTCAAGTATGCATTCTTCTCCAATGTATTTAGCAGTAGGAATCTCTTTTGGAGGAATAGGGAATCTTCTAGCACCCATGTGTTCAATCTACAAGATCTTCCTTGAGCGGTTAAGCTTCTTCCAAAGAACTTGCCTCTGATACCAATTGTTGAACACCCAGAATACTGAGAGGGGAGGTGAATCATGAGTATTCTCTTAAACCATTTACACATCAAACATTTAATTATTTATTTAGCATATTCAATTGCAATAAAGGAAATTAAGCATAAAGCATACAACCACAAATCATGACACATGAACACTAGAATTTTTACGTGGAAAACCAAAAAATGGAAGAACCACGGTGAGGATTAGCTCACAATATACTATGATAAAGCAACCGGTTAAGGTTGATACAATTGGTGGACTCACTGTCTAAGAATGGCCACTGCAGGTGGCTCACTACCAAAGGACTCACTATCCTGAAAGAAAGAGATAGAAGAAAGGGGATGGCTCACTACCAAAATGAACCGTTTTAATTGCATCTAACATATGCATGGAGTACAGTTCCAATGAAGCTCAAGTTACAAAACAATACACATCACACTGAAATATCAGACTGTACTGCTCTGCAATAACACAATTCTAATTCATAGGTGCTTGTTGCATCACATGGATGACATCTCTCAAATCATACCCAAAAACATTGAAACCAATCCTTCATATATATCTACTTCTTTCACAACTTCAATTAGGTCAGCCTAATTGGATGTAACGTGCAAAAAATGCCATATATAACTTGTCGACCCCAATCCTTCACACACATGCTTCATGCCAAGATTCAAACTTTGAAACATATTGAAATAGGTCAGCATTGACCCAAAATAGCTCCTACTTAACTCTGCACAACTTATTTACCCCTCGCATAACTTCACACTTATTAGGTCAGTTCCGCAGAGGACCTAATACAAAAACCCTTCAACTGTAGATCCATATACTGACCCAAGCATCTCCAATCAACATGAAAACTATGATTCATACTCTATTCACGTTAGTTAACATTCCCTTAAAACCACAAAGTCAGAAACCAAACCGCAAAGGAATGTGGACTCTCCTACATACCTGCTCTGTACTGGGAACAATTGTGTTCTATCAAGCTAAACTTCTGTTACTCACTACTTTCAAACCATTCATCAAAAATAGACAAAATTATGGATTTAGAGGCTTCTAAAAACCAAAAACAACATACTACAACCACAAAGCAAAATATTTAACAATGAAGAAATGTAGACCAAAATACTTGTACTCTATAACATAGAAGTACCAGAGTTGACACTTAGCCAAATTTCATAACATATCTTCTTACCGGATCAAATCTTCTTGCACAATAGTCTTGTATGAAGAGTAAAGTCATCTTGTGAGGAAGAGGATCAAACCCTCTTGCAAAATTATCAATCAAACTAATCTGCACACCTGTCTCCTTATCCTTATCCTTGGTTATCACTTACCGGATCACCGTACCATTATCCTTTTTTGTCACTGTCTCTGTCCTATGATATTACTGGCTTCACTTATTCTCTAGACCACTGTATGTTTACTCTTTGAAGCCAACCTTTAACCTTAGCTATGCCCAACTAGTTGACACTAATGACAACACAAGCTTGTTGACATCAATGACAACACTGACTGCACATATACTGCACATACTTGCAACAGCTCCATAGTGGGTCACCCTAACTTGACCCCTCCACATGGTGTGCCATGTCATCCAAAATTAAAAAAAAATTACCTCTACCAGCTGGTTGATGATGTGGTCTCCCTAAATATTTCATTTGGAGGGGTCAACTGATTTTTTACCATGTGGACGACACGTCTTCTTAGTGGGGGCAAATTTTTAGCCCTTTTTAACGTCGATCGATGACCAGACATAAGTAACCTTGGTGGCAGGGACCCACATCATATGTTGTGCTCAACATGTCATGTGGCATGTGAGCATTCTGCCACCTTTACTTCTCACACTCTTGCATTAACAGTTCACCACTCCCTCGTTTACTACTCTGCTATTGCATTTACTGCTCTTCAGTCCACATTTCCCTAGGCATTGTGCCACCACATTTTAGAGCTATGGAACATTCAATTCTCCCATCCTTTCCATTCATCAAATGCCAGTATGCCATTACCGATGCTGCTTATCACGTTTGGTCATTGTAGATTCCATCGAAACATGGTCACTTAAGCTTTGTTGATGCTCCTTTTCGTGCTAGAGATGGCTCGACTTTGGAGATGGCTCCTTTCATTTCTCCTTTAACTTTGTTCCTACTCAGCTTCCTACATGACCCTAGTAAGGATATCTTATCCTGCTAAGGCAATCATCTGTTTAGCTTGAAAAAAGAGGTTTTTTTGGTTTTTTCTATTTTTTTATCATATGGTTTATGTGTGCAATATATCGGTTTGGTTTTTACTGTTTGCAAAGGGATTTATTCCATCCATGCTATTTGTGGTGGTAAATGGAAGGTTCTTTTCATTTTTTGTTTGGTTTTAATCATTAGGCTTCGGTATTCAAATGGGGTTATTGTTTATCCATGGGTATTAACATATATTTTACTATTTGCAATGGGTTTTTTCCATCGATTGTTGTCTATGGTTGTAAATGGAAGGTTCTTTTCATTTTCTATCTGGTTGTAATCATGACGGTTCGGTGTTAAAATGGGGTTATTGTTTGTCCATGGGTATTTCATTTAGGCATTGAAAATGGATCATCTTTGGAGATGGTTTGACTCGTTTCTCCTTTGACTTTGTTCCTACTCGGCTTACTGCACGACCCTGGTAAGGATATCTTATCTTGCTAAGGCAATGATCTGTTGAGCTCAAAAAAAAGAGGTGTTTTTGGTTTTTTCAATTTTTTTGTCGTATGGTTTATGCATGCAATATTTGAGTTTGGTCTTTGTTGTTTGCAATGGGATTTCTTCCATCTATTGCTGTCTGCGGTTGTAAATGGAAGGTTCTTTTCATTTTCTGTCTGGTTGTAATCATTAGGGTTCAGTATCCATATGGGGTTATTATTTATCCATGGGTATTAATATATATTTTATTGTTTGCAATGGGATTTTTTCCATTGATTACTGTCTATGGTCGTAAATGGAAGGTTCTTTTCATTTTCTATCTGGTTGTAATAATGACAGTTCAATATTAAAATGGGGTTATTATTTTTGATAATATTAAGCTACAAACCCAGGTGTAGATCCCGATAACAAAGCCAACAGGTAGCAAAATAGGCACAGAGCCTCAAAAAGCCACAGAACAATAGACTAACAACATTCTATTAGCATAACCACAAAAAATAGAGTTCAAGAATTAAAACATAAGCTAATAAAAAGCTAGCTAAGGAGATCCTTCTAGTCCTCATTGAGCAAATCAATCAAAATTTCCTTATTATCCAATAGAGACTCCTCTCCCTTGACTCAATCCTCGTGCAACACTGAAAACGCAGCAGCAGCCCTGTGTGAAGTCTTCAACATTAGATTGATTAAAACCTTCATTTTGGTCTCCACGGTAGCAAGTCGAGTCTTGACCTCAGCCAACTCCTTCTCCAGTCTCCTATTGTCCAGCTCCATCCTAGCACTCATAACCTCTTTGTCCGATGTCTCCAGAATCTCTGTGTCTTCATCATTTGTGTCATAGTAGGAATAATTCATGGAATCAAAGTGGTTGGTACCTTCAGGCTCCTCATTTTTAGTTTCCACCTTCTTCACCAAGACCTCCTACTCCGAGTTGGAAGAGTAGTCCACAATCTTTACAAAATAGGGTTTATCCCTAGCCAGTCTGGAGGATCTTCTTATGCTCGGAATCCTAGTCATTCCTTGTTTACCAATGAATCTTTCTTTCTCCACCCTAGCCTCTTCTCCGACCTGCTTCTCCTCTCTATCCAACCTCTCCTGAGTTGGTTGTTCAGCCTTCCCACTCTTCATACCACTTCTGCTATGCATTTTCCCAACACTCTTGCTCAGATCTGGAGTCCCTCTTTTGCATTTCTTGCTACCATGTTTAGGGGAGTTACTCTTTAAATTACACAGGCCCTCTATTGCTTCCTCTCTGGACCTCCCATGGGAACTCTCCCCACCAACCTGAATAGGGGCCTACAGAGTGCGGCTCCTAGAATGAGACTTAGACTGGGAAATGCCCTTAGAAACCTGCGGGCTCAGGACAGGGGTTGAGGAACACAAAGGCCTATTAGTGGGAGAATTAGGTGACGAGGGCACAAAGGTATTTTTCCTATCCCGTCTACCCAGATGCTCACTAAGGACTTTGTCTTCTGGGTCATCAATAGAATTATCTTCAACCAGCCGAGTAGACAGGGGTTTTGAGGGGCAGAGAGCAAGATGGTATTGGTAGAGGTAGAAAATTAGCCCCTGGTGCAGAGGCAGGGATGGGATCATAGGATTATCTTCGCAGGATTTTTTAACTTGGGTCATCGAAGCCTCCAGACTAGATAGCAGGAAGGAGAGAAAATTGACTTCAACTTTGTGGCAGAAGTGGTTCAAAAAGGTAAAATCGTAGTGATAGAAAACCTTATACTTGATGATCACAATGCTTCTAGATTTGACTGTGTTGGTTATTTTGAGGGAAATATAACCAACACAGTCAAATCCAGAAGTATTGTGATCATCAACATTCATGGACTGTGGAAAACTAATGACAACCTTATACCTCCCCTCTAAAGTAAAATATTTCATAACCAAGAAACAAACCCATTTCCAAGGACTTAACAGGATTTCCCTTCCAAAATCTCCTTGCAATCTTATCTGCTTCTCACCCTCTCTGAAGAACATCTTCATTCCTTCAATGCCTTGAACCCTCGTCTACTTCTTAAGCCTGTTCCTTGAGCAATGCAGCCTCATAGCCTTGGCAATGGTGTCCGCCAAAACCTCAAACTGGAAACCACCCACTTTCACCACCCTGTTATTATCCCATAAGGAAGCAAACTGAACCGACAAATGTTTGTCATATCTGTTCAGGGATTCGATAAACGAGGTAACTCCTCCTTCATATGTAATACTCCAAACCTGTGCATCCTCCCTGAATTCTCCATAGTTCATGGGTTCAATTCTCACCTTATCGATACCCATCCTTCTAATCCAACCAAACTCCAAAATGAAAATGTAGTTGCAGAGCCAAGGGGAGAGATGGTCGAATAATCTAGAAAGGAGATTAAAAAACATTAATTCAAGTTCCTTGCTCTTATTTCCAAGCTTGTCCTTCTCTGCTCTACACGTGTTTGAGTCATAAATGCTTTCTGGGGTTCACTCGTGTGTGCCATTCAAAACCATCATTCTAGGAGGTGGCCGAAAAGACTTTCTAAATTCATCAGATCACCTATCTTTCTCACAGCTGAGCATATCATCATCCATGTGGGCATTCGGCTTCCACATCACCTTATAGGGATTGGTGGGGTTCTCCATTTTAACACATAAGTCACATCTCCTCTCGAAGTGAGAGCCGAATGAAATATAGGAACACCAAGCAATACTTATGATCATTGCTATCATGATAAATTAGAAAGGCGCTTCTTTCTATATACTAACAATAATGCTTAGAGGTAAATTATCTACATTTTTCCAACACCTTAGGGGGTTAATGTTTATCCCTAAGTTAGCTAGAAGGTCAGCCGATTTATTACCCTCTCTGTAAATATGTCTCACTTCCCTACCTTCAAACTTAAGTAGGAGGGTTTTGATATCCTGCACTATATCCTCCATTTGCCACCCCACTTTGACCTTTTCTTTGACAGCTTCTATAACAATCTTGGAGTCACCTTCAACAATGATGTTTTTTATACCAATACCCAAGGCAATTTTAATTCCCCATAGAAGAGCATAGGCCTCTGCCATATAATTGGTATTAACACCTAGACTTACGCAACATAGAGGGTACCCTTCTCTGATCTCATTAATCCACCCCCACTGGCCAAGCCTGGATTACCTTTAGCAGCACCATCAAAATTGAGCACAAACCATCCCGCCGGAGGAGGAGACCATTTTGTTCCAGCCCTAGCTTTTTTCCTGCTATAATCCACCCTATGAATGCTCATAGGTACAACCCACTGATTCATCACCTGTAATTCCTTATCGTTAGGAGGAGTATCTATAGCTCTTATTGTGCTGTTGTTGATGATGTCTTTCAGTAGTTTAACAACTAATCCTAACACTTCCTTAGGCTCCCTGAACTTTTCCCTGAAAAGCCTATTGTTCCTTTCTTTCCATAAACACCAGGAGATGATAGGGGGTATCAAGGCCCATATTTCTCTGCAAACAGGATTAGTGAAAGGGGGGACCAAGCACAAATGCAATCCTCTAATCCACCGTTCCAACACCATGAAACATCAAGCATGATCAAAGCTATGCTCCAAACCTCCCAGGAAAAATTGCAATGCAAAAGGATATGGGGGACATTCTCCTCTTCTTTCATACAAAGGATGCATCTATTTAGGATTTGGAATCCTCTGATTTGGAGGTTGTCAGTTGTAAGTATTTTATTTTGTACTGCAAGCCACCAGAAGTGGTTGATCTTTGGGATTAAATTGTGATTCCAGATTTTTCTCCAAAAGGTGTCAAAATTGTGAGGGAGGGAAAGATTATAAGCAGATTTGACTGTAAACCTCCCTGAGTTTTCAAGGGCCCAGAGGATTTTATCATTTTGAGGAAACAAAGGGACTCTACACCCTTTCAAGGAGACTTGGATATCTTCAATAGCCCTAATAAGATTGACCCTTCCTTGATAGCAATCGGACAACTGCTTCCATCCCCTTTTGTCTGGCAGAAAATAATCACGAACCAATCCACCGAAATGGTGCTCAGTAATGTTAGCCAATTCCATCATATTTTAAATGTTTTTTAACGACCCTCCCTTAATCCAATTATCTTCCCAGAACCATATGCTTCCTCTATCTCCCAATTTCCATTTAACACCCCTTAAAAGTATTGACCTGTATTTTATGACGTTGTTCCAAATCACTGACCCTTTGGGGAAATCAGAAGATATTAAAATATCCTTAGGGTTCTGATTCCCAAAGTACTTAGCACACATAATTTTTCCCCAATCCTTGTCTCCCGTTACAAGATTCCATCCCACCTTGGTGATCATGGCTCTGTTAAGCAGATTCATCTTCCTTAGTCCTAATCCTCCCTAAAGTTTCAGTCTGCAAACTTTATCCCATCCAACAAGGGCCAGTCTTTTCTTATCTTCCATGCTTGTCCATAAAAGTTCCTCTGTATTTTCTCCAATCTCTCTGCTATATATTTAGGGATTTTAAAAAGAGATAAGAAGTAAACTGGTATTCCTTGTAGGGAGGCCTTAAGTAATTGAAACTTACCAGCTTGGCTTAGAAGTTTCCCTTTCCAACCAGCCAACTTCCTCTGCATCCTTTCAATTATGGAATTCCAATATTCTAGAGGAGCATCTTTCACTGAAAAGGGAAGCCCAAGATAAACCCTAGGAAACTCATCCTTCGAGAACCCAAGGATCCCCATAACTTTCTGCTGTATGACAAAAGGGGTGTTAAAGAAGAATACCTGGCTTTTGTCATAGTTAATGCATTGGCCTACTGAGGTAGCATAATTTTGAAGCACCATTTCCCACTTTCTAGCCTTGATCACTAAAGCTGAGCCAAAAAGAATTGTGTCATCTATGAATTGTTGAATCACTGCAGGTGTTGTTGTTGAAGCTGGTTTAACACCTTTTATTTCTATGGAGTGAAGAAGATTGAGGAAACTTCTTCTTAGGGATTCAGCCAGCAAGATAAATAGGTAGGGAGACAGGGGTCCCCCTATCTGAGTCCCCTACCCACGTTGAAAAACCCCCTGGGAATTTCATTAACAATAACAAAATATCTAATTGAAGTGACATAGGCCTCTATAATTTGCAAAGGTTTACTTTTAAAGACTATTTTTCTTAGCACCATAAATAGGAACTCCCAATTAACTTTGTCATAGGCTTTAGAGATGTCTAATTTGAATGCCATTCCCATATTTTTACTTCTTTCCATAGAGTGAATTATTTCATGGGTAGTAATGGCCGCATCAGTTATCTGTCTACCCGGCACAAAACCTTTTTGATAGCTGCTTATAAGTTTATCAAGCAGATGTTGTAATATGATCACTAGGATTTTGGAGAAGATCTTATAAACAATGTTGCAAAGGCTTATAGGTCTAAAATCCCCCATACTGACCGGGTCTTGTTTTTTGGGAATAAGAACAATGAAAGTATGGTTCAGTTGCTTTAGGATCTTACCCCCGTTAAAAGAGTTTTGTGGTCGCCTCTATGACATCTTTTCCCACAATATCCTAATACTCCTGAAAGAAAGCTGAGGGAAAACCATCAGGTCCAAGGGCTTTAAAGGCTTCCATAGAAAAAAGGCTAGCCTAAACCTCTTCCTTAGTAATTATCCTACTAAGCTATTCATTATCTCCATCATCAAGTAGAGTAGGAATGATATCTATGAGGTTCTGGTTAATACAATTGTCTTGGGCTCCAAGGAAATTCTAAAAGTAGAAAGCAGCCACTTGTCCAATCTAAAAATCTAACTCCACCATAATGCCTCTGTCATCCATCAATTTAGATATGTTGTTCCTTTTCTTGTGCTTCATTGTTGATTGATGGAAAAAAGTTGTGTTCCTGTCCCCCTCTTTTAGCCATAGCACTCTTGATTTCTATTTCTAAAAGACCTCCTCCTTTAGCAGCAAATCCTTCCATTCCTTCCTCACAGCCTCTTCCTCTTTAGCCAATTCTTCTGAAGAGTCCCCCTCCTCCATCTTCTTTTGGAGCTCTCCAAGCTTGATATTAATTATCATTTTTTCTTCAAAGATGTTCCCAAAGCTAAATCTGTTCCATCCTTTCACCTTTTTTTTCACCCTCAAAAGTTTCTGAGCCAATCTGTACATAGGTGTGCCATGGACATCTTCACTCCACCAGCTCATAATCTTGTCTTTGAAATTAGGGTGTTTGGTCCACATGATCTCAAATCTGAAGGGATAAGGATCTTTTCCATTTGTTTCTCTCCATGAAAGAAGTAGGGGATTGTGGTCTGAAGTAGTTCTTGGCAGTGCTTCTAGAGAGTATGAGCTTAAGAAATTCCAATTGGGTGAGACAAGGACTCTGTCAAGCTTAACTTGTATCAGGTTCCTTCCTTTTCTTTGATTAGTCCAGGTGAATTTATTCCCTTGCAAATCCAGATCCAGCAACCCTTCTTTGTTTAGAAAATCATTTAAGTCCATCATGCTGTCAGTATAGTCCATGATCCCTCCACTCTTCTCAGAGGGGAAGAGTGGAGTGTTGAAATCCCCAGTTAACATCCAACAACTAGAAGGGTCACTAGCGATCAATGAAGAGAGCAGACCCCACACTTCCGTTCTTGGGCCCCTCTGATTAGGAGCATAAATATTAATCAAATTCTAGGTATGGTTGTTCGACTCCATTCTGACCACCAGAAAGTTTCTGTTACTTTCTATAATCCTCCCCTTAACAATGTTATTATTCCATAGAGTCGTGATTTCCCCTGATGCCCCCCAGGCATCACAACTTAGGTGCTCTGTGTTAGGCCAAATATTTCTATCCATAGATTGGAAGCTTTCGCTTTTTATCTTAACCTCCTAAAGAAGTAGTATATCAACTTTATTGTCGAAGATGCAGTTCTTGACTAAGAACTATTTGTGGGGGCTATTAAACCCCCAAATATTCTATGATAGGATTCTCATTTGATAGTGGCCCTCTTGGAGCCCAGCTCCAAGGTCCTCTGTTTCCCCATAGCAATATCTTTGTTGATCACCTTTTGCCTGGTCTCCCTTTGAGTTGGTCTTCCCTGCTTGGAATCAACTCCAACATCTAGTAATTTCTTACCTTGGCCTTTACCTTTTTTCTTTGCAATAGTCCACCCTTCTATATTAGAGTCACTTGAGCTAGCCCCAGGGGTAAGGCCAGTAAATTTGTTGTTAGGAGAAGAAATCCTCTAATTAGTCTCATTCCCCCCCTCTATGGATCCCTTGCTCGGGGGGTACATACTCTAGTAGGAACTGATCTCAGCCCCGAATCGTCCGATATTGGAGGTTCTTCTTGATGCAATTCCCCTTCCTCCAGCCCCTCGGGCTGCAAAGAGGGAGCACCATCTCCACTAGCGAGGGAAAAGGTCAGTGAATTCACAGGGCCCAAGTTGATAGGGGCCAACGGAGCATCACTAACTGCCTTGTCCTTTCCTAAATAGTCTTTAACCAGAGAATTGACCATGTTTAGCAGCTCTTCCCTAAAAGGGTACTCATTATCATCACTCTTGGCCTTGTCATTCGAGGCTACAGTAACCTTCTTGGCTTTACATTGGGAAGCAAGGTGTCCCTTTTTGTTGCAGATTTGATAGAAGGTTGTTGAATTTTCATATAGAATAGGTTGAGTCCATTTACCATATTTAGATTCTAGAGTAATGTTATTAGGAAGAACCTTGTTAATATCAACATTAACATAGAATCTAGCAAAGACTAACCTTGATTTGTTTCTAGTGGTGATGTCAAGATCAATGAAGCACCCAAAAGAGTTGGCAATCCATCTGAAGATCTCTTCATCCCAGTGCTCCAGCGGGAGACTTGGGAGTCTAACCCAGACTAGAGCTGCTTTGTTGAGGTCTGCAGCACTATCAAAACCTAGTTTCCATTTGCACAAGGATAAACTGTGTTTTCTATAGATCCATGGTCCCCTTGCTAGCACCAAGGTAAGATCATCTCTGGCTGTAAATCTAAAGAGTAATGTCCCCCCAGCCATGGCAATCACTGATACGCTCCCCTTCACTTTTCATTTTGCATTCACCCACTTCCTAACAGCATCTATGTTAAGTCTGAAAGAGAAAAACTTTCCTACCAGAGCATTGTCCACGGTGGATACCACTCTGTCCACCGTAAGGTTTGAGAGAACTAACGCTACCCTGTCATCTGTTTCACGAACACTTGGAGTAGCATGACTGCCCTCCAACTCACCCCCTAAAAGGGCGTTCTTCCAGGCCCTGGGCCCCAACACTTTTTCTTGCAGTGCGTGACCAAAGGACTCCCAATCCTTGTCACCTTGCACATGACTATCCACACAATAGTTCGACTTGCCAGGAGAGGATACCTTCCCCATAGCAGACCCCAGACACCCTAGAACTAGTGGGTCCAAGGGGTCACCCGTATCTCTAGTAGCCATTGGAATTCAAATTCAAAATGAGTAGTGAGTGTTTTTTATTTTTTACAATGGGATTTTTTCCATCTATTGTTGTATATAATCGTAAATGGAAGGTTCTTTTGGTTTTCTGACTGTTTGTAATCATGAGGGTTCAATATTAAAATGGGGTTATTGTTTATCCATGGGTATTAAAACATTTTTATTTTTTACAATGGATTTTTCCATCTATTGATGTCTGTAATCGTAAATGGAAGGTTCTTTTGGTTTTCTGACTATTTGTAATCATGAGGGTTTGGTATTAAAATGGGGTTATTGTTTATCCATGGGTATTAAAACATTTTTATTATTTGCAATGGGATTTTTTCCATCTATTGCTGTCTGTAATCTTAAATGGAAGGTTCTTTTGGTTTTCTGATTGTTTGTAATCATGAGGGTTTGGTATTAAAATAGGGTTATTGTTTATCCATGGGTATTAAAACATTTTTATTGTTTGCAATGGGATTTTTCCATCTATTGATGTCTGTAATATTAAATGGAAGATTCTTTTGGTTTTCTAACTATTTGTAATCATGAGGGAGTGGGGTTATTGTTTATCCATGGGTATTAAAACATTTTTATTGTTTGCAATGGGATTTTTTCCATCTATTGTTGTTTGTAATCTCAAATGGAAGGTTCTTTTAGTTTTTTTACTGTTTCTAATCATGATGGTTCAGTATTAAAATGGGGTTATTGTTTATCCATGGGTATTCGATTATTTTTTATTGTTTGCATTGGGATTTTTCCATCTATTGCTATTTGTACTCATAAATGGAAGGTTCTTTTGGTTTTCTAAGTGGTTGTAATCATGAGGGTTCTGTATTTGAAAATGGGGTTCTTGTTTATCCATGGCTATTGATTTTTTTTGTTTGCAATGAGATTTCTTCCATCTTTTGCTATCTGTGGTCGTTAATGGAAAGTTCAAAGTTGTTTTGTGGTGGCATGTCTAGTTCAATGCTTAAGGTTCTTTGTTCTTTAACTTTGTACTGTAGAGATTCAAAGATTCCAAATATCAAAACTAGTGTTCAAGGGTGTTTGTTGGAACACTTTAACTAGTTTATGATTAGTGTTTATCAGCACAACTTAATGGCCATTTCTTGTGTTTTGTAACACATTTATTGGTTTTGGAAATTACAAAATTCTGTTCGAGCATCATTGTGACTCTCACAAATTTTTTTTCTTAGAACTACATTTACTGTTTAATTTAATATCATATTGAATACCTTGTAAAAGCATGTTTACTTCAAAATGCAATCTGCAATATCTCCTAATCAATATCCTAATAATTCACCATTTTTTATTGGAATAAGCTTTATGTCCTCTTTTCATACATATTCATAATTGTAAATCTCCTTTTAAGATATATTTTCATACACGTCTCTTCCATCTCAACTCCATGTAGCAATTAGTCTTTATGTTATGCAATATCTCCTAATCACTATCCTAATATTACAATCTAGCCCTTGTAGGAGTTAATGACAACACTGAGAGGGGGGGTGAATCAATGTTGTGTAAATTCTTAACTTTTTGCAATCTTTACAAGACAAATAGAAAGGAAGACATTAATGAATTGTTGAGCTCATATGCACAAGACTAATAGTGAAAGATGTGAACCAAAAACTTATAAGAAAAACACAAATATGCACACATAGAGACAAATTTATGACACATAAATTTTTGGAGTGGCATACCCTCTCGAGGTAGAAAAACCACTCAAAGTTGCCTCACTGGCTTAAACAAAACCTCACTGGTTACATGAAGGTCTCACTGACCAAAGAAGCTTCACTAGCTTTACAAGATGCCTCACTGGCAAGAGGTCTCACTGACCACAAACCTCACTCCCAGAAACAATCACCATCATCAAAACATCAAACTTTGTGTGCAAGACATGAATGCCATACAATCTAATTTGCACCATTTCAAACATGTCTTCTCAATCCAATCTGAATGTTAATCTCATGATTCTACACAATCAAATCATCTGTGTTTTCATACTTGGTGTGATTCAACTCGTAAATTCTCTGCATAATAATTTCATTTGAGGTTCAATCTAAAAATATGTTGCAACAAGGAGATTATCATTTCTTCATTATAGTCCTCACATCAACTCTCTTGAACTCAATTTTCACTTTCCAATAACATTTGACGACCTTGTCATTCTCTATATCTTTTCAAAGGTGTCTTTTAATTCACACACTATCAATGTACCTGAAAAACCATTATATACAATTTGAAAACCCTTTCACATTCTCTGAAAACAAAGTTATCTTCTTCAATTCTCATCTTCCCCATAAATTTCTCCTCTTCAATGATTTTCTTTATCCTTCTGCAAAATATCTTCAATCTTCATAAGATCTTTTCATATTCCTCTTCATTCAAAAAAAATTCAATCACCATTTCCCATTGCACAAAATCTATCTGCAAAAAAAAAATATTCTCCCAAAAAAAATCATTTGAGTCTTCTCATAAGAAGACCAATAAAAAAATATCTCTTTAAAAATCTCTTTCCATAAAAAAAACTCTCCTTATTAATCTCTCTGCCACAAAGGAAAGTTTACAATAGAATAAAATCTTTCCATAAAAATTGCCTTTAAAAAAAAAAAAACTCCTTAAAAACTCTTATCAAAAATCTTTTTAAAAATATGGCATTTGTGGCTTGACAAAATAGGAGATAAAGTTTTTTTAAAAAAACTTATTCAATACTAAAAAATCTCCACTTCATAAAAAAATGCATTGTATTTCCTTATAACATGCTCCTCATCATATATTTGATGCTTTTTGAAAACTAACCAAAAAAGCTTTATAAACTTGAACTATTAATAAATTAAGCTCTCCTTAAAAGGCATCGAGTTCTCCACATAATTTGGCGTCCATCATGCTTTCAAACAAAGCCGCTTATAATATAAGCATCTTACCTGTTAGACTGGTTTCCTTAGTCATGGGGCCAGTCATCATATGAAGAGGACCCCCTTAATCCTTCACTTAAGTGGTCAGTCACTTATGATAGAAGGTCAATGATAATTTATAACATAAAGCAAAAACTATCGTATATGGGCAAAGAATGAAATAGAGGATGAGTTTAATCTTTAGGAAATTAAAACCTTAATAAATCTTGAAGTCTTCTTTTCACCCAATAAAGACTTAAGAACATTAAATTCTTCTAAATATAGACAGTGGATATAAATCACCAACAGTAATATAAATATTGACAAATCATGAAGAACATGATATGCATAACACCATTAGCTCCAAGATAACCTTGAAAATCCGCATCAATATCAATGATCCCTTTTCAACAACACCAACACAAACGAGTATATATTTCTTCAACAATATAACTACAGCAACACAATACCTTTGGTATCAAAATGATACAAAATATGAGCCTTTGAACACCTTGTTGCTCCTCTCCAAATGATATTCTGAAACAATATTTGCACCAACAAAAGAAATGAACCAAGAGAACTATTTGAGCCATATCAACTATGTCAATCCTTGGGTGAACAACACAAGGATACAAACAACATGTTCTGATGAAGCTTGCCTAACAAATCAACAACATCAAGTGATCAAATCAAACACTCTACATCCTTGTAACATTCTCTGTAAGTACCACTTTTTGCAAGCCTTATCATGCATGACATCAACATGAGTAAAGTACTTGACATAACCAAAGAACATATGAAGACAAAGACACATTATGAAGAATTGCATCTTGATAACCCTGATCATGCAATCAACATCAACAAATACCATACCATACCATACCATACCATACCATGACACCATCATTGTGATCATAACAATTTTCAATCTGATCATAAATTGATGAAGTAGAACCATCAACATTACCATGCAACTTTGAGTGTGAGAGAACAATCATTTTCTATCTGACCATGACCTTCTAAGCATCTGAACCCTTTCATGTGAAGCAAGAAGTAAGAAACTGATCATAAATTTTCCTGATTTAGCCATGAAGCAACATATCAACTGAGAGCATGTAGAAATTATAGTCTATATCATGCATATGAATCATGTGAACTCCTATATGATCAATATCAACACCTTGTGAACCTGCAACACCTTTTGACATCAATGACAATCAGTCACCATCAGCCCTTTCACCATTTTTAATTGGAATAAGATTTATGTCCTCTTTTCATACATATTCATAATTGTAAATCTCCTTTTAAGACATTTATTTTCATACACATCTTTCTTCTATCTCAACTCCATGTAGCAAATAGTCTTTATGTTCTACAATATCTCCTAATCAATATCCTAATAATACAATCTGGCCAATTCACCATTTTAATTGGAATAAACTTTATGTTCACTTTTCATAGTGGGTCACCCTAACTTGACCCCTCCACCTGGCATGCCACGTCATCTAAAATTAAGAAAAATTGCCTTTGCCACCTAGTCGATGATGTGGACAACCTAAATATTTCATTATATTGTTCATGCCCTTGCCCATGCTTTACTCTTTATGTTGTTCATGCCCTTTCTTTAGCAATCTACACCCTCTAGTCACGATCTTTTACATTTCACATCAATAAATGTTCATCATTTTGAATAAATTAACATGATCTACACATACAATTCCTATTGGTTTACTGGTGGATGAGTTTGATCTTCTTTATCTACACACACAAGGATTTTTTCCATCTATTGTTGTTTGTGGTCATAAATGGAAGGTTCTTTTGGTTTTTTGTACACACACACACACATAGATATGTGTGTGTGTGTGTACAAAAAACCAAAAGAACCTTCCATTTATGACCACAAACAATAATAGATGGAAAAAATCCCATTGCAAACAATAAAAAATATTTTAATACCCATGTATAAACAATAACCCCATTTTAATACTGAACCCTCATTATTACAACCAGTCTGAAAACCAAAAGAACCTTCTATTTATGACTAGATAAACACTGTCATATATGTATGTATGTATGTATGTATGTATGTATGTATAAACATTACATACTTACAAACATAGATTGACATATGAAGCATCCATAGTTGGAGGTGTAAGGCACACCAAACAAGCAGTCAAAACAAGAGGACAGAAATCAAACAACTATTAGACTTATTACCAATTTCTAATTTTTTAACAAGCAGTCAAAAAAAGAGGACACAAAGTTAAGAGTTTAGACCACACAAGCATTCAATCAAGTCAATCAACCTCTCACATTATACCTCTCCATTATTTCATTTTGTTATACATTTCCTATCTCATATACTTTTCTACTTAGTTATTTTAGAAACTTAATTGTCCTACAACATGGATTTATACACATACAAAGTTGAATACACCATGGTTTTGTAGGACAATTAAGTAGAAATGTATAAGAAGATACTCTGTGGTTTTTAATATAAGCTCTATTATTATCATTCTGTCTTATGTTGGATCCACTTGTCTATGTGTATAAACCATGCCAGTTGTATTTATGTTTTGCAAATCCTTGTAAATCATTTGTGTATGCCACCTAATATGAATAATAAAATACTAATGAATAAACAAATATGATCTATACATTGATTGGTCCCTATTTGTGCTATTTTTAGAAATATTTTGACTATTAATTGAAACAACTAAAAATACATTCTCACCCCACTTTGGTCAACTCCTATACTCATGATCTAAATGCATGAAAATCCTATCAACTAGGACTACCTTTTAGTAGAGAACTATTCTACATGAACAAAGCATTCTACTAGAGAACTATTCTTTTAGAGAACTGCATTGGGGAGACTTGGTTACCCAAAGGCATTTTGGCTTAAGCTATGTTGTAGTCTACATATCATACTAATTTGTGGATAACTACAATATAGCTCAACACTAAAACAACTTTAGCATTATCAAGACTCCCCATCTCAACTATAATATAGGGTCAAATAAAACTATATGTGTTGGCCATATGTGTTGTCATTGATGTCAGCATAACATCATACATTGATGTCAACATAGCATACACTGGTGGAAATACTATCTTAGAGTGAGAGACTGTTCTTTGTTGGATGTCATGATCCTAAGAAAGAGAAAGCTCATCATTGGAGGTCCTAGAAGTTACATTCCTAATCAAAGCAGAGTTGAGATGGAGCTGAGATTAAAGCCTGATTAATATGTGAAAGAGGAATAGTTTTGTTGCTAATGATGAGGATGTGCTCCTGTTGATTTGAATCATGTTGTATGGTTCATTCCCACTAATCCTCAGTTGTATATGGTGATGCAAAGAAGACTTGTCTTTCTGAAGCAGTTTGATATTGGTTTTGAGAAGGTGTTTCTAGCATGGCAATGGAATGCTCCACATTTCTCTGGTTTTGAAGATATGATCTTGCAGTTCAAGATTTAAGGTTAATATGGTGTACATGTGCTAAATCCAAAGGTTTAGAAGGCTTTCTCCTCCACAGTGAAAGATATAAGTGTCTAAGTTCTAGTTTAGGCTTTGACAGTGTAATGTGATGTTAAAATATGAATAAAATGCTATGCATTCCTCCGCATTTGTAGATATGACTATGCCATTCTGGATATGTGTTCAAAAGGTGGTAAATGTGTTGTTTCCAAAGTTCTAGACCATCATTCCCTTCACAGTGAAAGTTATGATTGATAAAGTACTAATATGTGCTCTAGCAAAATGGAGTAGTATGGAAGACTCACTGGAATGCTCTGTATTCCTCTAGAAATAAATTATTGACCTTGTAGTTTTGTGGACATGTTCTTGAATGTGCATTTCATGTTTCTTTTCTATTTCAAGCTTCTTGGTGGTCTGCAACTCAATTTTTCAATTGACAGCATGTTGTAGTGTGTTCTGAATAACAGTGTGCTCTCAGAGTTAATGATTAAAGGTGTACGGCACAATTCTTTGATGTACGGTGACAAAGGAGTGTTTGGGGATGTTGTGTGAGTCATGTGGACTTATCTAGAAGAGTTTTACAAAGATCCTTCTTGTTTCCAGTACCACACAAGGTTTTCTAGTTGATATAGCCATTACTCTTCAAGTTTTCATGAGTTCTCCTTAAAACTGTCCTATTTTCAAATGAGCAAAGTTTATGGAGGTAACCCCTTGATACTTGAAGTTGTGAAGGATGTTTTGGACCTAGTTAAGCAAGTGTTGGGGTCCACAAGGTTTGATTCTTCTGCTAATGTAATATGTTGTTCTAATTAGACCTATCTTCTACACGTTCCATATTATGTATTGTATGGCCGACTTGTAAATGTATTTTTCATGTTTGATCTGGCCAAAAATCTATGTAATCAATGTAATATCATGTATAAATAGAAAATCAAATTGAATGTGGAGGGTATGATTGCAAGATGATTGAAAAGGTTTGCAAGTAGATAAAAGCAGAATAAATACATTTCAATGTGTGACTGTAGGAGAAAGAGCATATGTTGTTGATGATGTCCGAATTCATCTTGAAGACTTGTTCAAGACAATGATCAAGTATAGAGTGTGCCTGACTGATCAGATCTTCAGAGGAAAGTGTGAAGAGATAGAAGTGCAATCATCATGTGTGAGCTTCAAAGATAGTTTTCAAATAGTTGAAAGATTGTTATACTGTAATCATTTCTGAGTTTGTTCTCAGATTAGGGAGTAGTTGCTTCCTTGGGTGAAAGCCCCTAAAACAAAGTTATCAGGGAGTAAGAGTTTCATTGGGAGTGACCCTAAATCAAAGTTACTTAGGGAGTAGCAACTTCCTTGGGTTAAAGCCCCTAAAACAAAGTTATTATTTGAGCTTCATATATTGTGATTTAACCTCACCGTGGTTTTTCCCTTCTAAGGTTTTCCACGTACATCTGGTGTTATGTGTTGTTGTGCATTGTGTTAATCTTTCATGTTCATGTTATTGTTGTGATGATTAAGTTCTGATCTGCTTTGGATAAGTTAAAGTTGTTAATTTGGAAGAATTGTTTGGATACTGATTCACCCCCCCTCTCAGTATCCTGGTGTGTCAAACAATATGTTAGCATGAATAAGTTGTGAAAAAGATGGCTTAAAAAACTAGATTTGAATGCATGAAAATCCTATCAACCAGGACTACATTCTACTAGACAACATGGCTACATGAACAAACCATTCAAATGCCTAAAGTTGAACATGAAGAAACCTAAGCTACTATGAGGTGGTAGCATTGGGGAGACTTGGTTACCCAAAGGCATTTTGGGTTAAGCTATGTTGCAATCTACATATCAAACTGATTTGTGGATAACTGCAACATAGATTAACACTAAAAATGCTTTACCATTATGAAGTTTCCAAACAGTGTCAAACTCCATACGAGCTATCACCAAAGCAAAGCCATCTCCAAAGCCTAAGTGACCATGTTTTGGTGCCATCTGCAATGACCATACACGATAAGTAGCATCCGTAATGGGGTGCCAACATTTGATGAATGGAAAGGACTAGAGCATTAAACACTCCATAGTTTTGAAATGTGGCGGCATAATGCATAGGGAAATGTGACTTGCAGAGTAGTAAATGCGAGTTGCAGAGTAGTAAATGCAACAATAGAGTAGTGAATGATCGAGTGGTGAACTGTTAATGCGAGAGTGTGAGAAGTAAAGGTGGTGGAATGCTCACATGCCACATGGCATGCTGAGCACAACATACGATGCAACTCCTTGCCATCAGGTTTCCTTATGGTTGGTCATCGATCGACATTAAAAAATAACCAAAAAATTGCCCTTGCCAAAAACACACGTCGTCCACGTGGCAAAAAATTGGTTGACACCTCCAAATGAAATATTTAGTGTGTCCACCTCATTGCATGCATTTTTTAGTGTAAATGCGTATGACTCCAATGAAAACGTGCCATCTAAAATAGTGATGCAGAGGTAAACGCAACGGGAGCTTACAAATGGGAAGGAGGAGTCACTAACACAACCAACATGTTATAATACCTATCGGCTTATCATCACCATCATATTTCTTGCAAACACAGACAGCATCATCATATTTCGAACGAGCATGAAATATCCCCCTGCTGACTACTGTTCACTTCCTCCGCCTTTCGCCTTTCGCCTGTCAGCAGCATCATCATGTTCGGCAAGCGCAAACCTCCTCCTGATGTTCACTGTTCATCTTACCGCCAAACTCTATCTTCATCATCATGATGTTCAGCATCACCTTCATCAACAGGATATAAAATATCCGGTTCCTCTGATATATCCTGATGACGACAACTTCAAGCACCTTTCCTTTGATGCTTACGTCACCCCGATATCCG
This sequence comes from Cunninghamia lanceolata, assembly GCA_027924645.1. NCBI lineage: Eukaryota > Viridiplantae > Streptophyta > Pinopsida > Cupressales > Cupressaceae > Cunninghamia > Cunninghamia lanceolata. Next base: position 3,367,983 of record BSBN01000614.1, read on the forward strand.
ACTACTCAACCAACAGCATCATGATATGACTTATCCGGTCATATTGAAACATCCTGATGATGTTAACCAAACTTTATGCCGATAACTTACGCCGATGCCAAAACACTTAGCGACAGCAGGATAAACTTGCATAGGGTGATATTCGCAATATCCTGATGACGATGACGTCACATGCACCTGATGATGATGTCAATGCACCTGATGATGATGTCATCCGGATATAAGATCCTTATATCCTCCGCAACATGAAAATGAATATCGGGTGATCTTTTCAATATCCTGATGATGACCTTTCCGGTCCTTAGCCAAAAAAATGATTTTTCCTCCCGCATACGATAGCGATATGCGGATGATGGGTACACACGAAAGATGATCCTGACGACGATATACACACTAAGTATATATCTGACTTATATCATCCTGATGCACTTGAAACATGCAAACTTCGTCAGCTTCATAACCCGATCCGGATAGCGATATACTCACAGATGACGATGCGATTCACTCCGACTGGAAAAGCACATGCAGATTCCTGTATATTCGTCAGCTGCATGCAAACTCACAGAACTGCACAATTTCACAAAGGAAATATGATGATCGGGCCGGATCACCTTCTGATCAAAACTTAACAGTTTATCTTCCTAAACCCTAGCACATGAGGATGCTAGGTTGATTCATAGCATGCTACCAACTGATCTCTCAAACAATGAAATGCAGAAAACTAAAATACAACCTAAACTAACATGCATGACCATTCCACCGATTCACAGAATCAACCGGTGGAAGGGTTGAAAGAATCCATCAACTTGTAATCAGAACAGAAATTCAAAACATAAACAACTGAAAAACCAGATAATGCAATTGATGAGATCTTATTCAGATGAAACACAAATGTCCTGTTTCTACAACAATGTTTCACAATGTCTGGACTGATCTCTGGAACTCACTCAATCACCAGTACTACGTAACACAACTACTACTCTTCTGAACCTGATATGATATTCTCTATCTGATCTCAAACCCTAACTGATCTGAGTTATTTATAACAATATCCTACGAGTACTACCAACTCGATTCCCAGCGGCTGGGAGCTTCCAAGCGGCTGGGAGAGGACAGCTCATACTACCTGATCACGAACTCTAACTACCTGCACACTCTCCTAGGCTGATCTAATACATATGCATTGGTCCAATGGACCTTATTACATTATGAAGTCAAACATGCTAAAAATAGATTAATGTCCTGTCATGCAGACAATATCCTGTCTTGTAGGGGTGCTCCTGCACCAAATAGTAAAGAATGTGAAGCCCATGTTGACCTTGAAAGTTAGGTTGCACCACTATCATGCCCTCAACATATCATTGCACTCAAACAAGTTTTATGTTGACCATTGGATATTTACAAAATGCATATCATTGACATATGCAAAACAAAAATATGAAATCCCATTTCATTAATATAATCCAAAATACAAATCGTGGTAGTACAAAATGCAAAAAAATGCCTCTCTAGGTTGCAATTTTAAATTTGTTTGTGTACAATGACTAGTTGCTCCTGGATCTCATTCAAACCATGGTGGAAAAACAAGTGGACTCAATGTGACAAAACTTGCTATTACCTGGTTGCTTGACAAATTAATCCTAGCCATGTTCTCCTCCCTTAGTGGTGGACTTAGAGTGTTGCTCAATTGGGATGGGGTTAGGGTTAGAAATTGAGTACTGCTCACATGGGATTGAGTTAGAGTTGGAAATGGAGTGCTATTGACATGGGTTGGGATTAGAGTTGGAAGTGGAGTGCTGGTCACATGGGATGGGGTTAGAGTTGGAAGTTGAGTGCTGGTCACATGGGATGGGTTTAGATTTGTAGGATAGATAGGGACATGAATGTTCATCATGTCTCCCTAAACAATGCATGATTTTCTAGAAAAGGGTTTAGGGGGTTTCTTAAACGCCTTTGTCTCTATAGATTCTTCCTTGCCACTTCAAGCTCTCTTTCCTTTCTATCTTGCTCCCTTTGAATCCTCTCTTGCTCCTTTTTTTTCTCCTTTTCCTACCTTTATAAAACTTTTTTCTATTCTCTTGCTTGTTATGCAACATCTCTATCTAATCTGGCTTGATCCTTTAATTCCCTTGCAACAAGATGAGCTGCCTTTCTATCCTCAATCTGTTGTCTATTTCAGAGTTTAATCTCCTCAGTTTATTTCTTCCTTTGCTCTTGCTGCATTAAAAGGTTCATGTAGTCATTTGTTGTTAATAGTTGGGACTATCGGCTCAACCAAATTCCAATATCCTCTACAGTCCTGGGTCTTTCCTTCATAATGTGAATGGGTAGTTTAAGGAATTTGCTGATGCATGAATCGCATTGGGAACCCAATGAATGGCTGGAATCTCCATGAATGGTATGTTTAGATTTGTTGAAAATTGCCTCGGTATCCTAGCTCAAATATGCAATATCTCCACCATCAGCTTCTCTACACTCGACATAGTAATGTACCATTTGAGATACATTCAACATGGGCGGTGGAGAGGGGAAGGAAAATGTGTCGTCTTCTTACTGGGGATGCAAATTAATTCCCAAATTCATGGCTCCCTTCACCAACCATGATGGCTGGCTTAGCTGAGACGGAAGGCTAAGTCCATCTAGGCTTTGTTCTTGTTGACTTTCAGCCATGTCATCAAGCAGTTGACCCCCATCGTAGGTTCAGGTGAATCATGAAAAGTGCTTTGAGTTGAATCATGCATAGTTTCCTCTCTCACTGTGTTTGCTGTTGTAGGATGTAAATCAACATTTGTAAGGCCTGATAGCAATGTGTTGGCAACTTCCACTTGTGAAACATCAACCCTAGAAAGACCAAGGATATTCTGCATTGAAAAAGCATCATCGTGCATGCTGAACTGAAAAAGTGTCGCTAGGGTGCATGTCCTCCATTAGAGCATCTAGATTGAGGGGCCATATACCTATTCTTTTAAATCCAACTATGATGTTTGAAACTATGAGTGCTTTATGAAATGACTTGTTGCCCAATTTTGCCAATTCTACTCTTTTTTATTTCTATGTTTGGAAACCTTGCCAGCCATGTTGCTCTTTCCAATTTGAAGTATGATATAAATGTTAAAAATACACTCACATCTAATGGCTGTAATTTGTGTGAGGTGTGTGCTGGTAGTGTGAACAAATCAATACCCAAAGACATAGCTTCTTTGATGGTTGTCACAACTACATGGCTTCCATGGTGCCTATTTTTTAGCGATACACCCCCTGAAATGAATCATACAAAATGATGTAGCCAATTCATAAACAACTCTTTAGTCATCCAAGCGTGGGGCTGGGTAGCCATACAAGCACCCCGTTCGCAGCCAACAATGTAATTTTAAGTTGCTTTTACCTTTGAAAAGATAGAACCTTGGTATGCTCTGTCTGGCAACATTAAAACAACACAAAATTGTTATCCATTCCCTGCTCTTCATAATGATGTATGAGACACTTCTGCTACCTCTTTTGGCCAACACTTGTATGGCTCCATTTCTCCCAACCTAAATTCCAGTTTCATCATAATTCTAAATTCTATGTGGTCTGTATGGGTTGGATTCATACTCTTTGGACAATGTCTCATAGAATGCAACAACAACTGTAGATAGCACCTTTTAAATCTAGTCCACCATGACGTGCCAGGTAGCCCATCCTTAAATGGGTTTGGTCATGTTTGGTAAAGTTGCGTGACTTTTGCTTTGAGATTAATAATCTCCAACCCATGGCCCACTGTAACCATTTCTTTACACCATTTCATTATTAAACCCTCTTCAACTACTATCAAGATTATGGGAGGACCTTTTTTTGATGTTGATGTTAAACCACCTAAATAGTTGCTGAGCATTGTGGTAGGGCTTCCACATTTTTAGGTTGTACTCCTTGTTGACATGCGATTATTCTGTACATCTTTCAATGTTGATTCCATATCCTCTTTTGTCCACTCCCGTTGAACTGAAACCTTCTTGCTTCTAGCAGCTGCATTGACTTGAATAACTGGCTCAGCTGGTTGAGGACTGCTCTCATTAGCAACTTGAGTGTCTTCATTCGACATGAATCTAACTCCTCTTTTTTCTGGAGGCATGGTTGTCTTTAGTCTCTTGGTGCCACGGCGGGTCCGCATTTGAGCTTTGTTTTTAATCTGCACATCAGAACAAACACCTTTGAACACCAGTTTTAAAATCTAGCATCTTTTGAATCTTTTCAATATAAAGTTAAAGAAACAAAGAGCCTAAAGCATTGAACTGGACATCCCAACAACCTATGTTAATTAGGAGAGAGGCCTGCAGGGTGGTGTAGCCTACTATCAGGTTCTACTTGGGCTTGTACATGACAGGTACAACAATTATGTTTACTTGGGCATGTGTGTAGTGAGGCTAATAGTGTAAACTCTCTGCAACAAGATAACAATGAAGAGAAACAATCAACTTTAATAATATTAATAATATATTTCACAAACATTACAATAATTGTCATACCATTTTTTCATCTCTGTAATTGCAGTTTGTAACTTGAGTTTGTAAGTTCAGTTGAAGAGTTCATAGTGATGCTTCGAATAGAAGATTTGTGATGTTCTATGTTTGATTTTATAGTTTGACATTTTGATTTCCTATGTTCTATGTTTGATTTTACAATTTGACATTGTGATGTTCTATGTTCTATGTTTGATTTTACAGTTTGACATTTTGATTTCCTATGTTCTATGTTTATTTTTACAGTTTCATATTGTGATGTTCTATGTTCTATGTTTGATTTAACAATTTGAATATTTGATGTAATATGAATATATGAGAAACAATCTAATTTCCTTCTTATTGCATCACTATGGGGTTAACTTTTGTAACATAAATTATCCAAACCTTAGGCTTGCATTTTATTGTTAACAGCCAATGGGAGCATATGTGTCTTAGCAAGCATGAAATTAATAGTTAGTTAATTCCCTATTAATTGTATAATCTTGTTAACTAAGTACACAATCTCATCTTCTTCGTGTCAATCATGGATCTTGTATTGTATAATATTGTTAACTACCTAGACAATCTCATTTTCTTCATGTCATTCTTGTTTTGGCATGAGTAAACTAAATTTCATATTAAGATTAAAAATCACATCTTCTTCTTGTCATTCTCATTTTGGAAAGAGTAATGTGAATTTCAGATTAAGACTAATAATAACAATGATAACTTTCACCTCTGCTTTACATTGTCCCACCATGTTGCTACTTCACCAGTCAACTAATATGATCCCCACATTGCCTTTGTGTGATCTAAAAGGTTTTAGAGCCCAAAGTCTTTCTCCATTTCTATGATCCATGCTTTAGCTCCATCTCTAATTGTCTTTCCATCAAATTTTGGCAGTGAGACCTTCTTGATGTATTTCTACAACTCTTCTACAATCCTTACTTGATTATTAGCATTAACTCCAACCTCAAGAACTTGGACTTCTACCCTCAGATTCTTATTCTATACCTCAACCCTTGGGTTTTCATTCTGATTCAGCTCTCTAGGATTTCCTATAATCTCTTGCTCAAGAGCATTCATCCTGTTGGTTTTTCTTCTGAATTAGCATTAGGGTTTGCCACTTCTAATGCACAGGCAGATTCAGCCAACTAAATACAGGAGGTTGCGTGAGCTCCTCCCCTTCACTTCTGGTTCTGCCGCACCAAGGGGGGTGTCCCTATTTGATAAAAGTATAACCTTGACTAGCTCAATGACAGAAGGATTTAACTTGACAGCAACAGGCAAAATACTCTCATGTATGGACCAAGATTTGTGTAACAAATCACAAGGTTGGCAACATTCTTGGACATGATGTCTGGTTGGGTATGAGAGCATGCAGGGATCCTAATCCTACTCCTACAACTAACAGGTGGAAGGATGAAATGGTTTGATTTGATTTTTGGATGCAAAGCTGGACATGGTATATAACCTCAACACAGAGCTAGATTGGTGCCTATCCAGGGCTTGGAGTCGGTAGACATACACCTCTGAATGATCAGCATGAACAACTAAAACTGGATTTCAGGGGGATATACATGATATCTGCCTTACAGATATCTCCCAATACAGAGTGTTAAGCTGTCTATACTTATGGCATCCCTATTGCAGTATACCCTTCCCAATATTCAATCTGAAAATAGTTTAATCTACCCCTTGAGCAGAAGTTAAAAGATTAAACATTCAACACAGGAATTCTATGTTCTAGAATCTCAGACATTCCTTGAATGCTTGGACTCAAAAGAAAGATACATGCAAAACTGGAGACAGAATCAGCATAACACATGCAAACATAGCATTATTCATATAAAATTGACCATGAAATCAGTGGATTCATGCACAAACATACAACAGGAGATACATAAACTCGCAAGTTTTGCTGCACAGAGCAACCAAAACCAGTTGTATCTTATTACAGAGCCAAAATGTCCAGTTTTCAACAACCTCAAAAATGGTAACACAGTCTGCCTATATTGGCCAGAAAGTGTACCTCACAGCAATTATTACATGGCTTTCAAAAATCTGCCAGATACAGATCACACAAGAAGAATGGGGCTTAGAAGTTATTGCTGCAGCAAACAAGGGAGGCCTCGAGCCCTGCGCCGCCATCTGGAAGTCTTCATCCATAAATCAGGCCACCTGATCATGTGTACCATTTCTCTTACCCCTGCTATAGTCGCCATTGATGGCTCAACCACCCGCGGCCACGTGAAAACTGTCGCTGCGTTCAAAAAGAATTTTCCTGCCAAAATGTATTTTCTGAAGTTTCAAATGTGCAGGGAAATTAATCCCACATGCATGGTGCAGAGACCCTCCAATAGTTTAAAAACATGGCCACTAACATACTAAGTGTCGAGCGCTTTTGCCACGCTCGACACATGCCTCTCAGCCCAAAGCCCATCGCCCAGACCTAGGCCATCGGCTCACCCCACAAATCTCCTTCCGATCTCAACAGTCTCGCCGACCGCTACCTTCGCTTCCCCATCGGCCAGAGATGCATCATCGGGCCAACCATCCAAACCTTCGCCGATCTCATCAGTTACACCGATGAAGCCACCGCAATCCCCTGTCGACCAGACCAATACCGTCGGCCAAGCAAAAGATCCCTCTGCCGATAGACCACACTCTCACCGATGCACCAACGAATTATACTCTGCTCCTTCATCGGCGAGACCTCCCACTGTCGGCCCACCACAATCCATCCTCACCGACAACACAAGTCATGCCGAAGACCATACACAACACTTCCCTTCATCGGCCAGAGATTAGTCTATTGGCCAACCATTTCACCGTTCACCCGACAATACAACCCGTGCCGATAGACCCTGGCTCTTCCCCTTCCGTCGGTGTAACACACACCATCAGAGCATCCAAAAAGCTTCCTGCCGATCTCAAAGGTCACGCCGACGACATCTTCACCAACCACACACTGCTCCTCCATTGGCCAAACTCCTTACATCGGCAGGCCACAAATTTGCTTCGCCGATAGCCAAACACATGCCGATGGACATCCATCTGCCAGACCAAAACAATCGGAGCACTCAAGAAATCTTTCGCCGATGAAGCCAATCACTCCGATAAGACCAAAAACATAAAGCTTTGAACCATTGAACCCCAAACCAAAAGGGTTCAACACGAGGGTTCAACGCGATGGTTCAAACATCAAAAATAATACTCCATAGGCAACAAAGCTTCGAACCATTGAACCTTGAACCAAAACAAAAAGGTTCAAGCAGGAGGTTCAACGATGCAATATTTGCGCAAGGCAAATGCATAATGCGACCCGTTAGAAGAAAAATGAACCCCGAACCGCTGAACCATTGAACTTAGAGAAAAAGGGTTCAAGTTCAAACCAAAATGTCAAAGACACAAAAACGAACACATGCCGATGGAGAAAACATGAAGACCACCTCCTCAAGAACTGTGATGCAGATGCTGAAAAACACTGAGGGGCCCCTAAACTTAGAACTTTTTTGGATTTTTTGGGAAGGTGCCTGCATGAAAAATTGCTCCAAAACTGGGAGTCAATTCAGGCACCAACACATCCTTATATCCTGTTGGGTCAAGAGAGCAAGAATACAGTCCAATATTCCATCTTGAGCATTATTAGCATCTCCACGATTCCTATTATTGGCACCTCCACAGTTTCTTCTATTTTGACCACTTCCTGATCCTCCACTACGATCAGTGTTTCTAGTATTCAACATGAATAATCTACATCAAGTTCGCAACTTAGCATAATAGTCCCAAAAAGAGGCCCTAGCGTTCAACCTAGAGCTCTGATACCAAATGTAAAGTACTCAAACCATCACAAAAGTAAAATGAAGTAAATAATCCACTTAATTACATCACAAGTAATGAAAATAAAATAAAGTAATTAATTCGCTTAATTACATCACAAGTAAAAGATAAATCTCATAAATATGAATCAATAAAAGTCATTATAACTTACAAAAATCTTGTGCTCAATCTAGATGAAAGCAGTATAAAATAATATACAAAGTTCTTTGGAATTCATGCCATATTACATCCAATTACAAGTTACAAATATATGTACAACAAGTATAATAAATCAAAACACTCTCCAGTCACTATGAACCCAAATGGTTCTCCTACGAGCCAAGAGACAGGAACATGGCTCAGGCTCTTTTCCACCCAACCATGAAGCAACTACACTTCCCTGGATCCCTTCATGACATGAAGGAAACCCAACCCTGCACAAAATGTCTAGCTACCTGGAACAACTGGCAGGTGGGAACACCCGATGCAACCTAATGTCTAATGTGCAATTCTAAATAATGAAATGTAGATTGTCTCACAATAGGATGTGGCAGAGATATATATCAATAAATTTTGCTAGACATAATATTCATCTTTTTCAATGACTGCTCATTTAGATCTAAACCTTAGAAAAATAGTAACCGGATCAATTCCTGAATAGAGGAAAAACCATCTTTGATAATCCACATTCGACATCCTAGCCCAAAAGTAACCCAAAAAGTTCCTAGATAGAAATCTACTTTCTTTCCCCAATAAATAAACAAAAATAAATAATAGTCAACAAACCATATTCTCCCATAGTCCATCTCTAATTCCCTTTCCAAAGTATCAATCATGAAAACACACTTTTCAAGCATATAATTCATCATTTGATCATACAATTGCATATATAAGGCTATTAAATCAGTTTTATTTCCTTGTTCATATTTCATTCAAATTTCCATAATATATTAAGTTTTCTAAATCATTCAATCAAGTATACCAATTCTCTTCAAGAAGTTTTAGTAAGACAATGATATCTACATCTCAGAATTTACCCCATCACAATAACATATAAGGAAAAGATAATTTTAACTTATAATCTATTTCATTCAGATATTCATAATGTAGTAGGTTTTCTAAATCATCTAACAACCTTATTGTCACAACTATGACAGGAAGCTGGGGAAACTCATAAACGGGTTACTGTCGCACCTACGACAGGAAGCTGTGGAAACTCATAAATGGGTTACTGACGCACCTGCAATAGGAAGCTATGGAAACTCATAAACAGTTTACTAACGCACCTGTGACAGGAAGTTGTGGAAGCTTATAAACCGTTTATTGACGCACATGCGACAGGAACTAAATAAAAAGTCTGAAACAACAATAAAATTAGGTAAAAAAGACAACTACAAGATTATAAGACTGTCATTGATTAATAACAACGACTGGAACTTAATCTATGGTTTTAAAATGCTTGAGGCAATGACCAAGGGAAGAAAGAATAGCAGACATGAAAATAAGAACAAGTAGAGTCTTCTACTCACTGGCCAAGGAAAAAGGTCATGCCAAAAAGATGAGGCCGATCCATACAAAACACAAACCAAAAAGAAAATGTGATACAAACCAGAAAAACGTGGTATTTTCAGTCATTAAACAATCACAATTTATTTGCCATAAAAACAAGGAGAATACCTGGTTATATTTGCTTGCAAAAGGGACAAATTCTCGTTGCTGTTGCAGATCCTTCTCTCTTTCTATCTTGCTCCAGAAAAAAAATGAATGTCCTCCTTTCTGCTGCTCAAATTCTATTGTTTCAATTAAAAAAATAAATCCTTCTCTGTCGTTTCTCTAAAAAAACCCCAATAATAATCTTCTTGCTAATCTTTTTGTTTTTATTAAAAAAACTCCTCTAAACTTAGTGTCACGTTCTTTTTAGGATTCCTTTGCTTTTTTTGATAACTGAAGTTTTCTCCTGTTTTGCATGAGATTTTGCAATTAAAAATGCTCTCCAAATTTTCTTTTATAAAATAGAATAAAATAACTTTATATTTCTGTTATTTGCATGACAGTAATTAAATTATATTTCTGTCATTTGCATCACAGTAAATTAATTTAATTCTTTTAATTAGATTCTAAATATATTACTAACATTATTAATATAATTTATCTATTTTTAATAAAACACAATTACTAAAAACAACTCAAGAAGTAATTTGTAATAATAATAATATTATATATTTGTCTATTTAAACATAATTGTTTTAAATCTAAAATAGATATTATTTTTCAAACAAAATAGGAAAACACTTATTATTAAATATCATAAAATAAATGAGAAAATATTTTAGAGAATGGCGTCACTGCCAAAAAATAAAGCTTTGCCAAGGGCTTCTGTAGCGGGTGAGGTTAGGGTTTCGGGTGATGAAGATGGCATGCATTGCAGGACTGTGGGAGCATCTATGCACTCTGAAGATCAACAGGCTATCGCATCTACCAATGGCAAAAGTTGTAATATGAAGAAGGCGTCACTTCTGAACTCTAGGGCTTTAGGCGTAGACATTGAAGGGGCTTCTGGATGTGCTGGGGTTCTGTCGGAGGGCCTGGCTGTTGCTTCCCAACGTCCTTCCTTGACCTCTGATGAGAAGCCTAATGGGACTTCTACAGGCTCTTTTGCAAATGCAGTTAAGAACGGTCAGGGGTTTGTTGGACGAACTGAGGGCATCCCTCTACCTGCCTCTTCAATAGATAACTATGGATTTGGGCCTGCTGCTGCTCTGAAACCCAAACAATCAGGTATAGTCAATAGGGAGTCTATCCTTTGCTCAAAACCGGTGAAATTAGAGTTTGATGCTTTTTTAGTTAAGGAGTTGCGTGCAAATGAAGAATTTTTCTCTCAAAATGGGTTAATTGGTAGGTTCAATCAATTTTGGCCTAGCCTTCCAAGTCTGCATGATTGGATTTCAAAATTCTGGCTCCCTCTTATGAAAGACAACTTGGAGATTTACCCCAATGCAAAAGGTTTTTTCACAGTGGTTTTTGACTGCATCCATGACAAAAATGCTATCCTCAGCCACACATGGCACTGGGGAGAGTGCACAGTACTTCTAAAATTGTGGCACCCCAACTTTGATCCGTCCACCGAATCATTTTCTATTATGTCGATCTGGGTTCGCCTGCTTAATCTTCCTCTCCATTATTGGTTTGAATCTTGTTTTGTAGCTATTAGCAATACTCTTGGGAATTTTGTACGCACAGATACAAACTCAAGAGATTTCTTGCACACAACCTTTGCGAGGATTCTGGTTGAGGTGGACACTTCCAAAGCCCTTCCAGCAGAAATCATTTTGAATGCGAATGGGAACAGCTGGTCGCAACCCTTGGATTATGAAGGCCTTATCTTCAGGTGTAGAAGATGTTTTAAAACTGGACATATTGCAGTAGAATGTCCAAATGTAAAATCCCAAGCAAAATGGATGGCTTCTTGGTGGAAGGATGCTTCTCCTAAGCATTATTCAGTTTTGAACTCCCTCAAGAGTTGTGAGACCCCAAAGATTGTCCCCAGCAGTATCAGTGGGGGGAAGACTGTGGAATCAACTATAGATTTAAAGATTGAGCAGAATTTGCCTTTTGGTGTTGGTGACACAAATGCTACTTCTCATTTCCCTCCTCTCATGGTTTCCTCTGAGCAAACACCTCAACAAGCACCGAGTGTCGATTCTTTTGGCACGGGGTCTCTTTCAACTAAAGCTTAGTGCTCCCTCTCTCTAGCTCCTCCTCAAATTCCAATCGAGCCTTCTGAAGGGGATGGAGGAAATGATTGGCATACAATAATGAGAAAGAAAAAGAATTCCATTCAAAATAGGGAAGTCCACAACAGTTTGCAGGTCTGGTCTCATTCAAAATTCAGCTCTCTGGATCAAGTACCTTTGGGGGGCACGGAAACACTCTCGAGGGGGTTCATTGAATAGCGAAAGAAAATTGCTCTCCTCAAACTCGAGGAAATCAGCAAAAAATTAAAATTGGGTGTCACTTCTGCTACCGGTTCCCAGTAGGCAGTTGGGATGTTATAGTTATGTAAGGACGACCTTTGCGGGTGTCAATTTTGCTTCTTTAGCTCTGCAAATTATAATCTGTGTTTGTGCCCATCCTTTAATGGGCTGTCAGGTTTTGGTAATGAATGTCTTTGGATTGATGCAAGCGTAGCAACTTGTTTTTTTGCACCCCGTTTCTTAGGGCATGCATTTGGTTTATTTTTATTCTTATTTTTTCTTATGGGGTACAGCTCCCTGATGCCTATATTACGTATCAAAAAAATATATCATAAAATAAACCATTTTAAATAAAATACACTATTTTAAATATAAAATACAACATTTTAAATAAAATACACCATTTTAAATATAAATCAGAAGAACATTAATATTTATTAATAAATCATGCATTTAAAAAGGACTTTTTATAGCTGTTATAACTCATTATTTCTGAGTATTAAACATAAATCACATTCATTATCCAAACAATAAAGCATATTAAAGCCATAAAATGCAATATGGTATGAGACTATGTGAGTGTGTGAATGCATCAGGGTTAACCATCCAAACAGTTCTTTCTAGGTGGCTAGAATATCTCTACCTCAACCATGTTCTCGTCTTCGACGAGTACCTGCATTCATTTGCACCAACTCAACATTAATAAGTTAGTTCCCCAAAACATAGCCAAAGCAAAACATTATAATCATATTGATACTATTTAATATTAAATCAACTTTCCAATTCACGCAAATATAATGTCACGATAATTACCTTCACACACGTGGAATTTACTCAAGGTAAAAATAATCATAGTAAAATGTTCACTAATCTAGAATAATAATATAGTCCATAAAACGAGACGTGACATCCTTCCCCACTAGGAAGAGACATCATCCCGATGTATTATTACACAAATTAAAAAATAATAATGTATCAATCCAAAGTATCATAAAACAATAACAACTCAAAGTATCATAGAAAACTAACAACTCAAAGTATCATAATCCATGCATGAAATAAGAAATCTATGCTATATCCTCAAATGAGGAAAAGATCTATCAATCTCCTCCGCATTCTCCCATGTGGCATTGTCCTTTGAATATTGGTCCCATTAGACCTTATATTGCACCACATCCCTGCTATGCAACTTAATGTTGCGCCTCTCCAAAATTTGAGTGGGCTCCACCACCACCACTTTTGGATCTATAAACACAAAAATCACGCATAGCCTCCATGAGGACCCCTATGATGATTCAAATCCTTGTCACGTACATGTAAACATGAAATAATGTCCTTTAAGAAGCAAACCTCTTGATGACGTGTCCTCTTTCTAGTCTTGTGTTGTTTCCTCTTTGTCGATTTCTCTTTCTCCTCGTTTGCGACGCTTTTCGACACTTGTCGACTTGCATTTTCTGAGATTTCAACTTGCTCCTAAGCCTTGTGAGTGTCTTGTAGGTGGATTTTCACCTTTCCCCTATGTTTTTCATCCTGTGCACCTCCTAGAATCCTTCTAGAGGTCTCCAATCCAAATCTCGCCCTATTATTTCTAGATCTCCCCTAGGAGATCCTGCAGGTGCAAGTGGAGATTGGATTCTTGCACATGACGGACCTGTTTCTAGAGGCAGAACCCCTCCTTTTCTTCTCTTCTTTCATCTCCCAACTTATTTTTCTTCAGAAGACCCTGTCCAACCCGGATCTCCCTCGAGCGACCCATGGTCGCCTAGGGGCAACCGTACTAGCAAAAGGGGCGACCTTGCCATTTTTCTAGCTGCATAAAAACTCGAGTTTCTCACTCATTTTTGCTCTGTTTTGCCCATTTTTCTTCCTGTTTGCATGATTTTTGATGCCTAATATAGAGTTAACTATTTCATTCACCCACACATGCATAATTAACTCCATTTGATCTCAATTTAACTCTTCAATCAATCTCATGTATTCCCTCATCTCTAATTCCTCTTCAGTGATAAGTTATAATTGCTTCATCACTCTCTAGTCAATTGAGTTCACTGGGTAATCAATCCAGTGAACTCCCCAATCAATCCTTATTAACTCTTCAATCAATTGAGTTAACTTCTCAATCATTTCCACCTCTCATCCCTTCTTCAAACCTATAAATACCCCTCACCTCTTCATTATTTTCTAAGTTGAGCAAGTTGGAGAATACTCTTCTCATCTTCACAAGATTTTTCAAGCTTCTTCACAGGCCTTTGAGCCTCTTTCTCTATTTCTTTCTTTAGTTTTTCAAATCTTCAAATCTTTCATTGTTGCATAGCTTCAAAGCTCTTCCACGGAGGCAAATTCATTGTGCACACAACTCTTGCCAGTTTTTGCTCTCCAACTTAGCATTCAAATGCTCTTACAAGACAAAGGTGCCTTTTTCTTTATTTGTCCAACCAAGAAACATTACGTTGCTTCCTTCTATGCCATTGTGCTCAACCAAAGCTCTCATTGAGCTCATACAAGCTTCATCAAAGCTTCTTTTTACTTCTTTGTGTCATTTTGTCGTCAAGAGGATCTCCCGCTGCTTCAAAAGGACTCGAGGTTGCCAATATCAAGGATTTCTGAGAGTAGTGGAGTCACACAAATCTTCGTTTCTCTCAGGTTCCTTCATTGTTTTGTTTAATTTATAGTAATTAGAAAACCAAATTTGCTCTTGGGAATAGTAAAACATTGCTTTTTCCTTGATAATTAGATCTTGCATGTTAGAATAGTTGTTTTCATAATTCTAGATCTAGATTATTATTAGAAGCAATTTCCTTTTCTTAGATTAGATTACTTCAAAACTATCGAAAACCCAAAAACATAGATTAACTTGCATTAGAAAAAATCATATTAGATTGCATTCATATTTCCCTTTCATAGATTAAAAAGCACTTTTCATTTCTAAAATACTAAAAAAGCACAAAAAATGTTTTGCATATCATTTAGCTTTGCATGCATATAGAAACCCTAGAATAGACAAAATTGTAATCCCTTGATACCATCACGAGGTAACCATAGTTAAACGATTCAATCAAACCCTTGATCACATCACAAGGTAAAAACAAGTCAAAGCATAGCCAAACCCTAGGTCAACTAAACCCTAAATCTAGTTAAGGTTAGTCATCACATGTCTACCTCTATCTTGGCTCACGAATGTGCCTAGGAGTGAGAGGAGAGTGGGTGAGGGCTATTCATGATGAGATTGAGGAGATCCATCCACAACCACAAAAAGAAACATTTGTTCTACCACAAGGAGACCCATTTGTCCTATTATTGTTAGAAGAAACTAGACAACTCCAAATACAACAAGAACTCATCCAACTCATAGAAAGATAAGAGGACATAAATGAAAGAAACTGCTTACCCACACAGAGGTGGAATCTAAGAGACCCCAACAGGAGAAGAGAAACTAGTAACCCTTTGGGTCATAGGGTTATCTCAACTACAACTTCAATCGAACGAAACATTCAACTTAGCACACAACAAACAAAGGCTGCAGTACTTGCCAACCCCTCTCCGCAAAGTCCAGCTCTCCAACAAGCCAGACCCCCACCGTGTCTCGCTTCCTCTCGACTGGCTACTTCCACGTGAGCAAGAGTGTCGTGGTAGATCACCCTATGGCAAGGAGGGAAGGGTCCGTGTGCGTGCTGAAATCTGACCTGACAGCCCCAGGCAACCAGAGTCATGATTTTGAGTGTACATATTTTGGTGAACCCGACATGAAGAGCAAAAACCTTTTGGTTGAGCTTTTTGTGCTTCATTACAAAATCCCACTTTTATTCAAAAAATCCTTTTGGGATGGATTCAAATTCAGGGGACATCCAACAGACGCCCCACAACTTCTTAGTTTTTAATAACCCCACATATGAAGACATGGCCATTCAACTTGAAGAAATCAAAACTTGCCAAGAATGGAAAATCTATCAACATAACCAACTTGTAACAAGCCAAAGAAAAATAGCTACCCAAATAGACAATAAGGTGAGCTATCAAAAGAAAAGCTTAGAAGAATCTTGGGGGCACAAAAACCTCCCCATGTAATACATCAAGATAAAAATTCCATGACATGTGAAGTGTCATCAAAAGGAACAAGTAGGGTCAGACAAACCCCAACACAAAGCAATCCATCTCAAGGTTGTAAAAATCAAAGAATGGAAGAAGCCTCACTCACATACCTTATAGAAAATTTGGTCCAACGAATCAGGACCCTTGAAGCTAGAAATGGTTGTCAAAGTGAAATTCAAGAAAAACCTAGGGTACAGGGAAATCATTTCATTGATGAAATCAAATCAAACCAGGGGGCAACAAAAAATACCCATCATCTAAACTCCCATTTGTATGACACACATAACAAAGAATTTAAGCCTCCCTTTCCCTCACAATCCAACATGACAAGTCTCAATCAAATAGGTGGGGTTCCTACGACGCAAGATCAACCACAAATGATCGCACCCAATCTTCAAAACATAAACATGATGCCACCTAGTCATCAAACTTTTTTAGGTTATCAACAATCTAGCATACCCTTTCAACAAACATAACAAGCTCCACTTGAAGGGATAATGTTTGGAGGAGAAAAATCCTCTACACATAACTCCCTCCTAGGAACATACCTCGAGTATTTAAAGGAGCCTCTTGACTACAACATTTGTCAAGTAATACTACTACGACCTCTCCTCGAGCTTCCAAAATTTAAAGGAGAGGGTGATCCCAACTCTCATATCAAGGCTTACATCATGGTAGTGCGAGAACTCCTTACTTGGGATGGGGTGGTAGTAAAGATTTTTCCAAAAACTTTAGAGGGTATCGCTCTAGATTGGTACTATTGACTTTAAGAAGCATCAATCCACTCTTTTAGGCAACTCATTGATCAATTTGTGGTTGCCTTTGACATAAACAAATTGGTCAAGATAGGAATATGAGACTTTTTAACAATCAAACAAGAAGCTAATGAGTTAGTTGCACATTTTATCACATGATGGAGGAAAGTTCTCTATTCTTCAACTAGCGCACCAAACATGGATCATAGAGAACTTTATGATCTCTTCTTACATGCTCTCAACAATGACATATGAGAACAAGTCCAAAAACTCCCTTACAAATCATATGAAGAAGCACTTGAAAGTGCCCTTAGAATTGACCAAGCCACTATTGATAGTAGAAGAAAGGAGTATGATTCCAATGGAAGGTTGATAAACCATGATACAAATAACAAATCTTGGACAAACGATCAAGACATAGATGGGTCAACAAACACTTCACCATCAGGGAACTACAATTGTGACTACAATAGTCATACAAATTTGGGAAATGAAAATGCTAACAACTATCCCCGAGAATCAACAAGAAGTCTTACAACAATTGTCATAAACCTCAAGATCACAATCATGATCAATATTTCTCATTTCACAAGAGAAGGGGGCATGAGATCAAGTCATGTCGAGGGTACCATCACTTCATATCAAACCTCCCAAAGCGTCAACAAAAAGCATTCATGGACACATTCTCCCAAGATGAAGAACTTAGTCCCAACACCTTTGATCAAAACACCTTAGGCCTTGTGGAATTAGATAAAGATCAAGAAATTTGTGTCATACAAGGGCCAGAACAACCAGATGACACTAACAATTCAAATTTTTCTCACATGCTAGAGCTTATCAAGAGTTCTCCTACACACAAGAATTCTCTCCTCAAAGCCTTAGATCTAGGCCATCTAGTTCAAAACACTGCAAGTGAAAAGTGTTCTTCAACATTTGATTTGGAAAAGTTACCCTCAGACAATGACAGCCAAACAAGGTGACCTCCCCCTCCATCAGATAGTCCAAGTCCAAGACTATTCCATTAAGCGTATAACGATTGATGATGGGTCGGCAATCAACATAGTCTCCTTTTCACTTCTTCAAAGAATGGGTTACGATGAAACACAAATCACAAAACAAACTTCCATTCTTAGAATTCATTATAACCCAAACACTCAAACAATGGGTAAGGTCAATCTTCAAATCACATTGGGTCCTAAAACCCTCCCAACTAAATTTTATGTCATCAATGAAGAAACCACTTACAACATGATCCTAGGAAGGCCTTGTATACATAGGATGAGGGCCATTCCCTCCACATTAAATCAAGAATTACACTTCTCGTACATGGGACAAACCCACGTCATCAAAGGAGATCTTGATCCTTTCAGCCTTTATATAGTTGAACAAGTCAAAAAGAAGGGAAAGTCCATGGAAACCACTAGTGACCCAAAAATCAACACTTTTGAAAAAGCAGAGACATCAAAACAAATTGCAAACATAAACAAGACCTCAAAATGTATATGGAAGGGGGAAACAGGAGAACTCCCCTTCGATCCCAACTTAACAAAGTCTTATGCTCCATTCAACTTAGTGGCCATTCCAATCGAACTAGACATAAACATACCTATGATTGAGATCATGACTAAAGAAGAAGAGCCAAAATCCACACAGAAACTAGGAGAGTTAGCACCAACATTATTTGCCCCTCAAAAGTTCAAAATGAACATGGAAACTCAACAAGAACAAAAAATGATAAAGCTAGGGGGCAAATCATCAAACAATGAAACATGCGAGTACACAAAATTCCTCACTGAATACAAGGACATTTTTACACCAAGTCTTTGAGTGTCTTTGCAAAGACTTTCAAGTGAAGTCTAGACCAAATTGGATAAGTCCACACATAGTTAAAGAAGATGTCAAAAATGACGCTACCTCTTGTGCATTATATATCTACCTTGGCTCACTCTTCCCTTTACAAGATCTCCGAAAAAACCATAAAAATAGAAATTTGAAAAAAACCACAAAAATTGTAAAAACATAAAAAATCCCTAAAAATTAAATACGCTCTTCAAAATCTACAATAAAAAGGAGAATTTGTTCTCCTCTCTAGCTTAGCATGTCTTCTATGCATTCTTAGATTAGTTCTTTGCTTTTATGCATCTCTTTTGTGCATCGTTTTGCATTCATTCATTCCTACAAGTCTAAACCGACAAAGGCAAACAACTAGTCAAACTCGAACAATCCATGGTAAGTTCATCATTTCAATCTTCATTATTCATTTTAATACATTTAAATGCCAGACTAATACTAGTAATTACAGGTACAATTGCGAGAAAATTGACAACAGATAAGACCTAGTTCGGGAATGGTACTTACCTTTCATGTAGACTACCGTCCCCGAGGGGGCAAATATGTAAGCACAAAAATCACGCACAGCCTCCACGAGGACCCCTATGATGATTCAAATCCTTATCACATACATGTAAGCATGAAATAATGTCCTTTAAGTAGCAAACCTCTTGATGACATGTCCTCTTTCTAGTCTTGTGTTGTTTCCTCTTTGTCGATTTCTCTTCCCATTTATGACGCTTTTCGATACTTGTTGTGACACTTGTCGACTTGCATTTTCTGAGCTTTCAACCTTGCTCCTAAGCCTTGTGAGTGTCTTGTAGGTGGGTTTTCACCTTTCCCCTATGTTTTTCATCTTGTGCACCTCCTAGAAGCCTTCTAGAGGTCTCCCTATCCATCTCCCACTTTCAGTTTTCCGTTTCACTCAACCAATCCAAATCTCCCCCTATTATTTCTAGATCTCCCCCAGGAGATCCTGCAGGTGCAAGTGGAGATTTGGATTCTTGCACATGACGGACCTATTTCTAGAGGTAAAACCCCTCCTTTTATTCTCTTCTTTCATCTCCCAACTTGATTTTCTTCAGAAGACCCTGTCCAGCCCGGATCTCCCCCAGGCGACCTAGGGTCACCCCCCGAGTGACCCATGGTCACCTAGGAGTGACCTTACTGGCAAAAGGGGTGACCCTGCCATTTTTTCAGCTGCGGAAAAACGTGAGTTTCTCACTCATTTTTGCTCCATTTTCACCTATTTTTCTTCTAGTTTGCATTATTTTTGATGCCTAATATAGAGTTAACTATCGCATGCACCCACACATGCATAATTAACTCCATTTGATCTCAATTTAACTTTTTAATCAATCTCATGCATTCCCTCATCTCCAATTCCTCTTCAGTGATAAGCTATAATTGCTTCATCACTCTCTAATCAATTGAGTTCACTGGGTAATCAATCCAGTGAACTCCCCAATCAATCCTTGTTAACTCTTCAATCAATTGAGTTAACTTCTTAATCATTTCCACCTCTCATCCCTTCTTCAAACCTATAAATACCCCTCAACTCTTCATTATTTTCCAAGTTGAGCAAGTTGGAGAATACTCTTCTCATCTTCACAAGCTTTTTCAAGCTTCTTCACAGGCCTTTGAGCCTCTTTCTTCATTTTTTTCTTTAGTTTTTCAAAGCTTCAAAGCTTTCATTGTTGCATAGCTTCAAAGCTCTTCCATGGAGGCAAATTCATTGTGCACATAGCTCTTGCCAGTTTTTGCTCTCCAACTTAGCATTCAAATGCTCTTATAGGACGAAGGTGCCTTTTGCTTTATTTATTCAACCAAGCAACGTTACGCTGCTTCATTCTATGCCATTGTGCTCAACCAAATCTCTCATTGAGCTCATACAAGCTTCATCAAAGCTTCTTTTTGCTTCTTTGTGTCATTTTGTCATCAAGAGGATCTCCCGCTACTTCAAAAGGACTCGAGGTTGCCAATATCAAGGATTTCTAAGAGTAGTGGAGTCACACAAATCTTCGTTTCTCTCAGGTTCCTTCATTGTTTTGTTCAATTTATAGTAATTAGAAAACCAAATTTGCTCTTGGGAACAGTAAAAAATTGCTTTTTCCTTGATAATTAGATCTTGCATGTTAGAATAGTTGTTTTCATAATTCTAGATCTAGATTATTATTAGAAATAATTTCCTTTTCTTAGATTAGATTACTTCAAAAATATCAAAAACCCAAAAACATAGATTAACTTGCATTAGGAAAAATCATGTTAGATTGCATACATATTTCCCTTTCATAGATTAAAAAGCACTTTTCATTTCCAAAATACTAAAAAAACACAAAAAAATGTTTTGCATATCATTTAGCTTTGCATGCATATAGAAACCCTAGAATAGACAAAATTGCAAACCCTTGATACTATCACAAGGTAACCACAGTTAAACGATTCTATCAAACCCTTGATCACATCATAAGGTAAAAACAAGTCAAAACATAGCCAAACCCTAGTTCAACTAAACCCTAGGTCAAAACCCTAAATCTAGTTAAGGTTAGTCATCACATATCTACCTTTACCTTGGCTCACGAATGTGCCTAGGAGTGAAAAGAGAGTGGGTGAGGGCTATTCATGATAAGATCAAGGAGATCCATCCACGACCACAACAAGAAACATTTGTTCTACCACAAGGAGACCCATTTGTCCTCTTATTGTTAGAAGAAACTAGACAACTCCAAATATAACAAAAACTCATCCAACGCATAGAAAGACAAGAGGACATAAATGAAAGAAACTACTTACCCACACAAAGGTGGAATCTAAGAAACCCCAATAGGAGAAGAGAAACTCATGACCCTTCGGGTCATAGGGTTTCTCAACTACAACTTCAATCGATTAAAACATTCAACTTAGCACACAACAAACTGTTAGGGTTAGATGGCAGAAGATATCAATTAAATGCAAATAAAGATTAAACAGAGGAATGGAAATACACAGAAATAATAATAGTGAGAGACAAGTTTGAATGTGGTTCACCCAAACTTGGGCTACATCCACCAAACAGATGAAAGGAAGCAAGGTGTGCGAAAATCGCTTCCTACACTAATCTAATGAGGGGAGGAGAGTGCAAATTCATTTTAACCTTTACAATTACAGAATGTTTAACACAACAACAGAAATATTGTAGCATCAAACAACATAAGAACACAAGACAGAATAAGAAGAAGAAGACACAAGATATACATGGGGAAAACCCTTATCGGGTGAAAAACCCCACTCCAAAACCTGTTATTTCTGACTCTTACATGTCATAAAACTGTCATAGGAATCTGTCCTAACCGTTTCGGTCAAGATTCACTTAAACACTGGTCAAGATGTTGACACATGGCAGAAAACCTCTACCACACAAAAGGGATGCCTGTCTCCACATGGAGTGAGTTGACCATCCTAGTCACCTTACAAGTGGAGTGACAACTCATCGTGCCACTTCACACTAGATGACAAAACAAGATGTGCAACAAAAATACAACATAGGCTAAGTAAATAAATTACATTACAATAATAAATGCAAGGAATTTACAAGGTTGAGACACCTCAATTCCCAACATTCTCCCACTTGTCGAACACCTTGTAAGAGCCAATAGAAAAATAGGATTTAACAGCTATAGGCCAAAAGGCCTATAGACTCCGAACACCATCTGAACTTCTTTGTGCCCACTGGTTTCATTAATTCATCTGCAACATCACACTTTGACTGTCACAACATATAGTAAACTATCCTACACCAACACCAATATCTGAACACAAAATCTCTTAAGCCAAATGGCTTCCTTGCAAGCATGAGTAGCTGCCCAATTACTCAGCTCAACTAAACTCAACTATGCCCACTAGCTTTATAGAAGCACTTGTAACATCTTCCAAGTGATCACCAACATGACAAAAGATTAGAATGCCAAAAATATGATGAAACACTAAATGCCACATAGACACACCAATGTATCCAACTTCAAACCGGTTAACAGAACATAACTTTGAAGTCCAAACATCTTCAAAATAGTTAGAACAACAACCATAGCTAGTTGTTTACATCCAACTAAATAACCACCATTGATAGAACCTTTGCACATGACATATTCAGCCCATACTGCAACTCTCATCCCTGTATAATCCATTGTCCTGCTCAAAGTTATCACCTCTCATGATAACAAACATACCAATAACCATTGATGTACAAAAAATATGAAGACCTTTGATACTGCAGTCCAATGAAAAACCATCTACCAAAGATATACATACATCCTAGGAATCAAACTACATGAGCAATGCTAACTGAAGTAACTCAAATTCTACCAATCAGCACTTACATAAAAGTGGCTTATAATACAAACATATAATAATACAAAGAACAATTACAATGATCTACAAACTACAACCAACTACTGCAAAACAGAGAAAATAGTTTTTTGCTCACTCTCTCACCTCTGACCTCCTCCACTTCTCCCAAGTCCACATCTAAAAAGAACACATATTGTTGCCAAAAAATAATAAAGTACAATAACAGTAGATGATCACAAACCCAGTGATCATATTAGATGAATAAGAACTTCTAGGAAGAAGAATGAGACCATAAAGAGAAACTGCAAACCATAACATATCCTTCTGCCAACACCACCAAGTGCCAAGCTGTGCCAAGTATGATCTCCTTCACAAAACCCCAACTGAAAAGCCTTAACAACACCCAACCATTCAATCTCATAAGATCAAATAAACATCAACATGGATGTAAGCCTCTCTAAACAAGGTAGATCAAACTCATAACCATTTCATAACAGGGAATAATCCCAATCACATCTCCTAAACTCCTCATAAATGAACATCATAAACCAAACCATACGAATCAAGAAGATAACCATGCTAACAACCCTCAAATGAAACCTCCAGAACTAATAACTTGTAGCTCAAGATTCATATCTATGAGAAATAAAAGCATAAAATAAATGAATCTGAAATAACCTGGCAATACCTATCAGAACATTTTCTACCGAGTGAACTGAGAGTGGGGAATGAGAATGATCCACTGAGATACACCGAGTCTCATATACTCTCTCCAAGAATGATCTCCTCTCAAGTTCAAATATGAACTCATGTCCATAACAAGTGAAGGCTCCTCAGTCTTTTTGCTGAAAATTTTCACCATTCCAACACATGATCCCTTCAACAAGAGATCTCAAGCCTCACCTCAAGTTTCTCTAGTATCCATGAGCATCCATCAACCAATACATGCCAACTTCAAATGCATCCTGCAAAATCATGAAGCTTCAAGCAAATGATTAATACTCAAAACCAAAGAGAACAAACAAGATCACTGTCAGAACTCCAACTGCACATCTGCATGATCAAGAAGCCCATCATGACATTATGATTTAACCATCTCCTCGTAAGAAGATCACATACACCAAAGCGTACAATGATGCATACATCCTATCTCAAGAGAACATGTATCATGCCAAAACTTTAAGCTAGCATCAAGAGTAAATCATGACATAGTAACAACATCTCTAATCAAAGGATAAACATGTCATATTGACAAATCATAAACTTGACACCTCAATCAAGATGTCAACATCTCAAAAGATATGAAGATAACCATCTCCTGATAATAAAATTGAAGATGTCAAAGAACTCTCAAAACCAAGAGCTCCTCCATGACACTAATATCCACTGCATAAGATCATTCATCACTTATGATGAATCCAACATCACTGCCAAAGCTCCCACTGAAACTGTGATACCGAGCTTATCAAGGCATCATGATAACCATCCTCTCAATGAAGATCATCCATGGCTCTAACACAATCTAACAATTGTCCTGTGCAATATCAGCAACACAAAAGAATAAAATAGAACCAAGATCTCCAAGTCAAGAAGATAAAACCATCACTGTCAAAAGCTCACATTAAACTGTGTAACCAAGCTATCCATGACATCATGATAAACATGCTATAAGTCCCAATAACTGACTATCCATGCACTCTAATTATCCATCCTCTTATCCCCATGCAACATACCAATACATAAATGACCACAAACAAGGCCAACTAACAAAATTTGCATAAACACTAAATCAAACTCGTGGATAAAGATAGTCCACATTCGAGTTATCTCACTACATCTAATGGGGTAGCTAATCCACAAACTACATAACTCAAAGATCTGAAACAAATGTAACATGCAAACTCATCGTTACATTAGTAACCTTCAAACTGAGATACCAAAGAAGACAATCTGTAGACTTCAAGACTCAATCATCAAATCAATTCTAGATTCAATTTGCCAACAAGTCCACAAACGAGTGATCGTAGTCAAGGAACTAATCAAGCATTATGCTATAGAAATAATGAGTGATAAATCACATACCAACATCTCCACACTGAGAAAGATACAAACCTCCTCACATTATGCATGAAGCATACATACAAATCTAGAACTATCTTACATCCAAAAACACTCTCAAGGAATCATAATCTAAAAAATAGTTTGTCTGCAGATTTACAAAACCACAAGTTTTGATTAACCATGTAAAACCTACAAAACCACCATGTCTCTGACATACATGCAAATCCACATCCACTTATCATCTAGAAAACACACCAGTCTAAAAATCACCAATATAGTTAAACCAGAATAATGGAATAACATAGATAAGCATAACCATAGATTTTTGAAACGGAACATCTACAAAACCCTCGGATCAAAACAATATGAAACTGAGACATGCAAGTTCAACCAACTAAATGAGATAGAGGTCCAGGAACTTCAGGCCCACTTGTAGGCCAACTCCACAACCATCACCATGTACAAGCATATGAAGGAGCTAGGCTATTCCAGAAGCTTTCAAACCATCCAAGGATTAACTCCACAGCCTACATGCATTCGGGGTTAACAAGACAATGTCTTCCAATGCCAGGGACTAAAACCAAGCACCCAACATAAGCACATCAAACCATAGTCATGACAACCCAAGTTTCTCCATGTGATCAGGGAGCCAAGAACGAACACCCAACATGAATACTTTGCTGCAAATGACCATAGAATGATGGAACACTGTGTGGACACAACAATCCTAATAGATGCACATGCTCCACTTTGACCCATTGGCACTCCAAACATCAAGCCACAAATTCTGTCACATCCTTCTTTAAGTCTAGGCCAAAAAGTATAAGTGTCTCAAACCTTCGACCATCTTGGTCACTCTAGGGTGCCCCGAATATGGTGCATTGTGGATCTCCTCAAGCACTAACTTCCTCAACTCTCTTGAGTTAGGAATATATATCCTTCCCTGATATCTCAAAAGTCCATCTAACTCAATCACATAACTATCAAACTTGTGATATAAGGGGTCTACTTCCAAAGCTTGCTTTACTCTTTCATAATGCTCATCCCCTTGAAGATTCAAAATTACTTTCTGCTTCAAATTGGATCTCGCTAAAACCATGGCAGCCATATGTCTTCTTCTACTAAGAGAATCTACTACTCTATTCTCCTTTCCTTTTATATACTCAATTCCAAAGTCATACTCGCTAAGGAATTCTAACCACCTTCTTTGTCGTGCGTTAAGGTTAGGTTGAGTAAATATATACTTGAGCCCTAAATCATCTATCTTTAACTCAAAGGGCTTACCTAGAAGATAGCCCCTCCACATCTGAAGTGCATGAACTATGGCGGCTAACTCAAGATCATGCGGCACATAGTTTAACTCATTGCTTTAACTTTCTTGACTCATATGCAACCATTTTTGCATTCTGCATCAACACTCCTCGTACTCCTTCTCCTGAAGCATCAATTATAACTATAAAGTGACCATTAGGATCTGGTATGGTCAAGATAGGAGCAGTTGTGAGCTTTTTCTTTAGCACTTGGAAAGATTGCTCACACCTTTCTGTCCATTCAAACTTCCTACTCTTCTTTTGTAGCGAGGTAATCGGTGCTGCTATAGTTGAGAAACCTTCCACAAACTTTCTATAATAACCTGCAAGTCCCATAAAACTTCTGACTTCTGTCACACTCTAATGTGCAGGCCATTCCATTATTACCTTTATCTTCTCAAGAGCAACTGCAATTCCTTCTGCCGAGATCACATGACCAAGATAGTGCACTTTATCTTGAAAGAATGTACACTTAGATAGTTTACCATAAAGCTTTCACTCTCTCAAGCATTGTAAGACTATCCTCAAATGCATTTCATGCTCTTCCACTGATTTACAGTATATCGATATGTCATCAAGGAAGATCAACACAAAATCATCTAAACAATCACTGAAAATGCTATTCATCAAATTCATGAAGGCTGCTGGAGCATTAGTCAACCCAAATGGTACCACTATGAACTCGTAGTGACCATATCGAGTCTTAAAAGATATTTTAGAAATGTCCCCATCCTTAATCCCCAATTGGTGATAGCCGGATCTAAGGTCTATCTTCAAGAACACCGTAACTCCTTTCATCTGATCAAAGAGCTCATCTATTCTTGGGAGTGGGTACTTATTCTTTATAGTAGCTTTGTTAAGCATCCTATAATCAATGCATAACCTCAAAGTACCATCATTCTTCTTTACAAAGATAACTAGTGCGCCCCATGGTGACACACTAGGTCTAATGAACCCTTAATTTAGCAACTCCTACAATTGTGCTTTAAGCTCATATAATTCTGTAGTAGTCATCTTGTAGTGTGCCTTAGATTGAGGCTCAGTCCCTAGTAGCAATTCAATTGAGAAGTCAAATTCTCTCTTTGGTGGTAACTCTGTCAACTCCACAGGGAATAAATCTCAAAAATCTCTAAGGATTGGGTAGTCATTGAATGCTGGTTCTTCTTTATCAAGGTCCTTTACTTGGACAACATAAATGGCACGCCCTTTCCTCTTTGCTTTCTTCAATTGCATAGACGAGATTTGTCTAAGTTCTAAAGGCCTCTTAGATCCATTAATTTCTACCTGATTTCCTAGGTCATCCAAACATCTAACAACTTTGCCTTCACAGTTTACTAGAGACTTATGTTCAGCTAACCAATTGATTCCCAGAATTACATCATAAGACCCTAAAGGTGCTACATATAGATTAACTTGCATATGGAAAATTGAAAGCTCTAACTCACTGCATGCTAGACATGAGTCTACTTTATTTTCTGCTCTAATGTTATATTGTACCATCCAAGAGTTTTCCATATGTCCAGATCTAACAGATAACTTAGATACTATTCTAGGATCTACAAAACTTTCTGTGGTACTAGTAACAATCAAAATAGAAATAGGTAGTCCATAGAGCTTACCTTGAAACTGAATAGGTGTTGCCTAAAAGTCAGCTTGCTGATTGTCCACTACGGCATGTATCTAATGTTGTGGTGTTCCTTGCTGATTTGTGTTTCCTCTTCCAGATGATCTTTGTGGACATGAATTAGCATAATGCTCTCCTCCACAAATATAGCATCCACCCTTAGGTGCTTTCGGTCCTTCAGTCCTTTCCTGCTGATTGTTGTTTCAGTTGTTATAGCCACCTCTTTTGTTTCCTCCATGCTGGTTTCCACCATTTGCATCCTGGGAGTTATTACTTCTTCAAATTCCTGATCTGCCGATTGCCATTACCTTGATTATTATTCTGTTGATAGTTCTACTGATTATTCTGATTATAATTTTGTTGATTATTCTAAGGTCTCTTATTGGCAAACTTCACATCTCTCTACTTATGGTAATTGGCTACTTGTTGCAACTTTTGCTCTTGCTTAATTTCTTTCTCAAAAATGACATCCATAGTGAGTGGATTATGAATGTCTACCTCTACTCCAATCTGGGGCCTTAAGCCTAATATAAAATTACTGATCCAGAATCTCTTATCTATTTGGTACTGTGGAACATACTTAAGCAGATGTGAGAAACTCTCCCAATAACTGGTTACAGACGTTCCTCCTTGAACCAAATTCTAAAACTCCATCATCTTCTTGTCGAAGAAGAGCTGTGGTAGCCACCTTTTCCTGGAAAGCTGTAGGAAAATTTCCCAAGTTATTTCACCAGGTAACAATTTCTTATCTGCCTTCTCATTGTCCCACCATGTTGCTGCTTCACCAATCAACTAATATGATCCCCATATTGCCTTTGTGTGATCTAAAAGGTTTCAAAGCCCAAAGTATTTCTCCATTTCTATGATCCATGCTTTAGCTCCATCTCTAATTGTCTTTCCATCAAATTTTGGTGGTGAGACCTTCTTGAGGTCTTTCCCCAACTCTTCTACAATCCTTACTTGATTATTAGCATTAACTCCTTCAAGACCCCCCAAGAACTACATCCAACACATATATACAATCAAGTACCTCCCCGTAGGAGAGCAAGTGTGAGACTAAGGTCCCCCCCACAATGAAGTAGCTCCTGTGCTGATGGTGAATGCCTGAAGAAGAATGCTGAAGAGAATCCAAAGCCTACAAACAACATTCTTCCCCTTAGGAAGAAACAAGTCCAAAGGCTGATATCAAAGAAACTCCATCTCAAGGTATGAGGGAAAAAGCCTCATGATGTATGTTGTCTCTGAAAATTGCTCAAGTGTCCACATGTCACAACCAAAAGATGTCACATAATCAGGTGTTGCATGCCTAATCAAAGAATGTGACAATCCAACACAAGATGAAAACTCAAGATCATCAATCTCCAAAGATGAAGAATCCTTCGAATGATGCTCAGGAAACTCCAACTCAGTGCCAAACTGTGACAAGTGAAGAGGAGAAGGTGTTTGCTCATCTGAAGTAGAAGAATCAACTCCTTCAAAGAGGAGATGAATCATCAATTATGTCTTCCAAGTCATCAAGATAGGACTCACAAAACAAGTCTACAATACCTGTCAAGTACTCATCCCACAAGCATGTATCTGGAAGACAAACTATATCCTACTCAACTAAAGTGGATGAAGCTATGTCAATGCCAATCTCCATAGAAGCAGGAGAAGGAGGAAGCTCAAAACTAGTATCAAGAACTAAAGTAGATGCAAGAACACCAAGGTTCAAGTGACCAAACTTCTCCTTAGAAACATGATTCACACTTGATGCATGAGTGTGAATATCAATCAATGGATCTACATTATCATCAGAAACAAAATGGGAGAAAGTATACAAGTGAGATGCATGATTAGCCATCCCAACTGCAATGATATCTCTAATCTCCAAGTCCCGTATGATCACAGAATTAGGAGTGAACTCAACTGTCTTCCCTGCACCACAATGAGTAATCTGGTAGATGGAAAGGAGATCAAGGTTGTCAAGGAAGGTACACACAACACATTGTTGAATGTATTCTCACCAACAACAATATTTCCTCTTCTAGTTGCATGCATGTATGTAATGTTACCCATCAAAATAGGTGGTGAAGTACATGATTGAAATGAAGAGAACATCCCTTGTGAAGATGCCATATGATGAGAAGCTCCCGAATCAAAAAACCATCTCTCTGACTGAAGACTTGTTAAAGCAAAGAGTGCATGTCCTTTTTCTTTGTCTGTCCCATAAGCAATGCCTTCTATCTCTAAAGATGTAGATGATGATGGTGGTGAAGAAGAAGACTTGGGTAAAACTGTTGTTGATGAAGAATACACAATGTTATGTTTTTGAAGAAGTTGTGACATCTCATCAAATTTTTTCTCATAACATTTAGTCTCATCATGACCCAATTTCTTACAATAAGAACACTTTGGCTTCTTCTTCTTATTGGACTCCTCTTTGGAAGAAGAGTCGGGGGTTTTCTTTGATTCTTTCTCTTGCTCATTAGACATTGAATTCTTTTGTTTCTTTCCCTTATTATGTGAAGCCTTAGGATCTTTTGTGCTTTGTGTTGCAACTAGAGCCTATTTTCTAGGAGACTTCAATGTGCCCATAAGTAGTAGCTTGGCTTGTTCTCTGGTGAGTTGTGCAGTAAACTCCTCAAGTGAAGGCATTTTAAACTCACTACCAAAGGCATCCATTGTAGCATAAAAGGTAGAAACATAAACTGAATATGCAGGACCTAATTTTGCAAGAATAGATAGAATCAATTGTTCATCTTCTTTCTCAAGACCACACTATTTGAGTTGCAACCTGAGAGACTTAAACTTGGTGAAGAAGTCTTCAATTTGATCAAAATCTTGAGGATTAAGTGCAATTAGCTCATTCTCCAATTTGAACCTTCTTATTTTATCTTGCTTGCCAAAGAGATTGTCTAGTGTTGTCCATATCTCATTTGGTGTTGTACAAGACTCAACATGAAATCTTAGATCTGGAGAAATAGTAAGACAAAGTGTGCCAAAAGCCTCATCTCTTCTATCTAATGATTTTTTTCTCTTAGTAGCATTTGTGGGTTTAGGATCTGTGCCTTAAAGTTATTCTATGTAACTTTTGTTTATACAAT
Source organism: Cunninghamia lanceolata (assembly GCA_027924645.1). Classification (NCBI taxonomy): domain Eukaryota; kingdom Viridiplantae; phylum Streptophyta; class Pinopsida; order Cupressales; family Cupressaceae; genus Cunninghamia; species Cunninghamia lanceolata. Next base: position 3,399,341 of record BSBN01000614.1, read on the forward strand.
ACAAACTCCATGTTTTTCTTCCATTCAAGATAATTATATGGAGTTAAAAGTGGAAATTGAGGCACATCCATGATGAAAAAGAAAGACAAGAAGACAACAACACCCCTTTACTATGTAAGAGAGCCCCGCCAATTTGTTGTGGCACTTTATGCTTAGTGCGATTTACAATTGTCCTCAAGGGACCAAAATTGGGAAAACAACAAAATCTCTTAAAAAAGAGATCCCAATGAGATTACAATCACTGACAATGATGTATTACAACAACAAATCATCTCAAAACAAATTTCACCTTCTCAAGTATCAAAATGTCCAAGTTATCACTTAAATGCCAAAAAATTGACAAATGAAATAAAAACACCTAGAACAAAATCTAAGAAAAGTGCATGGATGGCTTGAAAGAGCCCCTGAATACCTTTCTGATGCTGCAAGAGTTGCGAAAATCAGAGTTCGTGGCAAAAAGTTATGAGCTCAGGGCCAAAAAGAGAGATCTATCTTCAACCTACAATAAATGCTGTCAAATAGCAAAAACTATGAAAATGACTGATACCACTGTGAAGTACCCTTTGTCAGCTTTCTGTCAATATCTCATTTGCCCGATTTCCACACCATGGGCAAAAGTTATGCAAAAAGAAAAAAAAGCCCTACTTTAGGACTTTGAGGGCAAAATAGGCCCCCTACTGACGGAATATTCTTCAGACCACCAGAATATTCCCTTGATCCTGGAAAACCACTGTCGGAAGAAAAAAACCACCAATTGAAAAAACATGGAAAAAAAAAATGCCTGGTTTGTGGAAAAACCACCTTCCTGAGGAATAAAACCGCCTTGTGGCAAAACAAGTTGTCGCACTGGCAAAAACCACCTGTGAATAAAACTGCTAGCACAAAGGTCAGATAATAGTTTTTGTTTTTGATTAAAAAAATATATAAAATATTGAAAGGCGATTGAATTTGAAAATTTGTTTGTGGGGCTAAAACACAGTCTGGCGGGGCCCGAGCCTTTGGCTCCCACCGTGCAAACAACCGCCATTACAAGATCTAAACCGCCGGATAAAACGATAGGACCACTAGATCTGACTATTGACACCAAAAGATGAAGATTGTGAAGATAATGAATACCGGCTGGGAGTGGAAACCGCCAGAGTCATGCTTGAAACCGCTGAAGGAACCAACAGATGCCACCAGATGGAAATCGCCAAGAAAAACTTACTCCGCTGTTGATCACCTCCGGGTCACAAACAAAATGACCAACGTATACTATATGTCGACTACACATTTAAAATGCCAACGAATGTGGTCGCTGCTGAATTGATGAAGCCGACTGAAAGATGCCAGGAATAATGAAGACACCAGGGAATGGTGTTTGGTCGACTTTAAGACAGGCGACCAAGAAACAAAAGATGGATATTAGATCTATAAAATGTTTGATGTAGACCATCGGATGATTAAAGAATTCAACGAGTCAATGCTTAGAGACCTGAACAAAACCGCTTTAGTCACTGCGTAGGTGATAAACAAAGACCGCCAATGGATAACAATGATCTCAATTACTAGCAATGATTGAAGATCGCCCGGGTATGTCAAATTGCCACTGATGCCAATGGCAGATTCAAAACTGCTAATGATCAAGACTTAACTACTGGAAAAACTAATATTTGGAGATCGAATGGTAAGGATCGCCGATAAAACTACCAGGTCAATGGTAAGTGACTGGGAATAACAGACCACTGATTGGCGATAGAGGACCGCAGGATAATGCTATGAAATCACCGAATGAATGAGATCCACCGATTTCTGTTCAAGACTATCGGAGGTGGAAATCACTATCGACCAGAATCTTTAAACTCTGCCGACGCAGGATTGTACCCTGCTGACGCAGGGCCTGCAAACAAAAAAACATGCCATTAAATTTTATACGGCAGAAAAATAAACCAGCGTACAATGGCTTTACCCAGAGGATTTATTTCATGATGACACTAGTGAACTTAGATCCCACGACTGATGATGCAGACAGGTTGTACGATGAAGATTCCTTCTATGCAGGGAATATTCCCTGCCATGGAGGGGCAATTTCAAATTTTTTTTGCCTTTTTTTCAACTTCTCCAATTTCGGCATTTGGATAGCTGATCTATACATATTTGGGCCTCCTGATCACAATCATGATGTCAGATTTTTTCCAGGATGCTCCTAAAACATAGCTCCCAGCAAAACCTCTCCAATGAGGGAAGGAAATTGTAGATCAGGCTCTGATACCATGTAAGAGTCAATGTGACTCAGCAAGCTAGGATCACCTACAATCAAGACAACCTTCCACATAAAGATATCAGAGAAGATGCTAAAACAATGGAGCAAGAATCTATACAAAGATCATGTGAAATACAATGAGAGAGCCTTGCTTATAAAGGCAAGGTGAGAGCTAGAAAGGTGGAGTGGAAAGTGGAGATATTCCTACAACATGTGATAATTAGATGATGATAACTAATTGCACATGTGGAGGATAAGACAACTCACTCCAACTATCAACAACTCAACACACAACTAGACTCAACTAGTGACATCTAGAAGACTCACTAAGTCAACTTAAGATGTGAATTATGTGTTCACACCAACAACTCCAACCTCAGAAACTTGGAATTCTACCCTCGAATTCTCATTCTGTACCTCAGCCCTTGGGTTTTTATTCTGATTCAGCTCTCTAGAATTTCCTCTAATCTCCTGCTCAAGAGCATTCATCCTCGTATCCTGTTGGGTCAAGAGAGCAAGAATATGGTACAATCTTCCATCTTGATCATTATTAGCATCTCCACGATTCCTATTATTGGCACCTCCACGGTTTCTTCTATTTTGACCACTTCCTGATCCTCCACTATGATTAGTGTTTCTAGTATTCATGATGATAATCTGCATCAAGTTCACTACTTAGCATAATAGTCCCAAAAAGAGACCCTAGTGTTCAACCTAGAGCTCTGATACCAAATGTAAAGTACTCAAACCATCACAAAAGTAAAACGAAGTAAATAATCCACTTAATTACAACATCGCAAGTAACGAAAATAAAATGAAATAATTAATCCGCTTAATTACAACATCACAAGTAAAAGATAAATCTCATAAATATGAATCAATAAAAGTCATTAAATCTTACAAAAATCTTGTGTTCAATCTAGGTGAAAGCACTATAAAATAATATACAAAGTCCTTTGGCATTCATGCCATATTACATCCAATTACAAGTTACAATAATATGTACAACAAGTATAATAAATCAAAACACTCTCCAGTTGCCACGAACCCAAATGGTTCTCCTATGAGCTGAGAGATGGGAACATGGCTCAAGAACTTTTCTAGCCAACCATGAAGCAATTACACTTCCCTGGATCCCTTCATGACACGAAGGAAACCCAACCCTGCACGAAATATCTAGCTACCTAGAACAACTGGCAGGTGGGAACACCTAATGCAACCTAATGTCTAATGTGCAATTCTAAATAATGAAATGTAGATTGTCTCACAAAAGGATGTGGAAGAGATATATATCAATAAAGCTTGCTAGACATAATATTTATCTTTTTCAATGACTGCTCGTTTAGATCTAAACCTTAGAAAAATAGTAATCGGTTCAATTCCTGAAAAGAGGAAAAGCCATCTCTGATAATCCACATTCGGTATCCTAGCCCAAAAGTAACCCAAAACATTCCTAGATAAAAATCTACTTTCTTTCCCCAATAAATAAACAAAAATAAATAATAGCCAACAAACCATATTCTCCCATAGTCCATCTCTAATTCCCTTTCCAAAGTATCAATCATGAAAACACACTTTTCAAGGATATAATTCATCATTTGATCATACAATTGCATCTACAAGGCTATTAAATTGGTTTTATTTCCTAGTTCATATTTCATTCAAATTTCCATAATATATTAAGTTTTCTAAATCATTCAATTAAGTATACCAACTCTCTTCAAGAAGTTTTAGTAAGACAATGATATCTACATCTCGAAATTTACCCCATCACAATAACATATAAGGAAAAGATAATTTTAACTTATAATCTATTTCATTCAAATATTTGTAAAGTAATAGGTTTTCTAAATCATCTAACAACCTTACTGTCACAACTGTGACAGGAAGCTGGGGAAACTCATAAATAGATTATTGTCACACTTGCGACAGGAAGCTATGGAAACTCATAAACGGGTTATTGACGCACCTTTCGACAGGAAGCTGTGGAAACTCATAAACGGTTTACTGACACACCTGCGACAGGAAGCTGTGGAAACTCATAAATGGTTTATTGATGCATAGGTGAAATGAACTAAATAAAAAGTCTGAAACAACAATAAAATTAGATAAAAAGACAACTACAAGATTATAAGACTATCATTGATTAATTAACAATGACTAGAACTTAATCTATGGTTTTAAAATACTTGAGGCAATGACTAAGGGAAGAAAGAATAGTAGACGTGAAAACAAGAATAGGCAGAGTCTTCTACTCAGTGGCCAAGGAAAAAGGTCACGCCAAAAAGATGAGGCCGATCCATACAAAACACAGACCAAAAAGAAAACTTGATACAGACCAGAAAAACATGGCATTTTCAGTCATTAAACAATCACAATTTATTTACCATAAAAAAAAGAGAATACCTGGTTATATTTTCTTGCAAAAGGGACGAATTCTTGCTGATGTTGCTGATCCTTCTCACTTTCTGTCGCTGCTCCAGAAAAAAATGAATGTCCTCCTTTCTGCTGCTCAAATTCTATCACTTCAATAAAAAAATAAATCCTCCTATGTCATTTCTCCAAAAAAAACCCGATAATAATCTTCTTGCTGATCTTTTTGTTTTTATTAAAAAGACTCCCCTAAACTTAGCGTCACATTCTTTTTAGTATTACTTTGCTTTTTTGATAACTGAAGTTTTCTCCCATTTTGCATGAGATTTTGCAATTAAAAATGTTGTCCAAATTTTCTTTTATAAAATAGAATAAAATAACTTTATATTTCTATCATTTGCATGAAAGTAAATTAATTTAATTCTTTCAATTAGATTCTAAATATATTATTAATATAATTTATCTATTTTTAATAAAGCACAATTACTAAAAACAACTCAAGGAGTAATTTGTAATAATAATAATATTATATATCTATCTATTTAAACATAATTGTTTTAAATCTAAAATAGATATTATTTTTCAAACAAAATAGGAAAACACTTATTATTAAATATCATAAAATAAATCATTTTAAATAAAATACACCATTTAAATATAAATACACCATTTTAAATATAAATCGAAAGAATATTAATATTTATTACTAAATTATGCATTTGAAAAGAACTTTTTATAACTATTATAACTCATTTTTTTTCTAAGTTTAAACATAAATCACATTCATTATCCAAACAATAATGCATATTAAAGCCATAAAATGTAATATGGTATAAGACTATGTGAGTGTGTGAGTGCATCAGGGTTAACCATCCAAACAGTTTTTTTCAGGTGGCTAGAACATCTCTACCTCAACCATGTTCTCGTCTTCGACGAGTACCTGCATTCATTCGCACTCAACTCGACAATAATAAGCTAGTTCCCCAAAACATAGCCGAAGCAAAACATTATAATTACATTGATAATATTTAATATTAAATCAACTTTCCAATTCACACAAATATAACATCATGATAATTACCTTCACACATGTGGAACTTACTCAAGGTAAAAACAATCATAGTAAAATGTTCACTAATCTAGAATAATAATATAGTCCATAAAATGAGACGTGACACTATATACAACTTGTATGACCGTTTGTTACCTTTCTTCCCTGTTGTTCCGTTGGTTTTAGTGGATGTTTGAATTGCTATTACATTTTATTTATTTTCTGTAATCCTTTGACTACTTTCTAGTTGTAACTCTCATTTCCTCAATAAATAAAAAATCATACTTCAAACAGTTAACTTGCAAAAATCATATTAACTACATTAACAGGTAGTGTCTAGGTGGAGAATTTCTAACTACATTATGGTTGTTTCCATTTCAACTATTTAGGTGGAAGTTTCCATTTCAAGGTTGTTTCAAAAACATTTTAAACCAAAATAAGAATACAGTTTAAACCAAAACAACATTTTGTAAGCATTGCACCACCTTTATTTCCCACACCCTCGCATTAAACAATATGTGTGTTTAAATTGTATTGTTGTTTGATTTAAAATGTATGTTGTTTTGGTTTAAACTATATTGTTGTTTAGCTCAAAGTGTTTAAATTGTATTGTTTTTATTTCCCCACACTTTAAGCTAAACAACAATACAGTTTAAACAATTTAAGCTAAAACACTTAAAATGAAAACAACAATACAATTTAAGCTAAACACTTAAAACCAAAACAACAATATAGTTTAAATAAAAACAACATACATTTAAAACCAAAACATACATTTATGGGATGTTGGAAAATTCGAAGAATTTTCTGTCAACTTAAGTAATGTTGGTAGCAATGTGCAATTCAAAGCCTTCACTCTTCCGTATGGGATGTTGGAAAATTGAACTAGAAAAACTGGGGTTTATGTAGGACAATGAGGAAGAAAATGTTTGTGATATGTGCACTCTCATTTGAGTCGCTCAAATAGTTTTTAGTGCACTTCATTTGAATGATTTGATGGATGTCTATAAATTTGAATTTGGTATTAAATTTAATAGGTGATTGATTTGGTCGAATGCTTATTTGGTTTGAAGTGTTTGAATTCCTTTAATGTTTTCTTAACAACTTGATTGGTGAGCCTTAAAATTTCGATTGTGTGAAATTAAATGGAAGAGTCAATTGATTTGGTTGAATGCTTGTTTGGGTTGGATTAATAAATTTATGTCCTCTTGTTTTGATGGCTTGTTTGGTGAGCCTTACACCTTCGAGTGTGTTGATTTTTGCAAGTATTAACTTGAAGGGACTAGTAGTTGGTCATTTTTCAGTTGATGGAGTGCACTTCAGGAGGAGTAATGGAGTGGATGGACTTGTTGGATGTGACACTTGGGCATTTGTTGTTTTTACTTGGGGCTCCAACTTTTGAAAATATGAATCTTTTCTAGGACGTAGCTAGATATTGGATGGGACAGTTTTCAATGTTAAATGTTTAAAAATGTTTATTTAAAACCAAAAAGTCTAGTTGTCCTCTTGGAAGAAAGTATTATGTGGTTTTTAATATAAACTCTATTATTATCATTTTGTCTTATGTTGGATCCACTTGTCTATGTGCACAAATCATGTCAGTTGCATTTATGTTTTGCAAATCCTTGTAAATCATTTGTGGATGCCACCTAATATGAATAATAAAATACTAATGAATAAACAAATATGATGTGTACATTGATTGGTCCCTATTTGTGCTATTTTTAGAAATAATTTTAATATTAATTAAACCAATAAAAAACAACTTGTAGCCCCACTTTGGTCAACTCCTATACCACGACCCTGACCCACTATGGGGTCCTCTCCCCTATATAATGAGTCACAATTAGATAAGCACTTAAAAAACCAGTACATTGTAATAACATATTGACTGTTTACCACTAATTTGGAAACCACTAAGTTGCTCTAATAACTAACTCCCTCTGGGGAGATTTTCTGCAAATGGGACAGCTTGCGTGCCGTGTGAGCCATTCATCTATGCAATGGACATGATACACATGCTTACAATCCATTATCATACGCAGTTTTTCATCACATCTGTAATCCTCCAGGCATATTGAGCAACTCTTGTCCTGCACCTGAGCGAGAGCTTCAGTAAATAGAATAATGGGATACGAATGTATCGCCGCCTCCTCCACCTCTCTTTCCCTCGACGGCCATGACTCAGAAATGATATCCACTGTTGGAGTTTGTGTTGGGATGAGCTGGTCAGGAACAGACTTTATGCATCTGTAATACACTAAGAATACGGCCAACATCAACATTATACCTCCTACTGTTATAGCCACACCATAAGCGAACCCATCAGAAGAATTGGTATTGTTGCTCGTCATACCAGATTACACTATCTCTTACTCTAATATGCCCTTGCATACCAGATTAAGATATGCTCGGCTATGTTGTTCTACTTATGGGATTAGGGATTTATGGACATTGCATGAAGCTACAAAACAGAGAATTTCGAAGGTCTACATTGGAAATCGATGTTCCCGCTTCAACACGGCATCGCGTTGACATGGGAAAACGATATCCTCTCCTGCGGAACGCGGCATCGGTGACATCAAAATAATATATATTAGAAAGGATGGTGTTATAACATTGTTTCATTATCAGTAGCTGTTTTTTATCATAATTCAATTGCATAGTTTTTGAGTTAAACTTATTGAATCATATTTAATTAGTAATTAGTAGTAGTCTTTTTTGTAGGGTCTCAAGATTACAATTTTAGCATGTTGTATGAAATTGAGTGATTATTGTTAGTGTGGTCAAATGAAATATTAACAATTGGAAGCTTAAGATTTACTTAACATAGAGTTGTCAATTATGGTATAATTTTGAGGAAGTCAAACCTTCTTTCATTGTTTTGAGGAACACAATAAGGTTGTATATCATTTAACTACTGTTTCTATTAATTAGTTCCCATTCTCAACCTTGGTAAGTGATAAGTTGAAGGAGTGAGAGGGCCTCCCCCATTATATCTCTTGATTCTTCTAGCCCTCAAGGAAATTGTTTGCCAAAAATTGTATCCCCTTCATAGGTGAGTGTTTAGATTTGATTTTGGAAGCATATGTTCCTTACCCACAAGGGATTTTTCTTTTTGATTGGGCTTATTATTTGCAAAGGGTGTTTATTGCTTCATTGCTTGCTAGTGTGTAAGGCAGGTTGACAATAGTTATTGAAAGGTGCTTGCTCTTACCATTATTTAGCATGTGCAAGTGCATTTCTTTATTTATGGATTGTTGATGAGATTCTCCATTGTATTTGATGGTTTGATATGTTAGGAAAGGTGTCTCAACCTTGCATCCTAATGTTGAGAACATTAAAATGCAATTTTGGCACTACAAAGGTCACTTTTGGATTCAAAGACTATCACAATAGGCTTTAACTAGCTAAAGTGGGTTATGGTGACATGGACCTCTTTGAGATGTTCAATTTTTAAAAAATAGACTTAATTGGCTTCTTGGATCACAAGTTATGGCCTCCACAAATTAGGCCCCCCACATCAGAAATGTAAGAACATCTATGATGCATAGGAGAGTTGTAAGAGGGAGTTACATATGTTGACCAAGAACATTCACCAACCTATGACATGTCATTATTACTATCATAAAGCATTTTTCAAGGGTTTGAATAAGACAAATTGAAGCACCTAAGTTGGAAGAATAACTAACATCTTATGACATATTCTTATGACAAGTGCAAGGAATATGTTATATTTAGCAAGAGGACTCTTCTTGGGATTTGAGTGTTGCAATTTGATTAGGGAATTTTGGCACCACTTTTGGGTGGTATTAGCTCATGATTTTGTGATTCTCCTTTGGTGGTTTCATATATTGGTTTCTCTATTTATTGGGTACTTGGGATGGAGTTTGCATAATATATTTTGTAGGGATTGTTATGTTGTACCAGTATTATGCAAGATCTAAGTGTGCGTTGTCTCCTATGAATCCTCCTTTCCTTGATTGTATTCTAACCAAAATTGTTGATGATTAATACATTCACTCAAAGTTTGGAGACTGGGGTTTTTCTAGAAAGAGTTTTCCCATGTTACATGATTGTGTTATGGTGAATGATTTTGTTGTGTTGTTTCATTCCTGTAAATTATCTTAGATCATATTTTTTATTCATCTTTCTTCGATTAGTGTAGAAAGTATTTGTAGACCTTAGCTTCCTTTCATTTGGTATCAAAACTTGATAAATTCAAGTCCTAGGTAGTAGGAACAAGTTTTTTCTACTAATCTTGGTTTGAATGGAAACATGCATAGAGAACATCTTTATTTAAGAGAAGATGGAAAGCACCTCTAGAATAGAGATGGAAAAATTTACTGACATACTGTAACTTTGAGTTGTGGAATCTCAAGATGGAGGATTGAATCATAGATTGCAATCTATGGGCTACAATAGCTAGATCCAAACTAGTTATGATGTTATCAAATAATTGGGCAATGTTGGATAAAAAGGCGAGAAGCCTTATTAGGCTTTGCTTGGTAGATTTTTTATTGAATGTTTATGAAGAATTTGTTGTAAAAAACCTCTAAAAAAATTGGGGAACTTGTGCCAAGATAAATCCTTGGTTAATAAGCTTCTTCTATAAAAGGAGTTGTATACTTTGAGGATGGGTGATGTTGATTCTGTTGCTAAACAACTAAATATGTTCAACACAATTATAACCCAATTGTACAATCTATGGGTATGAATATGGAAAAGGAATATTGATGCATGACCCTTATGTATTATTTTCCATGACTAATGGAACAACCTAGTAATGGCTATTGGAAGCATTGTCTCAAAACCAATGCAAGTGATAAAGTTGTGGGTGCTCTTCTATTTGAAGAGACAAGGAAAAAGGATATTGAATCCACCAAGAAGGCCTTGGTTGTTTGTGGATGGTCTAGAAAAGTCAAGAAGAAAGATAAAATAATATCTAATTATCATGGGAGATCTGAGTCTCCTCAAGCGGTAAAGGAAAAATGTTGGAATTGTGGCAACACATGCCACTTCAAAGGAAATTGCAAGCATGAGAAAAATAAGAAAAAGGATGAATATGATGATGATTCTAATAAATCTTCTTAGGAGGATGTGGAAGATTCTTTTTATGTAGCCTTGGATATGCATGCATGTGAGAAAACATGGATGATCAACTCTGGACCATATTTCCACATCACTCTCCATCAAAAGTGAAGTTGACTTTGATAGTTTTCATGGTGGTAAGGTATACCTCAGAGACAACTCTTACCTCAATATTGTTGGTTGTGGTAAAGTCAAGATCCAATTCTTTGATGGAAGAACCAATGGTATTTTTGGTGTTCTGCATGTCCTTGGTTTGGCACAAAACCAATTATCTAACAGTAAAATGAAAGATGTGAGTGAGCATATGGTCTTTGGCAATGGAGGTTGTAAGATGATTCAAGGAACTATGGTGCTTGCAAAGGGGGTTTAAGTTGGTACTCTCTTTTGGCTTGATGCATGCAAAATATTACATATAATAAACTAGCTCTTCAATACATGTGATGAAGAGATTTGTAGAGCCTACATCTTAATCATCAAAACTTCTAACGAAGAGTTCTATTGTATCTAGTTTTGATAGTTGTGCATTCTGGGTACCAAAGTATGCTCTTACCTCAAAGAGCAAGTTACTTGTTGAGAAGATAATGTTATGACACTGACATGGGCCATATTCATGAGAAAGGTCTACAAACCTTGAAAAGTAAAAATCCATAGAGGGGCTTGTTGATTGTTCTCTTGAGCTTGATTTTTGAGCAATGTATTTATGAAAAACATTTGTGTTCAATTTTACTCTAGTTCTCATAAATATTTTGGGTTGTTGGATCTTATTCATTCTAATGTATATTTTGTCTTGTAGATCACGTTTCTTCTTTGTCAAAATATTTGTATTGTGTATCATTTGTTAATGATTATTCTAAGAGGACATGGGTATATTTTCTCAAAAGTAAATTCAAGGTCTTTAGTTCATTTAGGGAGCTTAAGGCTCTCTTAGAAAACTAGAGTGGTAAAAAGATGAAGGTGTTGAGAATTGATAATAATGGTGAACTTATTGTTCTACAAAGTTTGATAGATTCTAGAAGGAGAATGACATATAAATGCATAAGACAAATCCACACACCCCTAAGTAGAATGGAGTTACAAAATACATAAACATGATGATGATGGAGAGGGCTCAAAGTATACTTAGTGGGTCTGACCTAGAACAAAAGTTTTGGGTAGAAGTGGTTGCTACTACATGTTACTTGATCAATAGGTCTCCTACATTATCACTTGTGGAGAAAGCCTCCATGGAGGTTTAGATGGGAAAAATCCCTCACTTTAACATTTTCATGTATTTGGTTGCAAGGCATATGCTTATGTCACTAAGATGAAGTAGTCAAAGCTAGATAATAAGGGTGAGAAAGGGCACAAGCTTTGGGATCGTATGGTAAACAAATTTCTCTACAATCAAAATGTGATTTTCAAGAAGATCAAACCTTCCACTATAATTGAGCAGCCAAAGGAGGATGGGAAGTTAGTTGTTTAGCTACAACCAAAGACTCATAAGGCTGCACCAGATGCTGAACCAAAGGTTCAAGTTGGATCAGATGAGGATGATAGTATGAAGATCTTAGACAGTTTGGAAGAAGAAGTAGAACCTCCATCTCAACTTTTGAGGAGGTCCACTTTGTAGAGGAGGTAACCCAAAGGTATAGCCTGCTTGATTTTAGATGGCTTTGTTGACTAACACTGATGAGGCAAGAACAATTAAAGAGGTAATAGAAATGGATGAGTGTAAGAAATAAGCCATGTATGAAGAGATGGATACATTAAGGAAGGATGATGCATGGGACTTGGTATAGTTACTTGATGGATGGAACACATTGGTTACAAAAAGGTGTTAATAAAGAAACCAAGCTTTGATGGTAACATTAAGAAGTACAAAGTGTGGTTGGTTCTTAAAGGTTATTCCCAAGTCAAAGTTGAAAAGTTGACATCTATTAGAATGGGATTATCTTGTGTTGTTATTTTTAATTTTAAGGTTGAGTAGATAGATTTGAAGATATTCCAGATTTTGTTCTAATCAACTATTAGAAGACTCTATTTCCAACCACTACCTAACTATTTCATGCGTCTGATAATTTTAGTTAGAAATAACAAAGGAGTGCTCAACATGTACTAGGCTAAAGAATCATGCTTATAAATTGGCTAGGAAACTACCACTGTCTACTTCTAGAGCAAGTGCTCCTAAAAATTACAAAAATCCAAGTCCCCTATCTCCTCAAAGATAAGATGTCAAGGATAAATTACAAAAGCCTAGATAGAGTAGAGTACCCATGTCCTATGATGAGGTATTCAACTTCAAATGTGACCATAAAGTCAAGCTAGTTGTTAACAAGAACAATGGACATGTAAATATATACATTCAAGATTTGTATGGATGATCTTATATTTTATACCAAGAAATTCATGATCTCTTTATTTCCACATACATGTACAAGATAATGATCATCCACCCACTTGTTATGAGAAACTTCAATCTATCAGGGAACTTAGTTTACAAATTTTAAATTTAGTGAAGTTTGATGAAAATGAAATCAATCAATTGATCCAAACACAAAAATGACTTGAACACCATATATATTCCAAACACTATATAAAATTCAAATATTTACATGAACATGAGCACTTCGACTCTTCAAGCATTTAAATCTAGTATCTCAATTAAAATCACTTTTTTCTCTACAATAGTGATTATGAACTACCACAATCAGAATAGAATGACAACTATGGAGAATACTTAGTGTAAATTCCATAGATTCTACTAGTAAATTACTAATATAGAATCTTTTGCTTGGTAGATGTTGTTTGCAAAATAGCTATGGAGACCACTTATTGTACATTTAAAAATTGTACCATTAACATTGTTTCATGCTTGTAGATTATAATTTTCATATTAGTAATTTAACACTACACCTTTATTACAAGAAGTTTTACTTATTGTGAGTGTTTGAGTATGTTAGAATGATACAATGATGTGTAAATATATAAATTCATAAAAATTAAATAAAGTGAATTTTATGATTTCAATCAGACCTTATAATAGAAACAAAAATCCTTATTGTGATGCTTTGCCCCATAGACTACAAATGATAAACATAAAAATTGACCCATAGGATGAACAAACTCTTCCTTACAATATTATACATTTGTTACTCTCTAGTTGGTATGCTAAAAAATGGCCAAATATGATCAAGACTATCATATTCAATAGTTGGCAATCAAACATTCAAGATACGATTATTTCATACTGCAAACCTTAGGACTAGAAGAAGATCTCTTTACTATTCCTATAACAAACACAAATTGGATAGATATTATTGTATTTGATCTCACATTGGAATGATAGACTACAAAACTTAGAAACACGATTTTCTAATTGTGTTCATAGGAGTAATAAATAGTATATATTTTGCTAGGTATCCTCTAGCTAATTTTGTAGACCACTATGGAGTTGTCCTGGAAGATGATATGTGTGCATTCTTCAACCTAATTAAAACTGGATTTTTACAACAAATAATTGAATGCTTAACAAATTACCTCATGGATCCAGATTCTTATGATTTTCCAAGTGTCAATTTTTACCCAAGCCTCCATTGAGATTACTCATCTAAAGTGAAAATAAAACATTCTCAAATTCTTATGACACATGCAATCATGACTCAGATATTTGAGTGGGATCAAGTGATTGATGGTGCATTCCATCAAAAAATTTCTAGCTTTTATGAAAATAACTTTGAAGAAGACCATTAGAGTGTCTTGGTGACATTGTTACAAAGAAATATGTATGATGAAATTACATAATTACACCTTTATTTCAGTATCTCTATGTAGCAAGAACAAATATGCATAGCTGATGGTGTAAAGTTATATTTACACATTAGCATAAGTTAATTAGGGGGTTAATTAGGAAAGCATTTTCCTTTATTTATGTGTCAATATTATCATATAGGATAAGATTACTTTATGCTTTTCCACTTTGTCTATTTTTGACAAATGTGAATGTATATCTAGTTATTATTCTTATGTGAATAATTCAAATGTACATGTAAGTGTTGATTGCAATCTGATCTCTCATTTTGGATTCTATTTTTTGAAGCAATCCTCTTTGTAGAAGAAATACTATAGATGATTTTAGGAATCTAACATGGTATCAGAGCTCTAGATTTGTCAACTTCTACTTGAATTTGAGAGGATTTTAGCCATGAGGTCATGATTGATGCTTCCTGGTGTGAAACATACCTCACAAATGAGTGTAGAAGGCATCAAAACCTAAGGATCCCCTATCCAAATGCCAAAATCGAGCACAATAAAATTTTAGGTGATTTTTTTGTAGGTGTCGATTTTCGTTTGTGTGAATCCGTACATCGTACAGATCCATACTTGGTCGTATGATATGCACTTAGCTATACTACATCATATGGTCCCTATACATGTTAACTCAATTGTTATTCACCATTTTCTGACAAGAAAGATTTTTATTCGACAGTTAATAGGGAAAATTTGGGCATTAGTTTTTAATACAACAGTTTAAATCCAGGACTAAAAGTTTTTATTTTTGGTTTAGGCACTGGAGGAAATTTGAAATTGAGGTACGGTCACATGGGATAGAACCCTTGGTTAGCACTAGGCCCAGGGGGATAATCTATGTGCCACCGCCTTGGCCAATGGAGCTCTACCAAGGACACACCACTCTGCCCTTTAGGTCACCACAATTGGTGGCATGACCCACAAATGCTACCACTACCACAATATGCAACCATAGGATAGTTTCACCACCACTCAACCCAGCTAAGCCACCTTTCTGCTTCCAATCAACCACTATAGGGCCACCAACCCTCTTCTCATTTTCCATAAGGGGTGATTTTTTGTCTTTGCCATAACTTTGGCATATAGAGTCAGTTTTTTGTAAATGAATAGGAAACAAAAATCTGGTTGTGTTCTCTACCTAGTGGTTCTAGTATCTTTTCTAGATTATACTGCTAGTCCATTTTAGTGTAGGTTGAAGTCTAGGCTTCTTTTCTGGCTTTCAAACTCATATCTTCCACCGAGAATCTCTAATTTTTGAGATTGAATAGGTGTTGATATGGTATTGAGGAGCTCTACATAGTCACCCATGTGATTTTTCTAGATTCAACCCCAAGTTTCAATTATTCAAATTATCATTTTTCACACTCTATTTGATAACTTGGACATATTGGCACTTGGAGAAGTTCTTTTTTTGGGTGGGCTTCACCTCTGCATCTTATTGTCTAAATTTATTTTTTCTAGTGTAATCATGTCTCCATGTGATTATTGTGGGAGAAAATAAATAATTGCATGTTGAAAGAACTTGATGAATTAAAACAACTCTATGAGCTTCATTAGTTAAAACAACTTTGCATTGCCAATGGCATTAGTTTGCCAAATTATTCTAACCTAATAGTTGCAAAAATATTTCCACCACTTATTGCTTCATTCGAGTTCAGTGTTGCTTCACCCAAGGCTTCCAATGATTCCTTGCAACAAGACAATTTCAGTATTCCAGATCCACCACCTCATTAGGATTCATATCTACCAGACATCTCATTATTGTTTACATAGAATCTCACATTTTTGATGTGGAGGATACATTATTAGATATTCATTTCATCTTTGATGACAATGATGTCATCATATCATCTTCTGTGTTTGTAGATCTTGTTCTACATCCATCTTCACTATTTTTTGCAATGTCACATTCTCTCATTGGGCATGGTGTTCTTGATTTGGAGAAGGCATCTTATGATATCAACATGAGGACACTTTGATATAATTCAAAGGAATAGGAATACATTTGGATTTGGATTCCTTATTCATCCAAGATGTGGGAATGGCTTCTACAATCACTTGTGGATTTGTTTCTTCCCAAGGGAAGAAATATTGTTTGCACGTAGTGGATTGTTTTCTATCTTCAATCACTCATCATCGGTACTGAAGATGCTTCTTAGAGGGGATTCAAAATCTCATTCATTCACTCTCACTTATGGGGGGTACCTATTATGTATTTGTGATGGACTTGGTTTTGAGTTCACATCACTTGTACATTCTTGTTTATTGTTTTCTCTCTTTTGGAGAGGGATTTTCTCCCACTGGGTTTTTCCCCTTTTCTCCATTTATGAAAGATTATTGTTTGTAAATAGGTACCTAATCAGGCCTTGTTGCTAGGACCCATCCTCTTCTCCATCTTTCTTTTTAGCTTGTGTGTAACTTCCCTAAGTTGTACTTATGGGGGCGTGTTGGTGTAAAGTTATATTTACACATTAACATAAGTTATTAGGGAGTTAATTAGGAAATTATTTTCCTTTATTTATGTGTCAATCTTATCATATAGGATAAGTTTTCTTTTTTCTTTTTTGCTTTGTCTATTTTTTAATTGAATATCTATGTATTATTCCTTTGTGAATAATTAATGCACATGCAAGTGTTGATTGCAATTTGATCTCTCATTTTGGATTCTACTTTTTGAAGCAATCCTCTTTGTAGAAGAAATACTATAGATGATTTTGGGAAAATAACAGCTGAATGGTCTATGAATAGAGGCATATTGTGGTACTATGTTCTTTATTATTTAATTTCCTAACGAACCCATGTAGAATGGTAATATAATTATATCTATTAATGTTCACTATAAGAATTGATTAGGGTAATCGCCATGGTTAATATGGTTATTTTATGTGATTTGGTGGCTTGGGAAATACCCAACACATGTTTTCCCTCAATTTCTAAACAGGTTCTACTGTAGTTAATTAAGAGGCTAATGGTATGAACACACTACCATTCAAATCATGGTACATACTATGAAAATTTCATTCCACCTTCTCAATCAGGTAAGCTCTCTCTAAGCAACTAAAAGATTCTTTTTTATCGTAACATGGATCTCTATTTTAGCTATACCGTTATAATTGCATGGACCAAGAGAAATTTTTATGATAGCTACAAGTTTCTAGGTTTGAACCTTTTTACCTTGTTGAGAGGATGGTTTTCTATTGATTTAAGAAAAAATAGGTGTAAAATGACTGGTTGTGTCACTGCCTACCATGTTGTTTTGGAAATTGACCAAGGTAGTTATGCTTTTGTCTTATAGCTCAATGTTACCTTAGTTGTACCAAGGGTTCTTTTTAAGCTCATTTCACTAATTTTCTATTCATATTTTTACAAGTAATTAAATTCTTTATGAGTTCTCTCTATTCAGTTAACAAATTCTTTTTATCATAGCATGAATCTTGTTTTAGCTACATAGGCATTCATAATTGCATAGAGCAGAATCAATTTTATGACAATTACAAGTTTATGAGTTTCCAGAGCTTTTTTCCTTGTTTAAAAGGTGGTTATCTATTGATTAAAAAAGGTGTAAAATGATCAATTCTATTTCTAGCAACCATGTTGTGCTAGAAAATGCTTTTGTGCAATAGTTCAATGTTACCTTAGTTGTACTAGGGTTCTTTTTAAGTTCTTTTCACTCATTTTCTATTCCTATTTTTACAAGTAATCAAATTTTACAAGCTTTGTTAAGCCATTTTTGAATTTAAAGAGCATTTTATCTTTAGATAATTTTCTAGAATAATATATTTGTTCCATTGTTCTTAGAGATTTACAATTTTTTGTCGGTCTTTAAATCAAAAACAATATATATAAAGAATATAAAAAGTGTTTGGCTTCATTTATTCTTGAGATTTTCTATTTCCAAAAGATATTCTTCTAATATAAGAAGTTGGGCAACATGCTACCAGTTTAAGTTTTTGTATTATCTAATATCAAGAGAAACTTGATGTTAAATGTATATTTCTATATTGAAAAAAGTTGCAATTATAGAACAAGATGTTAAACATCTTTTACAACGATAAACCAAAATCCAATCAACATGGTTTTGTTTTTGTTAAAACATAAAAATAGATTGAAGAAGAATTTGATAACCAACAAATGTAAAAGCAATATACATAAAGTCATATGGTTCTTAATTTGTCTACATTTTAACTATATATTTTTAGAGGTAAGCCAATAAAACTTATGAGTTGATAAATGTGTTTTTCTACATTTCAAATGCTAGTAGTAGTCAAATTATACAAATCCCCATGGGTTTTAATGAATGGATACAAAAAATACATACAACACTTAAAAAGGAACTGCCAAAAAACCCAAAAAAAATCCAAATTATGTACTCATCCAACAATAATGGAAGAGACAATAGAGACAGAATATGGTGCTGATGTTTCATCCTTTCATACAACCATGACAATAGATGGAAATGATGTCCCAATCGCTACAACAAAAGAAGACTATATTAACAGTTTTGCTACCATCTTTAGTGATGAAGACTCAAATGCTTGCTCTATTGGCTGAACTATATACTTGATTTCACCTTACATTTCATTTTTTGTAAACCAATATATGTACCTTAAATAAACAATTTTTCACATATGAATGTCTCTATATTATTAGATTTCATGGTGAATTGTACTTACTTGCATTTCACATATCTATCGGCATAATTGTTATGCAAAACATGGTGCAACTGCTAGTAACTACACTAATTTGGATACGACTATGTTGCTCTAATAACCAAGTCCCTCGGGAGATTTTCTACAAATAGGACAGCTTGCGTGCCGTTTGAGCCATTCGTCTATGCAATGGGCATGATACACATGCCTGCAATCCATTATCATACGCAGTTTTTCATTACATTTGTAATCCTCCAGACATATTGAGCAACTCCTGTCCTGCAGCTCAGCGAGAGCTTCATGCTTAGCAGTAAATACAATAATGGGATATGAATGTATGACCGCCTCCTCCACCCCCCTTTCCCTCGACGACGATGACCCAGAAATGATATCCACTGTTGGAGTGTGTGGTGGAGTATGCTGGTCATGGGCAGACCTCATGAATCTGAAATACAGTAAGAATACGGCCAACATCAGCATTATACCTCCCACTGTTATAGCCATGCTATAACCGATCCCATTCGGATTAAATCCATATCTATCAGAAGAATCAGTATTGTTACTCTTCATACCAGATCACAATAACTCTTACTCTCATATGCTCTCCCATATGATCAGCTCCAGATCTGCTTCGCTCTGTTGTTCTACTTGGGATTTGAGATTTATGAACATTGCAAGAAGCTACACAAGCGAGAATCTCGAAGCAGCGAAGGTCTACAATGGAAATCGATGGCCCTGCTTCAAGACGGCATCGTGTCGACATTGCAAAACAATATCCTCTCCTGCTGAAGGCGGCATCGGAGGCATCAAAATAATATATATTGGAAGGGATGGCGTTATAATAACATTGTTTCATTATCAAGTACTGCTGTTTTTTTCCAATGTATCAAATTATATTCACATTTTATAAGTAGTGGTGTCTTTTTTTTTTTTGGGGGTAAGGTATCAAGATAATGACTTTTGTGGTTTGCAGGAAATTGATTATTGAGGGAGATTTATTGCTGGCATGGTCAAATAAACTATAACAATTGGAAGTTTAAGAATTATCTATCAAGATATGTCACTTATGGCATAATTTTGAGGAAGTGGGACCTTCATTGTTTGAAGGAAAGCAACAAGGTTGAAGAACATTTAGTTAACGTTGGTATTGATTAGCTCCCTTTTCAGTCGGCTACTCTTAAATATCATCCACTTCAACAATCAAAGGTCAATTTTGGCCAATAAAAATAGGACAAATATTTACCACTTTTTGTTGTGAATGAGGTGTAAAATTGCTATTGATTGTTTGACCATTGAAATGGATGATCTTTAAGTAGAGTGTTCTAAGTCTTGGTAAGTGATAAGTCCAAGGAAATTGTTTATCAAATGCTTGTAGATTGCCTATAGATTTTAATTTTAAATATTAATTTTTAATTAAAAATAATTATTAATTAGTAATTGATATTTTAAAATTAAAATTATTTTGAAAAAAATTAAAATTAAAAACTATTGTTAATTGATTAAAAATCAATTAATGATTGATATTATTAAAAATTAAAAATTTAGAATTTAAAATAGAAAATAAAAATATATACTAAAAAAAGGAAATTAGAAAGCTACAATTAAGTCAAAGCCAACAACTAGTTTAAAAAAAGGAGTGCCTAGTTAGTAGGTGCAATCAACATAAGGGGCATGTCTTATTCAAGATCCTTGCTCTTTTTAAAAAGTGTACTCAAGATAGAAAAGTCGTGCCTAATTTTGGGCGAAAACTTTATAAGGTTTTGTAATTTTTTTTTTAAAATGAAGTTAAATGAGTAAAGTCACGACACTCCTCCAAGTCAGCAAGAAAGGACAAAATAGGTAAAAATCAAATGCCCAATCAACCGAGGAGTCGTGACCAAGTCCAAAAAAATTGTGCTTAATTAAAACAAACAAGGATGCACGCTTTTTAGATTTAGATGAATTTTCTAAAAACTATGGTCACATAAACAAAATTGTGTCCAACATGAATTGTCATGCTTAATAAGAGGAGTTAGGTGGACAAAAGTCTACCAAAAAGATCCAACAAAGAAATTGGAGCTAATGTATGTTGATTGTTGGCCAAACTAGATAGAGTGATCAAAATTGTTTATGCTAAAACAATTAAAGGATTTTTTGTCGTTAGCATCACATAAAGGACATCGTTGTTGTTACAATTAGGGATTTTCCTAATACATAGGTTTGATACATTACTGAACACTAATAACAAGAAGTTGAAATAGAAGGTTCAACAATGATGGTGACCTATAAGGTTCTTTTTTTTTAGATGAAAATCGTAAGAAATGATCAAGAATGGCTTCCAAAAAGCCTATTCCACAATGCCTTGAATCAAAGGTTTTTCAAAATTTTGGGCCAACGAGATCCACCATTCTTCTTTTGTTCATCATCGACCAATATTTGGGTTCACCCTATAAAGGCTTATGTCATGTTAGCAAGTTACAAAGAAAGATGAATCATTGAAGCTCTTGAGCCTATTCTTATGAAGGTAGCATGAGTTTGTGTTCATAGAATTTTAGAACGTGAAATTACAACAGCTCATGCTTTCATGATGGCAAATATTAAATTTGCATACCTTGAAAGTGATCAATATTAATCTATAAGCCTGTAAGATGAGTTTCTACAACTAGGTTTATCTTAAATCATGAGTGTTGAAAGGGTAATTTATCAATGATCTTACGTGAAGTACAAGACTAGGAGTGAAGGGAGATGTTAGTAGTTAAGTGACATCACAAGCATGAAGAGGTGTTTGCAAACAAGAAGACAACCTTTAAGTGTTAGCAAAGGTACCTAAAATGTACTCATCAACAATGGGAGAAGTTTTAAATGGCAAGGGTAGTAGATCAAGGTGCTTGATTGCATCTTGAAAATTTTAAGTGACAAATGTATCTCTAAGGCATGCCTATGTTCATGAAAATCAATTTAAAGTGACATGAAAAGTTAAAAGGGACACCTAGACAAGGTTTTTTGACAACAAAGACTTGAAAGAGCACTTTTAAGACCATTTTAAGTGACATGAATATTATAAAAGAGTGCTTGGCTTTGAAATGACAATCATAAGTGGTAAGGAGGTGTGCTTGACTGTAGAAATCATCCATGGAAGAGCTTGGTGCTACAAGAATCAAGTTCTGTTGCATATATGGTTCCAAAATTAAAGAGTAACCAAGAAAAAGATCTTAAGATATTCCATGGTAATTATTCAAGTATGAAGAGCAAGTTATGGATATTGTTACATTAATATGAGAAAAGAAATTACATATACAATTGATCTTTCTATAGGAACATGTAGTCATCTCACTGCATGTGTTCAACTGCATAGTGGAACAAACAGTAGCAAGCATATTTGGAATGCTGAACAACCAAACCTAAGAGTTGGTAAGACTGAGTGTAGTTCCTTCATCAAAACAAATAGTGAAGGTTTTGCAAAGAATGATTTATGCCAAAGTTGGCAGGTAAGAGGGAATGAGTTCTAAGAATTTGACATTTCTTATGTATCTAATGGTCTAGGTGTTCCCAAACAAGATTGCATATAACTAGAGCATTGATGAACAAAGATGTAATATGACATAAAAGAAAAGACCATATTTTGAGTTTGATATTTTTAGTCAAGGATCTCATTATTTTTAGCATTTTCTATTTATATCCTGGAGTTAGCTATTGTTAGATCATCTATCCCATCATGTGGGAGATATGAGCATTAAGAGACAAATTGTGATAATTGTAATCATTAGTTGAACTAGCAATCACATGTTGTAAGATTAGAATTAGCAGATGAGATGATTTGTAATGAAGCTTGCACATCATGTAAGTAGTTGTAGCTAGAGTTGAAGTCTAGTCAATTTATTTCATTTCTTTTCATGTAATTACTTTGTGAATAGTATAAATAAGTGTCATTTGTACTTAGATGGCTAATGGTAATTTTCAAGCCTACTTATTGCTAAAATTATTGTTCACAAAGTTATAATCCTTGCAGTTGTTCATGTTGTGAGTTAAGTGCTTTTGATAATTTAACAAGCTTTGTATTCTTAAATTTATTGGAAGAAGTATTGTGGATTTGTACACAATCCTTCATATTTAATTGATAATCTACATTTACATCTGTGTTTGTTCACCAAATCCTAGCTTGTTTAATTTATGGTTAAATCAATCTTTGCATTTGATTGAAAATCATAGGGTAAGTGCACAAAGATAGGGGACAAAAGGGGTCTTGAGATGCTACTTTTTTTTTTTGAAATCAAGAAAGACTGATGTTAGATCAGAAATTGAAGATAGTTACACTCAAAATTTGAAAATACAACAAAAACAAGAGTCGTAGTGCTCCGAATCTAGTTTCTAAACTAATATTTTTTTCAAAAATGGTTGAGATTAAGGGGTTCAAAAAGGGGGAACACACAAATTGGTCTTGTTTTGTTCAAAAAAACATAACATAGTGTTTGGTGTGCTCCCCCCTAAAATATTAACTTTTTTTAGTATTTCAAATATCGCTTTGGTGAGAAATTAGCTAACACCATGTAGTTTATCCCTGATTTTTCTGATAATTTTTTCATGAATAATTGATTTTTTACTAATTTTCAAAGTGGACACATCCTGAAAAATAAAAAATTGAGCATGCCCCCCCCTAAATTTTTTGAAAACTAATCAAAAATCAATTTTTTTAATATGTATAGAATGGAGTCTAGTTTCTAAAAATGTAATTTATTTGAAATTTCAATGAACGGTTAAAAACAAAAGTAAAAAATACCAGACACTAGTTTTTGACAAAAAATGGATACACTAACAAAAGAAATTAAAGATGAAATCCTTAACATACTCAAAAGGTGAAAAAAAATATATGGTTAGAAACCTAACAGAGAGTTTAAGATTATGGTGGTGTTTTTTTCGACTTGTCATCGAAATAAGTGCAAACCTGATGAGGAGCACACTCCAGATTATGTGATTTTTGTCCTTGGGAAGAAGCATTCAACATGTGATCTCTCTTGGAATATTTAAAGGAATTAAACCCGCTTCTTCGTGTAACCCTCTTTCTCATCAATAATTTGTTGATGACATGATTATTATGAGGGAAGCTTTAGTAGTGGAGGCAAGAGAATTGAAGCAAATTATATCCTACTATGAGAAAGCCCCAGGCCATAAAATAAGCCTTCCTAAGAGCAATATTTTTTTCCTCAATACTCCTTTGACAAGACAACAAAAGATTGCCTCTCTTTTGGGCTATCGAATTGGGTCTCTTACTTTGTCATATCTTGGCTTACCTTTGTTTGTGGGTACTCTTCCTAATGCCTTTTGGAATGTATTGCTAGACCATTGCCAACATAAACTTGCTGTGTGTAAAGGATAACTTCTTAGCCAAGAAGGTAAGCTCGAATTAATTAAAGGTTCATTCTAAAATATACCAATGTACTACATGATCCTATTTTGTATGCCAAGAAAAATTGTGGATAAAATTGAGAAAATATAGAGGAGTTTTATGTGGGTAGGTATTGAAGAAAAGAAATACCTTCTACTACTTGCTTAGGACTTGGTGTACAAACCCAAAAGGAAAGGAGATTTGGGTCTAAGAAGAATTAGAGAGTTTAATCTAGCCTTGAATTCCAAAATCACTTGGAGATTAATCAACAAGGAAAAGGAATGGGTTTTCATCATGTCAAGAAAGTACTTGTAGGGGAACTTCTAGAATATGCTTTCAAAGAGTGAGCTGCCTCAATGTTAGAAATGAAGGTGCAAACCACCCAACAAAAATCTGATTCAAACCTTATTAATATCCTATAAATAATGTAGAATCAATGGAGATTGCAATAAAAATAAAACCCACTACACAGAAATAACATGCATTAAGAACTGAACACATAACACAATATGTAACGTGGAGAAAACCCTTTCGGGTAAAAAATTCCACCAAGAAAAGAGGCTCCAAGTTGTATTATCTTCAAATATGATATTACACTACATGCACTTCCTCTTCTTCTTTAGTATTCAATCTAGCGACGCCTATTACTCTCAACTCTACTAAAAATATAGTACAAATATCCTTATAAAAGGGGGTTGCCTTCTAGGGCAAGAAAACTAACATAATATCAACCGTCAAATTTGTGACCTAATGATGAACGGTCCAGATTTACAATGATAAAATAAAAATAAAATGTGGTTTCAGGGGCACTGTTCTTAAACCCCCGCCAGGACACACGACCCCCAGATCCCCCTACCGGGGGGAAGATCTTCTCAAACCCCTTGCAAGGGGGAAACCCCATGTGACCCCCCTATCATGGATGACTTAGCATCGGGTACTGGATATAAACATGCGGCTGAAACAAGATCGTTGTTGGTGAAACCTTTCATCCCTTATGGGTAATTTACAAACAATAATAGGAATACTAAATTACATAGGATTTACAAGGTTGATGACACCTTAATCGTAACACTCAAGGCTCTTTAATATGGAATACTATATACACAATAGGTTTATCATTAATCAAGGCACGAGGTGGAAATTAGGAAACCGATCATCTATAAATTTTTGGGATGAGGCTTTGATTCTTGATACTCCCCTAGGGGATTTAGCTAGGACAACTCCTTTAGTGGATCTCTACAAATCATCTATGGGCCAAAAAGTAGTTGATTAAATTCATTTGGTGAATGGGACTAGGACTTGGAATAAACTAGATTTGATCTTCAATGTGTTTAATGATGCTCTTTCTTAGTTGGATTCTCTATTGATTTCTTATCACATCCCTCAATGTCCCGAGAGAGATGAATTGGTTTGGGCTACCTCACCTTCTAAAATATTATTTGTTGCACTTCAAGTTTATCCTTTCTTGTGGATCAAGGTCTGATCCCCTTTTGGGCTAATCTATGGTAGCCCCACTTGATTCTGAAGATCAACATTTTGTTTTGGATGTTGGCCCAGAACAAGGTTTTAATGATTGATAACTTGATAAAAAGGGGTTCTACCATGCCAAATAGATGTTGCTTGTGTGAAGTTGAGGAAGAAATGACTGCTTATTTGATGATGGAATGTTCCTTCTCCTAGGAAATGTGGGGAATGATTCTCTCCCTTTTTAAACTTTGTTGGGTTCTTCCTATGGATATTTAGAGCTAGATAGAACAATGGAAGGCCTCTTTTAAAAATCTCTCCTTAAAATTCTTATGGGATATGGTTCTACCTCATGTTGGATGGGGCTTATGGAAAGAAATAAATAATCAAATTTTTAGGAATAAAAAATCCTCAACTAGAAGAGTGGTTAACAAAATTTGCTCAGCCATCAAGGAAAACTTTATGGTGGCTATTAGAACAAAGACTACCTCCTCCTCTAGGGTTATGGTCTCAAAAGCAAAACTTGATGTTGTAGATGCATGGAAGATCAATTTTGACATTTTTGTTCCATTTAAAGGAAGTGAAGCTTAGAGATAAAACATTTCTTGGTTCCCATTGCAACTAAACTAGTTCAAATTAAAATTTGATGGTGTGGAAAAATGGAATCAAGGGCTTGCTAGGGGTGGGGGTTCTAAGAGATACTAGGGGTAATTTGGTGGTAACTTATTCTATCAACCTTAGGATCCAAACTAATCCTTTCATGGAAGTGTGGCTACCTATAATACCCTCAAAATGGAACAACAAGTTGGGGTGCTGAATGTTGTGGTGGAAGGTGATTCTTTGAATATAATTAACTACCTAAATAGGAAAACCAATCCAAGTTTGACCATTGAGAATTTCATAAAAGAATCCATAGACATCATAAATAAAATGAAAAATGTAAAGATTATGAATGTCTATAGGGAAGCTAATCAGGTGGTTGATTACTTAGAAAATTGAGGGGTTAGTTGACAAGGGGCCTCTTTTTGGTTGATCAACTCTTTCCCTAAGGAGATTGTGATGCTTAGTTTAAATGATTTTAATAATCATTCAAAATAAAGAGCTTGTGAAGTCGACTTTGATCATACTTTAGGGTTACTTGAAGGACAACTTAAGCATGAGATGTAATGATGATTTAATGATGAAAGGTCATGTCAAAATTAATTATGGTAAGGTCATGGTCAAGGCTTTTGGTATGTTCATCATCACTTCTGCTTTGGCCTTTTATTCAAAAGACACTATCAATATTTTGTGGGGCCTTCTTGCACTTCAAACTCAGTGGGATATGAACATGATTTTGAAAGATGATTAGTTATATGGGAGGAGATATAAATAAGGTCAAGCCCATCACCTATAGAAAATAGAAGCAGAATGCTAGGGTGTGCAAGATATTAGAGAAAGGCAATTTTCCTCCTTTATGGATAAATTGAGAGGACATGACTCTTCCCTAACTGTTGAATTTGTTAGAGACTAAGACAATAGAAAAACGGTTTTGCAAGGATTAGAATTTGTGGTCTTGGATGATTTAGTGGCAGAGGTCATTGGCCTTTCCATAGACAAGGCTAAAATATTTAAGGATAGGTGCATGCAGCAGGAGGTAGTTCCCACCTTAATAAGGACAAAGACCCAATTAAATTGTACTCAAGATACGCTAGGAGTACCCTCAAGGCACCATGGGATGAGATCACCCTTTGAATTATGAGGTATGTTAGCCTAGAGGGGTGCTTCAAATCTGTTTATTCATACCACTTTTTCTTGTTGAATCACTTTAGGATAAAAAGTTAGTGTCTTTTTCTTTTTACTTGTTGTATTTGTTGGAATTGTCTATGAGGAACTGCAAGAAAGCCCCTGATACAATACCCTTGTACCAGGGGTTAATTTTGTTGATAGTTAACCAAGTGAGATTGTTGAATCCTACTATTGCTCAACCTTCCCACAAGAAGGTTGGTAAGAACAAGAAAGTGGTGGATTACTCTGAGTCCACCTCTGAGGAGTTAGATGAGAAGGAAGTGAGTAGCTAGGATAAAATTAGAACTAATTCTAGGTCAGAGTCAGATTCATAGGAATCCAAAGAGAGTGACTCTTTGACAATGGATATGGTTATAGGTAGTGGAGGTAGGAGGGATAGAAAAAGGAAAAGAGATGAACCCCCTATAGTGGTCAAGAATGTGGAAAGGCCTTATGATAATCAAAAGGACAATGAAGCTCCCCATACCCAAGATAAAGGGAAAGGTAAAGCCTTTCTTGAACTTGTTACTAGCAACCCTTTCCCTAGCATTAATCCCTACCCCTTGATCCCCAAGGACTTATGTCTCTCTTTCCCCAACCCCTCTTCCATGAGGGAATTGGTTGATGATGTGTATTTAGTGACCCAAGATGTTATGACCCTACAAAAGACCTCTGAGATGCAACACAACCTTATCAAATGGTTTTATGTTGAGATCAACAAGAATAATTTTAAAATGGATATTATGGTTAAGAGGCAGAAAGGGGAGAACCAGATTTTGGTTGAATAGGAGGATATTCCAAAATTGGTAAGTTGTTCCCTAGGTGAACAAGCTTATGGACGACTTCTCCAACTAGAAGGAAAGGATCAATGTTTTAAAGGAAGAGTATATGAAAAGGACTTGGACGATCATGATGCTATATTAGAGGCTCTTGAATATGAAATTATCAAAATTAAATAGAATATAAATAGGATCATCAAGACCAATGTTGTGGAGATCAAAAACATCAATGACAAGATGAAAAAGATGAATTCCAATATTTCTATTATAGGGAAGGCCAAAGAGGATGTATGTCCTAGTACCAAGTCCAGAAGCACAAGAAAGAAAAATGATGAGGGGGATAAGAAAAATCCTCAAGTTCTTCAAGAGTTAGATGATAGCTTCTTTCTAGCTGAGTTAGAAGTGACTGATACCAAAGTAGTCCTATCCATTCTTTCTCTTGTTTTTATGTTCTATATTTTGCTACGTTTTGGCTATGGTTTTGTTGTGGGTCAGCTATGTCTACACTAACATTTTTCCTACTATACGACCCCTTAAAAACTTGATCTTTACCCCTTTAATCAGAAACTTAGGTCCTAAGTGGTAGGAACAAGTTTTTTTTGTACTAATCATGATTTTAGTGGGAATGTGCATAGAGAGAATCTTTGTTTCAAGGAAGATGGAAAACATGTCTAGAATAGAGATTGAAAAATTTAGTGACACTAACTTTGAGTTGTGGATGCTCAAGATGGAGGATTTGCTCATAAATTTAGATTTGTGGGCTATAGTATCTAAATCCAAACTAGTTGCAATATCACTGAATAATTGGGTAGTGTTGGATGGAAAAGAAGATTTTTCAAGATTTGCTTGGTTGATTTTGTGTTAATGAATGTCCATGAAGAATTCATCACAAAAACCCTCTAAAAAGTTGGGGAACCTATACCAAGCTAAATCCCTAGTTAATAAGTATTTTCTATGAAAGAATTTGTATACTTTGAGGATGGGTGGGTGATTATGTTTCTAAAAACTTGAGTACATTTAGCATGATTGTAACTTAGTTACAATCCATGGGTGTCAATTGATATGGAAGAGGAGGATCAATGCATGACCCTTCTATATTCTCTACCAAGACTTATGGAATAATCTATTAATTCCTATTGGAAGCATTGTCTCAAAACCAATGCTTGATGAGGTTGTGGGTGCTCTTCTCTCTAAACAGATGAGGAGAAAGACTATTCAATCCACCAAGGAGGTCTTGGTTGTCTGTGGAACAAGAGAATATCAAAGTTTCATGGGAGATCTATGTCTCCTCAAAAGTTCAAGGAAAAATGTTGGATTGTGGCAAGACATGCCACTTCAAAAGAAACTACTAGGAGAAGAAAAAGGCTAAATCTGATTATGATTCTAACCAAACTTCTTGGGAGGATGCAAAAGATGCTTTTGTTGTAGCTAGCTCTGCATGCATGTGAGGATGTATGTATTATTGCCTCTAGAGCATCTTCCCATATGACTCTCCATTAGGAGTGATGTTGAGACTATGAGAGTTTTGATGGTAGGAACATATATCTCAATGACAACTCTTACCTTAGTATTCTTGGTCGGGGGAGAGTCAATATTCAATCTCTAATGGAACAATCAATGGTATTTCTAGAGTTATACATGTCCTTGGTTTTGGCATAGAACCTATTATCTATCTAGAAAATAAATAATGTGAGTGTACAGGTGGTCTTCAACAATGGAGGTTGTAAAATGGTTCAATTAACTATGGTGCTTAGAAATAGGGTTTGAGTTCATATTTTATTTTAGCTTGATGCATGCACTTATATATAGTGAAATTATGATTCAATACATGTGATGAAGAGATTTGTAGAGTCTACACCTGAGTTATCAAAACTTGTAGTAAAGAGATCTATTGTAGGGTATGTGCATAGTGGGACATGAAAGAAAGTTGAGTTCATATTAGATTTGGTGATTATTTAAGATTTGCAAAGAAGAGATGTTGTTGTAGTTTGCAAGGTTGATAATTTATCTCATGTTTACACCTTCTCACACTTTTCTCCTAATGATTTCTTCTCTACAATTTACACTCCTGCATCTAGTGTGGATAGTTCATTGGAGGCCCAACTTGGTTACTTGATCCTTCATGTTCTTACGACAAGCCAAACATCACCTCCACCATCACCTATTGCTACTTTAGAGTTTTGTGTTGTGTCACAAAGGGTTTCCACAAATTCCTTGTAGCAGGATGTTATCCCTGCATCTCTCGATCTTGTTCAGCTTCCACATGTGGTTTTTGTACATTTTCAAGAGATTTCATTTCAGTCTCTGAATTATGTACAACATTCAGAGACCTACATTGTTCTTCTCACTTGGGAAGATCACTTGCACCTTTCTGCACTTCACTTTCTTCTATAGGGAAGAAATGTTGTTCGTCATTCCAAGATATCATTCTACATTCTTCTTCGAGCATCAATCAGCACTGTAGGATCCATCATTTTATGGGGGGGCTATCTAGTCTCTCCCTTTCTCTCCTTTGGGGGAAAATTTAATGTACTTTTGTGATAGAAGTAGTCCTTGGGGGCTCATGATGAGTCCTCCTTCTATCTTCTTCTTCTTCACTTGTGCATTTTTTCTTGCATAATTTCTCTTTTAGAGAGTGATTTTTCCCACTTGGTTATCTCCTTTACTCCACTTTTTGAGAAATTTGTTTGTACATGGATATCTAACATGGCCTAGTAGCTGGGACCCATAATCATTGTATCACTTCTCCCTAAGTTGCACATAAGGGGGGTGTTAGTGTGAAAATAGCTTTTACCTATCTAGATTGACTAGGTTCTATTCACACTATGCTTAAGTCTCCACTTAGGGACTTTTAGGAGTTTGTCTCATCTCATATGGTTGAGACATGTGTCCTCACTTTGTGAAACACTTATTGCATGCATACTTGCCACTTGCTCAAACATGTGTTGAACTTGAGCTAGACAAGTGTTGCACCTTTGGAGAGGTAGTCAGTCGTTGTGTCCTACCTTCCTACCTCCTCTACCTTGCCTATATATATGCAACGCTTCTTTGTACATTTTACTTAACTTTTGAATATATCATTTTGGATTATTTTGTGTGCTTATAGCTTGTGGAATTTTATTTTGGTTCTTTCTTGTTGATCTTGGCAATATCAACATGACCATGGTGGAAATGAATGCAATCTTACAAAATACTTCAATTATGTTCAATGTAAGGGTGCCAAGAGTGATATTTTTTGTTCAGCACCTCATGGGACTGAACTAACTATGCCAACACATCTAAGTGGGTTGGTGAATGCTAATGGGGGCATAATTTTGTTGCTCGAGGATCCCGATCCTTCCAGGCTACACGAATTAGGCAAAGTCTCTAAAAGCTTTACTCGAGCAAAAAAGTGCCAAACTTTGACACAATTATTCTCGTAATCTATGGCACCTAAGAATGTTATGTCTACACATACAAGTTGAGGTTGGGTTTGTCTACAATAACCTATCTTGAAATTTTTATCAGCTCCAAATTGTCTGACTATGGTGGCAAGGAATGTAATCTTAAAAAATGCTTCAATTGCATTCAGTGTAAGGATGCTAAGAATAACATTTTTCATTTTGCACCTCATGGAACCAAACTGACTACACCAACATGTTTGGGCATGCTTTTTAATGCTAATGGAGGTTTTATTTTATTTCCTAGGGGTCTTAATCCTTCTGAGCTACATGGATCCGAAAACATTTCTTAAGAGCCCTGAGAGCAAAAAGTGTCAAACTTTGATGTAGCCATTCTCACAAGATGTGACACCTAAGAATGTTTCATTTACACCTACAAATGGATGTTGAGTCCATCTACAATAACCTATTTCAATTTTTGTCAACTCCAAATCATTCGACCATGGTGACAACATATGCAATCTTGTAAAATGCTTCATTTGCATTCACTATAAGGGTGATAAGAGTGATATTTTGTTTTACATCTCATGGGACCAAACTAACTACCTCAGCATTTTTGGGTGGATTGGTGAATGCTAGTGGAGGCATCATTTCATTGCCTAGGGGTCTCGATCCCTTCAGGCTACATTGATGTGACAATATATTGAATACATTGAACTCTCATTGTGTTATACATTTGTAGCCTTCTAAGGCTTATAAATCACTATCATAGAGCATTTCTAGTCTCAAATACACTCCCTTATCACTATCCATGCAAATATAATCATTATTCAAGCAATCAAATTTTCATACAAGCATTATTCAAGCTTAAACTCGTCATATAAGAATTATTCAAGTTAACTCACCAAAGATAAAGACTTTAATTTACTATAAGATAAAAACTCATTGTTTAAACACATTTAAACCCCTTCCACATATATCTCATCACTCTTGGAGCTTGAGATATATGTGTGCAATTCCCAAAACATATACCTTATAAGGTCTCACAAAAGTAAATGAAAGAGGGAGATAGAGATATGAGAGAGAGAGAGGGATAGAATGGGAGATAGAGAGGGAGGAAGGGAGGTAGAAAGGGAGAGAGATAGTGATAGAGAGAGGGGGAGAGAGAGAGAGAGAGGGAGAGGGAGGGAGAGAGATAGTGATAGAGAGAAAGAGGGAGGGAGAGAGATAGTGATAGAGAGAGAGAGGGAGGGAGAGAGATAGTGATAGAGAGAGAGGGAGAGAGAGGGTGGAGAGAGAGGAAGAGAGAGGGGGATTTAAGGCATTCGTCGTATACATTAAAGAACCTGCACACATAGCATTAGAGCTAAACTAATATTTCACATAAGAGTCAATACAGAAATTAGCAAAATTCCATTACTTTCATTGTCAATATACATAAATATTATATAAAATTTAAACCATTATAATCACCCTCAACAATGAGTAATCTTATCCTTATTATTCAAACCATTTAAACCATTTAAGTTATAAATACATACAAAATATTTATATATATATATATTGATCTTGATAAGGCCGTGAAGCTGTATATAATGTCGTCAAAATGTCATACAATTTAACATGAGACCTACATTATCTCTTAGACTATAAAATGTCATCAATATATAGCCAAACAAATTGTTATCAATGTGATAATAGGAATATAAAATATCTTAATATATGTAGTAAAGACTAATATTGAAACATTCAACCTCTCTTTTCCCAACTAGAAAGTGAAGCTTGAAGATCTGAATTAATTGTTGCCTTGCATCATTTTGATCACCTACGCTCCATGCTAGATTGCATCTCAACTTGTATATACAGATTATAAAATTAAATATTATGCCAAACTTTGTAACTAAACTATTTTAAAATCACATAAAAATAATAAACACACTTACAACATACTGGTAGTCTAAATTTTCTTCCTTTTGACACTCAACATCATCAAGAGAGGCTTGTCCTTAGACTGGAGTGTTTGCATCAATATATAGCATAACAAACGTAGTATATATCAATTATTTACAAATACCTAATGATGTCAATTAAGACAAGATATTCATAAATAAATGTATACATCCATACTCATACCCTTGTTAGACATTGAGAATGAAATTACGACAACAACACCAACATCCAATCTTTATCATATCCTAGGAGGCATGATAGCTAAACTCGTCAACTAAACAAACAATAACAATTTTAACTAATAAAATCAAGTACACATAATCAATAACATTAAATTTTGCATTTAAAAATTTAAAATGTTTTATAACATACCTTGGTAAATCTGATGTCACAACTAGCACTACCAACAAGCATGTTGGATGATGGTGTAATACCCACCTATTCAACAAAAAAATGCATTTTCAAAAATTTAATAGTATTCTAAATACAAACTAACTACTAACTTATTGTGATATATTAGAAATTTACCTCCAAGATAGATGGGACCATAAAACTCACTGGTGGAATGGAAGAATGTCACACCACCCTATGAGGTTATTCCCTAAAATATATAATAAATTCACATTTTAGTTCAATTTTAAAATAAATAAAAAATCTACATGCTAAAATCTTAAGTATAAAATGTAAAATTTATGTTATAAGTGTTAGATTCAGGACAGACAACTGAGAGGGGGGGGTGAATCAGTTTGTTGCAAGTATGAGGTGAACCAGTGTTGTCATTGATGTCAACATACTCATATTGCATTGACAAGAAGGATTGGATGAGCTGTGTGCTGAGGATATTGAGAAAATTAGCCTCAGTCAGGAACAGTGAAGAACAGTGATGAGAAGAAGGCAAATGTGTTGTATAGGTTGAGAACCGGATGATGTGGATTAAAGGGTTTGTAGATATGAGTCTTGAGATGCTTCAGTTAAGATTTCAGAGGTCTGCATAAAGATCTGAAGAAGTTGTGGATGTCTGTGTGGAACCGGTTCCGGCAAGTGTTCAGAGGTGACAGAGGATCACAAAAAGGTCCGGTGAGGTCCAAAATTGTATATTCCTAATCTGCAGATTGGAAGGAGTGTTTGGGATGTCCTTGTGATGTGTCATCTCGAGTTGTTATGATTTTGAGGTCCGAAAGTACCTTTTGCATTGTGACAGTGGCGACAAACTGTGTTCTTGAAGTTCCGGATGAGGAAGAGAAGAGATTCCAGTAAGAAGAGGAAGTGCGGATGTACCCGGTCATTCAGGCAGGCTTGTGAAGGTTCTTGGATCATGTTGAGGTTGTGTTGTTGGTCTGCATTAATGGTAGAGCCCAGAATTGAAGATATTCTTCCGGATGAAGTTCTTGCTCCGACTAGCCGACCGGATGAGTTGTTCATCCTGCGAATGTTCTTGTGGTGGCCGATCGGATGTGTTATTCATCTTGTGGATATTCTTATGGTTGATTGCCGACTTAGATGATTGTTCCTAAGTCAATGTCTTGTATAAATAAAGGTTTATGAGTTCATTTCGAAGTGTGAACTGTGTGGATGAGTGTGGGATAGCGAAGAGAAGTGCGAAAGGTAGAGCAAGGGTTTTTGGGCTTAAATGGAACTGATCCGGACATGGTAGAGATGTCATTCTCCAATTCAAGATTGTGATTCTTATCACTTTGTAGACAGTGTGTCTCTTTGTAGGCAGTGGGCCTCTTTGTGAGCAGTGTGCTCGGGCAGTGAGCCCTAATTGGCAAGTGCCATTCTTTTTCTTATTCTTTTAATAG
Organism: Cunninghamia lanceolata; assembly: GCA_027924645.1. Taxonomy (NCBI): domain Eukaryota; kingdom Viridiplantae; phylum Streptophyta; class Pinopsida; order Cupressales; family Cupressaceae; genus Cunninghamia; species Cunninghamia lanceolata. Next base: position 3,435,037 of record BSBN01000614.1, read on the forward strand.
AGAATAATCCTTGGGTTAATCACCCCGTGGTTTTTTCCTTAACCGGGTTTTCCACGTCAAAATCTTGGTGTTCAATGTGTTGATGTTTATCTGCTCTTGTGTTTATGCATTATGCTTTCATGAATGATTAATTGATATGTTGTTAACTAACAAAGAAGAATCAAGTGTTTGAAGTAAAAAGCAAGTTGTTATACAACTGATTCACCCCCCCTCTCAGTTGTATGCCCTAGATCCAACAATTGGTATCAGAGCCAAGTTCCTCTGAAAGGAGCTTAACCGTTTGAGGAGATCCAGGATGTCATCTTACAAGAAGGATAGTCCGAAGTTCGATGGAACCAACTTCACTCTCTGAAAAGGTCGCATGAAATGTCACTTGGAATGTATGGGAAAAGCATACTTGGCCATGGTCTCAAAACCATATGTACCTCCACAAGGTGGTCCGACAACTCTGAATGAAATCATAGATGCTGAAAACAATCTGCGGACCAAGGAAGCTCTTCTAAGCGCATTGAATGACTCAGATCTCTCAAATGTTATTGACCTACCAACTGCATATGAGATCCTGACTAAACTGAAACTTCTGTATGAAGGAGATGAGTTTGTCAAAAGTGCAAGGTTGCAAAGTCTGAAAGGGAAATTTGAAAGATTGAAGATGAGAGATGATGAAAACATCACTACCTTTATGCCAAGAGTGAATGAGCTGGTATGTGGAATTAGAAATGCTGGTGGAACTTTGGATGAAAATGAGATTGTTTGCAAAATCCTCAGATCCCTTCCTGCTGCCTACAAAATCAAAGTTGCTGCCATTGATGAATTCAGAGCCCACACAACTGTCACAAGAGAACAATTGGCTGGCAAACTAGCTGCATTTGAAATGACCGAGTTTGGAGATGATCCTCCCAAGACTGAATCTGCTTTCAAAGCCAGTGCCTATGTGAAAGGCAAACAGAGATTTGATCCGGGTGAAAACTCTTCAAGGAAGATGTCATGGTATGATCAAGCAAGAAGAGACATGGAAGAAGAACAGAAACAGCTCAACTTAAAGTCCTCATTGCAAAGAGACTGCCAAGAGGATCTGGTAAGTATGAAGGAAAACTACCCTTTAAGTGCTTCAACTGCAATAAGATTGGTCATTTTGCTTCAAGATGTCCGGAAAGATCTGCAAGGTCTAATACTAACAGACAAAGGTTTCAAAAGAGCTGCTATTATGTTCATGAAGAAGATCACAATGAAGGAGTAACAGATGATGAATCAGAACTAGGAAGCAAATCCGGAAATGAATGGGTGTTTATTGCCATCAAGGAAGAAGATTCAATATCCTCTGAATCTGTCAATCACAAGGTTGTGGAAAGAGCTTTGGCTGCTCAAGTGGAAGAAAAGGATGACTGGGTTATTGACAGTGGATGTTCTCACCATATGACTGGTGACAAGAATAAGTTCTTGGATTTGGAAAGGTATGAAGGAGGAATGGTAAAGTTTGGTGACAATTCTGCTGGCAAAATCAGAGGTAGGGGAACTATTTCCTTTGATGGAAAAAGCAAAACAGGTAATGTACTATATGTTGAAGGATTGAAGCACAATCTTCTCAGTGTTGGTCAGTTAGTGGACAAAGGCTATGATCTCCAGTTCAAGAATGGAAAATGCAGAATCTTTACAAGCTCTGGAACTGAAATTGCATCCGGTACTCAAACAAAAGGTAATATCTTTCATCTGGTTGGTTCAAATAAAAGTTGTCTGTTTGTTCAATTTTATCAGAGTTGGTTATGGCATAGAAGAATGTGTCATGTAAATTTTGATAACATCATCAAGATAAGCAATATTTAGGCTGTAAGAGATCTTCCAAAATTGATGAAACCTACAAATAGTTTGTGCAAAGAATGTCAGCTAGGTAAACAGAGCAGAGTCTCTTTCAAAAGCAAAGATTAGTCCTCTACCGGATTGTTGGAATTAGTACATACTGATCTCTATGGTCCGACAAGAATCAAGAGTCTGCAAGGTGATAGATATTTCATGTTGCTAATTGATGATCATTCCCGGATGATGTGGGTTACCTTCCTAAAAGAGAAATCAGAAGCCCTTGAGAAATTCAAAATCTTCAAAGCTATGGTAGAGAATCAAACCGGATTGAAACTGAAGTGTCTAAGGTCTGATAGAGGTGGTGAATTTACATCTGGTGAGTTCATTGACTTCTGTGAGAAGCAGGGTATAAGGAGACAGTTGTCTGCTCCTAGGACTCTACAGCAGAATGGAGTAGTTGAGAGAAAGAACCGGACCATCCAGGAAGCTACCAGGACAATGATGTTGGAAGCAAATGTTCCTCAGATGTTTTGGAAAGAAGCTATCAACACTGCAGTCTACACTCTCAATCGAGTTCAAATCAGAAACAATACCGGTAAGACTCCCTATGAACTCTGGTTTGGCATCACTCCTACTGTGAAATATTTCAGAGTATTTGGTAGCAAATGTTATATTAAAAGAGATGAAGATCTAAGAAAGTTTGATGCTCTAAGTGATGAAGGAATTTTCTTGGGTTACTCCACTCAAAGCAAAGCATACCGGTGTTACAATAAGAGATTGAGAAAGATGATAGAAAGCACTAATTTGAAAGTGTATGTAGGAATTGAGAAGCCCTCAAGATTTTATGAGTTTGATGAAGATGACCAAGATGGTGTTCAGGTTCAAGGAACTCAATCCTCTCCGGTAAGTCAGAGTCAGCCTGATCCGGTAAATCAGGAAGAAGAGATAGGTCTAAATAAGCATGATCAAGAAGCAGCAGTGCAGGATACTACCAAAATTCCAAGGTATGTAAGACTGAACCACTCTGAAGATCAGATCATAGGTGACAGAAGCAAAGGTGTGCAAACTAGAAGGAATGTTGCTCAAAATCAGGATGAATGTTGTCTGATTTCAAAGATTGAACCTAAAACAATAAATGAAGCTTGCAATGATGAAAACTGGACCAAAGCAATGGAAGATGAATTGATGCAAATTGAGAAAAATCATACTTGGGATCTTGTTCGCAGACCTAGAGACAGGAATGTGATTGGAAACAAATGGGTCTTCCGGAACAAACTGAATGAAGCTGGTGAAATAATCAAAAACAAAGCTAGATTGGTCTGCAAAGGCTACTCTCAAATAGAAGGAATTGATTTTGAAGAGACCTTTGCTCCAGTGGCAAGAATTGAAGCAGTCAGATTATTTCTTGCATTTGCTGCCTTTAAAGACTTCAAGGTATATCAGATGGATGTCAAGTCTGCCTTCCTAAATGGTGATCTGGAAGAAGAAGTTTACATTGAACAACCGGATGGATTTCAATTGTCAGATAATGATGATATGGTCTGCAAGCTGAAGAAAGCATTGTATGGATTAAAGCAAGCCCCAAGAGCATGGTATGAAAGGTTGGATAAGCATCTTGTGTAGATTGGATTCAACAAAGGTACTGCTGACAGTAACTTATATTTCAAAATTGATCATGAAAACATCTTGATTGTTGAAGTGTTTGTAGATGATATCATTTTTGGAGGAAGAGATAGTATGTGCAAAACTTTTGTAAATCAGATGAAAAGTGAGTTTGAAATGTCTATGCTTGGTGAAATGAATTTCTTCTTGGGTCTACAAATTACTCAAACAAAGAAAGGGATCTTCATTTCTCAGACCAAATATGTGAAAGAGTTGTTGAGGAAATTTGGTATGGAAGATTCAAAGCCAATGAACACTCCCATGGCAACCGGATGTAAGTTGAGCAAAGATGATGACTCCCCAAAGACAGATCAGACAAAGTATAGATCAATGATTGGTGGATTGTTGTATCTCACTCAGACTAGACCAGATATAATGCAAGCTATTGGTCTTGTAGCAAGATTCCAGGCTGATCCTAAAGAATCTCATGTTATGGCAATCAAAAGAATTTTCAGGTACTTGAAAGGAATAGCTAAGTATGGTCTATGGTACTCTAGAGATCCAGATTTCTCTCTTCATGCTTACACAGATGTAGATTGGGCAGGAGATGTGGATGACCGGAAGAGCACCAGTGGTGGAGCATTCTTTTTGGGGAAGAGATTGGTTTCCTGGCTAAGCAAGAAACAAGATGCAATATCTCTATCTACAATTGAAGCAGAATACATTGCAGCGGCAGGTAGTTGCACTCAAATCTTATGGATGAAGTAGATGCTAAGAGGCATTAAAGTTGAATATGAGGAGCCTATCACAATTTTCTGTGATAATTCAAGCGCAATTAATATTTCTAAGAATCTGGTATTGCATTCTAAGACTAAGCACATATCTATCAAGTTTCACTTTTTGAGAGAACAAGTGAACAAGGAAGAAGTCAGATTGGAGTATGTTCCCTCCAAGGATCAGATTGCAGCTATCTTTACTAAACCTCTTCCCAAGGACTCTTTTGAATATCTCTGGGAGAAGTTAGGGGTCATGGCCCCTCTGGTGATAAACTAGGATGCACTGATGTGCATCAGTCTGGTGGATATCACAGTCATATCTTGTGATCCGGATTGATGATGGGGAGCTGCTACTAAGGGGGAGCAGCTGGTATGATTCTGATATGTTAGAATTGCAAGTATGAGCCCTTTGCCATTGATGTCAAAGGGGGAGAGAAGACATGTGAAAAACAAGTGGCTGATGATCAAAGGGGGAGCAGTAAATGAGGAGAAGACATGTTGCTGATAGGGGGAGCTGTGACAGAAAGGAGAAGTTCTTGTCTTGATGGTTTTTCACATCATAAGTTGCCATCAATGACAAAGGGGGAGATTGTTGCAAGTATGAGGTGAACCAGTGTTGTCATTGATGTCAACATTCTCATATTGCATTGACAAGAAGGATTGGATGAGCTGTGTGCTGAGGATATTGAGAAAATTAGCCTCAGTCAGGAACAGTGAAGAACAGTGATGAGAAGAAGGCAAATGTGTTGTATAGGTTGAGAACCGGATGATGCAGATTAAAGGGTTTGTAGATATGAGTCTTGAGATGCTTCAGTTAAGATTTCAGAGGTCCGCATAAAGATCTAAAGAAGTTGTGGCTGTCTGTGTGGAACTGGTTCCAGCAAGTGTTCAGAGGTGACAGAGGATCACAGAAAGGTCCGGTGAGGTCCAGAATTGTATATTCCTAATCTGCAGATTGGAAGGAGTGTTTGGGATGTCCTTGTGATGTGTCATCTCGAGTTGTGTATGATTTTGAGGTCCGAAAGTACCTTTTGCATTGTGACAGTGGCAACAGACTGTGTTCTTGAAGTTTCGGATGAGGAAGAGAAGAGATTCCAGTAAGAAGAGGAAGTGCGGATGTACCCGGTCATTCAGGCAGGCTTGTGAAGGTTCTTGGATCATGTTGAGGTTGTGTTGTTGGTCCGCATTAATGGTAGAGCCCGGAATTGAAGATATTCTTCCGGATGAAGTTCTTGCTCCGACTAGCCAACCGGATGAGTTGTTCATCCTGCGAATGTTCTTGTGGTGGCTGACCGGATGTGTTATTCATCTTGCGGAACTCTTATTGTTGATTGCTGACTTAGATGATTGTTCCTAAGTCGATGTCTTGTATAAATAAAGGTTTGTGAGTTCATTTCGAAGTGTGAATTGTGTGGATGAGTGTGGGATAGCGAAGAGAAGTGCGAAAGGCAGAGCAAGGGTTTTTGGGCTTAAATGGAACTGATCCGGACATGGTAGAGATGTCATTCTCCAGTTCAAGATTGTGATTCTTATCACTTTGTAGACAGTGTGTCTCCTTGTAGGTAGTGGGCCTCTTTGTGAGCAGTGTGCTCGGGTAGTGAGCCCTAATTGGCAAGTGCCATTCTTTTTCTTATTCTTCTAACAGAGAATAATCCTTGGGTTAATCACCCCGTGGTTTTTCCCTTAACCGGGTTTTCCACGTCAAAATCTTGGTGTTTAATGTGTTGATGTTTATCTGCTCTTGTGTTTATGCATTATTCTTTCATGAATGATTAATTGATATGCTGTTAACTAACAAAGAAGAATCAAGTGTTTGAAGTAAAAAGCAAGTTGTTATACAACTAATTCACCCCCCTCTTAGTTGTATGCCCTAGATCCAACACAGCTGTCTAAAACTTTCTTCCAATTAAACACTTAAATCCACTTTGTAATTCAGTAGCTTAATAATAAATCAATCATGGAAACATAATGCATTAAGTCAAGAGCAAAAACACATCAACACATAAGACACCAAGATTTTGACGTGGAAAATCTGGTTAAGGGAAAAACCACGGGGTGATTAACCTAAGATTGTATTCTCTATTAGAAGAATAGAAAGAACAAAATGGCACATGCCAATTAGGGCTCACTGCCTGAGCACACTGCTCACAAGAGGCCCACTGCCTACAAGAGACACACTGTCTACAAAATAATAAGTATCACATGCTTGAACTGGAGAATAGCATCTTCACCATGCTTGAGTCAATTCCATTTAAGCCCAATACTTTTGCTCTACTTTTCACTCTCCTCTTTGCTACCACACTCTCATCCCACAAAGACACACTTTGAAATGACTTTACAACTCCTTATTTATACAAGACATTGACTTAGGAATTATCATCCAAGTCGGCATACATAACAGAGTAAATACAATATGACTTATTACAAAAAGACTTCACACGGATCAGCACACTGTCGGCCACATAGATCTGAGACTTCAATCTTTCTTAGAGAACACACCATTCTTCACAGGACACCTTCCAGATCATCTGCAGGATGTGTAATTCATCTGGTCGGCCAGACTTAAGAAGAACACCATCGTCTGGAAGTAATTCTTCAATTGACAGCTCAATCTTTAATGCGGACCACCAAAATGAACTGGACACGATCCAAAGACCTCCATGAGCTTTCTTGAATCACCAAGAACATCCACACTACATTTGCTTACTTAAATCCTTATCTCCTTCATCTGGAACCTCAAGAACATAGTCTATCATCACTGTCACAATGGAATAGATGCTTGCGGACCTCCAAACCACGAACCAATTGAGTTGTTACTTCACATGGACTTCCTAAACACTCCACTGAATCTGCAGAATAGGATATTGCATTTCTGGATCTCACCGAACCTATCTATGTCACTCTATCACCTCTGAACACCTGTCGGAACTAGTTTTACTTGAGTGGCCACAATTTCTTCAGATCTTCGTGCAAACCTCTGAAATCTTTATTAGATCACCTTAAGACACATATCTACAAACCCTTTGATGCGCATCCTCTGATCTTCGTCTTAGCTAGGATCTTTAGCTTACTATCTTCATTGTTCTTCTCTATTCCTGATTAGGACTAATTTTCTCAATATCCTCAGCACACAGCTCGTCCAATCCTTATCATCAATGCAACAGGAGTATGTTGGCATCAATGACAACATAGGTTAGGCCCATACTTGTAACAATCTCCCCCTTTGTCATTGATGGCAACATATGATGTGAAAAATTGTTTTAATCATCAAGACACGAACTTCTCCTCACTGTCACAACTTCTCTTCCTTTCCTGCTCCCCCTTTGATCAGCAACCACTTGTTTTTCACATGTCTTCTCTCCCCCTTTGACATCAATAGCAAAGGGCTCATACTTGCAACTCCACCACTTCAGAATCAGCTGCTCCCCCTGAGTAGCAGCTCCCCATCATCAGTCTGGACCACAAGATATGACTATGATATCCACCAGACTAATGCACATCAATGCACCTTAGTTCATCACCAGAGGGGTAATAACCCCTAACTTCTCCCTGAGATACTCAAAAGAGTCCTTAGGTAGAGGTTTGGTAAAGATATCTGCAATCTAATCCTTGGAAGGCACAAACTCCAATCTGACTTTATTATTGTTCACTTGCTCTCTCAAAAAGTGAAACTTGATGGATATATGTTTAGTCTTTGAATGCAACACCGAATTCTTAGATATATTTATTACACTTGAATTATCACAAAAGATTGTGATAGGCTCCTCATACTCCACTCTTATGTCTCTTAGCATTTACTTCATCCATAAAACTTGAGCGCAAATACCTGCTGCTACAATATATTCTGCTTCTGCAGTGGATAGAGATATTGCCTCTTGTTTCTTGCTCAGCCAAGAAACCAATCTCTTCCCCAAAAAGAATGCTCCACCACTGGTACTCTTCCGGTCATCCACATTCCTACCCAATCTGCATCTGTGTATGCATGAAGAGAGAAATTATGATCTCTAGGATACCACAAACCATACTCAATTGTCCCTTTTAGATACCTAAAAATCCTCTTGATTGCCATGACATGAGATTCTTTAGGATCAGCTTGGAATCTAGCAACAAGACCAATAGCATTCATAATATCAAGTCTAGTTTGAGTGAGATACAACAATCCTCCAATCATTGACCTGTACTTTTTCTGATCAGTCTTAGGAGAGTCATCATCTTTGCTCAATTTACATCCGGTTGCCATGGGAGTACACATTGGTTTTGACTCTTCCATCCAAAATTTCTTCAACAATTCTTTCACATATTTTGTCTGAGAAATGAAGATTCCTTTCTTAGTTTGAATGATTTGTAGACCCAAGAAGAAATCCATTTCCCCAAGCATGGACATCTCAAATTCACTTTTCATTTGATTTGCAAAGGTTTTTCACATACTATCTCTTCCTCCAAAAATGATATCATCAACAAATACTTCAACAATCAAGATGTTTTCATGATCAATTTTGAAGTACAAATTACTGTCAGCAATACCTTTGTTAAAACCAATCTTTAAAAGATGTTTATCCAATCTTTCATACGAGGCTCTTGGGGCTTGCTTGAGTCCATACAGTGCTTTCTTCAACTTGCAGACCATATCACCATGATCAGACAATTAAAATCCATCCGGTTGCTCAATGTATACTTCTTCTTCCAAGTCACCATTCAGGAAGGTAGACTTGACATCCATCTGATACACTTTGAAATCCTTGAAGGCAGCAAAGGCAAGAAATAATCTGACTACTTCAATTCTTGCCACCGGAGCAAAAGTTTCTTCAAAATCAACTCCTTCTATTTGAGAGTAACCCTTGCAGACCAATCTAGCTTTATTTCTGATTACTTCACCAACTTCATTCAGTTTATTCTGAAAGACCCATTTGGTTCCAATCACATTCTTGTTTTAAGGTCTGGGAACAAGATCCCATGTGTGATTCTTCTCAATTTGCATTAGTTCTTCCTCCATTGCCTTAGTCCAGTTTTCATTATTGCAAGCTTCATTCACTGTCCTAGGTTCAACTTTTGAAATTAGACAATACTCTTCTGAATCTTAAGCAATCCTTCTTGTTTGTACACCTTTACTTTTATCACCTATAATCTGATCTTCAGAGTGATTCAGTTTTACATACCTAGGAACTTTGGGAGTTTCTTGCACTTCTGATTCTCTTCTTCCTGATTTACCGGATCAGTCTGAATTTCAGAGGGAGCTTGGACTTCTTGAACAAAAACATCATTTTGATCATCTTCATCATATTCATAAAACCTTGAGGGTTTTTCAATTCCTTCATCAACCTTCACATTTGTACTTTCCACAATCTTCCTTAATCTCTTGTTATAACACCGATATGCTTTGCTTTGAGTAGAATAACCCAAGAATATTCCTTCATCACTTCTAGCATCAAATTTTCCTAGATCTTCATCTCTTTTAATGTAACATTTGCTACAAAAGACTCTAAAACACCTCACCGTAGGAGTGATGCCAAACCAAAGTTCATAAGGAGTCTTACCGGTATTGCTTCTAATTTGTACTCGATTGAGAGTATAGACTACAATGTTGACAGCTTCTTTCCAATAGATATGAGGAACATTAGCTTCCATCATCATGGTCCTAAATGCTTCCTGGATGGTCTGGTTCTTTCTCTCCACTACTCCATTCTGTTGTGGAGTCCTAGGAGCAGACAACTATCTCTTTATTCCATGTTTCTCACAGAATTCGATGAACTCACCAGATGTGAACTCTCCACCTCTATCAGACCTCAGACATTTTAATTTTAATCCAGTTTCATTCTCTACCATAGCCTTGAATATTTTGAATTTCTCAAGAGCTTCTGATTTCTCTTTCAGAAAACTAACCCACATCATCCGGGAATGGTCATCAATTAATAACATGAAGTATCTATCACCTTGCACACTCCTTGTTCTTGCCAGACCACATAGATCAGTATGAACTAAGTCTAATAATCTGGTAGAAGATTGTTCCTTGCTTTTGAATGAGACTCTGCTTTGTTTCCCCAACTGACATTCTTTGCACAAACTATTTGTAGGTTTCACCAGTTTTGGAAGATCTCTTACAGCCTGAGTGTTGCTTATCTTGATGATATTATCAAAATTCACATGGCACATCCTCCTATGCCATAGCCAACCCTGATCAATTTGCACAAATAGACAACTTTACCAGTACCAACTAAATGGAAGATATTACCTTTTGTTTGAGTACTGGATGCAATCTTTATTCTGGAACTTTCAAAGATCTTACATTTTCCATTCTTGAATCAGAGATCATAGCCTTTGTCCACCAACCGTCTAACACTGAGAAGATTGTGCTTCAATCCTTCAACATACAGTACATTATCAATTTTGTTCTTTCCATCAAAAGAAATAGTTCCTCTGCCTCTGATTCTACCAGCAGAACTATCACCAAATTTTACCACTCCTCCTTCATACCTTTCCAAATCTATGAACTTATTTTTGTCACCTGTCATATGGTGAGAGCATCCACTGTCAATGACCCAATCATCCTTTTCTTCAACTTGGGCAGCCAGCGCTCTTTCTACAACTTTATGATTGACAGATTCAGAGGGCATTGGATCTTCTTCCTTGATGGCAATAAACACCCAATCACTTCCGGATTTGTTTCATGTCTCTGACTCATCATCTGTTACTCCTTCATTATCATCCTCTTCATGAACATAGTAACAATTCTTTTGGAACCTTGATCTGTTAGGATTTGGCCTTGAAAATCTTTTCGGACACTTTGAGGCAAAATGACCAATCTTATTGCAGTTAAAACACTTAAAAGGCAATTTCCCTTCATACTTACCGGATCCTCTTGGCAGTCTTTTTGCAATAAGGGCTTCAAATTGAGTAGTTTCTGCTTCTTCTTCTTCCAAGTCTTTTCTTGCTTTTTCATACCATGATAGTTTCCTTGAAGAGTTCTCTCCTAGATCAAACCTTTGTTTACCTTTTACAGAGGCCCTAGCTTTGAATGCAGATTTAGTCTTGGGGGGCATCTCCAAACTTGGTCAATTCAAATGCAGCCAATTTACCAACCAATTGATCTCTTGTGACACCTGAATGGGCTCTGAATTCTTCAATGGCAACAACCTTGTATTTATAAGAAGCAGGAAGGGATCTAAGAACTTTGCCAACAATCTCATCTTCATCCAAGACTCCACTAGCACATCTAATGCCACAAACAAGCTCATTTACTCTTGGCATAAAAGTAGTGATATTTTCATCTTCTCTCATCTTCAGATTTTCAAATTTTCCTTTTAGACTCTGTAGCCTTGCACATTTAACATACTTGTCTCCTTCATGCAGAAGTTCCAATTTTTCCCAAATCTCAAAAGTAGTTTCTAGGTCAACAACATTTGTCAGCTCTGAATCAGACAAGGCACTTAGAAGAGCTTCTTTAGTTCGCAGATTATTTTCAGCATCTGTGATTTCATTTGCGGTTTTCGGGCCATTCTGTGGAGTAGTATACTTCGTTGAAGCCATGGTCCAGTACTGCATTCCCATACACTGTAAGTGACATTGCATGTGACTTTTCCAAAGATTAAAATTGGTTCCATCAAACTTCAGACTATCCTTCTTATAGGACGACATCCTGGATCTCCTCAAGCGGTTAAGCTCTTTTAGAGGAACTTGGCTCTGATACCAATTGTTAGATTCAGGATAGACAACTGAGAGTGGGGGGTGAATCAGTTGTCTAAAACTTTCTTCCAATTAAACACTTAAATCCACTTTGTAATTCAGTAGCTTAATAATAAATCAATCATGGAAACATAATGCATTAAGTCAAGAGCAGAAACACATCAACACATAAGACACCAAGATTTTGATGTGGAAAACCTGGTTAAGGGAAAAACCACGGGGTGATTAACCCAAGATTGTATCCTTTGTTAGAAGAATAGAAAGAATAAAATGGCACATGCCAATTAGGGCTCACTACCCGAGCACACTGCTCACAAGAGGCCCACTGCCTACAAGAGACACACTGTCTACAAAATAATAAGTATCACATACTTGAACTGGAGAATAGCATCTTCACCATGCTTGAGTCAGTTCCATTTAAGCCCAATACTTCTACTCTGCTTTTCTCTCTCCTCCTTGCTACCACACTCTCATGCCACAAAGACACACTTTGAAATGAATTTACAACTCCTTATTTATACAAGACATCGACTTAGGAATTATCATCCAAGTCGGCATACATAACAGAGCAAATACAATATGACTTATTACAAAAAGACTTCATGCGGATTAGCACACTGTCGGCCACACAGATCTAAGACTTCAATCTTTCTCAGAGAACACGCCATTCTTCACAGGACACCTTCCAGATCATCTGCAGGATGTGTAATTTATCCGGTCGGCCAGACTTAAGGAGAACACCATCATCCAGAAGTAATTCTTCAATTGACAGCTTAATCTTCAATACGGACCACCAAAATGAACTGGACACGATCCAAAGACCTCCATGAGCTTTCCTAAATCACCAAGAACATCCACACTACATCTGCTTACTTAAATCCTTATCTCCTTCATCTAGAACCTCAAGAACATAGTCTGTCATCACTGTTACAATGGAATAGATGCTTGCGGACCTCCAGACCACAAACCAATTGAGTTGTTACTTCACATGGACTTCCTAAACACTCCACTGAATCCGCAGATAGGATATTGCATTCCCAAATCTCACCGGACCTATCTGTGTCACTTTGTCACCTCTGAACACCTGTCAAAACTAGTTTTACTTGAGCGGCCACAATTTCTTCAGATCTTCATGTGAACCTCTGAAATCTTTACTGGATCACCTTAAGACACATATCTACAAACCCTTTGATGCGCATCCGCTGATCTTCATCTTAGCTAGGATCTTTAGCTTACTGTCTTCACTTTTCTTCTATGTTCCTGATTAGGACTAATTTTCTCAATATCCTCAGCACATAGGTCGTCCAATCCTTATCATCAATGCAACAGGAGTATGTTGACATCAATGACAACATCGGTTAGGCCCATACTTGCAACAATAAGTTCGTATAAAAATGTACCATATGTATGATCACTAAACAAATCGTGCACTAGCTCAGCAGTGATCACTATATTATCTGATTCTCCATGTTGTACTACTTGATCATGCTCTAAGCTCCCAATACCTGTAGAATGATAATGAGTGTGTAGACACCTAAAATCACTTACCATCCTAGCCACGCCTAGCACATTTTTATCCAATTAATTAAATAAATTTAAAAAATTATTTAATTAATTGTCCCACTTTTCTTAAGTCCTAAATAAATAAATTCTCATTTATTTGTTTAATCTCCTTCCCACTTCACATGATTTAATAAATATTCATTTATTAAATATTTCTTTTTACACTCAACTACCTAAAAAGTGAATAAAAGAATTAGAAATTTCTTTTATTCCCCACCACTAATTTTCTAACCATCTCCAACAAATTCAAAATAAAATTCAAAACATTTCTTTTATCCTGCACCATCCATCTTTCAACTACCCAACCAACTCAATCCTCACCGTTAATCTCTCAACCAAGTCTCAACCAATCTTGACCATTGATCGTCCAATCCAAAAATATATAAATGGACCCTTATGTGAGCCATTTTATCATGAACCAAAACACAACATCATGTTGTTGTTGTGAGCAACCACATTTAATCTTTCAATCAACAAATATTTGGAGCATAACCACCTTTAGTGCAATAGGGATCATATGTTGAGATTTCTTATTTTATTTCATTTATTTTATTGATTCCTTTTCTCTAATTGAGGTTGCATTACATGTAGATTAAGGGTTTTAATAGTGCATTTGAATCCTTTGTTTTTTGTCTACATTTTGTGTACACATTTCTGACATCCCCGGTAGGACCTTGTCCCTCTTTAACCTTTGTTTTTGCAGGTTTTTCTAACCCAACCTTGCAAGTTTTCATTCTTTTGTGGAGAAATTTGATGGTGAACTTTTATAGGGAGCCACGATTTGGGCAAAGTTGAACACAGAACCCTAGTTTTCAAAGATTTACTTATATCTTTCAAATGACTGGGATTTATTCTACAATTTTTCTACTAAAGTTTTAGGATCATCTAGGGAGCCTACAATCCAAAAATCAAGTTTATATCATTGATATTGATTGTGTTATTTCAATTTTATGATTTTTAGAGATTTGGTTATATCTTTAAAACGTCTGAGAATTTTTGTATAAAAATTTTTCTAAAGTTTTAGAATCATCTAAGAAGACTAATTTCCAAAAATAAGATTCATATTGTTAATATTGAGTGAGTTATACCAATTTTATGATTTTTCATAAATATGCTTTCTAGTCCACAAATCAATGATTTTTTCTGATATCTTTACATTTATGGAAAGATCTCCCAAATTTATTAGGGTTATAATCTTTATACTTTTATTTTTTAGTCCAAAAACATTACAAAATAATCAGATTTAAGTTGACTATGTGGTAAAAATCTAGAAACTACAATTTCAATGGGCTATCCAATCTTGTGATTAGCATATCTTTTATCTATCTCTATTTTGTTGTATCATAACATTATTTGCTAATTTTTGTAGGGATTTTATTATTATTTTTAATGCATTGCTTGTAGCAAAACCACTTGTCCAAGACTATCTCTAAAACTACTAACTCATTTTGTGCAGCTATGTTTATCGAAGACCATCTTTCTACTCACTAGTTTAGTTACACAATTATTTTATGTTTTAATGGGAATGAACATTGTTTGCTTTGCAGCACCACATGTCAAATAAAATATTTATTCACTAATTTTGGAACACTTTATTTTTTTAAATAAATTACTTTTGTTTGTCGTGCTTTGGAGCTTTTAGAGTGTGTATGCTCTCTCCTCACACTGAAAGGTGATCTTGGAGATCAAAAGCACTCTTTAAGTTTTTTTTTGTTATGTTTATCCCAAGAGTCTAAGTGTGTATGCTCTCTCCTTGCGCTGCAAAGTGATCTTGGAGATCAAAATTACTTAGGTTTCTTTCCCCATTAGGATGCCTACCTAGGGGTTTCATCACCATAGAGGACGACCTCAACCACATGTTTTGGTGGGGTATAAAAATGGGGAGAACAAAAGTTCTACTCCAATAGTGGAGTTATCATTTTGGGCCCACATTGAGCCTATAGGACTCGGTAAAGTGATTTATCATGCACCTTAGATAACACACTTGTTCACAAATTCAGGCCTCATGTACCAAGTGTATACCAAGGATATCCCTTAGATGCTTGTATATCCTACAATAGGAGCCTTTCGACCATCTTTTTTCGTGGTGTACCGGTAAGCAGTTAGCCCCGAGAAGTTACTCACGTCGTGTTTCTAAGCTTGGTGAGATAGAGATCATGATGAGCAAGGCTTTGTCCTCCACGGTAAAGGGTGCATAGGTGGTACATGACCTTGCATTCCCTAGCTATCCATAGCTTAGTAGATAACATACTTGTGGGTCCATAGAAACTGATACACCACCTGACTAAACTAGGCTATTAATGTGTCTAATGTGTCTTCTTGTGTGAAACCTATGAATATCCTTACATCTATCACATAAACCAAAGTGTTTACTTTGTTTGATTAAATTTTCTTGAATCCTTGAACCAATATTGCAAATAAGTCCTTGAACATCCAAACCTTAAACTTGCATTCAAACCAAAACATCCCACTTTGCCTATATCACAATTGAATCCTCTTTGTAAAGATTTTGAAATCATCCCAAGTCTTTTTATCAAAGTCACAGTTTCATACCTATCTTGTGTGGAATCCATATGCCAAATCATAAGTCTCATACCAAGTCTACCAAATCCAAATCTGTGTCCTAGCTCACAGTTGCATCCAAATATCTTGTCATCCTTCATCATTTCCACCATGAATCCTTGGTTTGAGAACTCTATCATGCAAGCTAGAATCCATAGTCCTACTACCATCAATGAAGCTAATGTGAAACCCAAAATCACTATCAAAGCAAGACCTCCACCTATGCATTCATTAGATCAAATTTTCTATCCAAATAAAGTCAAAAATCCCTTTGCCGATGATGATGATAGTCTTGTAGATCAAAATAAATATCTCAATGACAATAGATTTGATGATGAACTTATCACACACAAACTTGTTATAAATTTTCATCCCTCATGCATGAATATGCAAGAACTTTCCAATCAAGAGCTAGTTAACACTAGTTATCATACCAATCCTAAACACTTATTTATTGATCATCCTAACATGAGTTATCCTACCAATTCCAAACACTTATCCATTGGTTATCCTTATGATTCTATTGACAAGGGAAGCACCAACTTAGAGCAAGGTCCTTATGTCCAAACTATGTTTCCAAACTCAACCTCATATGAGCACTCCATATCTTCCACATCCTATGTAGATCCCTCATCTTAATCCTTACACTCTAGCTCATCCCATCAACCAACCATCCATCCATCCAAAACATTAATCCATAATCCAAACCCACTAATTCCAAATCATCATTTTTTAATATCCTCCAAGGACTACTAGCAAAGGAACAATATCAAACTAGAAAGCACCAAGCCAATGACTGTACCTCTCCCAAGCCTATCCAAAAGTCATATGGTATCATGTCTATCCCTCAAATACTATCATGCAATCAAAATGTAAACAATATGCCCATTCAAGATCAAGTGCCATCATATAAAGATCTTATCAATCCCAAGCCTACCAAGCATGAACAAGAGTCCCCTAGTACCATGTCTATCCATCAAGAACCATCATGCAATTCCATGCCTATCAAGCTTGTAAAAGAGTCTCTTACCTTAAGTTCAAGTCAAAATCCATTATGCAACCATGTTGTCAATGATTCAAAGCCTATCAAGCCCATCTAAGAAACCTCTATTTTCATCCAAACTCAAGAGCTATGTCAAGAACCAAATCCAAATTAGGATCAAACATGCACTCATCTAAATCAAAATCAAGGTATCCAAGTTATTCAAGATCAAGTTACGGTGATGGTGACGATGACGATGACGATGACGGTGACGGTGATGATGACTCAGAATTGATATCCACTGTTGGAGTGTGTAGTGGAGTGTGCTGGTTAGGGGCAGGCCTCATCCATCTGAGGCCTAAATACACGAATAATAAGGCCAAAATTAACACTATAATTCCCACTGTTGTAGCCGCGAGATAACCGATCCCATCCGGATTAAACCCATATCTGTCAGATAAATCTGTATTGTAATTCCTCCTCATACCAGATCACTCTAATATGCTCTCCCATATGAGCATCTCCAGATATTTTTCGCTCTGTTGTTCTACTTAGGATTTGGGATTTATGAACATTGCATGAAGCTACACAAACGAGAATCTCGAAGCGGCGAAGGTCTACACTGGAAATCGATGGCCCCGCTTCAAGACGGCATCGTGTCGACATTGGAAAAACAGTATCCTCTCCTGCTGAAGGCGGCGTCGGAGGCATCAAAATAATATATATGTCTTATAATAACATTGTTTCATTATCAAGTAGTGTTTTTTCCAATGTATCAAATTATATCATGTTCACATTTTATAAGTAGTGGTGTCTTTTGTAAGGTATCAAGATTACTACTTTGGTGGTTTGGAGGAAATTGATTATAGATGGAGATTCACAAGTAATTATTGCTAGTATAGTTAAATAAACTGTGTCGATTATGGTATAATTTTGAGAAAGTCAAACTAACTTCATTGTTTCAAGGAAAGCAACAAGGTTGGAGATCATTTAACTAATGTTGGTATTGATTAGTTCTCCTTTTCAGCCTTGGCAATTGATCAGTTCAAGGAAATTGTTTGCAGATTCTTTGTAGATTTTAATTTTAAATATTATTTTTAATTAAAAGTAATTATTAATTAGTAATGGACATCTTAAAATTAAAATCATTTTGAAAAAAATAAAAAATAAAAAATATTATTAATTATTAATTGATTATTTAATGATTGATATTATTAAAAAATTGAAATTTAAAAAAATAAAATTTAAAATAGAAAATTAAAAAAAATATTAAAAAAAGAAGTTAGAAAGTTATGACTAAGTCAAAGCTAGCAACTAGTTTAAAAAAAGAAGTGCTCAATCAACAATTGCAATCAACATAAAGGGTGTCTTATTTAAGATCCTTGCACTTTTTAAAAAGTGTACTTAAGATAGAAAAGTCACGCCTAATTTTGGACACAGACTTTATAACGTTTTGTAACTTTTTAAAAATTGAAGTCAAATGAGTAAACTCATGCCACCCCTCCAAGTCAATAAGAAAGGAAAAATAGGTATAAATCAAATGCTCAGTCAGTCCAGGGAATCGCGACCAAGTCCAAAAAAATTGTGCCAAGTAAAAACAAACAAGGATGGCATGCTTTTCAAATTTAGATGAATTTTCTAAAAACTATGGTCACATAAACAAAATCGTGCCTAGCATGAAGTGTCACGCCTAGTAAGAGAACTTAGGTGGACAAAAGTCTACTGAAAGATCCGACAAAGAGGAAGAAATTGGATCTAATGGATGCTAATTGTCAACCAATTAGACTAGAGAAAATGATCAGGATTGTTTATGTTGAAACAATTAAAGGCTTTTTTTTCGCTAGTATCATGTAAAGGACATGGTTGTTGTTGCTATTAGGGATTTTCCTAATACATAGGTTTGATACATTACTAAGCATTGATAACAAGAAGTTGAAGCAGGAGGTTTGACAATGATGGTGACCTGTAAGGTTCCTTTTTCTAAGATGAAAATTGTAGGGAGTTATCAAGAATGGCTTGCAAAAAGACTATTCCACAATGCCTTGAATCAAAGGTTTTTAAAAATTTCTGGCTAATAAGATCCACCATTCTTCTCATGCTCATCATCTACCAAGGTTTGGGTTCACCATGTAAAGGCTTATTACACAGAAAGAGGAATCATTGAAGCTCTTGAGCCTATACTTATGGAGGTAGCATGAGTTTGTGTTCATGGATTTTTACAATGTGAAATTGCAATAGCTCATGCTTTCATGATGGAAAATATTGTATATGCATGCCTTGAAAGTGATGAATATCAATCTACAAGCATGTTACAAGATGAGTGTCTACAACTAGGTTTATCTTTCATGAGTGTTGAAAGGGCAATTTGTCAATGATCTTATATGAAGAATAAGACTAGGAGTGAAGCGAAATGATATTAGTTAAGTGACATCACAAGCATGAAGAGGCACCTACAAACATGAAGACAACCTTTAAGTGTTAGCAAAGGTACCTAAAATGCACTCATCAGTAGTGGGACAAGTTTTAAATGGTAGGGGTGGTAGATCAAGGTGCTTGACTGCATCTTGAAAATGTTAATTGACAAATGTATCTCTAAGGCACACCTATGTTCATGAAGATCAATTTAAAGTGACATGAAAAGTCAAAGGGACACCTAGACAAGGTTTTTTGACAAGAAAGACTTAACGGAGCACATTTAAAACCATTTCAAGTAACATGAATGTTATAAAAGAGTGCTTGGGTTTGAAATGGAAATCATAAGTGGCAAGCAGGTGTGCTTGACTAGAAAAATCATCCATGAAAGAGCTTGGTGCTACAAGAATTGGGTTCTATTGCATATGTGGTTCTAAAATTAAAGAGCAACCAAGAAAAAGATCTTAATATATTCCATGGCAATTCTTCCTATGAAAAATAAGTTATGGATATTGTTATGAGAAAAGAAGTAGCATATGGAATTGATCGTTCTACAAGAACATGTAGTATCTCACTGAATGTGTTCAACCACATAGTGAAACAAATAGTAACACTTGAACATATTTAGAATGTTGAACAACCAAAGGTCTAAGAGTTGGTAAGATTGAGTGTAGTTCCTCAATCATAGAAAATAGTGAAGGTATTTGAAAGAATGTTTTATACTAGAGTTGGCACGTAAGAGGGAATGAGCTCTAAGAATTTGACACTTCTTATGTATCTAATGGTCCAAGTGTTTCCAAACAAGATTTGCATATAACTAGAGCATTGATGAATAAAAATGCCATAGGACATAAAAGAAAAGACCATATTCTGAGTTTGATATTTTTAGCTAGAGCTCTCGTTATTTTTAGTTTTCTATCATTTTTAGCATCCTCTATTTATATCCTAGAGTCGGATATTGTTAGATCATCTATCTCATCATGTGGGAGATATGAGCATTAAGAGACAAATTGTAATATTTTTTTATCATTAGTTGAACTGGCAGTCACATGTTGTAAGATTAGAATTAGCAAATGAGATAATTTGTAATAAAGCTTGCACATCATGCAAGTAGTTGTAGCTAGAGTTGAAGTCTAGTCAATTTATTTCATTTCTTAAATCATGTAATTACTTTGTAAATAATATAAATAAGTGTCATTTGCACTTAGATGGCTAATAGTAATTTTTAAGCCTACTTATTGCTAAGATTGGTGTTCACAAAGTTATTATCCTTGCAGTTGTTTGTATTGTGAGTTAAATGTTTTCAATAATTTAACAAGCTTTGTATTGTTAAAGTTATTGGAAGAAGTATTGTGGCTTTGTACACAATCCTTCGTATTTAATTCATAATCTATGTTTACGTCTATGTGTTTATTCATCGAATCCTAGCTTGTTCAATTTATGGTTTTCAATCTCTACATTTAATTGAAAATCATGTGTTTTTAATCATGCTAAGACTAGTTTCTACATTAGAAATATTTTACAAATAAAACCTTTTATCTAGTACAGATATGTTAAAAATGCTTTGTGCTCTAGATTGACAAAACAAAAGATAGTTTTTTAATCTTGTTTATATTGCATACTATAAAATCCATAGATTGTAGTACAAAGAGAGCTTACCCTTACAATTTGAAGAATAATTTATTGGTCAAGTCCACAAAGATGGGGGACCAAAAAGTGGCCAATTTTTTTTTGGTCCAAATAGGCTATAACTTGCTTGTGTTATGGCTTGGTAGTGACAAGCCTAAGGCTTGGTCACTACCAAGCCAAAACACGCTCACATTATTATAAAATAAAAGCAAAAAATCAACAGTCACAACTCATTTCTTCCTAAATCCTCAAAAATGTGAGAGGGCTTTTCTGTGAGCACATTTTCTGGTAGCTAAAGAAAATTTGACACCAACACTATACTGCCAGGACGTTCACAAACTCCACGAGGTCGACAAGCTTGACAAGGTAAGATTTCAATATTTTTTGTGATTTTGAATATGAAATATTTGTTTTACAATCATTTTGATTCTTTTTTTAATTTTAACAAATAAACCCCTCAAATGCCCCCAAACCCTGATTCACCAAATGAAATAAATGATGAAATTCCAATTGAAGAGGGGCACAAACTAACCCTTCCCAAACTCCTCCATCAATTTTACGACATCCTCACGAGACACAAACCTCTACCATGCGATTGTATAATTGAAGTATTTTCTATTTACAACTACACTAATTTGGAAACCACTAAGTTGCTCTAATAACTAACTACTTTCTGCAAATGGGACAGCTTGCGTGCCGTGTGAGCCATTCATCTATGCAATGGACATGATACACATGCCTACAATCCATTATCATACGCAGTTTTTCATCACTTCTGTAATCCTCCAGACATATTGAGCAACTTTTGTCCTGCAGCTGAGCGAGGGCTTCATGCTTTTCAGTAAATAGAATAATGGGATCTGAATGTATCGTCGCCTCCTCCACCGGTCTTTCCCCCGACGGCCATGACTCAGAAATGATATCCACTGTTGGAGTGCGCTGATCAGGGGCAAACTTCATGAATCTGAAATAAAAGAAGTATATGGCCAATATCGACATTAGACCTCCCACTGTTATACTCACGGCATAGATAAAACCCATGTGTATTGTTGCTCGTCATACCAGATCACAATAACTCTTGCTCTACTTATGGGATTTGGGATTTATGAACATTCCATGAAGCGAGAAAAGCGAGAATTTCGAAGTGGCGAAGGTCTACATTGGAAGACGGCATCGTATCGACATTGGAAAACAATATCCTCTCTGCTGAACGCGGCATGGAGGCATCAAAATAATATACATTAAGAAGGATGGCATTATAATAGCATTGTTTCATTATCAAGTAGCGGTGTTTTGTTTTGGACTGAATCAAATTTTTTAAGTTAAACTTGTTGACTTATATTTTGCAAGATATCAAGATTATGACTTTGGTTGGTTGCAGGAAATTATTATAGAGGGACATTCACAAGTGATTATTGCTGGTCAAATAAATTATTAACAGTTGGAAGCTTAAGAATTACCTATCAAGACTTTGTCAATTATGGCATAATTTTGAGGAAATCAAACCTTTCTTCATTGTTTCAAGGAAAGCAACAACATTGAAGATCATTTAGCTAATGTTGGTATTGATTAGCTCCCTTTCTTAACCTTGGTAAGTGATAAGCTGAAGGAGTGGGAGGGCCTTCCCCGTTATATCTGTTAAAGTTCTTGAGCTTATTCTTATAGAGGTAGCACAAGTTCGTGTTCGTGGATTTTTAGAACATGAAATTGTAATAGCTTGTGCTTTCATGATAGAAAATATTGTATCCGGATACCTTGAACATGATCAAAATCAATCTAAAAGCCTGCAAGATGAGTGCCTACTATTAAGTTTATCTTTGATGAGTGTTGAAGGGCAGTTTGTCAATGATCTTATGTGAAGAAGAAGACTAGGAGTGAAGGGAGATGTTAGCAGTTAAGTGACATCACAAGCATGATAGCAACCTTTAAGTGTTAGCAAAGGTGCCTAAAATGCACTCATCATCAATGGGATGAGTTTCAAATGGTAGGGGTAGTAGATCAAGGTGCTTCATTGCATCTTGAAGATGTTAAGTGATAGATGTATCTCTAAGGCACACTTATGTTCATGAAGATCAATTTAAAGTGACATGAAAAGTCAAAAGGGACACCTAGACAAGGTTTTTTGATAAGAAAGACTTGAAGGAGCACCTAAGACCATTTCAAGTGACATGAATATTATAAAAGAGTGCCTGGGTCTAAAATGCCAATCATAACTGGCAAGGAGGTGTGCTTGACTGTTAAAATCATCCATGGAAGAGCTTTGTGCTACAAGACTTGGGTTTTGTTGCATATATGGTTCCAAAATTAAAGAGTAACCAAGAAAAAGATCTTAAGATATTCCATGGTAATTCTTCTTATGAAAAGTAGGTTATGGATATTGTGAGAAAAGAAATAGTGCTCATATATAATTGATTGTTTTGTAGGAACATGCAATAATCTCACTGAATGTGTTCAACTACATAGTGAAACAAATAGTTGCAAGCATATTTGGAATGTTGAACAACCAAACCTAAGAGTTGGTAAGGCTGAGTGTAGTTCTTCAATCACAGCAAATAGTGAGGTTTCTAAAGAATGTTTTATGCTAGAGTTGGCAGGTAAGAGGGAATGAGCTCCAAGAAATTGACACTTCTTATGTATCTAATTCTCTAATTGTTCCCAAATGAGATTTGCATATGATTGGAGCATTGATGAATAAAGATGCCATAGGACAAAAGAAAAGAACATATTCATGTCATCTACTCTACCTCCAAGAAAGAATGCACCACCACTTGTACTTTTCTTGTCATCTACACAACCTGCCCAATTTGCATCTGTGTAAACACTTAGAGCAAAGTCATTATCCTTTGGATACCGCAAGTCATGATCCAAAGTGCCCTTTAGATATCTGAATATCCTCTTCATTGCTACAACATGTGACTCTCTAGGATCTTCTTGAAATCTAGCCACAAGACAAACTACGTGCATAATATTTGGTCTAGTAGCAGTTAAGTATAATAATCCTCCAATCATTGACCTATACCTACTCTGATCAGCCTTAGGAGATTCATCATTCTTTCTCAACTTGCAACCAGTTGTTATAGGGGTACATACTGGTTAAGAATCTTCCATTCCAAACTTCTTTAACATCTCCTTGACATACTTTGATTGTGAAATGAAAATACCTTTATCATCTGATTGATCTGTAACCCAAAGAAGAAGTTCATTTCTCCACACATTGACATCTCAAATTCTTTTTGCATCTCATCTGCACAACTCTTACACATGCCTTCATTTCCTCCAAAGATTATATCTACATACACTTCCACAATTGAAATTTGATCTTCTCCTACTTTGATGTACAAATTGCTATTTGTGGTACCTTTGTTGAATCCTTGTTGTAATAAGTACCTATCTAACCTTGCATGGACCTAAAATAGCTCCCACTTGACTCTCCAGAGCTTATTTATCTTCCACATAACTTCACGCTTAATAGGTTGGCTCTGCTGAAGACCTAATACAAAGACCCTACAACTGTAGATCCATATACTGACCCATACATCTCCAATCAACACAAAAACTGGAAGTCACACTCTATTCACATATGTTAACATTTCCTTAAAACCACAAAATCAAAAACCAAACCGCAAATGAATGCGGACTCTCCTACAAACCTACTCTGTACTGGAAACAATTATATTCTATCAAGCCAAACTTTTGTTACTCATTCCTTTCAAGCCATACATCAAAAACGTGTAAAATTCTAGATTTAGAACCATCTATCAACCAACAACAACATACTAGAGCCACAGAGAAAAATCTTCAACAACAGACAAATGCGGATCAAAATACCAGATGCTCTGTAACTTTAGAAATCCAAAGTTGACACTTAGCCAAACTTCATATGTTCAGGTTTCCTTACCGGATCAAACTTTCTTGCAAATTAGTGTTCTATGAAGGATCAAACCATCTTGCAAAGTAGGAAATCAAACTGATCTTTTCTTCGCTTTGTCGAACTAGGGTTTTGATTGCACTGAACTCTAAATCGCCTTGATCTCTTCTTCTACACTACTCAGCTCTTGATCTATTCTTTGAATGCTTTTGTGAATGAATTTGCTAAATAAAATCCCTTTTATAACCCTTTCAGATCTGACCTAATTTGCATTAAATTCTTCAAACAATAAAGTTGTCAAACCTTTCTCTGTATACACAGTCACTTTCAAATGCTCCGCAAACTTCCGCATTATGAGATTTTCTACCATAGTCTTCACCAAATGATTAAGAATTTCAACCTTCATCTCATATCTTCATGTTGACGCATCAGCACCATTCCTTTGGCAGGGGAGAAAAGATTTTCAAGAAAGATCCCCCTGAGCCAAAGCTCTAAACCTAGTTTCTAGAGGAAACATCTACGTCGGATGCCAATACAGGCTCACCATTAAGCTCTATTACTTCCTTCTTTATTCAAATCTTATTCATTTCTCTTTTGGTCTCTGTTGGATCAACCTTTAGTACAGGTTCATTCTCTTCTACCGGATTATCCTTCTTCATGTTTCTGCTTCTGCAAAACTTAGAAATGTGTCCAGGTCTATTGCAATTGTAGCACACAACATTCCTCTGACTAGTATTTCTTCCATTCATTCTAGATCTGCATTGATTAGCTTTATGCCCAAATCTATTGCATGTATAATAGTAGCCATTGAAAGATTGAACCATTTTATCATTGTTATAAACATCCCTCATTCGACTTCTGCACTCACTAGCTCTATGTCCCATCTTATTGCATGCATAACACCTAATAGAGTTCTAACTCACTTTACTTCTACATTCATCAGCTCTATGACCAACTTTATTGCATGTAAAGCATTGACCAGAGAAAGATGGAATATTTTGATTCCTTCTACTTCTACATTCTATTGCTTTGTGTCCATACTTATTGCAAAAATGACAAAAAACATTGAAAGATGACTACCTCTAAGCATTTGGTTGTCTGACCGGAGGTCTTCTAGCTTTATTGTTTTGATTCTGAATCTGCTTGCCATTGTTCCTATGATTTGAAGTCTGGTCTAATTTTGAACTTTCACCTTTTTCAAATCCTAAACCCTCTTTATCATTTGAACCTTTCTGACTTGCAATCATTTCATCAAGCTTTGCAGAACCTATCTTAAACTTGTCTTCATGCATCCTTGCCTTCTCCAAATTGGATCTCAGATTTACAACTTCATGTTCAAGCCTTGCACATTCTTTTGATTTTCTTTTCACTACTGCATTAAGACTTTCCTCAATTCTTGTCTTCTCCTCATCTTGCACTTTTAGACCATTGATAGATTCATTTGCTTGCTTCAATTGTTCACTGACTTCCTTATGCCTTTCTTTAAATTTTTTGACTTGCTCTCTCAATTTTCTGATGCATTCATCTACTTCTCTGACATTTTCCTTCAGGTGTTTGATTTCACCTTCAGTCCTTTCAAGATCTTCAAGAGCAGCATTAAGTTCTCCAGCTTTGTCAAGTATGCAGTCTTCTCCAAGGTATTTAGTGTTGATGGTGTTTTTAGCACACAACAACGCAGGTATGATTGTTGGTATCACACCTCTCTTAAAGAGTATCCTACCTAGGTAAGACTACTCCAAGGATAATACAACTAGGTCTTAGTGTGCTTGGAATTTCTCAGTTGGAATGTACTAGTTGTTCCTACAAGGGGTCTTACATGCAATGTGACAGATTTGACAAACTAGAACAACAGTTCATGCAAACCTTTATACTTTCAACTGATATGACAGTGTAAAAGGTTGTTAAAAACCTAAACTAACAGTTGATTCAAAAGAAAGTGCAAAAGGAGTAGGGTTTAGAAAGTTCCTAAGTGACATTCACAATGCACAGTTTGTTTATAGTAGACAAATGTTCTGAATTTTAAACCAATTTACTGAGTAACCAAGCTAAATGATTGCTACAACACTACAGAAAATGATGCTATCTTCTATGGATTTCTTATGATTTTTAGATTGCATGCATTCATTAAATACCCAACTAATGGCATGATTTAACCAATGTAATGCAATTAAACTCAACACAAAATAACTAATCCAGACTAACTTTACACAGCCACTTACAGTCAACAAGCAACTAAAAGTATGGACTTAGAACATTCATCAAATACCTTCAACAAACCATTAACACTACAAAGCATGACTAACTAATTGCAGATCAAGAAGCGAACCATGAAACTAGATAGATAACACAAGTGAACAAATTCTCAGAATCACTGCAGAAACTTGCTTTGTATTAATCTCAAATGGTAGAGCATCAACAATTTGGCATCAAGAGTCTTACAAATGAGAGAACAATGGCCCTTTATATAGGAGAGGCACCATACTAAGTTTTTGAATGAATAGTGGAGATTAACTCAACACCGACAGCCCAAATTTAACAACATCAAATACCTTTGAAACAGCTCATTGCATTCTCGGATTACAATTTGTCTCTTGGGAAAAGGATGAAAAATGACCTCCAAATACATTGAACTTGGACAAATTGAATAACCATTTGACTATATATATTGAAAAGACAATTTTCAAGACATAATAAAGATAAAATAGTGTCACATGACCTTCCAAATATAGCAATACATATTTGTGACAGGATTACATTTTAAAATATTCAAAAATATTCTATTGTTCCTTGGCCAAATCTATTTCATCTTCTTGTGCCTTTTTGTTGCTGTAGTTGACCCAAGCTAATAATGTTGGATTGATGTCGGTGAGGTCCGGGTCCTTGATGTGATCTGCCCTATATCTGAAGACTTCCATCTCTCCACTGTACTGAATATACATTTTCTCCACTAATTTTTTGCTTTTTTAGAATGTGATGAAAGTGTTGCAAGTATGGGCCTAACCGGTGTTGTCATTGATGTCAACATACTCCTATTGCATTGATGTCAATATACTCCTGTTGCATTGATGTCAAGGATTGGATGAGTTGTGTGTTGAGGATATTGAGAAAATTAGCCCTATTAGAAACAGAGAAGAACAGTAAAGTCAGTGAAGTTCTATGAAGTGAAGATTCCAAACAGTTGAAGATCAGAGTATGTGCATCAAAGGGTTTGTAGATATGTGTCTGAAGGTGCTCCTATAAAGATTTTAGAGATCCGCATGAAGATTTGGAGAAGTTATGGCCATATGAGTAAAACTGATTCTGGCAGCTATTCAGAGGTGACAGAGTGACACAAATAGGTCCGGTGAGATCCAGAAATGCAATATCTTGTTCTGTAGATCTGGTGGCATGTTTAGGAAGCCAATGTGAATTGACAACTCAATTGGTTCGTGGTCTGGAGGTCCGCAAGCAATTATTCTTATGTGACAGTGATGACCGATTGTGTTCTTAAGGTTCTGGATGAAGATGCGAATGATTTCAGTAAGCAGAAGTGGTGTGGATGTTCTTGGTGATTCAGGCAAGCTTGTGGGGGTCTCCAAATAGTGTCTAGTTCGTGTTGGCGGTCCGCATTGAAGATAGAGCTCGTAATTGAAGATTTACCTCTCAGTAATGGTGTTCTTCCTAGTCTTGGTCAACCAGATGTTTTACACATGTTGCGGATGATCTTGAAGATGTTTTACGAAGCAAGGCATGTTCCTTGAAGAAGATTGAAGTCCCAGATATGCGTGGCCGATAGAGTAGTGACGTGCATGAAGATTTTGTAATAAGTCAAGTTGTATTTGTGTAATTGCTCTGTAATGAAATAAAGTATGTATTGTGCCGACTTTGATGATCTTCCCAAAGTCGATGTCTTGTATAAATAAGATTTGTGAAGTCATTTCAAATGCACCAATGGTCATGATGAGAAAGTGATAGAGAGGAGAGGAGCGAAAAGTAGAGCAGAAGTGTTGAGCTTAAATAGAACTGTCTCAAGCATGGTGAAGATGCTAATCTCTAGTTCAAGTATGTAATATTTATATTATTCTGTAGACAGTGTGTCTCCTATAGGCAATGGGCCTCTTGTGAGCAGTGTGCTCGGGCACTAAGCCCTAATTGGCAAGTGTCATTTTTGTTCTTCTTATTCTTTTAACAGAGAATACAATATTGGGTTAGTCACCCCGTGGTTTTTCCCTTAACCAGGTTTTCCATGTTAAAATCTTGGTGTCATATGTGTTGAGTGTGTTTCTACTCTTAAGTTGTTGCATTTTACTTCCATGATTGAATAATTATTATGCTGTTGAAATATAAGGAGGATTTAAGGATTTAAAGAACAAAAGGTTTGGTGACAACTAATTCACCCCCCCTCTCAGTTGTCCATCCTAAAACCAACAATTGGTATCAGAGCTAAGTTCCTCTAAAAGAGCTTAACTGCTTGAGGAGATTCAGGATGTCTTCCTACAGGAAGGATAGTCTGAGGTTTGATGGAAGGAACTACACTCTTTGGAAAAGCCGTAGGGAATGTCACTTGCAATGTATGGGATTTCAATATTGGAACATGACTATAAAAGAGTATATTCCTCCAAAGAATGGTCTGACAATTCTAGATGAAATCAAAGATGCTGAAGATAATCTTCAAGCTAAAGAAGCCTTACTAAGTGCCTTATCTAATACAAAGCTAACAAATGTTATGGATTTAAAAATTGCATATGAAATTTGGTCAAAGCTAGAAATTCTGCATGAAGGAGGCAAATATGTTAAATGTGCCAAGCTACAAAGTCTAAAAGGAAAATTTGAAAACCTAAAGATGAATGAAGATGAGAATATCACTACATTTATGCCAAAAGTAAATGAGCTTGTTTGTGGCATTAGATATGCTGGTGGAACTTTGGATGAAGATGAGATTGTTGCGAAAGTTCTCAGATCCTTACCTCCTGCTTACAAACACAAGGTTGATGCTATTGAGGAATTTAGATCTTTATCAAATATTACAAGGGATCAATTGGTTGGGAAGTTAGCTACATTTGAATTAGCTGAGTTTGGAGATGCTCCTCCCAAGACTGATTCTGCATTCAAAGCTAGTGCCTCTACAAAAGGTAAACAAAGGTATAATCCAAGAGAGAGTTCCTCAAAGAAATTATCATGGTATGAAAAAGCAAGAAAAGATTTGGAAGAAGATGAGGCAGAAGCTACTCAACTTGAAGCCCTTATTGCAGAAAGATTGCTAAGAGGATCTGGTAAGTATGAAGGAAAATTGCCCTTCAAATGTTTCAACTGCAACAAGATTGGTCATTTTACCTCAAGATGTCTGGAAAGATTTTCAAAGCCTAACCCTAATAGATCAAGATTTAAAAACAAGTGTTACTATGTTCAAGAAGATGATGATGAAGGAGTAATAGATGATGAATCTGAGATAGGAACCAAATCCAGAAGTGACTGGGTGTTTATTACAATCAAGGAAGAAGATCCAATGCCTATTGAATCTGCCAATCTTAAGATAGAAAGGGCTCTAGCTGCTTGAGTTGAAGAAAATGATGAATGGGTCATTGACAATGGATGCTCTCACCATATGACTGGCGATAAGAATACGTTCATAAACCTGGAAAGATATGAAGGTGGAGTTGTAAATTTTGGAGATAATTCTGCTGGCAGAATCAAAGGCAGAGGAACCATTTCTTTTGATGGAAAGAACAAAACTAGTGATGTTCTATATGTTGAAGGTCTAAAGCATAATCTTCTCAGTGTTGGGCAGTTGGTAGACAAAGGTTATGATCTTTGGTTCAAAAATGGAAAATGCAAGATCTTTGAAAGCTCTGGAACTGAGATTGCATCCGGTACTCAAACAAAAGGTAACATCTTCCACTTGGTTGGTACTAGGAAAAGTTGTTTATTTGTTCAAATTGATCAGAGTTGGTTGTGGCATAGGAGAATGTGTCATGTAAATTTTGATAATATCATCAAGATAAGTAACACTCAGGCTGTAAGAGATCTTCCAAGACTGGTGAAACCTACTAACAGTTTGTGCAAAGAATGTCAATTGGGTAAGTAGATCAGAGTCACATTTAAAAGTAAGGAACAATCTTCTACCAGATTGTTGGACTTGGTACACACTGATCTATGTGGACCAGCAAGAATCAGGAGTCTACAAGGTGATAGATATTTCATGTTACTGATTGATGACCACTCCCGGATGATGTGGGTTACTTACCTGAAAGAGAAATCTAAAGCACTTGAGAAGTCAAAATATTCAAGGCTATGGTAGAAAATGAAACTGAGATAAACATAAAATGTCTCAGGTCTAATAGAGGTGATGAATTCACATCTAGAGAGTTCATAGAATTCTATGAGAAACATGGGATAAAGAGACAGTTATCTGCTCCAAGGACTCCACGGCAGAATGGAGTAGTGGAGAGAAAGAACCGGACCATCCAGGAAGCATCTAGAACCATGATGATGGAAGCAAATATCCCTCAGATCTAGTGGAGAGAAGCTGTAAGCACTGTTGTCTATACTCTTAATCGAGTACAAATCATAAGCAATACTGGTAAGACTCCTTATGAACTTTGGTTTGGCATCACTCCTACTGTGAAATATTTCAGAGTCTTTGGTAGTAAGTGCTATATCAAAAGAGATGAAGACATTGGAAAGTTTGATGCTAGAAGTGATGAAGGAATATTCTTGGGATACTCTACTCAAAGCAAAGGATACCGGTGTTATAACAAGAGATTGAGAAAGATTGTAGAAAGTACAAATGTGAAGGTTGATGAAGGCATTGAAAATCCCTCAAGGTTTTATGAGTATGAAGCAGATGATCAGAATGATGTTTCTGTCCAAGAAGAACAAGCCCCAACTGCAGTTTAGATTCAGACTAATCCAGAGAATCCTGAAATATAGGAAGAAGAGACAAGTTTGAATGAACCTGTCCAAGAAATAGAAGTGCAAGAAATTCCCAAAACTCCCAGGTATGTAAGACTAAATTGTTCTGAAGACCAGATCATAGGAGATAGAAGCAAAGGTGTTCAAACAAGAAGAAAAATTGCTCAAGATTCAGTGAAGTATTGTTTGATTTCAAAGGTTGAACCAAAAACAATAAGTGAAGCATGCAATGATGAAAGTTGGGCTAAAGCAATGGAGGAAGAGTTGATGCAGATTGAAAAAAATCACACTTGGGATCTTGTTCCCAGACCTAAAGACAAAAATGTGATTGGGACTAAGTGGGTCTTCTGGAATAAACTGAATGAAGATGGTGAAGTAGTCAGAAACAAAGCTAGATTGGTCTGTAAGGGTTATTCTCAAATAGAAGGAGTTGACTTTAAAGAAACTTTTGCTCCAGTAGCAAGAATTGAAGTAGTCAAATTATTTCTTGCTTTTGCTACCTTCAAGGATTTCAAAGTATATTAGATGGATGTCAACTCTGCCTTCCTGAATGGTGATTTGGAAGAAGAGATATACATTGAGCAACCGGATGGATTCCAATTGTCTGATCATGGTGATATGGTCTGCAAGTTGACGAAAGCATTGTATGGACTCAAACAAGCCCCAAGAGCCTGGTATGAAAGATTGGATAAACATCTTTTGAAGATTGGTTTCAACAAAGGTATTGCTGACAGTAACTTGTACTTCAAGATTGATCATGAAATATCTTGATTGTTGAAGTATTTGTTGATGATATTATTTTTGGAGGAAAAGATAGTATGTGCAAGACTTTTACAAATCAAATAAAAAGTGAATTTGAGATGTCTATGTTTGGGGAAATGAATTTCTTCTTGGGTCTGCAAATCACTCAAACAAAGAAAGGAATCTTCATATCACAAACCAAATATGTGAAAGAATTGTTGAAGAAATTTGGGATGAAAGATTCAAAGCCAATGAATACTCCCATGGCAACCGGGTGTAAACTGAGCAAAGATGATGAATCTCCTAAAGTTGATCAGAAAAAGTACAGGTCAATGATTGGAGGACTACTGTACCCTACTCAAACTAGACCTGACATTATGAATGTTGTTGGTCTTGTTGCCAGATTCCAAGCTGATCCTAGAGAGTTTCATGTCATGGCAATCAAGAGAATTCTTAGATATCTGAAGGGGACAGTTGAGTATGGTTTATGGTATCAATCATGATTTCTCTCTTCATGCATATACAGATGTTGATTGGGTAGGAGATGTGGATGACCAGAAGAGTACTAGTGGTGGTGCATTCTTTTTGGGGAAAAGATTGGTTTCTTGGCTGAGCAAGAAATAAGAGGCAATATCTATGTCCACTACAGAAGCAGAGTATATTGTAGCAGTAGGTAGTTGCACTCAAGTATTGTGGATGAAGCAAATGCTAAGAGACATCAGAGTGGAGTATGAAGAACCTATCACAATCTTCTGTGATAACCCAAGTGCAATAAATATATCAAAAAATCTGGTGTTGCATTCAAAGACAAAACATATATCCATCAAGTTTCACTTTTTGAGAGAGCAGGTGAACAATAATGAAGTCAGATTGGAGTTTGTGCCCTCAAAGGATCAGATTGCAGACATTTTTACTAAACCTCTACCTAAAGACTCTTTTGAGTATCTCAGGGAGAAGTTAGGGGTTATTACCCCTCCGGTTCTGAATTAAGGTGCACTGATGTGCATCAGTCCAGTGGATCTCACAGTCATATCTTGTGGTCCGGATTGATGATAGGAAGCTGCTACTCAGGTGGTGCAGTCTATATGATTCTGAAGTATGATGCAAATATGTGTCCTTTGACATTGATGTCAAAGGGGGAGAGAAGACATGTGAAAAATAAAAGAGATTGTTGATCAAAGGGGGAGAAATGACGAAAGAAAAGATATGTGAATGATTGATGTTGTTAGGGGGAGCCAATGAGGAGAAGTTCTTGTCTTGATGGTCAAAACAGTTGTTCACATCATATGTTGCCATCAATGACAAAGGGGGAGATTGTTGCAAGTATGGGCCTAACCGGTGTTGTCATTGATGTCAACATACTCCTGTTGCATTGATGTCAAGGATTGGATGAGTTGTGTGCTGAGGATATTGAGAAAATTAGCCCTATCAGAAACAGAGAAGAACAGTAAAGTCAGTGAAGTTCTATGAAGTGAAAATTCTAGACAGTTGAAGATCAGAGTATGCGCATCAAAGGGTTTGTAGATATGTGTCTGAAGGTGCTCCTGTAAAGATTTCAGAGATCCCAATGAAGATTTGGAGAAGTTATAGCCATATGAGTAAAACTAGTTCTGGCAGTTGTTCAGAGGTGACAGAGTGACACAAATAGGTCCAGTGAGATCCAGAAATGCAATATCTTGTTCTGTAGATCTAGTGGCATGTTTGGGAAGCCAATGTGAATTGACAACTCAATTGGTTCGTGGTCTGGAGGTCCGCAAGCAATTATTCTTATGTGACATGATTACCGGCTGTGTTCTTAAGGTTCCAGATGAAGATGCAAATGATTTCAGTAAGCAGAAGTGATGTGGATGTTCTTGGTGATTCAGGCAAGCTTGTTGGGGTCTCCAGATAGTGTCCAATTCATGTTGGTGATCCACATTGAAGATAGAGCTCGTAATTGAAGATTTACCTCTCAGTAATGGTGTTCTTCCTAGTCTTGGCCGACCAGATGTTTTACATATGTTGCGGATGATATTGAAGATGTTTTACGAAGCAAGGCATGTTCCTCAAAGAAGATTGAAGTCCCAGATATGCGTGGCTGACAGGGTAGTGACGTGCATGAAGTTTTTGTAATAAGTCAAGTTGTATTTGTGTAATTGCTCTGTAATGAAATAAAGTATGTATTGTGCTGACTTTGATGATCTTCCCAAAGTCGATGTCTTGTATAAATAAGATTTGTGAAGTCATTTCAAATGCACCAGTGGTCGTAAGGAGAAAGTGATAGAGAGGAGAGGAGCGAAAAGCAGAGCAGAAGTGTTGAGCTTAAATGGAACTGTCTCAAGCATGGTGAAGATGCTAATCTCTAGTTCAAGTATGTAATATTTATATTATTTTGTAGACAGTGTGACTCCTATAGGCAGTGGGCCTCTTTTGAGCAGTGTGCTCAGGCAGTGAGCCCTAATTGGTAAGTGCCATTTTTGTTCTTCTTATTCTTTTAACAAATAATACAATCTTGGGTTAGTCACCCCGTGGTTTTTCCCTTAACCAGGTTTTCCACATTAAAATCTTGGTGTCATATGTGTTGAATGTGTTTCTGCTCTTAAGTTGTTGCATTTTACTTCCATGATTGAATAATTATTATGATGTTGAAATATAAGAAGGATTTAAGGGTTTAAAGAACAGAAGGTTTGGTGACAACTGATTCACCCCCCCTCTCAGTTGTCTTTCCTAAAACCAATAGAAAGTAGCCCGAAGATCGCTGACTTTATCTAATTTTCCCACAACATTCAGTGCAGTTTGCCCAAAAATTTATTTGATGTAGCTTATCCTTACAAGCTTACACATTATATGGAACCAGATCATCAAAATTGATCACTAAACAGTCCCTCAGAGACTCATTTATCTCATAAATTAAAGACAATATGTGATTATCGGCCACCTTATAGGCTTCTCTGACATTATCGAAGACTTCTTTTCTTAATTTCAACTGCTAAAGGGATATGTTCTTCACCATTTGATTTCCTGGCAAGCTCTTGAGCTTGTTCTACTTCATCTAGTATTTCTAGTGGTGCATCTTCCTCATCCCCAGATTCCTTTTTATCTTCAAGTGTTGTGTATGTAAGTTGCACTCCTTGTCTCTCCAATACAGCAACTTGACTTCTTACCCATGACTTGCTCAATCTTATTGGTTCTTTCATCACTTCATCTAAGGAACTTTCTTTCGCATTGGCCCAATTTGGCAGTGGGACTAGTTGGTGATACTGGGCCTCCCAAGATCCTCTTTGTATTACATTATCATCATCGACAAGCTGATCAGGGACATCTATGATATGGAACTTCCTTATAAACCCCAAGGACAACCTTGAGTGGGCCCTCTTCAACACCTCATAATCATCTACACAGTTGGCCCAAAAATCTTCTAGGTGCATTTTGTGGAATAACTTCTTGCTTACATATCTCTCCATCACCCTTTGTGGATCAAAATGGTTTCTCTTTGTGTGAAAATGGAGGTTAAGCAACTAAAGTTCTGTATCTGAATGTTCTGCTGCCCCTAGGGAGACACAGGCATAGTTACCTCTACCTAACAAGATAGGAAATTTGACATTTGTTCTATGAATATTTTTCAATTTCTCTACACAAGTAATCAACTGCCTGAATAGCTCCAAGAGAACTACCTTATCTGTGGGATAACGGGGCAGTCTATATGGCATTCCAGTGAAGCCTTGAATCCTCAAATAAGTAAATTTCTGGAACTGTATATAGCATCTCCCATACTTCATGACCTTGTTCATAGCCTCAGTGGATATTCTAAGGGCTGTAGGTCCTTGCAGCAATCTAGTGACATACATTGTAAAGGCATCATTCATCCTATTGTAATGGATGAGAGATTGGGACAATGCCAACTGAGTGTAGCATTCATAAACTTTGATTTGATTATGTTCATCATTTCTAACTTCTCCTACTTTTGACAACCCAACATATTTATTTCTTCTTGCTAATGAGTATACCACATAAGAAGTCCATCTGAATACTTGTTTATCTCAAAAATTGTTGAATGTCTCATGCATGTTGTCACTTAATATTTGAGCCCAATGGAATTTGGTTCCTTTAGTAATTGTCTCTTCAATCACCAAGAACATCCACCCTTCAAAGGTTGATGCAGTAGGCAATCCATATATCCTACTGAGTAGGGTCACCAAATCTCCTATTTCATCATGGAAGTCACTTCTGTACAAGGTTTGGGGAAGTTTGATGATAGCATACCTTTTACTCTTCATCCATTGTTCATTGATATGCTTCTTGCATGTATCTGTATCCTTCTTATATGTGGCCTCTGCACCTATTTTATCTAGCATAGTCATTACTGGATACCATGGGATTCCAAAGATCTCTGCTAATGATGGTGGACTTATGTCTACTAGTACCTCTCCATTGGGAGTTTGTATGGTCCTAGTCATTGGGTCATATTTGTCAGCACAGGCTACTATCAACTCTACACATTGAGCTAAAGTAGGGAAGGCAGCAGCCTCTACAATCCCATTGTCTTAAACTTTCTTGGCCCTTGGAGTTGCATTTTGGTCCAAATATCTGAGTTCTAAAGTCATCTAAGTCAATGTGACCTAGATCAGTGTCTCCTACATTTATCCATCCAGAGGTTATCTTGGTTTCAGGAGGAATGCCTTTGAATTTGTACTTCATGGCTTGGGCTCTTGCAGTCATTTAACCTGCATGACTGGACCTCATAAGTCTTGATGCTTTTGAGTGATCTTCCTAATTCCTAAGTTTTGAATGCGTGGTTAATAAGTTAACCTGTCTTGTCATTAAGTCATGTTATACTCTATGAGATCAAAATCTATCCAACTAAGTCATAAATGCTTACCTATGAAATGTACAAGTCTGATAATTCACTAATTACTGCATTTAATACATGATGAAATGATAAAAAAACAACAATTCATATTAATCCATGCAATAAATGCACAAATGCTCCACAATTTGAATCAAATTATGTAAATCAGCATAATTCTATCAATGTAGTATTCATTTTAATTAGACAGTCCTCTTATCCTTGAAATTTTCACAAAGAACAGTCAGTTTTCATGTTTTACGCTGATTTGAGGGTCATCTGACCTATTGGGCAGTAAAACGCTAAATCTGAGGGTGACCGAATTATGCTAAATCAGAGGTCATCTGACCTGGGAAGAAGAGTACTTAGTTATTTTGTCATTTATACCACTCGGCGTGAGTTTTGAAGGTTTCCGACCTTGCATAGATTTTGGAGTTGTCCAACCCGAAAGGGTCTTCAAAGGTCGATTGGAAGTGCTTTCAACGCAAGTCAGAGAAGACAATTTTTAGCGCCAGTTCTCATGTCATGATTTGCGCAAACTTTGGAGTTTATTGACTCAGCAGGACTTTCGGGAATGACAGACTAAAGTCAGTTGAGGCGAGTTTTAATGCTAAGTCAGAGGAAATGTTTTTTTAGCGCCGGATCACTTGTTATGCCTTGCGTGGGTTTTGGAACTTAACAACTTAGCGAGTTTCTAAGTGGTGTCTGACCTAAGTCAGAGAAGGCAAGATTTAGCGCTAAGACCGATGGTGCTGCTAAATGCGTTTGGGATTTTAGTAGAGTTTTTCAAGGTGTTCGACCGACTTAAATTGGTTGCGAAAATCCAGAGGTTGGTCGGATGTGTTTTTGACGCCGAGTCAAAAGGTTTCACTTCTGGCGCAAGACAATTTTGTGGAAGCTCTAACAATGTTTGGATCATTTATAACAAATTTTGGGTTTATTCGAATATTTTATAGTGCCGAGGATCTGCCAAGGGTTCTAACACGGTTTTTATAGACTTCATTTTGGTTTTAACATAGTCATATTTCTAAACAAGATACTTTTTAAACACAGAAAAAAACCCATTTACTTCAATTCTAATCCTTCATTATTCACTAAACACATTGGTGAATCCATTCTTAAAGAAATTGAAATTTTAAACTAGCACAGAAAAAAAAAAAAAAAAAACAAAACAAAACCAAAAACAAAAACAAAACAAAAAACCCTTTTAACCAATGCAAACCCTAGTTCAAAAATAAAACCCTAAAATCTGGAAGGGGACCCTACCTGAATAGAAAGACCAAAAGTGATAAATGATGCAGGTTGAGTCGTGGTGCACTTCATCGTCCAAATTTGATGGCCAGTCGTCGTCAATTTGTTTCTAAAATTTGGCCGCAGAGTTCTAATTGATTTTCAGAATGTAGAATGAGTTCAAAATGAGAGCAAAACACATTTTATCTCTCCCTATTCAATAGCCATAAATGCAGGGATACAGTGTGGCATTTGAGCGTACTGCAGACTTATTTTGAAATTTGCGCAAAAAAGGGGATGACTGACCTTGCGCGATTTTAAGGACTTACCGGCTTAGTCGGATGCATTCGATTTCAGCGCCCAGTCGGATGCATTCAATTTTAGCGCCCAGTTAGATGGAGGTTCTTTCAGCGCTCTGCGTTGGTTTGGAAGTTGTCAGACTTGCACGGATTTTGTCATGGTCTAACTTAGTCGGATGATCAGCTTTGTAGTGCTAAGTCGAATGACTAAGGCTTTAACGCTTTGTCGGTTGCGTTGGATTTTAGCGCAGAAGTCAGTTGGCGATGAAAACAGCATTGAGGTCAGTTAAGAAGGCTTTTAGCGTAGAAGTTAGTTGGATGGAGATTCAGTGCAAAAGTTTGTTGCAAGTAATTTCAGCACAAAGGGAGTTCAGACTTGATTTCAATGAGGGCAAACACTTGGACTTAGTGGATTTTGAGATGACTTAGTGACCCTAAATGCAATTGACCAACATTTGACATCTTAGGAAATGAGAACTGAACTAATACTCTAGACCAAAATTTTGAAACAGGGGGTCCTCATTTTCTGAAATGGGGTGTGTGTGCAAGGCACAACATTTAGCAACAAAAATCTCTTTCAGAGGAATAGGTAATCTTCTAGCACCCATGTGTTCAATTTCCAAGATCTTCCTTGAGCGATTAAGCTTCTTCCAAGGACTTGGCTCTGATACCAATTGTTGAATGCACAAGACAACTGAGATGGGGGTGAATCAGTTGTACCTTATAATTCCAAAACCCTCAAACATATTTAGATCCACATTAATTCAATTAACCCTTAAACTTTTATGATGATTAAGCATGAAAGCAAATAATAGAAACTGAATCAACTAGACATCAAACACAAGAGAACACCAGATTTACATGGAAAACCCAAGAAGGGAAAAACCATGGTGAGGATTAGCTCACAGTATAAAGTAATAACAACACCGAAAAACAATAGGCTTACTGCCAGAATAGAGAAGAAGAAAGAGAAGATTGTTACAAGGAGAGAACCATCTCAATGCAACAGGGATTTCCACTGCAACACCATCAACACCTTCATAGTCACACTAAAGAATTGTAGACACCTTCTACTCACTGCATCCAGTAATCTAACATATGAAAGCTTGTACTGCACCACATACTCAATCACACTGTTATTCACATCATATACATTGCGCATACACCCAATCACGATCCCTTAACACTCATTTATATTGTCTTCAACCTTAAGAACATTCTCCAAGGTCAGAAAATCACCTTAACCGAAAAAATTCAGATTAGGTCTGGACCTAAACATTCCCACAGTGGAAAGGAATGAAGGCGGACCCCAACACATCTTAGCTCGTACCTAAATCATCCAAGCATGCCACTTCACACTTTCACAATCATCGAAGCACCTCCACAATTAGTGTAAACACCCAAGGTCAACCAAACTTGTGTTAACACAATAAACTTTTAAGTACACGATTCCTCAACCCCAAAGATGACTTGCGGACCACATGCAAGGCTTCAAAGGAATCTAGAGTATTCCAGGAACATTCTGAAACATCCTAAATCCAACAAATTCCTCCACAACTTTCACCTGCTGCACAACATTATCATGTTTAACCAATATGCTTAACTATCTCTGTCATACACTGTACCTCTAAAAATTGACTTCTAGAGCACCAAACCATGAACAACTTCAACAGAAGAAAGATATAAACCTTATAAGCACAATTCCAAAACCACAAGACCTAAAACCTCTTCGAGGAGAAATGTGGAGTAAAGACATTTCTCCCAGACACCTCTGCACAACTTAAAAACACAGTCCACACACTGGTGAACACAATTTCCTCTGCACAACGAACCAAAATACCAAATTTAGAATATAGCATCTCTTAACATCTCTTGACAACATATCCAAACTGCAAAGACAGATCTTCAACATAGAGGAATGCGGAGCAAAACCAGAACACTATTATGTAAGCTAAAATGCCACTTCAACACACTGTTTCCATTATTAGTCAAATTTTCTCAAAAGCACTTGGAAACCAACCAACAGAAACATATTCTTAACATCTTCAGCACCTCTTCAAGGAAACCAACCATCTTTAGCAAAGCAACTCAACCAAATAGATCATACTATTGCAACAACCTCTTCTCTACTCAACCAACCTCATACCTTATCTCTGCTCAACCAATTGACACAGTTGACACCAATGACAACACAAGTTTGTTGAAATCAATGAAAACACCAACTGCACATACTTGCAACATATACTAGCTTCAATTATGTGAACTCTCCACTATGACTACACTTGGGTTCTTCTATTCGAGGTGTTGAATCATGTGAAGTTAATATATCCTAGATCCACTACAGAACCACTATGAATCCCACACAAAGTAATGCAACCTGAATAGGTGATTAACAATGAGGGGAAAACTAGAAAAATGTATAAATAAAACTAAAGTAACATATAAATGACAGAAACCAAGAGAAGAATAGAAAAGAGGTTAGAAAGAGGAACCTATAGCTGCAAGGAGAGAGCCTCAGCCTAGGATGACAGTGCGCCATGAGGAAATCTACGCTAGGCCCTGGAGTCCAAAATGCAAGCAAAATAAAAACTATTAAATCTAGATAAACCTACAACACCTGCACAACACAAGTTTCAATAGGAACTATACCCAGCGATATCTAGTTGAAATAGGAATGAAGGGGAAACCAGCTAAACTAAGGAAAATAAAGAGAGACAAGCACAAAAGTCCAAGTAATATGAAACCTTTGTGTAGCTATATGATCCCCACTTCAAGGAACCCGCAAAAAGAGAGGAAAATGGTGGGGTTGCTTGGGGACTTGCCTCAGTCAAGTCCCAGTGTTGGTATTTCTACCTTCACGAGCAACAATAAAAAATATGATATAGAAATCATAAGGAAATGTGCGTTTTCTTATCCTAAGTGTGTCTATGAAGGTAAGAACCGCAAATAAACAAAGAAAACAATAGAATTTTCTTCCCTGGTCTACGGGGAGAGAAACTCACAATATGCAGCTTGTGCAATAAAGATAAATAGGTGGTTTACACCAAACAAAGAGCAACAATGATCTACACTAAGTAAGAAAAACACAACAATGGTGGTCTACACCATATAGATTTGTAAAGAAATTATTCTAAATGCAATACCAGAACAAACTCACCAATGTGATTCACCAAGAAGAGGCAACAAGCTCCCCAAGAGCTCAAAGAACAAGTGCAGCTTCAAACCCCAATGAAGAAAGCCTCCTCAAAGAGAACCAAAGAGAGTCAAACCTATAAGAGCCAAAGAAAGTGATCTTGCAACGCTCAAGGAGCATCAAAAATCACCAATAACTACTATAGAAGTCCATATTACACAAGAAAAATAGCAAAGAGCATCAAAACCAAAGTGTTCCAAGTTGAGAGAGTGCGTGAATCAATGTGTTGAATCAATTCAAAATCCTTCCAATGCTCTTCCAAGAGGGAAGAATCTCGAAAATGCATGAA
Source organism: Cunninghamia lanceolata (assembly GCA_027924645.1). NCBI lineage: Eukaryota > Viridiplantae > Streptophyta > Pinopsida > Cupressales > Cupressaceae > Cunninghamia > Cunninghamia lanceolata. The sequence continues at coordinate 3,477,376 of BSBN01000614.1, forward strand.
AGGAGTCATTATGCGACTTCTAGAGGCATTACCATGAATCTTCATGATCACTAAAAGTGTGTTTTAACGCCCAAAAATGGATACCAATCAGAAAATAGACATGGGATGCTAGCACGATGTGCTGACATCCGCACAAAGCACTCGGTCCAGGTAAAACCAGCTCTTGGTCATACAAGGTACCTTAGGACCATGTCAACATTAAAGCATTATAATGATTTTTTGATAAAAGAAGAAATAGACCAAAATCACAGACATAACCTATCATGCAGAGAGGAGGTGCGAAACACTAAAATGGTTACTAAATGTAGCATGAAATTGCAAGGGTATGCAATTTTCTATGTCACATTATGAGAGAACCAATCTCCCCAATTATGCTCAATGTGGGCCTGCTAATCTAAACACTTGAGTCTAAGGAAAATGATGACCTTGTCAGGAAGTCTTGTTCTTTTATAGCCCAACATCACCATAATTTCATGCACAAAATAGTCCTCAAATTATGGTAACTAGATTTCTGACAATGAGAGTCAAACAAATAAGTCCACTCCTAGACTAGAAGAGGCTCCCCCTATTCAGTCATGGTAACTAACCCTAACTCATGACCCCACTGGTCTCTCCCCAAGTAGAGAATTATGTGACAGAGTGAGAATACCATCTGAAGTGAGGTATCATATTTTTATCCTTCATAGCTACAGGTCCTCTGTTAATATTATCAACTAGGAGTGCGACATAGTTAAAATTCATGTTGAGATATCTATCCTAGATGTCTATTTCCAACACCATCAAAGGAGCAGTCATTTGGACTTTATAATTAACCGTAAAGACTTGACACAGATCCTAGTATGTCATCTAAAAGTAGTTCTCAAAAGTAGTGAATCTAGGGGCTCAATTTTTGTTGCAAGGATAGGTACTAGATTTCTATTAATATGTTGAGGCCTATGATAAGGGAGCTACTAAACCCTATAATTGTGTCTATCCTTTTTGTACTCTTTTACCAACTCATTTAGATCTATCTACATATCAACACTAGATTTGAGGCCAAAAACAACCCTAATCAAAGCTCCATTTATCGTGTGAAGTACCTCATTCTAACCAGTCATAATCTATCTAGTTTTAGGGTTATATTTGATAGCAATTCCAACAAGAGCTCATGATTTAAAAATAAATTTGGAACCAACTATTTCCCTAGGTCAAACCTCCATATATTGCACACAAGGATTTATTTTATCACCTTCTTTCTATAATATTTATGCAGTTCCTATCTTGTGGTTAAGAGGACTACATCTCTAATATCTTCATACATATCCTACAGTTAATTGATAGAATCCCAATTCCATGTTTTAATCTTTTCGATGAACCAAGTAACTAATTAATAAGGTCCTAGTCTAAGGGCATTTTTGAATGAGCAGGTTAGGATGTGGACCGGCTCATTTTAAAAAAGGTAGGGTTTTTAGGGTTTTACACCTATACAAGTTGGGTAATGATTTGTTAATTGAAACACTCATACCAATCTTGTAAACAATGTTTTTCTTTACAATTATATTCAGGCTTCAGAGAACATACGAAGAACCTTAACAATAATATAAGCTCATCGAGAAGTATGATAAAGACTTGCCTGTTTAGAAATTTGAAAGTGCTCCTTAACCGGTCAAGAATCACATAGTGAAATCACCCACATCTTTTCTCATCAACTTGCTTTGAATTTATAGTGGCACACTTGATAGCCTTAAATTCTCATAACAACATCAAATTTACCAGAAAACCTTTTTTTTCGTGTTTTAGAATTTGTCTAGAATGGAATTTCCTTTACACATACTACACCTTGAATGCCCACACACAATTAATGTTTCTTCATGTGGTCGGTGTTAAATTTTCAATCTAGACTCATCCAATGTCGTTGATCTTTAAGCACAATCAACATTAGTGATCAAGATTAGCCCTTATTGAGTTCCTTTTAAAATCATGACATAAGAGGCATGTGCAATGCAAGAGTAACTGACCATATGTCCCTCCTCAAGAAATATTTTTGAAACTTGTCAGAAACCCTGTCATTCAGCCAGCCAATGAAAACAAGGCAAGTCAGGGGATATAGGACATGCGTGGCATCTTTAGAATGTGGCTAAGTGACACAAATCCAACCAAATGGGATTAGTTGGCCTAAAAAAATCACCTATGTTAGATTTTTCTTTAATTAAAATCAATGGATATCATGCATCGTAGTCCCAATGCTAAGCCCACCATCGAAGGTCATGATGTGAAGGAACGATACGATGTAATAGGAACAAGCCACATGCCATCCCCATAGTATCTTCCCATGCCAGTGTTGCCATTTCACATTCTACTCATCCAACAACCCTAGATCTGAGCACATAGGATATATAGTTGGCACCATGTCAAAAACCTTGATGAGTGGAAAATTCTAGGACCCACCACCTAACCGCCCTAGTGAAATAGGAGCCATTTGATTGTATTCATCCTAGATCAAAGGTCATTACACATCACAAGGATGGAATGGGTCCCACCACTTAAATCTGTGATTTAATGAAACATCTCCATATGTCAAACCTAATGATGTCACTTCATACCCTTCCAAAGTCCTTGATGGGGCATTTGACTTAGTAGACAAGTGGAATAGAGAGGGACAATAATATTTTTCTAGTGCAAGTAAGTGAAGAACAACCAAGATTGCAAGTCAATGGGGATGAGGATGCATGGCACAAAATCACATAGCACAAGAAACGATGCCAAGACCCACCAAAGGAGCCGCAATGCATAGTTTGTGTAATGCAATCAGGAGTTGCCACATAGCAGGGTAAAGCGTCGAGGAACTATATGACCGAAGTGAAGCAAATCAAAGGGCTGAGACACTCCACAGGTGATATCTAGCACAAGGGGCCAATGAAACACATGGGCTTGAGGGGGACTAAGTGGTGATTTATAAGTGAGACAACTGGGGGGAACAGTCACTATGTTAACATAAAAAAAGCAAAAAGATAACCCCCAACACTTCATGCTTACTTGAATGCTTGAAAAAACCTAAACCCTAGTAACTATTAAGGGAATGTGGATTTGAAAACATAGTTATAGAAAAGCATCGACACATTCATTATGAGTTTTTGTTATAAATGACAAATATCGTGTGATAAAATTGAGATGATTTTAAACATTATATAGGTAATAAAGATGGTTTTGAAACATTATTTCTATCTTGAGAACCAAGATTGAGATCCCATCATTGCTTGAGACACATTTAGTATAATTGGCCTAGTTTGGAGATAATTTTTTAGCTGATAGGCCATTCTATATGTGCACACATCTTGTAACTGCCAAAAATTTGGTAGTCCCACTAATTTCGTCGTCCACAAATTTTAAAAAAAAATGCTCATCCAAAAAACAATAAAATGAAAAAAAAATGATTTTTTTCCTGATGGCAGCTATCATTTAGGAATACATGAGTTGAATAATACATTTTTAAGTTGTAATGCTAGAGACGTAGAAGATTTATTACCTGCGCCCTTCTATTAGATCACAAAAGATTTGCAATTTTCTTCTTCCTATGCTAAAATTTGGGTGTAAAGAATTGCAGGTTCTTGTTTCTTGCCTCAAGGAATTATGAATTTGCCACTGCAACAATTGGACACCTATTTTTTAGTCTTTCACAAGGGCTTTTAGATTTGCACCTTGCGAGTATGTTTCTTTCCTTTGGCTAGCCTTGAAATGTTGAACAGATGAAAAATTAGGCCGTGTGTGAATTTTTTTTTAAGCTCACAGTTTAATTTGTGTGGTTTCTGCAAAATGGCGCTGAATTGCGAGAAAAATCAGTATGAGGGCTTAGTCAATGGTTAGTGCCAATAGAAATGCGTAAAATTTGGATAGATTTTTATTTTTTGAGGAGGTTTAGACGGTTTGGAGTTGTGGTGCCATTGATTTGTTTTGTATACGCGAAGAAGATTCTTGCCTACCATAAAATTTATGGTTATGGATTTTATTTTTTGAAGATTTTAACCCAGATAGGGCAAATTCACTTTCTTCTGTGCTATCCACTATAGACTTTACCTTAGGAATCAAGATTTTAGGTCATCTAGGTTTCGGCATTGTCAAGTTCATCTTATTCATTGCTTGTTGATGGTGATTTCTCCAGTAATGTGTGGAAATTTTTGATAAAATTAATTTTTTTATGCCTTGGAACCTAATGAGAAGTTGGATATTGTTGAAAAGATTGAACCATTTTTTATCTGCGTACATGCAAGCAGGGGTTTGAGATGAAGTGGTCTGGTGTAAGCTTTCCCTGTATATCTGAAGCTTAGCATGTAATGAAACTTCCTGATGGAGAATGGGCAAAATTATAAACATTCAGAACTGAATGGGTGGAGTGAGTAGGGTGGATTCTGGCATGTCTCTGCATGACATATCTATCCCGAAATGGCCTAGTTGAATGGGATATTGAGTAGGTATGCCTAGATTCGCTATACATTCTTGAATCTATTATCTGTATTCTAAAATGTGGTTGTCCAAAGGCCCTTGGTGCAAATTAGGGTCTGTAATTTTTGTCATTTGGCTAATTTTAACAAAATTTTCATAGATTATATTCGTCAATGAATTTTCCAAAAACTAGTTTTTTGTATAAAAGGTACAGAAGTTTAACAAATTCACCAAGTTTACAGGCTGTGCTTTCTATTATAGTTTCACCATATTCTAATGAGCTACATTTTCTATTTTAGCGCATGTTTCAGATTTTAAGTTGCATCTGATTTTGCAAGTTGTGCCATGGGATTTAGGCTGAGCAACCATTATATAAGCTAAGCCTTTTATTCATAAATAATGTCTTGATAAATAATGCAGCGCCATAATGATGTGCCTCTCATTTTTATTGCCGTCTCAACTATTCCATATTGTGTATGTCCTGTAGTCATTATTTCCATAATGATATATATGTTTCTATTATTGTTCTACATGTTTCTAATTATATGTTTTGCTTTTAGTAGGCGTTAGGATTTTTAGAAATAGGTGTCGACCCATAAGATGGAGCAGTTTATCTGAAGTTTTGGCAACTTTCTTGTAATAAATAAAATTGGAGGAATAGGTACCTCTTTTGGGCGATCTAGAACACCATGCCATATACTAAATTATCTGGTGGAGGAACGAATTGGGGATCGTGTGGTTATCTTCGGCCTTTGTAAATAGAATCATGATGCCTTCAATTCTTAAATAATCTAGCATGCAATTATCTTCGCATTATGGGAAGTTTCTAATTCATCTCCTGTAAGTTCGTCTTATGTTATTTTGGTTTTCAATTTCTTAAAGTTCTCTCTGGAGGCTCTTGACTTCCTGGCTTGCACGCTTGGCTAGAATAGTTCAATAGTTTGATGCTTATGATCTCACGTGGTGTTTCCATTTTTTATTGAATCTTCAAGTTTTTTTAATGCCTTTGGACTGAATTCTTGGTTCTTGCTAGAACGTTTTGTTTAGCTCTTTAATAGATGCTTTAACTATTTGAGCTTTCGTGATTTCTGTATCTCTAGCTAAGGTGCCTTTAGGGCCAAGGATTCTCTATATGGAAATTTTCCTTTTAATTTGTACCTTCATAGAATATGAGTAGTCAGATATGAAACTCAGTTTATGATTATCAAAGAAAAATAGTTTTGAAATCTTATAGATATGTCACTTTTATCTCTCTGATATTCCAAACATTATCTTTAGATTTTCTTTTCTCTATTGTGTGTTTAATTTAATGCTCAAAGCTTTATTGTATTTTGTACATTTTCATAATATTTAGATTTAAATATTTATTAATTAATTAAATTAAATAGATTTAAATATTTATTAATTTCATAGTTTTAGTTTTAAAAGACATGAACATTTAGATTTAATTTCTTATTTAAATATCTTGTAAGGTTGATTTTATTTAAATGATTAAATAACTTAAAAAAAACTATTTAATTTAATTATTTTATTAAATATATTAAAATCATTAAATAAATGTTTAGAGTCGTTTATTCACTATAATTTAATTCCTATGATGTCAATTAATTTATGCCATAGATTTTAAATTATATATATAAGAGTTGTTTTCTACTCCAAACTTTCATTTGTATTTTTCTTCTATGCACTTTCAAACTTACACAATATAATAGTATTCATTGCATATGTAAAATAGATAAAAATGAAAAGAAGAAAAAAGTGGAAATTTAGGAAAAAAACAAAAAAAAAAAGAAAAGCAAGAAGATAAAAAAGTGGGAATTTAGGAAAAAAGCAAGAAAAAGAATAAGAGAATTACAAAACATGTAAAAGTTAGAGATTCTATTTGATTATATCATAATGGTATGTTTTATTACATTCTAAAATTAGCCCTCTACGTTTAGTTTTCATGATGAGTTTTTAAATAGATCCATTAGTGCTTAATATTCTTTATTAATTAGTTTTTCTTAAAATAGAACCTAATTATCTATTTTATGTAAAATTTTGTTAATAATTAAAAATTAAATAGATTTAAATATTTATTAATTTCAAAGTTTTAGTTTTAAAGAAATGAAAATTTAGATTTAATTTCTTATTTAATTATCTTGTCAGGTTTATTTTATTTAAATGATTAAATAACTTTAAAAAAGAAAAACTATCTAATTTAATTATTTTATTAAATCTATTAAAATCATTAAATAAATGTTTAGACTCTAAAGTTACTCCATGATAAACTTAATAAATTTATTTATGTCTTTATAATGTTGGTTATGTATATTTTAATATAATTTCAATTAATTTATTAATTTATATCTATTGAATGCATAGTTTGATAGAAATCATTTTAGTTAGAATCTTTTCTTATTTCTTAACTTTGGTAGTATCTTTTGGTTTAAAAGGAATTTAATTTAAATATTCTTAACAAAGTAAATGTATAAACTATATTAAAACAATCATAATGACTAAAAATATTATTATTTAGCATATAAAGTGAATCTTTATTTATGTTTGTGGTGTGACACTCACCTATTTTGAGTGGGTTTAAGTGCAATTGCTTAAGAAACTTTTTTAACTTGGTGATGAAGATTGGAATGGGAATCTAAGATTGATTTTTTTATTAAGGGTTTCTAAGTTGTTAGATTCAAATTTTTTTAATTGTTTGAATTTTTTGTGTATTTATCCAAATAAAAGTTGGATAGATTTAAAAATATATTTTTTTGAAATTGATTTTATGATTAAAAAGATTTTAAAAAGTATATTTATATTTAAAAAATGATTTCAGATTGGTTGGAAGATGATGTTGTAATAGAAGTGGTCATTCTATTAATATAATAATTGATTAGTTGCATATGAAAATCTTATTTGTTGGGGCTTTCCCTCTATTTTTATGTGGTTGAAAATTTTAAAAAAATCCTTTCTAGAAACTTATTAAATCCCCCCCACAAACACGCAATTTACATAAACAAAAAGTGAATATTTCAATGTTCAAACATAATTCATTCACACAAAGTTAGTACAAATATGAATGAACACTTAAGTTCAAATATGTCAAAGTACAAACAAACACATAAAGCGAGTGCGAAAGTTATAAAACATGGTAAATTCCAAACACACACACCACACAAAGTGAACGTCAAAATTAAATTTTAGACCATGCACAATTCACACAAAAGTGAATGTCAAATTTAAAACAAACACTTCACATTTAGAAAGTGATTACATGCCAAAGTTCAAACACTCTTCACACAAAGTTAGTTCAACCATATATGAAGTAAACACTCAATTTCAAATGTGCCAAAGAGAAAATACACACAAAGTGAATGCCAAAGTTAAAACACACTCTTCACACAAAGTTAGTTGAATCACTTCACACATAGTTTGTTCAAACACATATTTCATACATATACAAAGTAAATAATAAAGTTCAAACAAGCACATAAAGTAAATGCCAATGTTAGTACACTCTTCACACAAAGTGAATGCCAAAGTTAAAAAACAATCTTCACACAAAGTTCAATAATTCCACACGTAATTTGTTAAAAACATACACTTCATACATATATAAAGTAAACACTAAAATTAAAACATACCAAAATTCAAGCATGTAGTGAATGTCAAAAGTTAGTACACTCTTTACACAGTGAATGTGAAAGTTCACACACACACAATAAGAAAGTCTATGCACACACACACAATAAAAAAATTAACACACACACTCACATATAATAAGAAAATCAAATCTAAGTGAAAGGTAAAATTTAAATACACTTCATACAAAGTGAATGCCAAAGTTAGTTCAAACACTCTCACACACACAAAACTAAACATAATTCAACATGCCAATTTCAATTCACACTAAGTAAATGTGAAAGTTTAAACTTCACTAAACAAAAATAGTAAATAGATCTAATAAGTGAATGGAAAAGGTAGTTCACTCACATTTCATACAAAAAAAATGACTCCACAATTAACTCAAACAAATTAAGTGGATGCCAAAGTTCAAACATATGATTCACGTAAGCAAAGTGGATGCCAATACACAAACAATAAGTGGCTCAAATCCAAGTGAATGTCAAAATTAGCTCACTCACACACACACAGTGTATATAAAAGTTAGTTCATACACATTTCACACACACAAAGTGAACATAAAAAACTCACTCAAATAATAAAGGGATGTCAAAGTTCAAATGCACACTTCACATAAACAATATGTGGATGCCAAAGTTTAAACACACATACAAAATGAATGCCAAAAGTTCAAACAATAAGTACACACAAAGTAATGCCTAAAGTTCAAACACACTTCAAACAAATAAAATTCAAACATACTTCAAGCAAATATGGATGTCAACATTCAAACAAACACACACAATAATTGAGATTCTTATAGTATATATAGTCTTTTCCACCAACTACTACATGTAGTGACTTTCTAATAAAAAACAAATATAAACTATTTTTTTGTTTCAAATATAAACTATGTAGTGATAGGCTTATAAATATTTGTGCCTATTGCCCATTTGATAGCACCTTTGGTGCTTTTACTAGTTTGCTTCCTATTATAATTGATTTATATTCATTTGAAAACTTAAGTCTTAAGTTAGAAAAATAATTTAATTTTATCTATATACCATGAATAGGAAATCATTTGACTTGTGTTTAAAAGAATAACGATAAACTATACATTGAGTAGATTTATGCATACCATACATATGAACTAAAAATTACTTAATTTAGATATTTAGCTTTTCTATTACATTAAGTAGATTTATGCATACCATACATATGAACTAAAAATTACTTAATCTAGATATTTAGCTTTTCTATTACATTAAGTAGATTTATGCATATCTAAAAATTACTTAATCTAGATATTTAGCTTTTCTATTAACTTAATAAAAAAATATCAATTTCTACAAATACTTAGATGGGGGAGATTAAAAATTGTTCTACTATGAGCAAACCATTCTTCCTAAGGGTTTGACAAGTTCTTAAAAATAATAGCATTAAATAATGATTTAACCTTTAAAAAAATGTGTCAAAGATTGCAATATCTTGAGTCCACTTTTTTTGTTAACAATGTTGCCAAAACCATAAGCCATGACATACAACTACATTTTAACGACAGGGTTTTAAAAGTCCAATAATTAATATTATAGTTCATATTCTTTATGTCCTCTAATTTAATGTTGTGTGGCCCTCAATTTTATCGAGAGACATTAAAATACAATATAGAATGGACTGCAATTAAAGAAGAGCTTAAAAGAACCAATATAATGTGGTTGATATATTGTGGTCAATGCCCCATGACAATATATTACCCACACCATACTAACAATTTACACTCAAAGACAACAAACTGCCTTACATAAGAAGTTTATTATTAAGACATGGTAAATACCATAGGAGTGTATAATTGAAGTATTTTTTATTCACAACTACACTAATTTGGATACCACTAAGTTGCTCTAATAACTAACTCCTTCTGGAGAGACTTTCTGCAAATGGGGCAGCTTGCGTGGCGTGTGAGCCATTCGTCTATGCAATGGACATGATACACATGCCTGCAATCCATTATCATACGCAGATTTTCATTACATCTGTAATCCTCCAGACATATTGAGCAACTCCTGTCCTTCAGCTGAGAGAGGGCTTCATGCTTTTCAGTAAATACAATGATGGGATATGAATGTATCACCTCCTCCTCCACCCCACTTTCCCTCGATGACGATGACTCAGAAATGATATCCACTGTTGGAGTGTGTAGTGGAGTGTGCTGACCAGGGGCAGGCCTCAGGCATCTGAAATAGAGGAAAAATAAGGCCAAAACCAACACTATGATTCCCACTGCTGTACCCACGGCAAAACTGAACCCAACCGAATTAAACCCATGTATAGAAGAATCGGTATTGTTGCTCGTCATACCAGATCACAATAACTCTTTCTATATGCTCGGCTATATTGTTCTACTTATGGGATTTGGGAATTATGAACTTTCCATGAAGCTACAAAAGAGAGAATTTCGAAGGTCTACATTGGAAATCGATGTCCCCGCTTCAACACGGCACCGTGCCGACGGGGGAAAACGATATCCTCTACTGCTGAACGCGGCATCGGAGGCTTCAAAATAATATAATATTAGAAAGGATGGTGTTATAATAACATGGTTTCATTTTCAAGTAGCGATGTTTTTTGTTTTAAGTAGTAGTGTTTTTTTTCAAGATATTAAGATTACTAATTTGGTGGGTTGTAGGAAATTGCTATAGAGGGAAATTCACATATGATTATTGCTAGTATGATCAAACAAGAAATGGTTGGGCTTCTGTAAGTCCAATGTAAGGTGAGGGGGGTCGCCGGGCAGAGTCGTGGGGACACCTCTGAGTTAACCAAAAAAAAAATGGTTGGGCTTAATGTGCACACTCTAAGCTTTGACAGCTTAGGTGGTACATGTGGGGCCGCTTAACCTATCCCTTTCGCTAATGTCCATTTCCATTGACTTTAAGCAATTGTTGTTAATTGCTACAATTAGCAATCAATTGTCCAATTCCCATGCATAAGCCAAACCAAACTAATTGTTTTCATTGCTATTGAGAGGATACCTACAACGACCTAACTCAACACACATAAGATTTATAAATGTGGAATAATGTTTCCATGTTGTTACAATTGCCCTAATGTCAAGTGTAGAAGTTTTTTGAATGCTCGTAAAGTGTTTGATCACATAAAAGAATGAGATAGACTCTCATGGAATATGATTATTACAACATATAAAAGACATGGGTGTCCTCACGAGGCAATCACATTGTTTCACCATATGCACAAATAGGTCTCCAACCCAATTTGTTTACATTACTCCTAACCTGTGTCAAAATGGGAGCTTTGGAACAGGGTATAGGTATCCATAAAAGCATAAAGGATGGAGGAATTTTGTCAGATGTTATAGTTATAAATGCTCTGGTAGACATGTATGCAAAATGTGGAAGCATAGACAAGGAACATGAACTATTTGACTGAATGCCTCAAAGAAATGTGGTCTCATGGAATGCCATGGTTGCAGGTTATGCACAAAATGGATTTTTTGAAAAGGCTTTAGAAACTTTCAAGCAAATGCAATTAGCAAGTGTAAAGCCAGACTCTGCAACCTTTGTTAGCATCCTCCCTGCTTGAGCCAAAAGGGGAGCTTTGGAACATTGTATGGACATCTGTCAAAGGATAAAGGATAGAGGAATTTTGTCAGACGTTGTGGTTGCGACTTCCCTAGTAGACATATATGCAAAATGTGGAAGCATAGACAAGGCAAGTGAACTATTTGAAAAAATCCCTCAAAGAGATGTCATCTCATGGAATGCCATGATTGTAGAATATGCAATATGTGGAAGCATAGACAAGGCACATGAAGTGTTCAATAGAATGCCCCAAAGAAATGTGTTCTCATGAAATGCCCTAACTACAACATATGCACAAAATGGATTTGTTGAAAAGGATTTAGAAACTTTCAAACAAATGCAATTGGCAAGTGCAAAGCTAGACTCCTCAACCTTTGCCAACATCCTCCCAGCCTATGACAAACTTGGAGCTTTGGAATAGGGTATGGGCTTCCATAAGAGCATAAAGGATGTATGAATTTTGATGGATGTTGTAGTTCCAACTGCCTTGGTAGACATGTATACAAAATGTGGAAGCATGGACAAAGCACATGAATTGTTTGAAAAAATGCCTCAAAGAAATGTGTTCTTGTGGGCTACAATGATTGTAGGATATGCACAAAATGGATTTGTTGAAAAGTCTTTAGAAACTTTCAAGCAAATGTAAAACCCAATTTGAAAGGAATGTGAACCCTAAACCCTAAACCATGAACTCAAAAATTTCATCCCTAAATGTTGAACCCTCCTTAAATGAGCCTAGGATTTTCATGCCTAAACATCAGGCCCTTAATTTGAATATTAAAATTTCAACCAAGAACCCAAAACTCAAAACCTTGAAACCTAAACTCTATACCTTAAACTCAACCCTAACCCCTAAAAGTTGAACCTAGTGCCTTAATTCTTGAACAGTTAATAATGAACTTTAATGTTAAACCATGTAGATAAACAACTAATTTTGAACATGAAATGATAAGTACTCAATATAGACAACTAAATCTCAATGTTAAAGATTGAATGTTGAACCTTTAAAGTTGAAATTTGGACTTGAATGTGAAGCTTAAACTCTACACCATGAACTCTAAACCCTCGGTCCTAAATGTTGAATGCTCCTTACAGAAAATGAGCCAAGTATTGTGAAGCCTAAACATCAAGCCTGAAGTTTGAACACTAAACTTTCAACCAAGAACCCAAAACTTCAAAACCTAAACTCTATACCTTAAACTCAACCCTAACCCCTAAAGGTTGAACCCTATATCTTAATTCTTGAACCATTAAAATGAACCTTAATGTTAAACCATGTAAATAAATAATTGAATTTGAACGTGAAAATATGAGTACTCAATATAAACCATTGAATCTCAATGTTAAACCCTTAAAGCTGAAATTTGGACCTTGAATGTGAATCCCAAACCTTGAACCATGAACTTTAAACCCCAAGCACTAGATGTCAAACCCTCCTTAAGTAACAAGCCTAGGATTGTGAAGCCTAAACATTGTGTGGCATGTTTTTATGTCTATAGTAAGCAAATTCTGCAATAGGCATCCTTATCGGTGATAACAATAAGTAGTTTGAGATGTTTATCTCATCATCATAGTTGACAATGAACCAGATAAGGGAGATAAAGATGGTATAGTATGAGATGCATTAGCTTTCCATTTTTAATAGATCATCTTTATTATAAAAGGGCTTATGTGTTGGTAAATGATATAATATGATGTTGATAATATAGTAGGGTCACATTCACTTCCTATACTAGTCAGTCATTATGTGGTTTTGTGTTCATATTTTGATGTTAACATTGTACTAACATCTAACTGGGATATGTTTGTCATCATCGTACTATTATACATGGATTATATTGTAAAGTATAAGCTTAAATTTAAAGGTTGTGATCCAAAAGAGAGGTTGAAAATTCCATCCGAGTTTATGAGGATGAAGGAATAAAGAATCACTAGACAAAGAGAACTTCTCATCCTATAAAGAAGGGACAAAGAATTACAACCTTGAGTAGGATCTACTTCCTATCTCTATGGACTCATTTCTGAGTTGAGTGACTATGAACATAAACGTACTTGGTTAAACTATGTAATGACATGGTCTACAAACTAATATGTCTGATAATTTCATGGTCTACAAACTAATATGTCTTACAATTTATGAGGACATCCTACATCACATAGAGCACATTGAGTACCCTCTCATTGCTATGACCATCATCAAGTAGTTGTATGAAGATCTTAAATCTTCATTTGAAAGTGATGTTCCCTTAGAGAACCTTGCATATGTACATTAAACTAAAACATGAAATGATCCTCCTTCTGATGCCCCATCTACATTTATTCATACTCACACCATTGATGTGAGTAGTTCATGGGGGGTGTAGTGTAGTCATTTGACAAGCATTGAGATTCCATCACCTCTAATAGCTTCACCACTTGTGCATACTCAAACATCTAATGTGGAGGTGATTCCACAATAGTGTGTCCCAATTTTTTGCCTAACTAAAATCAACATTTTTAACAAAATTTTCAATTTCTATCACTTACAATAAGCAAACCATTAATCATTTGAAGATGATGTGAACTAGTGATTTTTAAGATTTCATGCGTAGATTATTAATATTTTTTAAAACTTAAAAAATAAATTTTCTCATTTTTCAAGCATTTCTTAAAACTTATTTTTTATATTTTATAGTGTTTTTGTGAATGATATTGTGCTACAACACAACATTTTCTAGAAATAAGATAAATCTATAATTTCTTAAATATATATCATTAACATTGATATCTAGTGCATGCATATTTTTCATAATTTGTGTTGCATATTTTATTTCTTATTAATTTTTAATTTAGACTAACTATAATTTAGAGTAGTATTAAGCCACAATGCATCTTGTTTTTATATATCCAAATTATTATTATTTTGTTGAAACAAAGACATCAATACGAAGTGCACATGCATTTTTTTATTAAAAAATCTACTTAAAAAAACCACATGCATTTAATAGATACTTTTATGTTTGGTAAAAACCTATGTTCGTTATAAATAGAATATAAATGTAATAATTAAATAAAATATATTATAAATTATATTTTTTAGAAAGCTTACTCTAAGGGCTACAATCTTGCAAAATCTCATGTCATGATGACTCTGTTTGATTATCCAACCCTTGCTTCAAAACTAAACTTTCTTTTGAGTGAGCAAAAGGAGGAGGGTAACATAAGGACCTTCAAATGAAGTTATTGCTTCAAAGGTACCTTCATTCAGAGGTTCCTTTGTTTGAAGGACCCTTTATATAATATTTTTGAATGTACAACATTTAAAAATTAAAAAAAGACCTTTATTTGAGCCTCCCCAGTTTCATTTGAATGCCCACCTTTATTCAAATCCTATTTACATGTGGGAGTCATTTTATCTTCAAATGAAGGACCTTCATTCGATGGTGTTCAAAGATTTTTACCTTCTAAAAATTATTTACTATCCCATCTGACAAGTGGGACATACTATTGTGGGATCATCTATGGACATGTTATGAAATGAGGAGTGTAGTCACCAAATGACATGTGCTATGATTCCACCTCTTGTTGCTTCTAAGAGTTTAGAGTCACTTCACAAAGGGCTTCCAGTAATTCTTCATAAAAACACATCTTGTGGGATGAGTAGTGTAGTCACATGATATGTATTGATATTCCACTTTCACTTGTTTCTTCTACAAAGTTCACAAATGATTTATTGAGGGCTTACAGAGATTCTTCACCACAGGCACATCGTGGGATGAGCAATGTAGCCACATGACATGCAATGAGATTCCACATCCATACAACACTTCTTTGACACTTGTTACATCACTTTCCACTTGGTCTTGACTAGTAGTTATCCTCATCAATTAGGCCCAATACTCGTGATCTAATCTTGGAACCACTCATCACCAACACGGGGACCATTGCACATATTCCAGAGAAGTATATTTTGTGTTTTTTCCCCTCATTCTTCTTCTTGGATTCAAAAGTCCTACATGCACTTATGGGTCTAGTACTACCTAAGGGAATGAATGTTGTTCAATGTGCATGGATGTTAATCAACTCTCAGTTTCATCCTTCCATCATCAATATAGGAGGAAACACACTTCTAGGGGGATTCCCTTATCCTCCATCTTTTCTCTCCTTGGGAGGGATTTTTGTTCTATAGGTTTTTTCTTCTCTTCTTTTTGGGGGGTACACTCTCTTTATACCTTGGGGTCTTTCAGGTAGTACATGGATACTTCATATGGATTGTTTTGTTGGGAGCCATTTCTTTTTTCTCTAATTTGTACTTTAAAGGGGGACTTTGGTGTAATAATATAATTGCACCTTATATTGTGTTTACATAGATAATTCATTTTATTTACTTAAGTAAATTAGAAAATAAGAGCACATGTCAACTCCCTTGATTGATGGTAGTTATGCGCCACATCTCCCTCATCAAGATGAGTTCACTTGACACCTCCGCTCCTACATGTTGAGTCAATCCACAAATCACTATGGTTAACTCAGCTCCTCTAGGACACTCACCACCCTGACTTATGCATCCTAGACTCTAGAGTGTATATATTGTAGTCTATTTACTTTGTTTTACACAACTTACACATTGAATATAGTTATTAAAATGTTGTTATTCTCATATTATTTGCATTTAAGTTGGTGTCATCTTACTGCTTGTGTTCCTAGGGAGATTTAATTATTGCAAGTTCTTTATTAAACATAACAATCTCAACACCTGATGTAGGAGCATCTAGGTTCACGAGCAATCCTATATCACCCAAAAACATTTCAGGTTTCGATTCCATTTTGTTGTGTTTTGTTCCTAGTTGTGTTGGTTTTTAGTAGTTTGCTTCAGGAGAATTTCTTGATTCAAACAGTCAAGTTTGGAGCCCATTTGGTTAAGTTTCAACCAGTTTCCAAGTTCAAGAACTTGTCTTTTTGTCAAAAATTGCATTCACTTAACATTTTCAATGAATTCTGAGTTCAAGAACTTCTTTGTTCATCGGCAAAACTTGTCACTCTTCTTTGTCGGTGATTTTTGAAGTTCACAAACTCCTCTTTCCACTGAAGAAACTTGTCTCTTCCTTGTCGACAACATCATAAGTTCAAGAACTCCTCATCACTCCAAAAGAGCTTATCATGCCTTGTCTTTCAACAATTTTCCATGTTTGTGAACTTTGTTTTGGGAGAACTTGAGGTTCATGAACTACACATTTCACTGAAAGAACTTGATGACGACCCTTGCCTTTATTGAAGGGTATTTCAGGGCAACTTAAAACATTCTTTATGAAGTGTTTTGTCATTATTCCTAGTCCAAGAACCTAGATATTCACCGATGAAGAGCTCACGAGGTTCACGAAAGTGTCAATTCACCGAAATGACACTATAGAGGAAGTTCAAGAGTCCAACAGTTCCTTGAAGAGTTAATAGCTGAAGAAGTTCAACAGTGCAAGTAAGAGATGATTCACCCAATTTTGAAGTGCATGAACTAGGCAATTCGTCGATGAAGGAGTTCTAGACTTGACAATGGTGCTAAATTGTCAAAAATATGTTGTTTCAGTGATTATTTTGGTTCATGAACTCTTGACTTTGTCAAACTTGACACTGTTTCAACTACTATGTTGGCTCGTGAATCATTAAATTCCTAAAATTTGTTATTTCCACCATGCTTTGGATGTTTTGGTGTCATTTTAGTTTTTTTTAACTGAACAAAGCCTAGCAACGATTTAACTTCCTCATACTCATTGTATAAATGGAAGTTAGGAGATTTTGTTTGGGGGATTTTTGGGGATTTAGTTTTTGGTTGAAGAAGAGAATGTTGTCATCAAAGACAGATTGCTTGATTGAGACTATATAGATGGTGTACTCCTGTAATGAATGTAAACTTTTAAATTAAATAAATTCAAATTGCACTTTTGTTGTTGTGGGTAAATTGTTGTCGTTGGCTGCTAGAATTGGTTGTCTAATAAAGACCTCCAATCTAGACTGCATTAAATGGTATCAGAGCAAGGTTCTTGCTAGGAGGAGTTGAAGTGGTTATAGAGAGTTTGAAGTAGTGAAAGTGTCTCGAGGTTCTAAAGATTTGTTGCAGGTGCGTGAGGAGGAATCCTGCAATTATAGAGGGTTGTGAGGGACATTGAAATTGCGAGAGGATAAGTTCCTGTTTTCCATAGTACGTAGATAGAAAACAACGGAGGTAATATATTGATTTGTTGTGAAAATATTGCAAAATGTCCCCAAGAAGGAGAGTTCCCAGAATGGAGGAGATGTTTGAATAATTTCAAACTAAAATTAGAAATGAGTTAACAACTTTAATTGTAGGTTTGAGAAGAAATCTTGAACATGAAGATGAACATGCAGATGGTGAAGAAATTGTAGATGAAGAACCAGAAAGAGAAAATGAACAACCAACAGATGAAGGAGAAGAATGTTTCCTAAGAGCTCTTGCCAAGATTAGTGGAGGTAATAAAATGGAGGTTCCAAAATTTCTAGGTATGTTAAACCCCAAAGAGTTAATATATTGGATTGGTGAATTAGAAGAGTATTTTGAATTTGAAAATATTCGTGACCCATAGTGGGTAAGATTGGCACAGACAAAACTCAAGGGACATGTTGCCCTTTGGTGGAGAGAATTACAGAGAGAAAGAGTAGCGAATGGAGAAATGAGAATAACTCGGTGGAATCAAATTGTTACCCTGGGTTAAAGGCTAAATTTATTCTTGGCGATTATGAATTAGAGTTACTAAGAAAGCTCCAAAATTTGAAACAGAAAGACATGAGTGTAAAAGATTACACAGAAGAATTCTATAAGATGGTAATCAGATCTGGACATCATGAAATGGATAGAGAGAAGGTGACCAGGTATTTAAATGGGTTAAGATTCAATATCTAGGGTGAGACGAGTATGTTGAAGATTTCTACAGTTGAAGAGGCTTACCAATATGCTTCGAAGGCATAAGGAAAGATATCCCGAAAGCAACATAATAGTTCAAGAGGAAGAGGAAAATTCTCAACTGGAAGAGGACAAGCAAGTAGTAGTAAAGGGAAACAAACTTATGAGGAAGAAGCAAGCCCCATATGGGGCAATGAATCAAGTCAAGGAGCAAGAGGAAAGGAATACTCAACAAGAGGACATGGCAGCAACAATAAAGGATTCTTTGGAACATGTTACGGTTGTGGAGAAGTTGGTCATAGAGATTTTGAGTGCCCACAATTATAGCTAGAACATAGCAAAAGACATGTGGCAAGAAATCGCATAGCACAAGAGGAGGAAGAAAGCATAGCATCACCACAAGTAGAAGAGCTGGATGAAGGAGAATCTCTTATGTTCAAGAGGGTATTAGAGAAACTAGGCAAGGAGGAGGATGGACAATCTCAGAGAAGGAGTCTTTTCCAAATTGTATGCAAATCCAAACTTGTAAGTGTTGTAAAGTAATTATAGATAGTGGTAGCACTTATAACTTAGTTTTTGATGAAATGGTAGAAAAGTTAGGCTTGAAGAAGATTAAGCATCCTAATCAATATAAGGTTACTTGGCTACAAAAAGAACATGAATTGGTGGTGAAATAGTAGTGTTTGGTGAGTTTCTAGATTGGGTCATACAAAGATGAAGTTTTATGTGATGTTATTTCAATGAATGCATGTCATGTTTTGTTGGGAAGGCCTTGGCAGTTTGACAAAGAGGCTATTTATGATGGAAGGAGAACTTTGTATACTATTATAAAGGATGGGCAAAAATATTCTTTGAGTTCATTGAAAGAAAAGGAAAAGGAAGTAAAGGACATAAATCTTGTAGTTTGTTTCAGTTCAAAAAAATACGTAATAAAGGTGACAAAAGAGGTTGAGAACAACTTAATGGAAGTCCCTATGATGGGGAATACAATTGAGAATAGAGAAGATGGTGCTAATTTTGTGAAATAATTGTATAGAGAATTGAAGAAAGGCATGAAGAACACACATGATTACCAAGGACGTGAGGACTTAGAGGGGAAACAACGAAAGCCATAGGTTGGAAATTTGAAATTTTCTTGTGGAGGACATGGAATAGATTTGCATCCTCATTGTAAATGACATCTAAGTAGTGATAATCTACAAGTTGATGGTAGGGGAAAGAAAGGAAAAGACGAAAAGGAAGGAAAGGTGGAGTTAGAGAAATTCAACATGGGGTGAAGAAAAGAGATCAAGTGGATAAAAAAGAAGCTTGGATAAAGAACAAGCATGGGATCACCATCCCAAGAACTTTCAAATGTTCATGAGCTTCACACTCATGGAACATTTCTCTTACCCAGTGTGTTTGATGCAGGGGCATCTGAGTTCACGAGTAATCTTGTATCACCCAAAAATATTTCAGGTTTCAGTTCAATTTTGTTGTGTTTTGTTCCTAGTTGTGTTGGTTTTTAGTAGTTTGCTTCAGGAGAATTTTTTGTTTCAATTAGTCAAGTTTGGAGCCCATTTGGTTAAGTTTTGGCCAGTTTACAAGTTCAAGAACTTGTCGTTTTGTCAAAAATTGCATTCACTGTAAAATTCTGAGTTCAAGAACTTCTCTATTCACTGACATAACCCATCACTCTTCTTTGTTGGCAACTTCATAAGTTCAAGAACTCTTTGTCACTTCGAAAGAGTTTATCACGCATTGTCTTTCGGTAATTTTCCATGTTTGTGAACTTTGTTTTAGGAGAACTTGAGGTTCATGAACTACACATTTTGTTGAAAGAACTTGATGACGACCCTTGCCTTTGCCAAAGGGTATTTTGGGACAACTTAAAACATTATTTATGAAGTGTTTTAGCATTATTCCCAGTTCAAGAACCTAGAGATTCACCGACAAAGAGCTCATGAGGTTCACGAAAGTGTCAATTCACCGAAATGACATCGTAGCTCGGAAGTTCAACAGTCTAGCAATTCCTTGAAGAGGCGATAGCCGAAGAAGTTCAATGGTGCAAGCAAGAGTCAATTCGCTGAACTTCAAAGTGCATGAACTGGGTAATTCACCAATGAAGGAGTTCCAGAGTTCACAACAATGGTGAATTGCTGAAAATATGTTGTTTCAGTGATTATTTTGGTTTACGGACTCTTGACTTTGCCAAAAGACACTGTTTCAACTACTATGTTGGCTCATGAATAATTAAAGTTCCTAAAATTTGTTATTTCCACCATGCTTTGGATGTTTTGGCATCATTTCAATTTTTGTAACCGCCCAAAGCCTAGTAATGATTTAACTTCCTCAGACTCATTGTATAAATGAAAGTTAAGAGATTTTGTTTGGGGGCTTTTTGGGGGTTTGGTTTCTAGTCGAAGAAGAAGAGAAGGTTGTCATCGAAGACAGATCGCTTGATTGAGATTGTGTAGATGGTGTACTCTTGTAATGAATGTAAACTTTTAAATTGAATAAATTCATATTACATTTTTGTTGTTGTGGGTAAATTATTGTCGTTGGCTGCTAGAATTAGCTGTCTGATAAAGACCCCCAATCTAGCCTGCATTAACACCTTAGATAACTAAATTTTGACAACTTATTGTTAAAAGGTGCATCTAATAGGAGAGAGGACCCAATTGTGGGGCCTAATAACTACCATTTTCTTACTAGCAAAATACCTCTACATTTTTTACCTTTACCCATTACTTGTAAAATTAAGGACTAGTAGTCTTTATACTTTTACCTAAAAAATAGAAAAAAAAATATTTTTTCATATATTACATGAAATAAACAAGTAATATAAAATGTGCCATAATTACGCCGAGAGGCGTTACTACAGTGGCAACAAGGGTGGAGTGTAATGGTGTGAGCATGTTAACAAAAACTATTAAAGAGCTAACATACAAAAATAACAAAAACTAAAACTTAGTTCACATATATTTAAAAAACTAAAACTATTAAATAATTGTTAAGTAAATAAAAATAAAAATAACTCTTAAGTAAATAAACTAACTCTTAAGTAAAAAAAATAAATTTAAAAATAACTCTTTTAAGTAAATAGAAATAGCTCTTGGAATAAAATAAACATTGTTCTTATATTATGTTGTATATGAAAAAAAGGTTGGATGAGATTAAGCAATGCTTCTACTGTCTCAAAAATTTATTTTAAATTAGCACTTAAGGTAACTAAAATAAACTCATATTATTATAATATCTTGCTATATATAGAGACACACACAAACCTCTTTATATTATAAATATATAAACTCTCTCTCTCTCTCTCTCTCTCTCTCTCTCTATATATATATATATATATATATATATATATATATATGATAGGTAAGTGCTACCAAGGGGGTAGCTCCCATGTAGATTAAAACAACAAAAAAAGAAGAGTATATATATATATGATAGGTAAGTGCTACCAAAGGGGTAACTCCCACGTAGATTAAAACAACAAAAAAAGAAGAGTGCATCAACTCAAAAACATAGTTGTGTATAGGTAAAATCGAGCTTAGGATAATAAATCAATACAATTATAACAAACTCAGCCCCATAACATCAAAAGATCTATCTAAGCAATAACCAAATCAATGAATAATCAAGTTACGAACAAAGAAGCTATCACCTAGATTGTTTGGATCTCTTGGTCGATTGTGGATTGCTCAATAAATTGTGAAACCATGTTTGCAACAAGCGGATTTAGATAGTGTTCAAGTGCTCAAAGGATGTAATGTGCTCAACAATACATAGTATGCTCAAAGCGTTGTAAGAATGCCTATAGCTTATATGCATAAAAGATTGGAGAGGATTTGTGATGAGATGAAGGGGGTTTATATAGGTTTCTATAAAGATCGATCAACGGTCCAGATAATTCAATAGAATCAATGGATGAGATAAATCTAGGATTCATGATGAATGTGCACCTGACATGTGTCACACAAAAAGATTTTTTTATTGAGTTAACTGATTGATTTGAGATAAAAGACATGAAAAAGATATGATTAGATTTCATAAAAATATAAATGTTTTTTTTCTAATTTATGAGTTGGTGATAAAAACAACATTGATTAAGTCAGTTAACTCAACTTTAGATCTGCTTTTTGCATGATTTGAATAAAATTAAATAATAAATTATTTAATTTTGTGTGCATGATGAATAAGATTTATTTTTAGAGGAAAAAACAAATTAAATAAATAAATTTATTTAATTGTTTGTGCATGATAGAGGACATAGAATAGATTTGAAGATTTAAATAAATTAAACAAATAAATTGATTTAATTTATTTTGCATGATGAAGGATAAATAAAATATTTTATTTTATTTTATTTTTAGAAGAGAAATTCAATTTAAATAAATTTGAATGATTTATTTAAATTTGGAAGAATAATTTGTGAACGGGGTTGTGCTTAAATGGCAAAGGCCATATGGTTCTCACAATGGAGATCCAAGTTTGAATCCCCCAAGTAATGTGTGGTTTCTATGTGGCTTCTAAGTTGATTAAGTTGGTTAAGTGGATATGTTGATGGAGAGGAGGTCCCCCTTGTGACCTCCAACGCTTGCGGAACAAAAAAAATTTGGAAGAATAATTGATTTAATTAAATAATTTAGAAATTATTTAATTGTAGATAAGGGGATTTAAATGATAAATTAATTAAATAATTAATTTATTCAATTGATGTTGATTTGAATTTTGAGAGAAGATAATGATTTAATTAAATAACTAAAATTATTTAATTTGGAGAAAAAAAGAGGAACTTGATAAATTTGATGAAATTAATTAAATAATTAGATTATTTAATTAATGTTGAATGCAGTGATTTGATGAAAATGATGAAATATAAGTGATGCGATAGAATGGTCATTTTTAGGTGTCTATATTTTGCCCCTCTTTGAGATGGTGTTGCGTAGTGACATCATTTCAAAGAAGTTTAAAACATAGTGTTTGATTTGATAGAAGAAGATTGATTTAGAAGATCATGGTTAGAAGAAAATGATTGGATTAGAGATGGTGATGCCCCAGTCACTCAAAACAAGGGTGACAAGGAAAGATAATGAATAAGATAAATGATGATGATGATGGTGATGGTGATGGTGAATTCAAAAATAAACAAGGCATTGCCCCTATCAAGTTGTAAACCAATGATTAATTGCTAATGATTGATAAGGCTAGTGTCTGGTTTCAGAAATGAAACACTTCATATAAGACGCCTGGTCTAGTTTCAAGAGTGTGACAATCTGTATAAGACAATTGATATGATTGTTTGATTGATGATAATGTTTGGTTTTAGGAAATGAAACATGTCATATAAGACGCCTGGTCTAGTTTTGATAATGCAACATCCTGTATAAGACAATTGATTGATGATGATTGATTGATTTGGTTTACGACATGATTAGGATCAAGACCAAAGGATGTGATTAAATAATTTGGATAGATTGATTAGCTAGATTGGTATGGAAAGGATGAGGAATATTGATAAGATGAATGATGATGCCCCCTCGAGAGGAAAGTTGGGTTCAAAGAACACAGCTGTGCTCTAGAAATGAAAGAAGAGATGAAGATGAAAAGTTAGATGAAAGATGGAAGATAAATGGAAAAAGGAGAATTGATATCATAGAATAGAGAAATGATGATTGATCAATCGTCATGAAAGCTATAGATTTTATTAGGATGTATGGGTGAGATGGATGGGGTGAAATGATGATATCTTATGTACCTGAGTACTAGATACTTCCTTCATATTCCAGATTGCCTACATACCTGTATCCACCGGATCAAGGTACCTTAAGATTGAGATGATGATGATATGTAGTTCTAGAAGCGCGATGAGATGGGGTGATGTTGCAATGGTTACACGAATATTTATAAAGAGCAATCCTTATTTTTTATATAGCATGTGGATGTTTATGCACCATGGTATAGAAGACCAAGGTGATGATGTACCCAATGCATAGAACATTGACTCTGCAAACAAATAGTTTGAACTTATATCTACTAGACATAATAGAACCTTGTTGGATATGTGAATGAGCCATAGTCTTGAACATAAAATAATCTTAATACATAAATGCAAAAGACTATTAATATGTAAAATGCTAGGTTGTAACACACACACAAGATAAATATTAGCCATAGTAGGATAACAAGAACATCCCACAAACACAGCATACAAAAGTAATGACTATGCCTCAGTCCATACTATATCGCAACATACCAAGATATAGAAAATCAAGGCAGTCTTGAATAGGTATTATAAAGGAACAAAAGATAAACCAAAAAGAAAAAGATCGACTGATAAAGTAAACACACGTCCAACATATTCTCTTGCCAAAGAGGGTGCTCATGAGAGATTGGGTAGATAGGATAGATAAAGCCTTATTGTAGGAACGATATATCCATTAAAGACTGTTGATCTGATCTAGGATAGATAGATTGATTTAGCAGATGTGGCAAGTGGTATGCGAGACAACATATGGCTTCATGAGTAGTTGTTTTGTTTTGGGTTTGATAAGTACGTGAGCTTTCAAAGGATGCATAGTTTGTGTTCTACTTGAGTACATTAGTCAAGGTGGGGTGATAGGATGGATTTTGATAAATGGAAGACGAGAGAGATGGAAGTGTTAATAGACTGGGATGGAGATGATGAGTTATGATTGTTTTTGCGAATTTTCTAGATTTTTTGAATGTTTTTGGGATTTTCTGGATTTTTGAATGTTTTTTGGGATTTTTTGGATTTTTGAATGTTTTTGGGACGACATTGGATTTTTGAATTTTTTTGGGATTTTATAGATTTTTGAATGTTTTTGGGATGACATTGGGTTTTTGAATGTTTTTGGGATGACGTTGGATTGCATTTGGATAGCCTTAAGTACTAGATACCAATGACAAGGGAAAACCAAGTCTAGATGCCAAGAGAAAGATGGGATTAGATAAGTGAACAAAAAGATGGGTGATAGTGGATGGAATGGAAGACAATGTAAGACGGATAGAAGAATAAAGGATGTGATTATCAAAGACTATGTTGCATAGGAATAACATGCCCCATTCTAGGTATAATGCTTTAGGATATGACATGACAAAGCTTATGACCATAGGATTTATTGGATTGGTTGGAAACGATGAGGTATATCAAGAGATTTTTCAAAACATTTTTCAACATTTTGCCTTTATCTTTATCAAGATCAAAAGGAGGAAAAAGGATGGATGAAATGGATCAATGGGATAAGTATGCGGACCTAATGGATAAGGAAGATATGATAGGAAGGATAGGTAGAAGGAATGATAGGATGGGTAGACGAGACAACATGCCCCCAAGTGTAAGGTACATAGACAATCAATCTACACATGACATCTGTTTGCTAGGTTTTCATCATGGTACTTATCCAAGGCCCCTGTTTGCCAAGTTTTCACCATTGGACCAAGGGATTTCTCTTTACTATTTTGATCTTTTTTTTTACTGTTGACTTTTTTTTACTTTTTGGATGGGATGGAGGATGAGGACTCAAGCGTTTGTTTCCAATAGCAAGGTAGTATGTTAGCACTTTAATGCGTGTTTGCACATGGACTATATCATGTAGCATTATGCGCATAGATGTTGGTAGATGTGGGAATATGGAAATGGAATGGATGGTGGATTATGATATGGATGATGGATGGAGATGGAAGGATAAATGGGTGATGGACCAAAAGCATGGACCATAGAGGTGTGATGGGGAAAATGTGGAGGATAATGGATGTAAGATGAGGGGATGGAGGTATGTGGATATGGAATGAAATTACAGGGAACCAAGACCAACGGTTGCACACACCGTGATAGATTTTGAAGCTTTTGACTAGGATAGGGAGTGGGGAGTAATGGAAATCGAGATAGGGGATTTGGGTATCGTCGATTTAGGAGTTTAGGAACCCAAATGGACTTAGGATTTGTAGGAATTTTTTAATGGAGTGAGACTTTTAGAATTGGGGGATAGATTGAGATATGGATGCTTCTTTTGGGGTAATTGCTTGTGGCTTGGGGACCTACACCATTTTCATTTTTGCTTTGAGGTGTGTGGGTGTATGCAACTTTTGAGATGGATTTGAGGTAATTGCTTGTTGCTTGGGGACCCACACCATTTTCATTTTTGCTGTGAGGTGTGTGGGTGTATGTAGCTTTTGAGATGGATTTGGCTTTGATTTTGTGTATTGATGCCCTATTATATTCTTGAGGCTTGTGCGGATATTCTGCTATATATGTGGAAGCATCCAAATTTTTATTTTTGAATCTCATGGGGTTTGGGATAGCTTCATATGTGGCCAATGTGGGCATTTGTTGGCCATGATTAGGAATCATAGGGGATTTATAGATGGAGGGATTAAAAGTGGATTTGTGGATAAATGGATACGGGGCTTGCATGATAGGGATATTAGGTATTGAGATAAGTGGAGGTAGATTGGATGGAAGGATTTTAGGAGTTGGAAGTAGCGGAGGTAAAGTGGATGGAGGAAGGTGTATGGTCACATGCTTTTGAGAATGGTATGATAATGGAGGAGGGATGGCGAGATATGAGTGAGAGGTGTGATACGGTGCACTAGGATATGGAGTGGAAGAATTAGCTTGTGGTGGTGGGGAGGTGAGGAGGTGGAACCAACATCATTGGATCATTTATCTTGGGATGAAAAACCAAGGCCATGTGCTTGTGGATGGATTGTGACATGGATGGGCTCTAAGATACCTTGTTCATGAAGGCCTAAACCTTTGCCTTGATATTTCATGTTTTGGAACATACGATATGCAATGGGATGTTTGTTTTGTAAACAAGACACGAGTCCATTATTAGATGAAGAAGGTGAGATGGTGGATAATGGTTGTTGTTCTCCTAAGGAAGAACATTCATGGATGAAGGTGGTAAGACCAAGGGGATATGATAATGGATTTGGAATGGGATTGATGGGAGATGGTGGAGGATCAACATGAGATAATGGAAGATACACAAGAGACAATGTGGGATCATGTGATGGATGACATGGGATGCTTGGATCTTGACTAACATTATGCGTAGTAGGAGATGAATGGATAGGATCCAAGTTATCTATTTGATTATCTATGTTTTCTTGGGGACCAAGTGTCTCATCAAGGGAAGTGGATTTTGTTGGATCATGGATAGGGCTAGGTGGAGGATGGATAGGAGTAATTTGGATAGCTTGCTCATGGATGGTTGTAGGATTGTGGATAGGATCAATTTGCTCATGAATAGGCTCATGATCATGGAGAATATCTTGGTCATAGAAAGTATAAAGGTTATGGATGGGTTGGATGGAGTTGCTTTGACCTTGATTTAGATAAAGGGTTGATGTTTCCACATGCTTTAGATTATACTCTTGGCATGGCTCTTGTTTTTCTTGAATGGAGGTAGAAGTGGGAGACTATTGAATAGGCTTGATAGGCTCGTGATGGTCAACAACATGGAGGTACAATGGATCTAAACTTGGACTCATGGTGGAAGACTCTTCAGTAGGATCGACAAGTTGTAGACCATATGATGTATTTGGAGGACTAGACATGTTGTTTGAAGGCTCTTGGATAAGCTTGATAGGCTCTTTGGATAAGTGTTTGATGACACGGAGCTGGTTGATTCCTTGCTAATAGCCATTGGATCACATCCTTCCTAAGAGTATGGGTGGATGGGTAATATAATGGATGGATGATAATGGTGGATGGAGTTGTAGGTTTAGGATTAGGATTAGGTGGAGGGATAATGTGATTGGATGGATTAGGATTTAAACTAGATGATGATGGAGGGTACACATAGGATGCATAAGCTAGAGTGGTGTTTTCATTGTCAAAGGTATCATAAGGACCTAAGGCCACTTAATTTTGGTGCAAAGGATGACTTGCATGTTCTTGTTGTAGAGGAACTTGATAGCCTTGTGAATGTGTTTGGTGGTGAGTTGAAATGTTAGAATAATTTGTTTTTGGGATTGTGTGTTTCCTAAATGTTTTTGGGATTTTTGGATTTTGAAGTTTATGATGTTTTGGATTTTTGAATGGTTTGATGTTTTTGGATTTTTGTATGGGTTTGATGATGAGTTGAAATGTTGATTGAGGAGTTGGATGATCATGGGGTGGATCTTGTTGAGCTTTATAAACCTCCATGGGAGTAAGGAGAGGTGCAAGTGGTTTATCTCCCATGGGTTTTTGGTTGGGTATACCCTCTTGTGAAGATGATTCAGGGAATGGTGTAGATATAGTAGACTTTGTTTGGACGGGGTTTACTTGAGGTCTACCCATAGCATTAACAACCTCATGGATGGGATCTTTCTCCTTAAGAGTAGATGTATTAAAATCTCTAGGTAATTTGGCTCCTTTTTGAGCAAGTAAGTGAGAGTAATGATCGAGATTTTTGGTTAACAGTTTGTCTATAGTAGCCATAGTTTTGGGATTTTGCATGGTTTCCGTAAGATTTTGGTCCTCTTCTTGAGATGATTGATCTCCTTATAAGTTTCACTCTTCTTGAGAGGTGCCTTGATCTAAGGTGTAACCATATGTAATCATATCGTGATAGTGCATTCCTGTGGGAGCATGTGGGGATTCTAAAGAGGTATTACCCTCTTGAGGTTTGTTTTGGATGTTATTTTGAATTTCAAATTGGGGATTATGAAATGGGATGTTTTGATGATCTTGTTGAGGGGGATTAGGATTTTGATATTGTTGTGGAGGAATGAGGTATGTGTTTTGATTTTGTGGTGGAGGAAGATATGTGGTGTTTAGATATTAAGAGTATTGGTGTGGAAAGTATTGATGTTGTTGTTGGGGTTGAATGTGTTGATATTGTTGATGTTGTGGTTGGAAGTGTTGTTGTTGGGGTTGGGATTGTTGTTGTTCGGATTGGAATTGTTGTTGTTGGGGTTGAAATTGTTGTTGTTGAGGTTGTAATTGTTGGAGTTCAACGAGGAGTTGTTGTATTCGAGATGATCAGTGTTGTCGAAGTGATTGGACGATGGCTTGTAGTCTTTGTATGGTTTGTGGGTCTAGGAGTTGTGGCGTTTGGCGAAGTATTTGGATGATGTCTTGTAGTTGTGGTGCTAGGATCGTGTTCTCTAGTGTTGGCACGGAGTTACACATGTGTTGCATTCTTCATATTTTGGTTTGTTCCTTAAGATATGCCTCATAATCTACAAGGTTCTCATGATCATCAGAGCTATAAGGAGGGCCTCCACGAAGTATGACCTTGAGTTTTGGATTTATCCTAGGTTTGTTGATGATCATGACCATTTTGATGAGGATTTGTGATGATATGATGGAAGTTTGATGCTCCAAGATAGTTGTGACTGAGTAGAGAGCTTAGTGATGACAAACGACATTGAATGATGTTTATGGAACACAGAATGTCACTCCTAGGAGTGTCTAGGCACTTCTGGAGGATAATAAGGTGCCTCTGGTGTCTCTAGGTGCTTTTGGAGGACAGTAAGGCGTCTTTGGAGCATAGTATGGCACCTTTGGTGTAGCTAGGTGCCTTTGGAGCACAATATGGCACCTTTGGTGTAGCTAGGTGCCTTTAGAGCACAATAAGGTGCTTTCGGTGTCTTTTGGGGTGTCTGTATAGTGCGAAGGTAGAATTTGACTCTTGGATTTTGATAGATTGCTTTGGATGATGAAAGCGAAAGTTAAAGTGGATTGGATTTGGAATGTTTTAGGTTTGATTTGAAATGGTTTAGGGTAGGTTAGGGATGATTTGTAATGGTTTAGGGTTGACTTGGAATGGTTTAGGGTTGATTTGGAATAGGTTTAGGGTAGATTTGGATTGGTTTAGGGTTGATTAGAGATGTTGTGGAATGGTTTGGGGTTGATTAGGGATGTTGTGGAATGGTTTAGGGTTGATTTGGCATGTTGTGGGTGTTGTCACATGAAATTGCACCCTGCTTGGAAGGATTCCAAGCATTCCAATGACACAATGGGAATGATCTCGAAGTGTGGGACCTTGCTCAAAGAGATCAGACCTCTGGAGAAGGCCGGCTTCCTTGCCTGATTATCACCTAAAACTACTAAATTTTGAGGGGAAAAGGGAGAAGTAATGCTTTAAAGTGAAAGATGAAACAACGAAACTTGAAACACAAAAGGGTGATGCACTAGACAGATTTAAAGAAACTTTCACATAACTGAAAAATGCACAACACAACCAGATATAGCAAGTATGTATACACAGATTAGATGATTCTAGTAGAGGCAAGAAGCAATATGATTGAGAGGAACAAAAGAAATTCATAGACAACCATATGCAGATTTACACAGAACTAGAAAATCAGTAAAAGAGGTATGATAACTTGCATATATTCAATAAGAAGGCAATGTTACAGTAACAGAAAAGCTTTGTTTGGAAAACAGAAAGGCCTCTATGCTAAAAATTTGCCAACCCTATTTACATCATAAGCCTTAGCTTATATAGCATTTCAAAAATGCCCTAAGTTGGTTACAGGATTTGCTCAGAGAGCTGCCACCAAAAATATCTCTGAAAGGACGTCCCAACTGCCAGGAGTAATGGTGCAAAAGATCTGGAACAGGGCAGATAGAAGATATTTTGGAGTCATTAATGCAAGCAGCTTAATCATCGATCCTCAGTAATGCATATATGAAAATATCTAAAACAAAGCGGTGGAAAGATATTTCTGATCATGAATGCGAGCTGCTTCATCCTTGTGCAACAATAAATGCAAGAAATATCTACAACTGCCCCAAAATGGTCGCTGAAACGTCCAGTCACCCAAAACATGCAAATCTAGATCTGAAAATGAAAGGTGACAAAACCCCTGAAAACCCTACCAAATGAAAGAGGGGACCAAAATATGCATCTTTGCCTCTTGCAGCATGTCGAAATTTGCTAAAATGGAGGAGATACAGATGGTCAAAGCTTCGGTCAACCGCTTGTATATATCGCTTTACATCTTTATATATATCGCTTAAATTTGCCGCCTGAATCGGTATCCAAAACCTTCTCTACAACTGCCTTTGGATATGCATGGCGCTTTGTATATCCGGTTATGAAATGTTTTTATATGTTCAAAAATATGTCACCTCCTTGCATTTTCAGATTTGTATATGCATACAATTGCCTTTGTATGTGCAGGCCCCATCATTTGCATGTTAACTTTGTATCTTGCCCTTGTATATTGAAACATACAAGCAGAAGATACATGCAAAACGCTTGTACCTTGGTGGACCCCACCTCTTGCATCTCCTCCTTGTATGTTTGAACATGCAAGCCGTGGACTTCAAAATGACCATTAGCTGCATCTGATTGTTCGGTCGGGTCCGGCTTGTATCACATCTCCTTGTATATCTCTTTGTATGCGCAAACATACAAAGCGCTTATACATACAAGCCAGACCTGACGCCTGAATATGCCAGAATTTGATCTTCGATTCAGGTCCGCCTCGTATACATCCCTTGCACCTTTTACTTGTATATGCAAATATACAATGTCCACATACATGCAAGCCGTGGACCTGACGTTGTATTCAACCAAAATGTATATCCATTTGAAATCTGACTTGCATCCTTACTTTGTATCTCTCATTGTATATCGGCCTATACAAGCACCATATACATGCAAGCCGCGAACTTCAAATTTTTATGAAGCAGATTGGAAATACTTTGAAATCCGACTTGTATATCGCCTTTGTATATTTGCTTGTATGTGCGCGATATACATTCCGCTGTTGCATGTGATCTTTTGCATGTATATCGGCCTTGTTTCTTTGACTTGTATGTGGAAACATACAAGCCGCATATACAATGCATTGTTCATGATATACATTGGCCTTTGTATATGCGTGCTTGTATGCGTGGCCCCTTGTATATTTTACTTGCATCTTTTCTTTGTATGTCACCAATATACAAATGCCCTTGTATATTGTGGACCCCACCTCTTGCACATTCGGCCTTGTATATTTTTGTTTGTATGTTTCAGTTGTATGTTAGAAACATACAATGCGAAATATACAAACTCTTTTGTATGTGCGCCAATGTACATTCCACTGTAGCCGATGTATATTATCTTTGTATATCGGCCTTGTATGTTTTTGTTGCATGTTTAAACATACAACAGAATATGCATTTGAAACCCGATATACATTTAGGGAATATTCCTAGAATCTGCGATAGATTCCCCCAATGTATATGCATCTTCTAAGCCTGATATGCATTCAGAAATGCATACAACTGAATTGTTCCATTCTTTTGAAAGTCGATGGAAATCTCTGCAAGCCCGCTAATGTATATTTGCCCTTGTACATACAAACCCCTTTGTATATTTGACATACATTGCCGATATACAAGCAAAAACTTGTATATAACCTTGCATATTCCTTTGTATGTACAAAGGCAAATGTATATACATGTATGCATACAAATACAAGTTATAAAATATGAGAAATCCTAGCGATAGAAAATGCTTGAAGCTAAAAGATTTCTGGGTTTTTTGCAAGGAATCTTTAGGCAAAATCTTGGGATTTTTTAACAAGGCATGCGTGAGTACTTGGAAGATTTACACCTTGTATGGTCATTTCTAGAGGATTTTCAAAGAAAATGTAAGGTGAACTGTTTAACTCTGGGCAGAGGCAAAATAGGTCAACAGTGGGATGGTTTAGAGATGATGATGACAATTGGGAACTCAAAAACTTAGGACTTAACCAAAAGCACCTAGATATGGACCAAAGGTGCCTTACTGAGGTGCAAAGGTGCTTCAAAACTGTGCAAAGGCACTGTGTTAGTGTCAGTGATGTTGTAAGGCAAATTCTGATAGATTTGGATTGGAATTTGCTTTGACAAGAGAACACACAACAAACAAAAGAGGTTAAGAACTGACACAATAGATAATGTATGTTCAAGGCTCACGAAAAAGCCCAAGTTTTCATGGGTATAAGACAATTGCAAACAATTCAAGCACTTTTATCCCTAAATACATGGTTTCATTGCAGTAGTTCAACTCACAACTCAGATCTCCGTCGACTCAAATGACATCACATAGGTAAGCACATGTGAGCATTATATCATTTATGCGAGAGGATAGGTAGGGATATCTCACCCTTCCCTCGGAAAGCCACAAGTAGGTCACAAGTAGCTTATGCTAGCCGAGGGAATACTATCTCATCTCAAGGGAGGCAATGGTGAGTAATCTTGAGGGCTTGTAAGGATTCCCCTTGCACTGATGATTACCACAACGTTCAGAGGTGAAACGGGTAGTCACTATCTAGAGGGTTCTTAGTTGCTTTGAGGGACCAATGCCTTGCGAGCATGCGGCAAGCTACTAAAAGCTTTGACTAATCCTACTAAGAGTATCATATACCTCACACAATACAAAAATTATTTTCACAAAGTGTTGGTACGTCTCTTTTCGATTTGGCACCATAAGGCAATGCTGATGTTGGTTAGGACTTGGCTTTCACCTTATCCCTCTTATATAGCGGTTCAAAGGAAAACTCCGCTTAGGGTCGTCCCTTTTGGATGAAGCGCAATCCAAAAGCAGGCCCTTCTAAAGAATAAACTGAAAGTAAATGATAGATGAGTTTGGTTTTTTGATCACCCAAGATGTTGCAAGGGGAGAGCATATACCTATCACCTCAAGCACGACATACAAGTGTTCATTTATCCTATTTAGTAAGAAAAATAACTAGGTGCAACTCCTTAACCACGTAAGATTGTTCAATTGTCCCTTAAGAAAGTAATATGTTCCTAAGACTTAGATTACAAAAGATGAGTGTTCAATTGTCCCTTAAGAAAGCAATTTGTTTCTAAGACTTAGTATGAAAGATTTGCAATTCTTCAACGCTCGTCCTACATGAACATGTTAGGAAAATCCATTTGCTTTGTTTGGGTAATAAGATGTTGTAACAAGTTGGTTTAATTCCACAAGAAAACAACAAGATGTCAGAAATCAAGTCAAAACCCTAACAATAAGTTAGAAACCCTAGAAAACCAAAGTGCAATACAAAAATTTTGGTGACAATTATGATGAGATACAAAAGAGTAAATATCACCAATGGATTCCTTATGATTTTTTATGCAATTTAAAAAAAATTGTCAAATTTCGTTAAGTTTTGAAAAAGTTATGGGGTTTTTGAAGTTTGGAGGTCTGTCACCACAACCAAAAGTGCTTCACTGCTGACCAAAGGCGCTTCACTACTGACCAAAAGTGCTTCATTGCTAACCAAAAGTGCTTCACTATTGACCAAAAGTGCTTCACTGCTGACCAAAAGTGCTTAATTGTTGTGTATATGCGCTTTTCTATTTTAAATGACCAGAGGTGTTTCAGGATGGTGTAAATGCACGTTTATGCGCACCAAAGACACTTTACAGTCACCTGAAGGTGCTTTTCTGCGAGCCAAAGGCGCTTTACTGTTGCTCAGATGTGCTTTTCTGTGCCATTTGCACTTTTCCATACTGTACTTCAAAAAATCAAATTTTCTAAAGAAAAACAGTGATTAGTGGGTCCCATCGGGCGTGCCAAAATGTGTATAGGTAAAATCGAGCTTAGGATAATAAATCAATACAATTATAACAAAGTCAACCCCATAACATCAAAAGATCCATCTAAGCAATAACCAAATCAATGAATAATCAAGTTACGAACGAAGAAGCTATCACCTAGATTGTTTGGATCTCTTGGTCGATTGCGGATTGCTCAATAAATTGTGAAACCATGTTTGCAACAAGCGAATTTAGATAGTGTTCAAGTGCTCAAAGGATGTAATGTGCTCAACAATACGCAGTATGCTCAAAGAGCTGTAGGAATGCCTATAGCTCAGATGCATAAAAGATTGGAGAGGATTTGTGATGAGATGAAGGGGGTTTATATAGGTTTCAATAAAGATCGATCAACGGTCTAGATAATTCAATAAAATCAATGGATGAGATAAATCTATGATTCATGATAAATGTGCACCTGACATGTGTCACACAAAAAGATATTTTTATTGAGTTAACTGATTGATTTGAGATAAAAGACATGAAAAAGATATGATTAGATTTCATAAAAATAGAAATGTTTTTTTCTAATTTATGAGTTGGTGATAAAAACAACATTGATTAAGTCAGCTAACTCAACTTTAGATTTGCTTTTTGCATGATTTAAATAAAATTAAATAATAAATTATTTAATTTTGTGTGTATGATGAATAAGATTTATTTTTAGAAAAAAAATATAGTAAATAAATAAATTTATTTAATTGTCTGTGCATGATAGAGGACATAGAATAGATTCGAGGATTTAAATAAATTAAACAAATAAATTGATTTAATTAATTTTGCATGATGAATGATAAATAAAATATTTTATTTTATTTTATTTTTAGAAGAGAAATTCAATTTAAATAAATTTGAGTGATTTATTTAAATTTGGAAGAATAATTGATTTAATTAAATAATTTAGAAATTATTTAATTGTAGATAAGGGGATTTAAATGATAAATTAATTAAATAATTAATTTATTCAATTGATGTTGATTTGAATTTTGAGAGAAGAAAATGATTTAATTAAATAATTAAAATTATTTAATTTGGAGGAAAAAAAAGGAACTTGATAAATTTGATGAAATTAATTAAATAATTAGATTATTTAATTAATGTTGAAATTAGGTGATTTAAGAGGAAATTGATGAATTAATTAAATAATTAAATTATTTAATTAACGTTGAATGCAGGTGATGTGATGAAAATGATGAAATGCAAGTGATGCGATAGAATTGTCATTTTTAGGTGTCTACAATAGTGTGTAGAAAATACATCAATTATCTTCCTCAGGTGCATCAAAAAACGTAGACCCTCTGAAACCTCAAAGTCACACTCTATCTACGAAGGGGATAACAAATCGACATATTGACTAATATAAAAGTTGAAAGTTTCTATATTGTTGTGATTTAAGCCATCCCTGAACAACTTGACTGCTTCGGTGGTTATTTTGTTTTGCCTGGTAGCATTGGCATCAAAAACACTGCCCAACAGTCCCTCCACAAGCTTTTTGTTGAATTCCAATATGTCACTGTATGCCCATTCTCACATCTCCTTGATGAAAGCGTGGGCAAGGAGTTTACCCCACCGCTTCCGCCCCAGAATCAAAACCACGTTCATAAAAAAGTCTTCATACAACAACCCATCGTGGATATGGTCGCTGTTGAAACATTGCATCCCTATAGTCTGCTGGATGGCCATTACCACTCCCTCCTTGTTCACATTAAACAATGTTTTGAGTTGCATCTCCACATCCTTGGGCAAGCACAAACAATCATAAACCACATTCATCCTTTGTGCCATTGATGCAAAAAATGAAAGTAGGACAAGAATAAATAGATGAAGCCCCGAGCAGATGAGGATTCCACAAGGGGCCTGTGAATTGTGAACCAATGTCTGATCCTGCCTCCATTACAGAAAGAGTCTTTGACACCCAAAAGAGAGATCACCTTAGACTACGGAATAGATTCTATCCACCTCCAAAATAAGTTTCAAGTCCTCCCAATTCGTATCCTTGTTGGATACCTTGGAATTCTCATCCTGATCTATCCTAGAATTTGCCAAGTAGTTTGCAGCCTTATTAGTTTCTCTAAAATTGTGTGCCAAAGTAAATTCCTCCATCTTATCCAACATACTCTAGATTAGATCGACCCCTTTCTGCAACTTCCAATTTATGATATTTTTCCTTTTAACAACGTTAATGCAAATCATCAAATCACCCTCAATATCCACTACTTTAATGTCCTCCTGTATGCAAATTCTAAGGCTTTCAGAAAGAGCTTCCATCTCGGCTTTGTTGTTTGTACCATGTTTGAGCTTATTGGATGAAGCCCAAACAAGGAGTCCCACCTCATATTTGATGATGCAACCTACACACGAGGCCCCGAGATTACCTCTAGAGGCCCCCTTGAAATTAAGTTTCAATCTTCCTCTTGGAGGGGCCATCCATTTAGACTTTTTCCTTCTCTCTTTTAAGGATGCATCCTTACAATTGTGGGCATGGGAAGGGACTTTGAGGCTTATCCATTTCTTTATGATTTTGTCATCCCAGTTTGTGAATGTGACCCCTCCCATCTCCTTAACTTTGACATTTAACAATCACATATGCCAATTTCTATCTTTCGAATAAGCTGCTTAACTGTGCATTCCAAATCGTTAAAGATTATCCTATTGCGTTCTTTCCAAATATGCCAAAAGCATAAATGGACTCATAATCCAAAGGCTAGCCCATAACACATTGTTGTGGATGTGCAACCAGTTTAGAAACACCTTATGCAAATTCATATGGCGTGCACTTGACCAATCCAATTTATCGCTCAACCAATCCCAACATGTGCTAGCAAAAGAACAGTTCAAAAGCAAATGATTAGTTGTTTCCTCACAACTTTTGCACAACGAGCATCTACTGAGGCCAAAAATACCAATGGAATGAAGGCGTTCACTAGTAAGTATTTTCTTCTGTATGGCCATTTAGGTGAAGGCACCTGCCTTAGGGAGAATCGATTTGTTCCAGCATAGTTCTTTAGGCCATTCAGTAGTACAATGCTATAGACATTGGATCTAATATCCAAGCTTGACATAATAAGAGCCAGACTTTGAGCCACACCAGATGATCTTATCCCTCATCGAGTTCAAAGAGATCTTCTGCTTGTTCAATTACTCAACAACCTTATTAATAGCCATCTCGCTCAGAGGAGTGCTCCTAAAATCTCTCCACTCCTAATGCAAGCCACTTTCATCTTCATTTTTGACTACATAATCTGTGACCTTGTCACCTCATATGTCTTCCATAATTTCTGTACATTCTATGAGATCCTCAATATTCGTCAAAGGAGCCATGCCATTCCACGAATCCAACCATAAATTTGCCGATCTACTATCGTTGATTGCCCAAGAAAGGTGGTAGGTTATAATCGGATGACACTCCATCATGAATTTCCAAATGTGAGACCCGCTTGGTACGTTAACAATGGTAAGAATTCTGCAAGGATCATTATTCTCCAAATATTTATTCTGGAGGATTTTGCACCAAAGCACGTTTGGAGAAGAAAACATTTTGCAGACCAACTCTCTATGTATGTATATAAAATACTTTATATATATATATATATAGACAATCCCCCTCTCTCTATACAAGTTTATGTATATATAAACCTCCTCTCTCTCTCTCTCTCTATATATATATATATACATGAAAAAAGGGTGGATGAGATTAAGATACTTCTATATTTTTTAGGTAACTATGTATTAAAGTAAAACAAAATAACTCTTAATTAAATAAAATAAATTAATATTAATATAATATATAAAAGTACATTCTATATTCTCTTCTAATATCATAAAGTATTATATAACAATATGTATTTATTTTAGCTTCTCTCTTTATATATTCTATTTTTACTAACACATATTTATACTTAAATATATACATTTATGCTTTTATGTAAGTATATATAATGGGTTATTACTTACACTCTTTCACATACACACATAACTACCTACATAGATATCATTTCCAAAAACATCTACTTTTTAAAATAATTTTTTTAAAGATAGGTATGGTACATGACACATGCATATATTCGATTTTTTTTTTGGTGTTTTAACAATTAAGGGAGAGGGGCCAGTAGCCGCCCACCGTAACTTCGCGCACGTCAAGCTCATAGCTAGACATATCGAATTTTGACGATTTTTTTTAGGTTTCTCTGTATGCGACCGAAGAGCTTAAAGCTATTCTTTCAACTTTTGGGCACTTATACATTTCCCTGTAGGACGTGTTATGTGCACATGGGTCGTAAAATTGTCATTTCAACATGTCGCCCCATACATGCGCAACAATGTGCTAATAACCGCTCGCCATCACATTTGTGCACTTGTCTTAATTTCATTGGTTAATTTATTGGAGTTGTGAACATGTATTGGTGCATTTGTGTTAATTTATTAGATTGGTATTTTACATGTATTGGTTCTTTTTAAAAAATTTATTGGGGGGTCAAGTGCACAAAAACATAACAGTTATTGGGGCGTGGGTGACAACTGGCCCCTTTCCCCTAGACATATCGGATTTCGACGAATTTTTTGGGTTTCTCTGAAAGCGACCGAAGAGCTTAAAGCTGTTCTTTTAACTTGTGGGCACTTATACATTTCACTCTAGGACGTGTTATGTGCACATGGGTCGAAAAAGTGTCATTTCAACATGTCGCCCCACACATGGAATTGTGAACATATATTGGTGCATTTGTGTTAATTTATTAGGTTGATATTTTACATGTATTAATTTTTTTAAAAATTTAATTGGGATCAAGTTCACAATAACATAGCGGTTATTGGGGCGTGGGCGGCAACTGCCCCTTCCCCCTTGGGCCTAGAGATAAAAATAATAATTGGCTTACAAGACAAGTAGACTTAAGCGGGAGAACAGATTTATTCCAAACGTTTGATCCACAGACGACTCGAAATCTCTAGAAATGGTTGACAAAAAGCGTTTTAAAATTTTAAGAAGTAATTAGAAGACACCAATTCAAACATTTGACGAAACATTCATGGCCAGGCTGATTCTTCGCTCTGGTCTTAAATGGCTGCGACAAATGCAGCATCCTCCTTACGCACACGCAGCTGCCCCTGCCCATTATTCCAGACCACTCTCTCCTTCAAAAACATCATCCTCTCCTGCAAGACCACCAGACGGAAAACCACCACTATGACATCCTCTGCGCCTCAACAACAACAGGAGCAACCCTCCACTCTCTCGGGAAACCATTCCGCGGTGGTTAAATACCATGAACAGACGAAACATTCCTTCCGCAAATATGCCCGCGGTCCGCACGGCCTCGACTGGGCAAATCAGCCAAACCCTTTCCGGCGCTACGAATCCGCCCCATTGATTCCTCTCCTCCATTTCCCGCCCGGCAAAACGAACACAAATGAGCTGCCATACCACCACCTGTTCCTGCAATTCCCCACCGCGAAACCTCTCGACAAATCTACAGTGTCACAGCTCTTTTACGACAGTCTCGCGCTCTCCGCCTGGAAAAGCACGGGTTATTCTACTTGGTCACTAAGGGTTAACCCTAGTAGCGGTAATCTCCATCCCACAGAGGGTTATATAGTTAGCGGACCAATAAGTGGTATTTCTGAAACCCCTTTTGTGGCCCATTATGCCCCCAAGGAGCACGCGCTGGAGATACGAGCAGAAATACCGTTGAATTTATGGGCCGAATTGAGCAGGGGATTGCCTGAAAACAGTTTTCTTGTTGGCTTGAGTTCGATTTTCTGGAGGGAAGCGTGGAAGTATGGAGAAAGGGCTTTTCGTTACTGTAATCACGATGTGGGTCATGCAATTGGAGCGGTTTCGATTGCTGCCGCTGTTTTGGGTTGGGATACCAGGTTAATTGATGGTCTGGGCCACCGTGAGGTCGAGATTTTATTGGGTTTAGCAGGACAGGAGAAGCTGACCGTGCCTGATGGACCCTTGAAGGGTTACATACCGGAGCTCGAGCAGGAGCATGCTGATTGCCTCATAGCTGTTTTCCCGGCGAAAAATTCAGTTGGGTTTTCATCCGAGGCAGATAATTCAGGTCGGTCTTCATTAGATTGGAAAATTGATTATGGGTTTTTGAGTTCTGTGATTTCTAGATTCGAGGGTATTGACTTCAAGGGCCGCCGCAATGCGCTTAGCAAAGAACATGTGTGCTGGGATATTATTTATAGAACTGCAAATGCTGCCAAAAAGCCTATGGTGGATGCTGAATCCACTATCAATCTTGCTTCATTGCCTAAAATAGGGGTTTTTTCCGAGGCGGCCTATAAACCATTAAGTGTTAGGGAAGTTGTGAGGAAGCGGCGCAGTGCTGTGGACATGGATGTGAGATATAGTATGGAGAGGAATACATTTTATCAAGTTATGTCCAAGGCAATTCCTTCAGGGTTGCAGGAGGAGAGTCAGGGTGAAGAGCACCAGCTGCCTTTTAGGTCTCTTCCTTGGAGGGCTCAATTGCACATGGTTTTGTTTGTTCATAGAGTGACAGGGCTTCAAAAGGGTATTTACTTCTTGGTACGAAATTCTGATCATTTCAATGGTCTTAAAAGTGCCATGAAGCCAGAATTCGAGTGGGTGAAACCAGAGGGATGTCCATCTGGTTTACCGCTTTATAGACTTGCAGCAGGTGACTGCCGCGAGCTTGCAAAACGGCTTTCATGCCATCAGGTTCGTGCATATCTGGCTATGGTGTTAATTTAAAAAAATTAATTCATGTTCATTTAAAAACTTTCTTTCTGTGTTCTGTAGATTTTTTATTTGGTCCTCAAAACACAAGTTCTATCCAGATAACATCTAT
The DNA here is from genome assembly GCA_027924645.1 of Cunninghamia lanceolata. Taxonomy (NCBI): domain Eukaryota; kingdom Viridiplantae; phylum Streptophyta; class Pinopsida; order Cupressales; family Cupressaceae; genus Cunninghamia; species Cunninghamia lanceolata. The sequence goes on from BSBN01000614.1 coordinate 3,519,241, forward strand.
AAACATAAATGAATATGCCTAGTGTGGCTACAACTAACATGCAATTTATAAAAACAGAGACATCACATTAATGATCATTAATAGCCCAATATCAACTGTTGCTCTATGAGAATACAGTGGATCAACCATGATTCAAAGTACAAAGGGATTGTATTATCAGAGGTTTTACACGAGTTCAAATACAAATAAGTATGGTTTGAGATAAATTTCTTCTAAAAGGTAATACAATTTTTAAATTATTTTCACCCTGTTAAACGCATGGTGCTCAATAGCAAGTTTGGTCTCGAGGCTAGAAACCAATAAATTTCTTCTAAGAGGTAACACAATTTTTAAATTATTTTCAACCTGTTAACACAAGCTAGAAACCATTAAGTGGTACGATCCAAAACTATGAGTCAAAACCATAAGCCATAGCAAAAAGCCAATGCCCCCATAGTAATGATCAAGCAATCCAAAATAATAATTAACTCCTCCTACACCTCTTACACATCTTACACCTCTCTTATGCATCATAGATTCCATCATAATGGTCAAACCGACTACTTTCCAAAATCTAGGTCCTCTCCCACTTTTGGCCTTTTCAATATAGCATCCATATTCAATGCCTTCTTACACAATATCCTAAGTATCCCAAAGAACAAATAATAAATAAATAATGTCCCCACCCTCACATAGGCATCCCATTTTTCCCACTCCATGATGTTTGGATATCATACATTATTTATCGTCCACATAATTAAATCCGTATGATCGTCCAATCTGGGTCAGATTATATAACTTGCCCATTGATTACTGGTTAGACGAATGCCTGGAGAAAATTGGTAGAACCCTAGGCACTCTATTAGAAATGGATGTTGACATAATCAACAACGATTCTTATATATATGCTAGATTGAAAATTGCGGCAATTAGGGAGATTCCGAAATAGATCCTTCTATGTGCGAACGGGAACCATTGGCAACAAAGCTTAGAGGTGGAAGAAGAAAAGCAATATTGCCTAAGATGCGAGAAAAGGAACCACTCGGAAGCTTCATGCTGCCGTAAGACAAGAACGGTTAAAAAATGGGTAAAGAAGACACAAAATGCAAAAGGGCAAACTCCAAGGAAGACTCTGGACTTAAGATTTGAAGGCTCATCCTCAGGAGTCGGTGCAGGTTCGAAAGCCTTATTTGTGCCAAACATGGCACAAACCAAAGATGGAGAAGAAATCACTAAAAGTAAAGAAATTAGGCCTTCTCCATACCCGGAGGCTCGGGAGGAGAATGCGAGGAGGAATTCAAATGAGAGGATAGCGGAACCTGAGGATCCACAAAAGGAAGACGCAATGCTACCAAATGAATCGGACCAAGATTCATACTCAGAAGATAATGCGTCAGAGGAGGACATTTCAGAGGATGATGAACTAGGTGAGATGGGCATCAGGCAAATTAGCTAGACGGCTCTAAATTTCCTCTATTAAGATATTCTTTTATACTTAGAATCTCCTATTTTTAGTTAATGGTCAGTTTCTTGTAACGGTATGTAATTATGACAAGATCGTGTGTCGATCTCTGGCAGTCTTTGGCAGTTTCTAAATATAGAAACTTGCTTTCTTTGTAATTATTTGTAACCTATTTAAGAGCCTTTGCTCTATGTGAATATCATCCAGCATTTTGCCATTTACCTGTGTAATATGGTATCAAAGCTTGCTTCGACTTCGAAAACATAATTTCATTCGAAATTATTCAAGTTTTTTTCGAAATCTTGAATTTGTTTTGGGCTCTTTGGTTGGTTCTTGTTTTTTTTTCGGTGAGGCCGGATTTTTTTCTGCAGACTTCCTGTTTTTCGAATTTGCTGAGTGCCTAGGGCACGGAAATTTTTCGTCTAGGGTTTTGTCCCTCGAAAATTTGACGAAATTTTTTTTCGAAGACATTCCTGGTGGGTTTTTCGAGCAGATTTCTGGGTCTTCGTCCGAATTTTTTTTTGGTTTTCTGAACTTTCTGAATGCCTAGAGCACGAAATTTTTTCGTCTAGGGTTTTGACCCTCAAAAATTTAACGAAATTTTTTTTTCGAAGACATTCCTGGTGAGTTTTTCGAGCAGATTTTTGGGTCTTTGTCTGTTTTTTTTGGGTGTATCGTTTTCCGTGCACCGTTTTTTGTGCAACGTACTTGTTCTGAAATTTGTGCCAGTTCAGTTTTGTTTGGCCTACCTGCAGTGTTCTATCCGAAATTTCAGTTCGCATCCACTTCTGTTCGTCGTTTTTCGTGCCTCGAAAAGCGTGTGGAATGGCGAGCTTGTCCAATATTATGTTGGAAGGTAGTCAGCGGTTCAACGGCTGCAACTACAACACTTTGGAAGCAGTGAATGATGACCATCTTTGAATATCGCTGCCTCGCTCAGATCATTCTAGGCACTACCACTCGTCCAGCAACGACGGGTAAAGACCAGGATAAGTTTGACGAACAAACCCGTGAAGCAGTCATGCTCATTAAGCTATCAGTCACAGATGATCAGCTACCTCAGATTCCAGCTGGAAAGACAGCAAAGGAGATTTGGGACCATCTGAAGGGTTTGCATGAAACCTTTGACAAGAGTCGTGCATTCTTCCTGAAAAATATACTGTTTTCTATCATGATGGATGAGAAGACATCTTTGCAGACGCACCTGAACAAGATCCAAGAGATCAGAGATCAGCTGGAGGCTATTGGTCGAAAAATGGAGGAAGAAGACTTGGTTGTGATCACTTTGAAAAGTCTACCTAAGTCCTATGAACATTTCATTGAGACTCTCAACATTACATCAGCTAATGTTGATCTGAAGTTTCCAGAACTCTGTACTATCCTCTTGCAGCAGGATCATTGGAAACAACAGTTTGGTAGTAGTGCTTTTTCGTCCTCTTCAGAGCAGGCTTTTGCAGCCAAGTTTCAGGGTCAGAATAAAGGCAAAAGTCAGCCTCCACAGCAGAATCAGCCAGTGCCATCTCAGGACAGCGGTAAGAAGAAGAACATTCAGTGTAACTACTGTCACAAGTTTGGACACATCAAGAAAGATTGTCGCTCACGTATCGCTTCTGAACAGAAGAAGCAGGGAGGGTCTCAGCAGAAGGCCAATAGTGCGGAGCACACTGAGTAGGAGTCTGCGTTTTACGCCTTCATGGCTAAAGGACCTGCAGACCATGCAAAATCCTCTGCCTGGTACATTGATTCAGGTGCTTCGCGTCACTTCACTCATTGTCGTGACTGGTTTACAGAACTCTCCCCTTTCAGTGATTCAGTGGTCTTCGGTGGTGGAGAAGTGTACACAGTTGCCGGTAAGGGCACTGTTCAGCTTCAGTCTGGTGGGAGGAAAATCATATTCCTCAATGTATATTATGTTCCTGGTATGGAACTTAACTTACTTTCAGTCAGCCAAATCATGAAACACTCTCCACAACTTGATGTGGTGTTCAGCGCTCACAAGTGCTCGATCATCGACCGGGAGACCAAATGCACTGTAGCTATTGGCATTGAGGACCATGGTCTTTATCGACTTGTGGATTCGGATGGTCCTCCTGAATCAGCCCTCGCAGCTCGACACTCTTCGGTTACCAGTCTCTGGCATCAGCAGTATGGGCACCTGAATGTGCACTACCTGTCTCAGCTCTCCCGACAGTACCTGGTAGATGGGCTCCCTGAGATTCAGGCTCAGAACTTTTTTGTCTGTGGATCGTGTCAAGTTGGGAAACAACACCGCACGCCATTCCCGACTGGCGACTCCTGACGCGCATCCAAGGTACTTCAGTTGGTTCATGTTGATGTTTGTGGCCCTATGAATACTCTTTCAGTTACTGGATGCAAATACTTTTTACTGTTTGTTGATGATTTTAGTAGAAAAATGTGGGTTTACTTTCTTAGACAGAAATCAGATGTGTTTTCAGTTTTTCAGAAGTTTAAGGCCTTAGTAGAAAAAGAGTCTGGTTGTTCCATTGTAACTCTTAGGTCAGATAAGGGGGGGGGGGGAATTTTGTTCAAATGCGTTCTCCAACTTCTGTGATACACATGGCATCAAACGCCAATTGACCACACCCTACACTCCTCAACAGAACAGTGTTGTAGAGCGGCGCAACCGCACTATAACTGAGTTAGCCCGTTCCATGATGGAGCACAGATGTGTTCCTAAGAAATTTTGGGCAGAAGCAGTTTTCACTGCAGTTTACCTTCTTAACCCGTCTCCGACCTATGCAATTAAGGATAAAACTCCAGAAGAAGTCTGGACTGGCCGCAAGCTGCGAGTCAGTCATATGAAAATTTTTGGCTCTCTTGCCTATGTTTGGATTCCCGATGCCAAGCGCTCTAAATTGGACTCCAAGAGTCAAAAATTAATGTTCACAGGATACACTGATAACTACAAGGCCTATCGGCTCATTGACATTGAGACAGACAGTCTCATCTTCAGTCGTGATGTGGTTTTGATGAAGAGCGGGGACCCTTCTTCTCTCCCTCTTCTGTGCAGCAATCCGAAGATCAGCCTTTGAAGGCTCTTGACTTGGGTGTCCGTCTTCCATTAGGTCTATCTTATGGGAGGGATGCTGATAATTCTTCAGATTCCGATGATTCTCAGTTTGACATCCCTAAGGATGATCCTAAGTATCCTCCTGATGCACCTGTTCTACATGATGCACCTGTTCTACCTGTTGCACCTGTTCCAGAACCTCCTGCTGAACCTGACGTTGGCCCATCTACCCGTCACCCCAAATGGTGGTCTCAGACGATTGCCGATCTTCATGATGATGAACTTGTTGAGGGTAGATCCTCCCAGAATAAGAGCAAACAACAGCATACAGTAAACTTTGCTCTCATGGCCAACCTGCACAGTGTCTATGAGCCATTTACCTGTGTAATATCCTCAAGAAGCCTCAGAAAGAAAGGGGGAGAAAAACAAATAAGCAAAGGAGGGAGAGAGATGCTAATGAGTTAGGTTTGAAGAATATAAAAGAATTCTTTATTAAATCCAAAGGAGCTAGAGCTTCCCTTGGAGGACAATGAAGCCTCTTACGTGGAATATCATGACGCATAATTAAGCGCCATCTGGTGAAAATAACTAGCAAGATAGTGATCCTGCAAGAAACTAAACTGAGCAATGAAGAAGGCCTAAAATTCTCCAAGTTCTAGAAGACATGGTCAGGATGTTTTCAAGATTCTATTGGATCGGCGGGGGGATTGGGCATTATGTGGAAACCTAATAAGATGGAGGTCAAATGTGTAGAATCAAAGCAAAATTGGATGTTGTGTGAGGTTAAAAGTTTGCTGTTGGATATAAAATTTCCTCTTTTAAATTCTACGGGCCTACAAAAACGGAGGACAAAGCAGATGTATGGAAAGAAATATCCAATCTCAGCAAAAATCTAGATCTTCATAATTTGATAATGGGCGGAGACTTCAACGCGATCATGGATATTAAGGAGAAAAGTTGAGGATTGAAAAACGTGAACAAAACTATGCTGGATTTTAGGGAGTTCATCAACAGAATGGGGGTGATAGATTGCATCCCCAAAAATGGATGCTTTACATGGACCAACCGAAGAGAGGGATTCACCAATATAGCTGAAAGATTGGATCGATTTTTCATTGTCCCCAGATGGATGTCAGATATCTATTTCTGCAACGCATCTATTCTACCCCTGATGGCATCAGACCATTTTCCTGTGTAGTTAGAAGACTGTCTAAGCGAAAGACCAATAAAGAGTTATTTTAAGTTTGAGAATATGTGGTGGAGGGACCCAAATCTAATAGAACGCATCGAGGAATGGTGGAAGGAAAGCGCCGAAGTGTAGGGGACAATCAACTTTCGCTTTATGAAAAGGTTAGGTTACATAAAAAATAAATTAAAAATATGGAACAAATCTTGTTTCAAAAATATTTTAACAGAAAGAGAGAATAGAAAAAGAGCTGAAACTCCTTAATGAAAAGGTGATAGAAAAAGGAATGTTTGCGGAAGATTATGAGAAGGAAAAATACCTTTAGCAACTATCAAAGATGCTTGTCAGGGAAGAAATTTTCTGGAGGGATAAAGCCAAGGATATATGGCTTAAAGAAGGAGACAATAACACTAAGTTTTTTCATGCATCAGCCAAGAGTCGCAGGGAGTGGAGTAGAATATCCTCAATCAAGAGAAGCGATGGTTCGCTGGCAAATGACAGAGCATCAATTGAAAGTGAAGCGGTCAGTTATTTTGAGAACTTGCAGGGCGACGGTTAGGTGGGGGAAAGTCTTGACCCAGAGTTCCTTGATTGCATCCCATCGTTACTGGACGAGGCAGATAACAAAAAGCTTATGGATCCATTCACTATTGATGAAATCAGACAGGCCACTCGCCAACTGGGTTTGGAGAAAGCCCCAGGACCGGATGGCTTTTTGGCAAAGTTCTACCAACAACGCTGGAACTTCATGGGCCGAGTTATTTGGGAGTTGGTTGAAGAGTTTAGAAAAAAGAAGCGATTCATCAAAGACATCAATAACACAGCGATCACATTGATACCAAAGAAGTTGGATTGCAATTCCTTTTCAGACTTCAGACCAATTGCTTTGTGTAATGTAATATATAAAATCATTTCAAAAGCGCTAGCAAATAGAATGAAAGCAGTATTGGAAAAACTAATATCCGAAGAACAAAATGGTTTTGTCCCAGGCAGAGAAATCATAGAATGTATTATTGTGACTTCAGAAGTGATTCACTCTTTGATTACTAATAAACAAAAAGGTATGGTGATAAAATTAGATGTCACTAAGGCATACGATCGGGTGAATTGGAAGTTTCTTACAGAAGTCCTAAAAAGATTTGGTTTCACCCCAGAATGGATAGATATCATATCGGCCTGCATATCAACTCCCAGATATTTAGTATTGGTGAACGGGTCAATGTGTGGATTCTTTGAAGCCACGAATGGGCTCCGACAAGGAGACCCCTTATTGCCATTCCTCTTTGTCATAATGGCGGAATCTATGAGTAGATATATTAAACAGCTAAGAGAACATAGAATATGGAAAGGAATTTCGGTAGCTGAAGACTTGAGCCCAATCACTGATAGTCAGTTTGCAGATGACACATCCCTATTCGGGACCTCGTCGATAGAAGAAGCTGAAACCATTAAGATGGCGTTGGACAGATATACGTGCAATTCATGGCAGGCTTTTAATATGGAGAAATCAGAGATTTTCTTTTTCAACACAAAGAAGGTGGTGCAAAGAAGAATCACCAAAATTCTGGGCTTCTCGATTGGGCAACTCCCAGCGAAATACCTTGGAGTTCCACTCTTCTCAGGAACATGTAGATCGAACCACTGGGAAGAGGTCCTGAGCAATTGCCACAAAAAGTTGGAAGCTTGGAAGAATAAGTGGCTCACACTAGCCGGAAGAATAATGATGATCAAATCTGTCCTATCGGCTGTTCCATATGTCATGTCATGTTTGAGAATGACAAGCAAAGTCATTGCGGAATTAGAGAGCAAACTAAAAAGGTTTTTATGGGAAGGTGCTAAAGAGAACAAAAAGATCTCGCTTGTAGGTTGGGACATGGCTTGTCTTCCTAAGGAGCATGGTGGAGCTGGAATTAGGAAAATGCTCCCTCAAAACCTTGCTCTGGGTGCCAAGTTGACATGGAAACTTTACAAAAACCCTGAAAAGCTGTGGTGCTGAATCTTACAAAAGAAATATTTAGATTGCGGATCCTCACGGCTGCAAATATCCAAGGCGGCTTGGCAACTTGGAAATTCATATGGGAATCCCGGAATATTATAACAGATCATTTGTCTTGGAAAATTGGAGATGGCTCACAAGCCCAGTTTTGGCGCGACTCTTGGAATAGGGAAGAACCTTTAGACAAACTGCTCAGTTACCCAGATTGGATAAATGAGGTGGAATTGGAAATGGGAATTTCGGTTGCGGAATATACGGATAAAATCATACATGGTTTTGGCTCAAAATTCAAATGGAAAACATTAGACTCCTCCAACATCCCTGATGTGGACAAGGACAATATTGCAAACATTCTCAATCAAAGACGAATATTCCTCTCCCATCAGTCGGACGAAATTATATGGAGCGGATCAAAATTAGGTAACTATTCCGTAAAACTGGGATATCTAATTCAAACATATAAATATGAAGGCACAAATTGGCTAAAGAAGTTGTGCTAGAATAAGAAGATGCTCCCCAAAGTTGGAGCCTTCTTGTGGACAGCCCTACACAAAAGAATCCTAACCGGGGACAGATTCTACTCGATTGGTGTTGAAGGTCTGAGCAGGTGCCCAATGTGCGAAAATGCAGAAGAATCGGTTGACCACCTCCTGTTGAACCGTAGAGAAGCATCAAAATGTTGGGATTGGCTATTAGATTCCATAGAATGGCCCACAACCAGACAAAATGACCTAAGAAAGTTTTTAAGTAGCTGGCCAAATCTGGGTTCCAAAGCCACGTGGGGAGATGTATGGTGTGTTGCCCCGTCAATGGCAAGTTGGCAAATTTGGAAGGAACGGAACCGGCGAATCTTTCAAGAACAAAGATTGAATACAGAGGGAGTCATTAAGAAGATTCAGAGTGGCATTTTCGAGATACTAAATGCCAAAGGACACTGTAATAAGAATTGATCATTCACTCAATGGGATGACAGGTTAAAGAAAAAATGGCTAGAACTAAATGTCCAACATCTTCATCTGTCAAGAATGTTAGTAGTAGGACCTTATGCAAATGGACCAGACCTCCGACAGACCGTTTTAAATTAAACTTTAATGGCTTCGCTAAAGGAAACCCCGGGATGGCGGGTGTAGGGATAATAATAAGAAATGGAGAAGGAAGATGTGTAAGTGCCATCTCATGTCACTTTGGATTAGCAACTAATAATGAAGCAAAATTTGAATCGCTTTATAGAGGAATAGGGTTATGTGAGAAGCTGAATATTAGACAAATAGAGGTAGAAGGAGATTCCCAGTTGTGCATTAACGTGATCAAATCCAAAAAAGCTAATAATTGGAAGCTAAGAGGTTGGCTAGAAAAGATCATACCCGCTCTGGAAAAACTAGAAGACTATACAATTACTCATGTGTACAGGGAAGCTAATTGAGTTGCAGATGCTCTAGCCAGTATTGGGGTCTAGCAAAAAGAATTAGAAAAAGAATACGATCCGTCTAATCTAGAACCCAGAATTGCAGAGTTGATAGATCTGGAAAGGGCCACATAAGGTCCGGTCTCATGATGAGGCAAGAAATTTAAGATAAAGGACATCCCTTGACACTACGGTGGTCTCTTTGCTACCTTTCGTGTGGCAAGGACAGATTCAATAAATCTTAATATAGAATAAAACAATCTGAGTGGTACTTGTCTGAATACATCACAAGATTGAAATGGCAATAATGTGAGGTCTCAGTTTGTAAGGAAGGGGAAGATTTGCATTCGAACGATTCCTTGAAGGAAGATGGGCCGTAACTGGACTTAGAATGAAGCTAAGCGAAAGGAAGGTTGGAACTCTATCAACCATTGGTTATCTGGCGGATTGGGAAAGTAAATCCCAGATTCAAGATAAGCAATAAATTGGAATATCTATGTAATAGCTCACCAACTATGGCCTTGCTTAAATAAAGTGGCTGGCCTACTATAGTGGCAACCTGTTTTCTTTTATTTTTATGATCTCATACAGACAATGGGAGCCATCCCCTTTGATGGCACTTTAAAAAAAAATATTAATAATATAATATTTATATTAATATATTCTAATATAATATTATATTCTAATATTATAATATATAAATATTTATATATATTATATTATAATTATAATTATTATATATTAATAATATTATATTTTTATATTGTTATTATATATTAATAATATTATATTATAATATTAAAATATAATATATTTTTATATTAATATAATATTATAATATATAAGTATTACTAATATAAATGTAATATATAAATTCCATTAATAATGAAATTAAATATATTTAAGATTTAAAACTACATATGAAATAAATTTTAAATAGGCTTTTGTATGTGAGCATTATAATCCTCGGAATTGTCTCACATTGTAAAAAAAATTCACGCAGGAAAATTTTCTAAACTCGTCGGTTTTTCTATCTGCGTATTCCTTGAACGAACCAGGAAAATAGCAGGGGCTTTTGATAGCACCATCCGGTATCATGAACACATACCCAATGCAATCAATGACTAATGCCTGGTCTCCTCACAATACACAGTCTCCTATGAACCTCCTATCACAATAGTGACAGCAACCAGGACAGTAACATAAATAACTATGTAATGGAGTATTTTCAGATCATAGATCAATGGCAGAAAAACCCCATAGAACCAACACAGAGATAGGGACCAAAATGAAACTAATATAATGACAAGAATTAGGAAATGCAAAACAATACTCTTGAATTATATTCAGACAATACTAGTTCAGTTACAAAATACAAGATAGAGCTTCTTTGATCAACAATGCTTCAGATTATGCACTACACAACCATCGAGCTTGCACCTTCTAACATAGATCTTCTCCCAATTCTACTCATGCTTGCCCGACGACCTTAAGTCTTGGGCCTGTCTCCCTTCTGCGTTTTCCTGAGTCGGTTTTTATGTCTTGCTTCTGAGTTTGGCCTTCTCATTCTCTCGTACGCTTGACCTTCATGTTCAACTTTTTATCTCAGCTTCACAGCCGAATGGCTTGCTTGATTGGCCTTTCACAATTAAGCTTTCGACAAACTCATTCAATCAGCCACTTTCTCATATCGGCCTTGACTCTTGGCCTACGGCCTCTCCTACTCGCCGTCCCTTCTCTCTCTCTTTATCTGCATATTTATCGGCCTTCCTTAAAACAACTCACGTTTTCCTTGACGTCTATCATTATTTTCCAACCTAACTCAACCGTTCGAATCCCAGAACTATTTGCCTTCCACTGTCCAACTATCGACCTCCTCAATTGATTCATGCAACCGTTTCTCTCACCTGACCTTTCAACTTGTCTAAACATTCCATCTGTCGGCGATGGTTTAAATTCCCTTCTGTAATTAGTTCTGTCATCCGGCGACAGGAATTTCTGCAACTGCCCATGACTCAACCGTTTCAAGAAGTCCCTCTAATTACCTTATGGCTGTCCTGCAATTCTTCTCTATTCTCGACCTTTCATTTGTCTTCAAAACTGTAACTGATAAAACTAACTCTTGGCAGTTTCTGTGATAGGAACTAGTCTTTGCATTATAAGTGACAGGAGATAAAATGCATTGCGGCAAGAAGTTACATATGCAAACACTCAAATCACCGAAACACTATAGGAAAATCCCAAAACTGAACAAAATTCAAAAACCAAAATAAAAAGGTGAGTGATGCCCTTGTATCAGCTTTCCTTATCAATAGGGGCTATGCTGATGGTCATATGCTTAGCGACTATGATACAATCACACTTGTTTCTGCTCCGCTTTCCATGGCCGTGGCTCCGCCTTCCTCAATCTTCATCTGCAATTGCAGCTTAATCTCCGTCATTTTTATAATCCGACACATATTCTCTTCCTCTCGTCTACTGTCGCACTTGTGAAAACTGAAGGAAATGGGAACTTCTACAGTAGAATCCTGCCCTGTTTTGCAATTCAACAGCAGAATCGTCAGTTCTTAGGCGATTTTTACCATTTTCCGATTTTAACTAGGGTTTAAATGATGAATGATGCCGATCCACGATTTTAATAAAAAATCGCGATTTAAAAACGATTTCTGCTTCTATATATATATATATATATTCAGATCTACATAAACTACACAATATCTATAATGCATGATAGAGGATCAGCTGTAATGCATAGAGGCAATTTAATCATGATAGAACTTGGATGAGGAACATGATAAGTCTGCTCGAAGTCATCCATACCAAGCCCAAGAGCACGAGTGTCTTAAAACAACCCACCCCTTGGCCCAAGTGGCAGGAATATCTAATTCCACCCCTTGGGTGGGTGTACTTGGCGGATAAACTCATATTTGCTTTCTTATCCATGTTACCCCCCTTCCATCATTCCTTGAATCCATCCTACTAACCAGTCATAACTTGGTTTGAAAGGAAAGCCTTGAAAGGGGTGCTTGTAAACTACAACCACCTAAGCCCAAGAGCACGAGTGTCTTAAAAGAACCCACCTCTTGGCCTCGAGCAGCAGGAATATTCAATTCCACCCTCGGAGTGGCGTGCTTAGCATGATGTGCCCGTAAACAACATTCCCTATCTTGTCTCCTTCAACCTTTGATTGGTTATAGGATAAAAACATGTACGTATATAATTTATTTATATTCAATGATTTAAGTATCAAATTATAATAGCAGTACTTGATATATATATATATATATATATATATATATATATATATACATACATACAAGAGAATTCAAACTTATAAACATAATCACTTCATATTATTCATCAAATTTGTACCGGATCTATTTGTGTTGTTTAGTATATACTTGCCTTTGAATCCGACTAGTATTATTAATTTGCAGGTTGCCTGTGTATGGTATTGATCGATGATCTTCTTGCTGATTGCTTGCTTGATCGATGATGTCTTGCTATATGTGAACTGCTGTATATCCATATCTGTTATTCTCGTTTTATGTCTGTTCTGGTATTCCACTCCTATTCCTTTTATTCTAGCCACTGCACGTTTAAATACCTTCTTCACTTTACTCAAGGGAGGCGATCTCTTCAATAGAGGTGCCTATTCCAAAGGAGGCGGCTATTCATGCTGCCAAATAGGGTCGGCTTTGTGATTGTTGTCTTTCATTAACCCGTTGTTTCTTTTATTTATAATTGTTGTCTTCAATTATATTTGTTGTCGTTAATACTTGGCAGGTAATATAATTATATTTGTCTTTGATTTATATATAATGTGGAACATATAGAGCTGTGTGGTTGGCCAACAACATTTAGTTTGATTTATTCTTTGAGCGCTAGGCATGTGAGGAGGTCGACCTTTATGGGAGTCGACCCAAAACAATTAAGTTTAAATTTTTAATGATCGCTCATATTCTTCATTGCCCATAGAGTAGTCAACCATAGATAAGTATTTGATTCATGATTTGTATTCCTATTTTGGGGGCATGACATTTGAAATAAACATGCTTGCAAAAAATCCACTGTCATATCATCGCCAATTGGAAACAACAGTAACCTACAAGCAAGATTGCTTGGGATCTCGTGAGGAGCGGTCTAGAGAAGACCTCGGAACATGCTTTCATGAATGCCAACCGCTAGGATGACCACAACGAAAGGGAAACGCCTATCAGCCTTCTCTAGTTGTGCCACTCAATAGTAAACACACATTGGGCCAATAAATGAAAGTTTGAAAGAAACGTGCTCGCAAAAATCGGCTCCATACCCTGCAACAAGCACCAACTTCCAAGAGAAACTTGGGACAAACCATTAAATGGCGAGAAGATTGCCAACCACCAAGTCGAATAGATGTTTGAATATTTGAAAAGAACGCACGAACAATGGAGCACAGATCGTTTTAGGTGAGGGGAACAATGGACGACAATGTAGGTAAAGATTTTGAACCTCGCTTGACCAACATTTGTCCACATGGAAACCAAGAACATCTATGACTAGTAAACATCAACATCACATCGAACAAGTCCCATTGATAGATGGTTGCCTTTGAACATCAAACGAGTAAGGCACCAAGAACCACCACCAACACGTTGCTATAGGAACACATGAACTCACTGCAAAGATGATAAACACCATGAAAGACATCGCGGCAAGGACAGGGGCAAATCTGGATAATACTAACCGTTATGCACTCATAAAATTGCCAAACACTAAAGGTAGGCCCCCATGAAGCAAGGAATGTACACTATTAGGAAGAAGAAATTGTTGCAGGAAGGAACAAAGAACTTGTAACAACCACAAAATGAACCAATCAACAAGAGAAATCAAATCTACCACAAATCTGGGAGATGATCATAAAACACCATGGGGGTCCATCACAAGTGAATAAGACATGATTTCTGAGTTGTGGGATTTCATAGTAGTTGTGGAGTATTGTCCATGTTGTATGGGTCCAATTAACCATATTGGTGATGTATCAACCATAGTTACATTATACTTGCATGACAACGACACGACAAACCAAAATTATAAATGGAATTCAATTACATGAGTTTAAAATGGGAAAAACACAACAAATTTGTAATTTCCCTTTTTGGATTATTCCTGATTTCAATGCCTGCAATAAGACTAGTTCCTCAAATTGAACGTTAGAGACATTAAAGATTACTAAATCATGATAATATTCAATAGAATTCATCATATCACAATTAGTATTCAAATCAATATATTCAACAATGTAGATTAATACATCAGAGCATAAACAATATTCAGTTAAATACATCGTAACATAATCCTTCAAGCTAATCACATAGTGAATTCTTTAGGAACCAGAGTTGCATGGACATGGATATGATATTGGACACGGATACGGTATCGGATATAGCTATTTTTCAAGACCCTTAATATGGATACGACTAGATACGACATATATATACTAGCAATACATAATATTAAATAGTTTAAATTAATATAAATAATATATTTTTAACAAATATGTTATATATTAATAAATTAAACTTAAATGTATTAAACTTAATAAATAAATAAAAGTTTACAATGTAAAGTAAAACAAAAAAGCCAAAAATTTAAAAAAGTATCGCCAATTAATAAAATTTGCCTCTTCCTCCATTGCTTGTTGACACTATATCTCCAACTTTAGAATGAATGCGATTATTGAGTAAATATGATCGCATAGAAAGACATATTTCCAATCTTGTGTGTGCTGGTCTAGAGTAGTGCATGTCGGGTCATGGAACAGTTGCTTGCGGCAATTTTTAACATTCTACGGTTACAATTTTTGGGATACGACACACATATCATGAGAATGCTGTATCTGCATGTATTCGGCACAGGAAAAAAAAGGGTTTTTTTTTTGGTACTACCGGATACGGTATCCAAGACGTATCCAAGCTGTATCCTATGAGTACCCGTATCCGATAATGCAATACGCGTACCAAGGGAGAGGGGGTGGCGTATCCGATAACTGTGTTAGGAACTGTTGCAAGTAGCAATATTGAAAGGGGTTAGTCCACCTGACAATATTGCCGAGAGCATGAAAGGGGTCAATCCACCCAACAACTCCTAGTCCACCTTGGAGGTTGGTCATCTTCCTTGATCAAGCCCCATGAGTATGAAAGGGGTCAGTCCACCTAACAACTCTGGTCGGCCCAAGAGCATGATATTGTCGAGAGTATGAAAGGGGTCAGTCCATCTAACAACTCCTAATGCACCTCCTGGCCTAATTTGATAAGAGAATGGGAAGGGTCAGTCCACCACTCATCTCTTGTGAACTTGGAAGGGCCATCCTTCCTACTTGCAAACACCTCCCTGAATTCAAAAGGGATTGCTTAGGAATTTGTTAGATGGTTGATACAATGTACCTCTTGATGGATTTCAAGTTCAGTTCAAGGATTGCAATATATCCTTCTTTTTTGTTAACACTTGTTGTATAACAGATACATATATTACTGCTGATATATTTCCTTTTGATGGATTCTTATATTTATTTTCTCTAATGAATCATGAGCAAACTAAAAACATTCAGAATCATAAATTCTTTAGAAGCTTTTCTTTGAAAACAGTTCTTCAACCAGGTTGACCTCCATCAAGCTGCCGCATAACTCGTAAAGGCATAGCTTTCGAGCAGAATTCCCGAATTCCCAGATTACCACCTCCCCGAACTCTTGAATCACGAATCTCCCGAACCATTGGACAACAATCCATGCTAAGCTACACTCACAGAGCTCCATCGTGTTGTCTCATGACCCTTGTAAAGGTATGACTCCCCAGATCCATAGATTCCCAAGCTAACTGGGCAACTATCAATACTGAGCTTCAACTACACTGGATTCCTTCTTGTCTTCAAAGAACTGGGCTTCTTTAGAATGCATAAAAAAAACTTCACCTTCTCCACCATCGTCAACATTCAGAGGATCTTCAACAATGGCTACATTAGCTTCTCTAATCTTTCCCTTGAGAACATCATTCGCTCGATTTTTGCAGTTCCAAGCTGTGTGACTCATTTTCTTGCAATAGTAGCATTCTATCCCCTTTTTGTCCTTATCAAATCTTCTACGATTTGCATATAATGCTACCTTAAGGTTGAGGTTCATCTTCTGCATCTCTTGCAATTGCTGAATTTTGAAGGCAAACTGTTCAATAAAAATTGCCTTAGCATCTTCATCATCCATTGTAGCATTGACTTCTGCTAGTTGTCAAAGAAGAGATCTCATATTGTTTACGTGGCTTGACATAGTGACTCCATCAATCATGTCGAACTTGAAAAGATGAAGCTTTAAAGAAAACTTAGCATTAACCGCTCTTGCTCCAAACAATGTGTTCAAATTTTCCCAGATTTCCTTAGACGATTTTGCGAGATCTATGTGATGTAACTTTGAATCAGAAAGGCAAGGCCAATAATGGCTTTGGCTTTATCAACTCTGCTTTGCCATTCTAGTACTTTACTAGCATCCATAGGAAGTTTCTCATTTCCGTTTACGTTTCCCCACAAATTTTTGTGCATCAGTTGCATCTGGATTTTAACTTACCAGGTGTGGAAGTTGAAGCCAGAATATTTATCCAATGGAAATTCCATTCCTGGAAAATAAACAAGCTCACCCAATGAACTTGCAAACTCTCAAACGGCCTTAGCACAATCTTTCAACAAATTAGCTTGAAAATTGTGTCCTAGTTGAAGATTAAAAGACATTAGAAACCCTAACTGTTGGGTTTCATTTCAGCAAAAAATAGGTGTGAAAGAAACCGAGAAACCCTAGGCGCCATCAAAACAAGAAATTGCTGAACCATGATTTTACCAAAAATCACCAAAAAATGCAAGCAAAACAACTGTGCAAGTCGCGGCCTGCAAAAACGGCTCTGGTAAAGTGAAAAAAAGCGGTGCAATTTTAGGTAAATCCGTCTTCAAATGTGTCCTGCCCGCATGTCCAAGCTAAATCTGCCCACAATTTTGTGAAAGTCGTCCAAAAAACAGGGAAAAAATGCTAGTTCAGACCATGACCAAGCAAGGAAACCCCTTGCGACCTCCTGCAGACCCACGTTTTTGAAAAAAAACGTGCTAAAAAAACACAAAACGTGAGTTGCCAGACGTTTTTTTTCCTCCTTCACAAACCCTTGCACGACCTCACACAAAGGAAAAATGTGATTTAAATACATGATTGTTTTAGGCAGAATAAATCCGCCATTTAAAAACGTGATTTCATCTCACGAAAATCCTGCAACTTGGTGTATCTCGCCCGCAATTTTCCTCAAGCCTTGTGTGACTCAGATCTGGCGTGAGTTTACAACAAAAACCCTAACGAACTTGCTCTGATACCATGTTATGAAACGTAATAGAACACAATATAATATTCTATTCAATTGCATCAACGATTACAAAGGCATTACACGTCTTATATAGAATTCGAAGTGAGCTAACATTATTGCATGTCCAATACATGTAAACTTAACTAAAAATAAAAAAACTAATATTAAAAATAGACTAATCTATTTTAAGTCGTTAAAGCGACTTTATTAGAAAAACAAGTATTAAATATCTCTAATATTCTCTCTATTTTATTAATTTTTGTCTTCTCTTTATTCCTATTTTTTTGCCTATGCCGTGTCCCCTTCCCCTAATTTCTTTGTATTTGTTATTCATTTATTAGTTTTTATTTTTCATTTTCAACTTTTTATTGTTTTTTTTCTATTCGTATTCTTTTTATTTATAATTTTTTTGTTTTTTTGTTTTTTGATTGGTAAGAGGAGCTATTTCTTGCCCCAAGCTGGAGGTCACAAGAGGGACCTCCTCTCCATCAACATATCCACTTATTCAAACATATTCAACTTAGAAACCACATAGAAACCACATGTTACTTGGGGGATTCGAACTTGGATCTCCATCGTGAGAACCTTATGGCCTTGCCATTTAAGCACAACCCCTTTCACCTTTTTATTTATAATTTTATTTCTCTCTTTTTTATATTTAATTATTCTTTTAATCTTTGTTTTTTATGAATTGTTTATGCTTTTGGCCAATTTAAAGTTGAACAATACGTCTTCTTCAAATCTGCAATGCATTGTTATCTCAGGTTCTGTGAGTTTAGAGGTTAGCGTTGGCTGGGTGCCTTCCTCTTCCTAATTCAAAGATTCAAAAATAAAATTAAAGATTAAATAAAATAAGCCATAACTTCTCACTCTGGTGGGCCATACAAATCTAATGACCATAATAATCTCGAGACATGGCAACGTGGTGTCTTGATGGCATGCACATACTGTACATCACTGTGGCTTAACACGTTAGAAGGCTATGCAGTCACCCTGACACCAACTATATCTCTCGGCCTTTCTTAACATGCAGTCACTTCAACAGATAAAGTTAATTTTTGGTGAAAGGTGGATTGGTATGTAGTCTCTCTTCTCTTGAAAGCAATAGGTCTTGAGTTCAGATCACTGAGTTTCTACCACTTAAAATTACAAAAAACTTGAAGTGGGTGCACGTTAAGTGGAGCTATATCTCCCCTGCAACCCCTTATTCCCACATCATTTCCTATCTCCCTTTTTCTTGCCTCACTTTCCTTTGTGTCACACCCACAATTTCATTTTCTCCCACATTCACTCCACTGCATCCATGGCAATCGTTGGTATACTGATGGCTTGGCATTACATGGCCCAGTCACAAATGGCCACCTAAGTTTCATTTTTGTTTTACTTGAAGCTTGAGATGTCAACCCCAAAGGAGAGATGCTTGGATAAACTGGTCTAGAGGGTCTTTTGGATATCAAATGTGCAAATTTCATTGTAACAGCTAACTTACTATGCAAGCTGGCTTTGAGAGTGTGTATGGGAGGTTTTTGTTGGTTTTGAAAGAAAGCACATTGTCGCCACACTATTCCTTTCCTAAATATAGGGTTTATTTGAGTATAACTAATTCCTTTCCAGTCTCCTGCAATTGCTTTTGTAGCAGCATTGATCGTGAATGTTATGTTCTGCTCTTGTATCATATCTTTGTTGCCATTGAACTAGATGGAGATTTTGGTTTGGGATTTGTTGGCACAGCTTTGGAGTCTCATTATGTCCACCACCACCACCATAATGCTGTGAAGTTGGATTCCTTCTTTGGTGATGTACAGGTTCCACAACTTATTCACCGTGTCCGGCAGTGGCCGGATTAGCTGCCGATACAAAATTGTTAAGCTTGAATCTTGTGCATTTTCTGTCTTTTTTGTATGCCTTCACAAATGTGTCCAGTGCCTGCCTATGAATACTTGCTTGCTCCAACCTTTGCATCTTCCTCTCTTTGAGCCTTTTTTTCTTTATCAATTGAATCATTTGATATTTAAGAAAGTGGGAAACGGCATAAAATTAGCTTTGACGATTGAATCATTTGATATTTAAGAAAGTGGGAAATGGCATCTTCTTTTTTGTTTACTATGGCTATATATTGTATCTTTAGTAAATTTTAAAATTTAGAGATTGAAAAAATTATAAATTGTGATATATAAGAAAAGTATTTAATTTGTGTTTTAGTGTGTAAATAATATATAGGTATATTAAAAATAGCCAAAAAACTTCACATGTAAATTATGGAGTAAGGGGCAGTCCAGCATGTGTTAATGAGACTCAATTTGAATTATTTTTGACCCAACAAATTCCTAGTGTATATCTATTTTTTACTACTTGGAGGTTGCCCCACTTTACAAGCCCCTTTTGGCATGCCCATTGCCACTTAGAGTGTGATTGCTGGTTATAAGTTTTAGCTATACATGACATCAAAATTCAAGTTTTAGACAGTCATGTAATGTATCAAATTTGATATCCAATGTTCAATGTTCATGGATTCAAGTATAGCAGTGATAAAAAATAGAAATTTCATTGTTTTCATTGATTCATTAGTATAGCAGCAATATATATATATATATAGAGGGAGAGAGAGAGAGATTTTTATACAAGTTAATGGACAGCAGTATAACAGCAGCAATATAACATGACACTGTTAAAATGATACTGGAGGATGTCTGCAGAAGCCTGCATGTCAACCACATTCCCAAAACAATTGTTTTCTGCAGTTCTCACACAATACCACACTGTACCAGACCATGGTCAATGCACCTTTAGTCTCGTTTGCAACTGACAATAATAACCGACTCTAGTACCATATGGAAAATGTTGAAGTTTGAGACTTTGAGTGTAAAGCTTGAACAATGAAATCAGAAATTCAAATTATTGCTGTTAGTCTATGTTACTGGATCTGCCTGTTTTCTGGCCGGATCTGGGTCCAGTTTGAGCGTGATCCAGTTTAGTCCCTCTGCGGATTCCGGCAGGGCATGGCTAAAACAGTTTGGTTTCATCCTGGGCAAACCCGGGGAGGATCCAGGCAGAGGATGACAGTTTGCCCCATTTTTTACAACTCTGTGCAGCGAATTCAATGGCAGATATATTAAAGTTTAGCGGATATAAATATTTATATGTTTATTTCTTTCTATTCTATAGAAAAGGGCAATTGCAAGTCAAAGTTGCTTATAATTAGAAGTAAATTTTTATATATTATTATATTTATATATTATAATATATAATATTTCTATATTATTAATATATATTAGACTCAATTACTTGGGATTTAATTGAAAAAAACTCAGGACAAAATCACTGTTTTTCCATTCAGCGCAATCCAAAACAATTTCTATTTTTATTTTTGCATTTTAAAATTAGAAGGGGGGTCTGGCTGTGGCAACCCCTAGTGGGGTTGAGGGGCAGTGGCCCTTGCGGGCTTTGGGGGCACAAATTTTACCGCTTTAAACCAAGCTCCAAATCTTTCAAAATATCCTTAATGCTTCAAGAAGGGTTTCACAAAGGTCGTGGGAGGGCTTGTGTGCCCTCGTGCCCTTTTTTAATGAATTTTAAATAGTGACTTTGTTTTAATCAGAAAATTCAAAAATCTGGAGATGTCTGACTGTCCTAGGACGGTTGAGGGATGTCACAGATGTCCCTGACCGTCCACAGTTTGCCTGTTGACAAGGGTTGGCTAGGGGACATCCCTTGCCATCGTGCTGTCCTGGGGACAGTGGGCAGAGACAGGGATGCAGAGTGGAGCACTGGGGATGTGTCCCCATGTAACACAGTTGAGAACAAATCTATAACAAATACTATGATGGAAAGAGGGAGTATCTGTCCCAGCCTAACTGACCCTCATCTGAGATTCACTGACCTGATTTCCTTGTTCCTCGTTGTTGTGTGATTCTTCCATTAGAGGGACTTAGAATTTGCTGCAGTTCTTGTCTGGCATCAGAATGTTATTGTTAAAAATCATCAGATTGTTTCTAGACACTTTTTGGATGTGAGGTATTACTGTCATTAAGTCAGAGTGGACTCCAGCACAATATTGGAAGCCATTCTAGAGATGCTAAGTATCGAGCTGGTGTTGGGAAACAATACCGTCCTCTTGAATATAAGCTTCTGGCATGTCATGATTAATTTCTTATAGCTGGTGTTAGAGCTTTCCTCTGTATTCCGTGGACAAATTATTTGTCTCTGCCACTTTCCCTGTTCCTCAGGATGCTCTTTTTCATGCCACAAAATCCAGGGCTGCTTTATCCTTTTGTGGCACAGGATGTGCAAGCAAATTATAGAAGAAAGTGGAAACAGAGAAATTCCCTCAATGAAAATCAGAGAGACTACTTTTAATACAAAGGGGAATAATTTTCTACATAATGATTAAACTGAGGGTTCCAAAGTCCCATGCAAGACCTCTAAAAGCCATGATGCACTGTGAAGTTGATCTTCCCTGCAGATCTATGATGCAAGTTTAGTTTGAGAGTTACAGTAAAGCGGGTCTTGTAGTGGAGTGACTATTTGCTATATCTTAAATGCCTTAAAATTCCATCAATGGCTCTCATGCCATTGTCTTTCAATTTTTTTTTTTTGAATTTTATTCAACATTGAAATTCTAAATTTTGTATTTAAATCGTCCACTCCTTTTTGATGTTATGTAAGTGGAGATAGTTTATGCTTTAAGCTTTAACTAACACACTTTGCCTCCTCTATGGCTCCATTGGGATCCTGTGCTTGGAGCCTGGAGTTATCAGTTATTCATTCATTTATTACAATTTCAGTATCTCCTTAAGTAAGAGATTTAACCTTCATCCTTTTGGTAATCTTTATAATTCTATCAAAGCTTTAGGTTTTACTTGATTATTGATGTTTTGACGCAGGTCTATGCTAGAAAGTTATACAAATTGCTCTTCATGACTTTGCATTACTTGGCTGCCAGAAGGGCTTGTAATTCTTTTGGAGGTTTCGTCAAGATTTAATTTAATAAGATAGGGAGGTGAGGGGAGAGTTAATCTTTTTAATTGGTTTGAAGAAGCATTTCCATTTATCCTCTCTGAGTGGATGCAAGCCAGTTATGAGGAAAGCATGTAGAAAAAGTTACCCAACTGATCTCGTGTAATTTATGCCGCAAGACAATTCTGCAGTCTTGTGACATTTCAGTGAAGGCAGTTGCTTTTTTCAACATATTTCTGTCATGAGTTAGGTGCATCTGTATCATTTGTTGTTATCAGAGATACTATTTTGGAAACTCGATCTTTATGGTCAATTCTTGTCTGATGCATTATTTGGTTTTGACATTTGTCATAACTAACTGGTAGGAAGTGTTTGGAGCCCAAATATTTCCTTTTTTATTAAATGCTTATACGTGGCCCATGTGTAAAATGCAACTTACCTAGGGACATATTGTACCTAAATAATTTGACCTGCTGTAAATTTACATACTTGCTAGATCATCAATTCCATATTCACTTGCTTTGAATTGAAGAATATTCATTACGTTTTGGAATTGTACTTTGCATCTTCAGTGTTTGTAAGTTATTCCTTGTTTCGAAAGAAATTGCCATCAATTCTATTTTTCTTAACTGAGTTGAAAATGCAGGATATTGCAAGTGATGGTTGTTTTAGCCTAGGGATGTTGTCTCATTTTGAGCCAACTTTATGTGGTGGACATGCTTGGATGTATCCCCGTCTCTTTTGGGAAGCTGGATTGCTCGGGCAAATCTTATATCTGGAAGCACATGCAGTTGGTATATCTGCAACTGGCATTGGATGCTATTTTGATGATCCTGGTATTTCATCATTGACCTAATGAAATCTTTTAGCTTTTGCCTTGTTGAAATCATTTTATCAGTTATTTTTTATATGTATTTTTGTGTTTAGATTCACCATGTAACTTGCATATTAAAGTGACTTAAGCTTCAATTCAGTTAGTTTTAATTTAGTTTTATAATGAGCAAATTTCCCTTTTCAAATATATCCTAATATTGGTATAAATTTATATGTAGTTTTAACTGAAATAAATTAGAGTAAATGTACAACAAAACATATGCATAAATGTTTTAAAAAATGCAGTGTTTCTCTGAATTTCCGGGACAGGGGGAGAAGTTTTGGGGGACTGCAAAAAATTTTCAAAAATTTGGGGGTGTCTATATATGTTATTAAAAATATAGGCCATTGAAACCACACAAACCTTCATGATGCATGCCATTTTCACAATTTTATTACTATGTTTTCCGCAACACCAAGTCCTTACTGTTTCTAACCAAATCTTGATTCTTTAGAAAACTAACAATGAAGCTAAAAAAGCTAACCAGTCTAAATGATGAAGGCTATGCAATTTATAACTTTTTTGTTTTTGTTTAGGGTGTGGGTGGGGCCCATAGACCATTAGGGATAGGGTTATTGGCACGAAGATCAAAAAAACTTTTTGATTTTTTTTAAATGAACTTTTTGGCTGAGTTGACATAGGGGACACTTGGGCGCCTCGGGTGTGGTTGGTAGGTGCAAGGGAACCCCCTGAGGGTCTCAGGGATGTCCTGAGGTCTTTGTGGCTTTTCCAAAACAAGGGGATGTCCTAGAAATGTCCTCTCTTTGAGGGAGACATCCTGGAAACTTCCCTAGGTACATGGTGGTGGTGGTGAAACAGCAGGGGGATGTCTCCCTCAAGTCCTCGCATCTCGGGGACATCCTTGTCCCGGAAATGTTTGCTTTTTTTTTTTTGGGGGGGGGGGGGGGGGGCGGTGGATGCATCCCTGTGAAACATTGCACTTTTACATATTTATATTAGTTTTGCATAGTTATTCATCCAACCTACCTGTACATTCAACAATACCCGTTTATAACAAATAGGTTATTACATATTTAATCAAACTATTTACATGTATAATAGTTTCTTTTGTGTTTCACCCTTTTTAAAAAGAAAATGTATATTGCTTTAACTCTCGGGACATTAAACATCCTCTTTATGTATATGTTTTTCACTTTTAGGATAAACTATAACTTGTGTTACACGGGGACACGTCCTTGGTCCACAAACCCACGTCCCCACCACCTTAGATGTTTTAGGGACATCTCAAACGCCCCTCGACCAACAGCCAGGTGTCCCCGACATCAAACACATGCGTTTTAATGTTTTTCTTTTAAATGACAAGTGGCAGAAAAGTAATAGTTTTAAAAGGGGCACGGGGGTCTCACAAACCCTCCCACGCTTCTTATTCACCCTAAGACAAACTCAAAGTAAAACACCATTCATTGTTTATCATTCCATTTTGGCACTTGGAGGTTGCTGTTTTCACTTGGCATTGTTGTTGGAGCCCTGCCCTACCACCATTTGCATTCACTTCTACATTGCTGATAGCAGTGTTTTCAAGTTTTGGGATCAAGATTCACTGTTATTGTTCATTGTTTTCATTTTGGCATAAAAAGAAATTGTGTTTTTTAATACAAGGAAGATATCAACTGGTTCAGCGACAGCCATTTGGCATCAAGGTATGTCATTCTGACATTTTTTTATTAAATTAAAATGTTGTATACATAAGTTATAACTATTAGGGAGGGTTTGTAATTAGTGTTAAATTTTTTGATTATAGTTTGTTGTCAAAAGACTCAAAACACTACAAACTACAAAGTTCAAACCTCTGAAACATAAAAAATGAGCACTAGCAATAGTGATGAGAATGTGAATGAAATGAGCAATTAAGAAGTTGAAGTAAACAGAATGGATCATTCTTTTGAAAATGAAAACACAAGTTCTATTGAAACTCCAAAAGACCGTTTTGCATTCCCTTCATCCTCTCCTCAAATATTTGCAAAAGACCCTTTCAACCCCAAAGAACCCTTGCTGCAATTTGCCACCAATTTAAGCACTAATAAGCTTAAAAATTCATGGGGCAGCAAGCATTGGTTGTGTTATGTTTGCAAAATTGATTATCATGGGAGGTGTAGTAGGGTTGAACACTATTTATTGGGTGAGAGTGGACATGGGGTTAGAGTTGGTAAAGATATAACATTGGAAGAATAGGTTGAAATGGTAAAGTTGGTTGGGGAGAGTGAGGAAAACATGCTAGTACTACTAAGAGTAAGAAACATTCATCCAAAACAATGCAATCTATTGATGAATATTCCAATCTATCAGTTGGAGAGGGTTATGATAGAGGGAAGAGGTAGGCCACTTCTACTACAAGTGAAAAAAATACAGTGGTAGGGTTAATGAATTTGCAAAAACACGAGCAAGCCGATGATTCAGTGGCAATTTTTTTATGCTCATGCCATCCTATTTCATTTGGCAAGGTCTCCTTATTTCTAAGGTATGTTGAGAGATGCAATGGCAGTTGGACCCTCTTATGTTCCACCTAGAGAACACAAATTGCGTACCTCCTGCCTTGACAGACAATATTAAAAGATGAACATATTGATGGAGGAGATGAGACAAATATGGATTAGGACTGATTGCTCCATTGTCATGGATGGGTGGATTGATATTCGATAATGGCCACTCATTAATATTATTGTTACATGTCTTGTTTGTTCATACTTTCTTAGAGCTATTGCTTGCTCTAGTTAACATAGGGATGTTGATTGCCAGTTTGACCTTTTGAAGGAGGCCATAGAGGAGGCTGGGTCTTCTAATGTTGTGCAAGTTGTGACAGATTCAACTTGTGTTTGTAAGTTGGTTTGATGGTTGAGAGTGCTTACAAACATATTTTTTGGACTCCATGTTGTGTACATTCTTTGAAAGACATTGACAAAATAGATTGGGTGAAGATAGTAGTCGTTGAAGCTAGAGACATACAAATGTTTGTATGTAACCATCAAACTTCACTTGCATTATTCCAATCCTATTCAAAGAAAGAATTCCTCAAACTAGTTGAGACTAGATGTGCTAATTTTATTTTTGTATGTAACCATCAAACTTCACTTGCATTATTCCAATCCTATTCAAAGAAAGAATTCCTCAAACGAGTTGAGACTAGATATGCTAGCTATTTTATTTTATTAGAGAGGATGTTGGAGGTGCAGGATGCTCTACAATCCATGGTGGTTTGTGGAAGGTGGAAAAAGTGGGCTCAATCAAAGACAAAAGAAGGGAAGAAGGTGAGAGAAAGGGTGCTTAATGACAGTTGGTGGTCCAATATCAAGTAATAATTTTTTATTTAATATGTTTCTAACTTTCCACTTTGTTTTTATCTTTAAATTTAATTTAAAATTTAAATTATTACTAGTGTTAATGTCTTACAATTTTTAAATGTTGGTTGCAGATATATTTTCTCTATCATATTACTTGTTGTGGGGGTAATCAGGTATGTAGATATAGACTCTCCTAGCCTTGGAGAGATTTATGAGACTTCTGATAGCATGCTTGATCAAATGAGGCAAGCAATTTGTGACAAGGGTCCTGAATTACAATTCTATGAGCAACATATCAGGGTTATTGTCACAAAGAGGCATAACACAATGAACACCCTTTTTCATATGGCTGCCTATGCACTTAATCCCAAGTGGTATGCACCTAGACTTGGCCGAATTCTTCCTTCTGAGGATGATGAGGTAACAGAGGGGTTTATGAAAGCCCTTAGTAAGATATATAGCACTGGGGAGGCGACCATACTTTGAGAGTAGTGGCTTTAGTTTTCCGATCTTCAGGGTCCTACATTCAACAAACTATAGGCTAGGACGGACATGGTCACTATTGCACAAAAAAACCCCATTGGATGGCGGAAATTTCATGGGAAGGACACACTAGAGTTGAAGCAACTCGCCATTCATCTACTCTCCTAGATTGCTAGTTCCTTTGTTGTAGAGAGGAATTGGTCCACCTATAGCTTCATCCACTTGATCAAGAGGAACATGCTTATCTCTAAACAAACAGAAAAACTAGTTGAATTTCATAGTGCTTTGAGACTTCAAGATCTACAGACTCCAATAGTACGTTGGGATGTTGATCCTAAAGATGTTAGGCAGATTGATGAGGAGGAGGTGCAACTGGGATTGGTCAGACTTCCATTGGACAAACCACAACTTCAGCCAGAGAGTGACACAAATAGTTCTTTTGATAGTGATAACCTAGATGAGGCATAGTCATATTTTGAAGTTTGAGACTTTGAGTTCAACTTTAACTTGAATTTTAAACTTCAAACTTTAGAATTTGAACAATGAAATACTTTAATATTGCTTTTATACTGTTGTCATGATTAAATTCACTGCTGTTTATGTTTTATACTGTTGTCATGATTAATTTTATTGCTGTTATACTGCTGTCCATTAAGTTGTAAAAATTTGAGTCTCTCTCTCTCTCTCTCTCTCTCTATATATATATATATATATATGTTACCCCATGTTTGTGGGACGGGGAGGGCAGAGGACGGGGGGACGTGTTTCGGGGACGGGGACAACAAGGAGGCCATTTTTTAGGGGACGGTAGGGGACAACTATTAAAAAAATAGGGAAATTTTAAAAATATAGGAAATTTCAAATATTCATATGGTAACATTGATAAGGCATTCATCATATACATTATAGAATCTTAATATATAACAAATTAACAAAATTCAATTGCTTTCATTCTCAATGTGCATATATATTGTATAAAAATCACAACAGAATGCTCAAAGGCTGCAAGTTTCAACTACAAAATAACAATAACATAGAAAATATGCTGCTGCCCTTAATCAACATCTACTAACATATACATTATAGAATCTTAATATATAACAAATTAACAAAATTTAATTGCTTTCATTATCAATGTGCATATATATTGTATAAAAATTACAACAGAATGCTCAAAGGCTGCAAGTTTCAACTACAAAATGACAAAACATAAAAAATATGCTGCCGCCCTTAATCAACATCTACGAACATTGCATCAAAATTGGATTTTAAGTCTAGGACACTATTACCATGGGGGATTGCGTCGACCAATGGAACCCCAATCAATTCCTTTTGTGTCTCCTCCTCATCACTTTGTGTGGCATCTTTGGGATTAACATCCCAATATGTGGTTGGAGTTTCATTGAGAGGTAAACCTATTCCTCTTGATTGACTATATGAAGTTGTAAGCAAGGTTGAGGGCCAGTGCCCCTTGTGGGGTCGAGGGGTAGCACCCCTAGTGGGGTCAAGGGGCAACACCCTTCGTAGGGGTCTAGGGGCAGTGCCCCCATCAGGGTCAAGGGGCAGCACCCTTGGCGTGCGTGGTCAGGGGGCTCGAGCCCCCGCCAACATCCCTTTATCTTTTTTTTTAAATCAATTTTGTGTTTAAAAAAAAATTGAGACTTTTGACTGCCGGGCCATATCTGTCGCCGAGACGGTTGGGGGACGTCTGGCCGTCTTGGGGATGGCTAGCCGTCCCTGTTGTTTCTGAACTTTTCACAAATGTCCTTGAAAGGTTTAAAAAAAAAAATTAAAAAAGGGGACATGGGGACGTTTTCGACGTGGGGAGTCGTCCCCAAGACGGTTGGGGGACGTCTGGCTGTCCTGGGGATGACTAGCTGCCCTTGGTGTTTCCGGACTTTTCACAAACGTCCTGGAAACGTTTCAAAAAAAATTTAAAAAAAGGGGATGACGTGGGGACGTTTCTGACCTGTCCTCGTGTCCCCGAAACGTCCCTGATTTGGTTGGGGGACGTGTCCCCGGGTTTTATATATATATATATATGTATATATTTTAATTTCTGAAAAATTCATATATATTGCCACCGCCCCCCACCGTCCCCAAAAAATGGCCCTCAGACGCTGTGGAACACAGTTTATAACGAGTTTTATTATTGGTTTTGCTTGTTGCTCTCTTTCCACATGCAACAAAGCCAGTTTATTTCTTTATCTCTGCTACAATGTAGTTGTATATAAATGCCCATTTCCTCCTTATTTTCTTCAAAGTTATTCGTGAGGCTAGCCAGTTTATCTCTTTATCTCTGCTACAAGGTAGTTGTATAGAAATGCTCATTTTCTCCTTGTTTGCTTCAAAGTTACTTGTGAAGCTGGGTTAAATTCATTATGATTATTAATCATATTGATATAACCCATGTTATTAGTCAATGCAGAGAGTCCCTGCAGTAGAATGCAAAATTGAGGTTTTAAAAACCATTGGTCACACATGGCAAGCACACCTTTTCTAGTGTGCTCTTTGCATCCATATTTGCGGACCAATGGTGGAATGCCAAATATTTCTAGTACTTTTATAAGATTGGGTAACTTGATGAACACTACAACTAGCTGTGATCACAAATTGAACTTTATATTTGCCAAAAAAATTAAAAAATATGAATTTTTTCCTCCAAAAAAAAAAAAGAAAAAGTAATATGACAACCAAAACACAAAAAAGTTAATACATAAATCCTGTTTAAAATAAAGAAAAAGTAATATGACAACCACTCATTAGTATACCAGCATTGGTATTAGACCACTATTCTATATCTTTTGCTTGCAAACCAAGGCAACCTCACATCTATGACCAATCCTCCAGGTTACTAGCTGGTTGTTTGGCATGCATTGTACTAATATAGAATACATATGTCAGATGTGTTTTGATACTATCTCTAAAACTAGGGTTATTTGGCTCTTTGTTGTTCATTCCTAAACATGTCCACCTGTTTCTGATAAATGTTTTTATCCAAAAAGGGTATAAAATTTAAATACTCACACTACCTGTCTTAGCATGACAAACTCAACATCAAGCAATTCATAAATGTTTTGCGAATTTATTGTTGCACAGTAGGGATATCATGCTTTGCAATATAGAAAAGCTGGCCATAATTTTTTATCTTCATGAGTAGAAATATGGTCTCCAATTAACATTGTGGGCAATTGACTATGGTTTTAAATAGGATGTTTTGCAAGACATGATGGAGGATGCCTAATTTTGTTGTGAATCACCTGTTATTGGCAGTCTTAGAAATAATGTATTGGATGAAAAATCTTTATGGGGATATAAATATGAACATTTTCAAACTTCTGCACGGTTATTTAGACAGAAATACACACCTTCAGAATGTTTCAACAACAATCTTAGGGATGTGTCGTGGGAGGCACTAATAAAATATGCTGAGCCTCTAACCTTTTTTTTCTAATCGAAGAATATTATGAATGTGTGGTAGGAGGCACTAAAAAAATATGCTGAGCCTCTAACCTTTTTTTTTCTAATCGAAGAATGTTATGAATGTATGGTAGGGAGCAATACTAAAGATATATTTCTTTTGCAACTATTTACATTCAATTTTGATAAACTAAAGATATTATTGGTATGGAGGAAGTTTTCTGATCCCTATTAGTTTTGTTAAGACCACAATGACAAGATCAATAATAGATTGACATTTTGGATTAAATTAAAAAATGAGATTTTTAATTGTTTGTTTGACTTGTTACAGTTCATGATGTTCTGGGACTGAGTGGAAATGAATTCCAAAGTCTCTATCACTTCACTATTGGTACTGGAGTTTTGGACAAACGGATAATGAGCTTACCTGCTTATCCAGGTCTAACACTAGATGCATAATATTTTAACTTTTCAGGTATCTGTTATAAATTTACGTTGTTTCAAATTAATTGGCTGTAAAGATTGTACAGTAAGATTATTCCATAAAAATAACATAAATTCTTACAACTGAGATATCTGCAGCTTGAGTCACTTGTTTTTGTTAAGTTACTTCATGAGAATTGCCTTTGTGAACTTGAGGGAGTCATGGGCAGATGCAGTATAGTAACATAACATCATTATAAATCATTAAGTGCACTTACTTCACATGGTCAAGAAATTTGATCATAATATGGGATACAGTGCCACTTCATCAGCATAATTATGCCATTTGAGGCATTGTTGAGATGTATACAAAAAGTTAAAAAAAGAAGCTTTGATGTAAAAATTATAAAACATTAGTGTGTACATTGTTTGTAGATGAAAATGAAGTCATTAGGACTTTGGTGTTATAATCTTTTATCTGGAAAAAAGGTGTAAAGCTGTTTATAATTGTACAGAATGGAGTTAAACAGGCTCTGTAATCGAATAGAGTGAATGGGTGGAGGTTGTTTTCAAAATCATTTGGTTAGTTTCTCTCTGATTTTCAGATTGTATAAATTGATGAGACAGATAAAGGGCAGCTTGAGTAGGCTTGGTCTTCAGCTGCCCATTTTGCTTGTAAAGCTGTTTTCTTTTTCGTTAGTAATAATTTGATTTCCTAATTGTGTTTCACATTGCATATAATTCAATTGCTTATTATGTAAGCTTTCTTAGGTAGGTTGATGCTGAAGGCTATTTGTTCTACTTCTATTTTTACCATATGGCAGATGTTTTTGGTAGAAAATGAATAACCCACAACATATGGCAGATGCTTTGTTGTAGCTTGCTTGGCAGAAGACAAACTTACGACTCAAAAAAGTTTAGGGACTCTTCTTTGTCAACCTAGCTACAAAAAGATTCAGGAGATTGAGGGAATAATCCTGCTACTATTCATAGGCTATCCTGCAAGGAGATGGTCGAGAAGTAGGCAAGGGACTTTGTTTAACTATGATAACAATTGGGAGAAAGGGCATTAGTGTAGAGAATAGAGATTGTATCTCATTGATTTAGCAGGGTAGTGATATCGAGGAGTCTTAAGACAAGAAGAGGTAGCTTTACATAGCAGCAAGTCAATTGAGGAGGCTTACATCTCTATTCATGCTCTCGTAGGTTTCTCTCTACCCCCTCGCCTCCAAACCCTCCAAGTCATTGGTTACATTAGGTGCCAACAAGTTGTGGTTCTAATTGATGGCAGCAACACTAATAATTTCATTAGTAGGAAATTCGTTGAGAAACTCCATTGTTATGTCCATTCTTGCAACAATTTCCAAATTATAATGGTCAATGAGAGTACCATGTCTTGTGGTGGTAGGTGTCGTAATGTTAAACTCCTCATAGGGGACTATCAGCTGACCTTTGAGATGTATGCTCTCTCCTTCGGTGTTGCTAATATGGTTTTGGGAGTGCATTGGTTGTAGACATTAGGACCACTCAATTGAGACTTACTCAGTTCCACTTTATTGAAGGTTACTCTCCCTCATCTCCTCTGGATTTGCTAAGGATATTGGATTTGTTGTGCTTTGCACATATGCCCCATTTTGTTTTGACAAAATATGGACCCCCTCTCTTTTGCTCTGGTTCTGTCTTGTTTTGCAATTCCAACCCTTCTATCATAGAAGGTGACTTTCATGATTTGGATTTATGGACCCCCTCTCTTTTGCTCTGGTTCTGTCTTGTTTTGCAATTCCAACCCTTCTATCATAGAAGGTGACTTTCATGATTTGGATGGCTTATTGATTGATTCTTGAAGTGTTTAGGTTGTATGCAAAAGGTCTCGAGTGTTCTATTTTGGTTAAAATTTTGTTTCTTGGCCTTTTTGCAAAGTTGCGAACATTTGTCCTAGTATTGGATGTTGAGTTTCTATGTGTTCCCACACTCTGCATTTTCTTTATGGGGGTTATATTGGTCCATTCATCACTTTGCGGGTTTTCATAGTATTGTAGGATGTATTGTTTTGTCGATTTATGCAAGCATCTTTTTCTTTTTCCTTTTTTGCGAAAGTTCATATGAGAATTGCATGCTGCAAGGTTTCTTGTCGCATCTGGACCAATGTCCTTACCTCGCCAAATCCACTTTCCTACCATTTTCCCGCATGAAGAGTAATTGCTTGAGTTTCGATCTCTTGGCTTATTTTGTGGAGTCTCGCTCACCTTCAGGACATCCTCTTATCTCCCGCGCCTCATCTAGTTCCGGTTTCCATCCTCGCAAGGAGGTAGTGACTTCAACACTGTGTCAGTATTCACCTACCTCCCTTAACTGAATTTATGACATTCGAATTTAGGGATTTTGAGGGTTTTAATTAAATTTTAAATATTCATTTTAAACATTCTACATTTAGAACCTTCAAGTGTTCTATGCACTCGACTCCCAGAGATCAAGGCAACCTTATAAGCTATAGATTGGTGATTGACTTTGCTCACCTACTTGAAACAGTGCCATCAGAGACTTCTTGAAACAACAATAGAAACTAAAAAGTGAAGATTCGAAAGGCAAGGTTTTGGATTCACAAAAAGTTGTTCTCAATCGACGAACTCTAGATCAAGTAGGTTATAGTTGCCATTGCCATTTTATTGCAACTGTGAACCATCAGAGACTTCTTGAAACAACAACAGAAACTAAAAAGTGAAGATTCGAAAGGCAAGGTTTTGGATTCACAAAAAATTGTTCTCAATCAACGAACTCTAGATCAAGTAGGTTATAGTTGCCATTGCCATTTTATTGCAACTGTGAACCAAAATGCTTGAAGTGATAACTTCCGAAGAGATGAAATTTGAATATAGATCTTTGATTGAAAGAAGTACCTACATTAGTTCAAATCTTGACCACTAGATTAAATAAGGGTAAAATTACTTTGTTTTGAATAATGAATCTTAGTTTGTTTCAACAAGTCATCGATTAAAAGGAAACTGGTCATCAATTTAGGGTAAATGGTTTAAATCTCAAGATTAGATAAATGCCCTAGTTTAAATGCATAAAATCTTGCCTTAAAATGAATTCTCGCAAATGATTAATATTGCCCTTTCTACCAGGGCAATAGTTGAAGCCTTCCACATCCCCATCAACTCAACTATGGTGATTCTCAATGAAGACATAGGGTAGGCATATAACAACTAGAAACCAGAGGAGTGTACAAGGAGTATCAATTCCAGATTCATGAAAACATCCAAATTTGTTCTCTTCAAAATTACATAAACACTCTTTAGGAGTGACTTCATCACTAAGATCAGTGACATGGTGACCTTGATAAGTAGAGTTATGGGTCTACATTCAACATCTACTTTTCACCCATGGATGTTCAAATTCATTCATGAAGTTTTGGAGAACAAAGAAATGATACACTAGGCTTAGATGATTAGTGATAACCTGCACATCTAGCTGACAAGGGTTAGGGTCACAAGGAAATTTTATACGACATCTTATCTTGTCTATATGTTAGTGAGTTATGTGGTGTATCCTGGTTTGACAAGAAGAGGAGCTATAGGAAATGGTCTTGGACAATTCAAAGTATATGATTGTTATCCCCAATTGCAAATGGAGGAATCCTTAAGACACTATAAAAGGGTAAATGATGCCTTTACCATTTTTTATTACCAGACTCTCGGAGGGAGACTTAAACAAGAGAATTTCACTACCTGCAACAAAGCTGATCAAAACATATGGGAACTGGTTTATTCAATTCCCCAAATTTTCCTATATCAGAATTGAAGGATTCACCAGGCCTGCTTACAAATTACCTAAGTACCCAACATACAAGATCAATTTATTGGAACTGACCAGGAAAATATGTGAATCCCAACAGTTATTGACTGAGAAACAATGAGTAGGGGTACAATTTTCTCTGATTTTGGGTGATGGAATGTATGCTTGCCTTTCCTTCCCTTTAGCCAAAGATTCAGATATAGAGATTCAGACCTACAACTTGTGTTTTTACAATGCTAGAGTTGGTTTTGATCCATATGGGAAGATGGAACAACTAGTAGGTAAGGAATATCAACATGTACCCCGTCTAGAAGACTATCTGGAAGGCTTTTGGGCTGATTGTTGAGATGAACATGAAGTGAAAAAGAGCAGATATTGCAGACTATCTGCATATCACATGAAACTATTCAATATTTATCCAGTTCTTGATCGGGTATCTGATGATGAAGGCATTGCAGGAAGATGAATATAACAAAGTATTCATTGACCCCATTCCTCCACCAAACTAGTCAAAAGAAGAAGTCACCTCTTTGGAGGAAATAATGAGGGATGTTTTCAGATACAACAAGGTATGGCTTGATAACAAAGTTGCTATATTGGAAAAACAAGAAGTCCAAATGACATTCACTAAGGACAAACCCAAGAGGCAGAGGAACAAGAGGGAAACAAAAGCAGGAGCCCCTGGACGAAAAGAGAGAGAAAAAGAAGCTAAAATAAAAAATATTTTTTAAATACTTAAAAAATAATAATAAAAATTAATAGTATTTTTTAAATACTTGGAGGGAAATTAGGATCCAAGGGCCCGATTTGAAAAGGTATATTGAGGAGGAGCCTATCTTCATTTGATCAAGATTTCATTTTGGCATTCTTCCATTTGGAGCATTCATGTTTGAATTCACAACCAAGGACGAAAGCTCTTGACTGTTCGAAGGTTTGGGAGGACAAAAACTCTCTTGGACTTATTATCAGAATTTGGAACGAAAATTCTCATTTCCGCCTAGGGCATCCTCATGAAGGGGTTACATTGGAGCTGATTTTGGAAAATTCGTGTCAAGTTTCTAGTTGGGCAATTTGATTGCAGGCAAATACTAAGTGTGCTATTGCTGGTTTTTGAGTTTGGTGAGCTATTGATCATCTACAACACTGAACATCATCCTCTAGGAGTGAGTGCAACTGTTATAGAGAGCACTCTCTTGACATTTTGACAGGATTAGGGGGCAATTATACGTTGGTTATTTGTGGTGGATCTAAATATTCCAGACCCCATTTGGTGTGCCAACATCACCTTCTACTATAACTGCTACTTAGCCGCCTAGAATAGGTTGTATAGTGGCTGCAAACAACAACTAAGGTCGCAACAGTCATAGCAGGGGTTTATACTTCGAGCATGAGCTACCAAAAGCTGAATCATAGCATAGTAAGGCTGATCACAACATTTAACAAGTCCTGAGCTTGCTGCATATCCAGATTTGATGGCAAGATGTTTTTAATTAGGAAATCCATGACTAGTTGAGGCAGATCGCAGACTTATCAGCATCTAAAATTGAAGTCAAATTTCCATGCCAAGGAGTTGCCTCTTACCTGCAATTGGATTTGACCGTTACCATCAACCATTCATCATTTAAGGGGATTGATCCACTCATCACAAACACCTCTCTACAAGTGTTCACCGCTTATACTATAATTGTAGTGTAAAATTCAGTGAGTTTGATGTTTGTCCTTGAGGTTTGTATGTTTCAGCATCTAGGGACTGTTAATCAACCCTTGTATTTGGTGTAATGCAACTCAGATCTCATCAAGAAGGATTGTTTGAAAAGCTGTTGAGGGTTTTTTTGGAGTGCTTGTTTTTCAATTTCTAGTTTATTGTTCTCTCTACTTGTTTCAAAATATTAGAAAATTACAAATATTCCAAAAATATATATAAATCCTAAAAGGGGACATTATAATGGTATCAGAGCTTTGATCTTGCCAGCCTGTAGGGTTAGATCTAATTTTATGCAACATGTTTCTAATGGGAAACCAAAGAGAAAGATATATAGATCCATTTGAGGAATGGCTTAATCGTTCCATGGAACGAACATAAAGGAGAGTAGAATTGTGTTTGAAAGATCACGAGGCATGATTGAAAATATGGTTCGACAAATTTGAAGAAGCCGCTAAGGAGAGAATTGTGATGGTTGAGCATGAGTCAAAGAAAGAATAACCAGAACCACAAGAAATTGAGAGGAAGCAAAACTTGGAGGAATCCGTCATACAAGAAGAAGGTAATGAATCTTTTTTAGAAGAAGATATTTTGACTTCTAATTTGTATGCTAGCAAAATGTTCACCCTCGAGAAGTCAATCAAAGTGAAATATTCATAATTGAAAGGGATGTACCAGCTCTAGAAACACCCATCCATATTTCAAAGATTGGGTATGTGAATGATTCTTAGAGTAGCTATGCAATCAAGAAGAATGTTGACCTTGAAAGTTTGAAACACAAAAACGATGGAGTACCCTTAGAAAAGCCTAGATCAACAAAAGGCATGATTCAACACCATGCATGGGATTTGGGTGATTCGGTTACAAATGCTTTGGAGCTTCAAGGTTGCAGCATCATGGACCTTATGTTGGTATCAACAACTTGCATGGTTCATGCTAGTAAGGAATACAGGGTGCAAAAGATTTCCAGATCACAAGCTGCATATGATGCTACTGCGGTTTTTGGAGAAAATAGAGATTCGATGCACTCGAAATTGTTACAATCTTTAAACAATTGTGAGTTGCTATAGTTGTTTGCTCTCAAAAGATGCTTAGAAGCTAAGGATTTCAGGAGTCCTCTAGGGAAAGTAAATGCTACATAATGCAAGAGACTATGTATTGCCACTGAGTTTAAGGGGCAATTATTCAAGTGATCGCATTTTAGGGAAAATACATCCTAGAATTTCATTTGTTGTATTAGGCTTAACAGGTTGTAGCTACCTAGAGTGTTTGACCAAGACCTTGTCTTGCAACAGTTGTGTTGTTATGTAATGCTCAATATTATTGCTTGTCACATACGAATGACACGAGTTGTTTGCTTAAAGATATGAATTCTTTTTGCTACAAAATATTACAACTGCTGATGCGTTGAGTGTGTGTATTGCAATACTTCATTGTTCCAATTTTCCACCTGAGATGATCAAGTTGGTTTGATTCCATATAATGATGAGAAATCATTGGTGGCAAGAATATTTGAGCTGGTTGTTGAGTTTTGTATCTGCTATTTGGAGAGTTATGTTTGGCCAACTCCCAATGAGTAGACCTCTCTATTACTGTTACTTGACATAACAATTATTGAAGGAAGAGCTAGAGAGGTGGGATCAACTTTGGGGCCTTTGCTGAATGTGAAGGAGTTCTTGACTCTGGCTTATACTGATCCCTTATCAAAGAAATTGAGCAGAACCATAGATTATACACCACAAGGTTATATGCTCCCAAAGGAAGGCAAGTCAATGGGGAGGGTTATGGTTATCTTAAACAATGAAGGTCTTTTGTTTGATAGTGAGTAGCTAACTGATTTCTAGGAAGCTAGCTTTTAGAGGGCCAACAATAACATGACATTTGTTTAATAACATTATGTAGTAATCCATCCTCGGTGCATAGTGCACCTAGTGGTTCTTTACAGGGAATGGATGCACTACCTTCAGTTGGTTGAAGAAGGTTCAGATGAGAAAGCTTTGTCTAGAATATTGTTGATCACAATACTTTTGAAGATTCTCTTTCCTTAACAAAGGCAACAACATTCATTGTA
The DNA here is from genome assembly GCA_027924645.1 of Cunninghamia lanceolata. NCBI lineage: Eukaryota > Viridiplantae > Streptophyta > Pinopsida > Cupressales > Cupressaceae > Cunninghamia > Cunninghamia lanceolata. Next base: position 3,557,690 of record BSBN01000614.1, read on the forward strand.
TAAAGTAATTAGTTACTAGTAAATGTTAGCGAAGTGGCTGGCCCTTTTCCTGGCGTGTTTAATTATTGGAAAGAGATAAATTATGGAGATCTTATGAATGCACAGAACAATTTAGACCATCTACTTCCTCTTATGATGGAGATGTTTTTCTAGTTTGTTCATTACATAGTTTTAGATGATAACATTTATAAAAATATCTGGATGCTTATAATTGGTGCTATGTTGGACATCTTGGATGGGGGAATATGGAAGCTTGTTGGACAAAACACTATTCGAAAGCTCCCTTTGGTTTAGAAGCTTTAGGTTTTTATTAGCATTTTGAGATTTATCCGCAATGTTAGACCGTAAAAATAATTATTGGAAAGAGATAAATTATGGAGATCAAGCATGAGACAAGGAGAGGGTAGATATAACATCTGTTGGCTTGTCCTGCCACCTTCATTTAGAGATTTTCTCCTTGATTGAGGAGCGTAGCAAGAAAGAACATATAAATGCTATATTTTCTTCTATTGTTCGTTGGTTAGACAATCTAGTATCTCTTGCAAGTTTTTTGCACTTTCAAGGGATAAATCCAAGACCTAAGGGTGATAAATCCTAAGTCATAATGTAGCAAGGATGGTGTGGCAATATATGATGCAAAGTATTCTCAAGTTGCTGCTTCTAATGGAGGGATGGAAGGGAGTGGCCCATCAAAGATTTCCTTTCAATGACACCTTGTTGGTCATTCTTGCAAAGCATGTCTTGATCTCTTACATGGACACCGAGTAGATCAAGATGTGAAGGTAGAAGATGAAGTTACTAGAGAGATTCTAAGCACTTATAGAAATTTATAGAAATTGACGAATGTATGGGCATTTGATAATCAATTTATAGGTGCAATACTTGATTTCATTGGAAAATGGACCGATCTAATTGAATTGAAGATTCAAGGAACTATTCCTTCAAGATTCCCCAACTTAACTTAAGAATAAGCGAGTCTACCTAATTTTATGAGAGTGATACACAGAGGTGGGGAGTTAACAATACTGGAAGTTTTCTGGACAATTCAATAGAGAGTTTCATAGAATCTAGTCAATCTCAAATAGTATGCCTATCTTCCAGTTCACAGAGGTACTATGGTTTAGGGCTTGGAAATGGACTATATATATATATATATATATATATATATTAAAACCACAGTTTTTTGAAATAGATATTCTAGACACAGAAAGCTGGAAGAGCCTTGGAAAATGCATTTTTGATCAGAGAAATAAAGTATTAACAAATTTCAAGATCCAAAATGAGGCAGTAAGTTCATTTATAGCAATTGATCGATCTTTCAGGACATATGTGATTGAAAATTTCCTTGAAGTTCATTTTTTTGGACTATGAAGGGAACATGCTGTATTACAAAGCAAGGAACCTATAGACATTTAATATCAGCCATAAGTACTTGAATCGACTCTTATTGTTTCAAATCAACCACTTTCCAAAATCTCTCAGAAGAAAATCAAGACTTGAGCAATGATTAAAATTGTTTTTGTTGGAATGGTTGTTTTGATAGGGCTTATTGTCATCCTTTTCTCGTAAGGGGGAGTTAGAAAGTCCTTAAAAGCACGTGATCAAGAACAAGAAGCACTCAAAGGAATCCAGACAAACCCAAATGTTTTTAGTTATGCTGACATGAAGAATGAAACAAGTGATTCTTGTGAAGAAAATAAGCTGAGGCAAGGTTCCCAGGGAGGACTCCACTCATACAAAGCTTGGAAGGATAGGAGACCCTCTCATATGGAGGAGCTTGTACCAAAAAGGTATTGTTTATTTTTTGACTAGAGCATGTTAGGAAATAGGTGTGTTGTACACCTTGCATAACATTGAATATTTTAATTATGTAAAAGAAATATTTATTTGTCGTGCATCTTTGTCGATGTGTTTAGGTACTTTAAATATTTATTTGGGGCCACTTGTAAAAGTTGTATGTAACATTGGGTTAGCTATTTTATGTGTGTGGGACATATAGAATAATTAATTATTTATTTGAGAACTTATTTAATATTTGGAAAATTAAGTATCATAAAGTGAAAACTTAGTTGCAAATATTAAATGAGGGGTCAATGGTTTTGTGGACTCATGGTTTTGAGTCACATGGTTTTACCCAATACCACGAGTTGTATTTGTGTGAGCTTGAGTCTATAAAAGCAAGCACATGGTTATTGGCTTGTTGCCTAGTTGTCTAGTTGAGTGGGTTGTCATTGTATTGAGCTTCTCTTATATGTTGCATATGTGAAGAGATGGAGCACGGATTGGGATGTGTGGTTGTATGATTCTCATTTGCTTGTTCACATGGAGTGCAATTAGGGAGCTTGATGATTTAGAAGTATTCATGGAGGCTATGTATTATAATATTTGTTCATGAGATAATACAATGGGCGTGGATGTTTTTGGAGGTTGAGTTTTTCCCTCATGGAGGGTTTTCTTGGAATATCTTGTGTCATCTTGATGGTATGTTTGCCTAGTCTTTTGCATATGAATTTCTGAATACTTGTTTGCATAAATATCTTTCATAGGGTTATGTGGAAATTGTCTTTATGGCTGTGAATTTTTGTTGATTTGGTATCAGAGCTTGGTTGCCATGATTGTGGGAGGAGATATCTCTAGTTTTATAACCCTTGATATGAGTAGATTTTTGTGTATAGTTGAATCCATGGCTTTGCAAGAAAGAAATCAAAGCATTTTCAAGGGTATATGTGTGTTTGCAAACTTGGGTGGTTGTAGATCTGGGGTTTGATGGAGATTTGACAAATGGGGTTTTTTGTTTGGGCTCTTTGTATGAGGGTTTTAGGGGTGAGCTTTTAATGGAGACATCCTGGACAAAAACAAACCTCATCACTGAGTCCAGAAGGCTCAAAACTTATATTTTCATATAAAAATCGATATAGTTTGGTGATAGAAAAAAATTGCCCTTTTTGTCCTGGATGGAATCTTAGGAATCTGTAGGGGATATGTTCGTATGGTTCATACGACATCACAATCGATGGTATAGTCGTCGACATCTGCAAGAATATACTTTGCACCAGGTCTGTGCAGGCATACGCGTATGTAGAAATTAATATTTTTTTTAAAAAATAATGGGGCGATGTGATTGCCCAGATGGTATAGGTAGATGGTGCCAGGTATGGCGTGCGCCAATAGAGGCAGATTTAAAAAATATTTAAATTCTTTTAAAAAAAGTCCATAGAGTTTTTAAATAGGGTCGAGCCCTGGGTTACCTATGCGACCGATACAAAACCACCATTGCGCCACTACCATCGAGTGGCACTACCTTGTTTCGCGGCTTGTGCCACCAACCACCAGCGGAGAACCATAGAACCACCTAGTAGCCACCAGAGTTGGATTTTGAAGCCTAATGGAGGAGATTTTTTCCTAGGTGCACAACTTTCACCTAGGTTGTCAAATTTTCAACTTCTTATAGTTGACATAAAGCTCTTTTCGAGTACTACGCTGTGGTGTCAGAGATTTTTTTCAGATTTTTTTTGTTTTGGATAGAAAATGCCAGTTGGAAGTCAGGGTTACTTTTCGGGCTTCGATGGTCATATCTTATGTGTACGATGTCCGATTTTGGACTTCTTATAGGTAATGTAAAGCATTTTCTAAGCACTATGCAATGGATCAGGTTTGGATATGCTGTTATGTGATTTGTTCACCGACATTTTTGTTTGAGCTATTTATTAGTTTCTTTGACTGTGGTATTTTGTGAGTTTGTGGCAAATCAAATCTAAGGTGATTTGGTGTTTGATTCATTGAAACTTATATGCTTATCTCTGATTATCCTTTGTTGACATGATTACCAATGCATGCTTGAATTTGTATGTTGCATTGTGAGATCTACAAGTTGTGCGGTGTTGTAGGCTGTCTATACTTGTAGGTTGCATATATAGCTTGGATGTGGGTTGTCTATAACCATAGATATTTTAGTGTTTTTGTAGATTTTATTTGGTTGGCCTGGTTTGGTTACCTGGTTTATTGGTATGGATGTCATTATGAGATAGAGAGAGATGGTGTTACCTGATACAGTTGTGTTGTTGGGACCTAGACTTGTTGACTATATGGTGTAGTTGTGTGAGACTTGATGGGAGTTTGATGTAGGTACATTGGGTGGTGATCATGGTGTCATGGAGGTTCCTTGTATGGTTGGGACTTTGGCACAACATGGTTATTATGTAGATGTATTGTTGGTGGTGTTGGATTGATTTTTGGTTTTGCAGGTGGTGGTTTATCTTCTTGGTTTGGAGGTCATGGTTTACTCCACCTTTTGGGCGCTGTTGATGTTACAGTGGGATTCCTTGATTGTGTTGGGGCCATGGATGATCTTCATTTAGGAGATGGTTATCATGATGCCATTTGTAGTTCAGTGTTACGGTTCAGTGGGAGCTTTGACAATGATGTGGATTCATCACTTGGTGATGGATGATCTTCTATAGTGGTTGTTGGTGTCATGAAGGAGCTCTTGGATCCTGTTTCTTGTTTACAGTGAGAGTTCTTTGATATTTTGAATTCTATTGACAGGAGATGGTTGTACTTGTGATTTGGAGATGTTGACATCTTGGTACCATGGAGGACTCTTGGAGTCTTTGGTTGAGGTGTTGGTTATGATTTGTCAATTTTGTTAGGTGATCCTTGTTTACAGGATGGATCTAATTGTGCCATGGTGGAATCTTGATTGCGTATTAGAGTTTTGGCATGATACATGTGCTCTTTGGAGTAGGATATGTTCTTTTGAGACATAATTTTCTTTGGAGGAGATGTTAGATCATTATGTCATGTTTGGGTTATTGATTCTGCAGTTGGAGTTTTGACGATGATCTTGTTGGTTCTCTTGATATTGAGTACATTGGTCATGTGCTTGGAAGCTTCATGATAGTGCGGTGTTGCATTTGGAGTTTAGCATGGATTTATCAGTTGTAGGTGCTCATGGATACTTGGAGACTTGGGTGAGGCTAGAGATCTCTTATTCTTAGAGATCTGTGTTGAGATGGTTACTCTTTGGTGAGGTTTTTAACAAGAAGACCGAGGAGCCTACAGTTGGGTTGGATATGAGTTCAACATAGAACTATAGAGGAGATTGTTCTTGGAGAGAGTAATTGAGGCTTGGTGCATCCTGGAGGAGCAATCTCATTCCCCACTCTTGGTCCTCTCTATAGTGAATGATTTGATAGGTATTGCCCACCTGATTTTCAAATGCATTCTTTTTTCGTGTCTTGTCTTCTCATGTATGTTTGAGTCTTGAGCTATGGATGTTAGTTCTGAGGACTTGTTTGAGGAGTAGATGCATGGTTATTATTTGTTATCCCCTTATGTCTGATCCTGAGTTGTTTTGAGGTCATTGAGTGTAAAGAAGATGGTTAGTGTCTTTGGGCATATTCTTTGTTGAGGAATGGAGGTTTTTTTTGATCTTCCTTTCTTGTGAGAGGCTTACATCTTGATTAGTTGGATGTTGAGGAGGCTTCTTGAGTTGGGGTTTTAGGAAGGAGATCATACTTTTCACAATTATAGCACATTGATGTTGGTAGGACATGATTTTGATTTGCAGGTTCTCTCTTGTTGGTCTTAGCTTCTACCTGGATGTTTGTGTTTATATGACATTGGAGTTGAGGTTTGTATGGAGCCATTGTGAGACTCTATAATCTCTTTCTCTTATGATTGGAGGACTTGGGAGAGATATGGACTTTAGGTGAGAGTTATGTTGCAACTATTTTAGATTGGAGGTTTTGCATATCATCGTGTGTTCTTTGACATTATGCAATAGAGGATTTAGCCACATCTTCTATGTGAGTGCTATTAGTGGATCTTTGGATGCCTTGATTGATTTCAGATTTGATATTACCCATGCAGTGGGAGTTCCAGGATGTATATTTGTCCTTTGTTGGATGTTCTCATTATACTGTAGTGTTGAGCATCTTGAGGTTTGTTATCACATGTTTATGTGGTGTTACCTTGGAGGTCTTCTTTATGTAGGATAGAGTATATACAAGGACTTGTGATCATTATGGTTTAGGTTGGATATGTTGATGGCATAAGGTCTATTTGTTTTGATTGGTATACCTTAGATTGGAGGTATTGATGGTTGGATGTATTAGCATATGTTGTGGGTGCTATTTCCAGTCATGTGGGTTTTTTTTTTACTTTTGACAACAACTTGGAGCCATTGTTATCACTTGGATTTGATGCTTGTGTTCTTTATATTGGTGCATCTTCACCTTGTCTTGTTCATTTTCTTCCATAGGTGGCATGTTAGAGGATGAGAGAGTTCTTGCTTGAGATGGTGGTTACTTTGTTTCTATTGTAGGTGTTTTGATAGAGCATGAGAGCATGTTGGAGATTCATGTGGTTTCATGTATGGCTATAATGATGTATTTCATTGATTTAACTTTATGAAATGTATACAAGTGGGAGAATGTTAGGAAATAGGTGTGTTGTACACTTTGTATAACATTGAATATTTTAATTATGTAAAATAAATATTTATTTGTAGTGCATCTTTGTCGATGTGTTCAGCCACTTTAAATATTTATTTGGGGCCACTTGTAAAAGTTGTATGTAACATTGGGTTAGCTATTTTATGTGTGAGGCACATATAATACTTATTTATTTGAAAAATTATTTAATATCTGGAAAACTTAGTATCATAAAGTGAAAACATAGTTGCAAATATTAAATGAGGAGTTAATGGTTTTGTGAACTCATGGTTTTGAGTCACATGGTTTTACCCAATACCACAAGTTGTATTTGTGTGAGCTTGAGTCTATAAAAGGTACACGATTAGTGGCTTGTTGACTAGTTCGCTGGTTGAGTGGACTGTCATTGTATTGAGCTTTTCTTGTAGGTTGCATATGTGAGGAGAGGAAGCAAGGATTGGGATGTGTGGTTATATAATTCTCATTGGCTTGTTCACACAGAGTGCAATTAGGGAGCTTGATGATTCAGAAGTATTCATGGAGGCTATGTATTGTAATATTTGTTTATGAGATAATACAATGAGTGTGGATGCTTTTGGAGTTTGATTTTTTCCCTTATGTAGGGTTTTCTCAGGGTATATCTTGTGTCATCTTGATGGTATGCTTGCTTATTTTTTTGCATATGGATTTCTGAATACTTGTTTGCATAAATATCTCTCATAGGGTTATGTGGAAATTGTCTTTATGATTGTAAATTTTCTTTCACATGTTATCTGATATTGGATTTAAGGAGACTTGTACTCTACAATGAGAAGTTGAACTTAAGGGCAAGTTACTTGGAACTGCATGCTTCATACATTTTAGTAGGATTTTGTGCAGTACCATTATTTTGATCCATTCTAGGGAGCTATTACAACTTACAAGTATTTTTTCAACAACAAACTTTTCTTAAATAGTGCAATTTGTATGAGGAGGTTTGGGAATGGAGAAAGAAAGGTGTGCGTATGTGCTTGGGTAGAGATCAACTATTCTCACATTTGGTCTTGGGAAAAAGACTTGACCATATAACTATTATTTATTTTGAAGATTTTGTCCAATCCCTAGGTTTGGAAAATATATGCTTATGGTTGTTACATTCCTTGATCATAACTGCTCCTAAAGGAATGAGGGAAAGAAGCAAGGTGACTGGTGATTTGAGTTTGAGGGATGCAACTGTGCTCCTTATGGTAGATTTAGTGGTATTGGTTTGGGATCCTGGTAGTACAGTGGTATTCGGTGGGGCAGGAGTTGTTGGATCTTGCATTGCTTGAGGACAAACAATTCTGGGAAGGGTGGAATGTCATGTCCCCTTTTCAAAACTAAAATAATTAATAATATTTTTTAAGTTGGGCCTGTTTATTTTTAAATTTAAGGGGCAACATAATAATATTATTAAAATCAAACATGTTTTTAAACACTAGTATTAAATGAAAAATATTTTTTAAATACTTGAAATAAAAAATAAAATAAAATAAAAATTAAAAGTATTTTTTAAATACTTGAAGGGAAATTAAGACCTAAGGGCTCAATTTGAAAAGCTATATCAAAGAGGTGCCTATCTCCATTTGATCATCTAGATTTCATTTTGGCATTGGTCACTTTGGAGCATTTGTGTTCGAATTCACAACCAAGAACAAAAACTAGCAGTTTTTCAAAGGTTTGGGAGGATGAAAACCCTCTCGGAATTCATTATCAGAATTGGGGACAAAAATCCTCATGTCCACCTAGGGCATCCTCATACAGGGGTTGCATTTGAGCTGATTTTGGAGAGTTCATGTCAAGTTTCCAGTTGAGATATTTGATTTGCAGACAAATACTAAGGGCGCCATTGCTGGTTTCTGAGTTTGGTGAACCATTGATCATCTACAACACTCAACATCATCCTCTAGGAGTGAGCGACTATTATAGGGAGCACTTTCATGATATTTTGATAGAATTAGGGGGTGATTATATATTGGTTATTTGTGGCGGTTCTACATATTCTAGGCCGCATTTGGTGCGCCAACATCACCTCCTACTATAATAGCCACTCAGTGGCCCAAAATAACTTGTATATTGGCTACAAACAACAACTAAGGAGGTCACAACAGTCATTAGGGGTTTATACTCTAAGTGTGAGCTACCAGGGGCATCATCACAACACAGTAAGGCTGATCACAACATTTAACAAGTCTAGATCTAGCAAGGGGTTTTTAATCAGGAAATCCATGACTAGTTGAGGTAGATCCAATACCTACAAACATCCAAAATTGAAGGCAAATTTCCATGCCAATGAGTCGCCTCATATTTGTAGTTGGATCTGATCATTACCACCAACCATTCATCATTTAAGGGGATTGATCCACTCATCACAACACCCCTCCACAAGTGGTCAACACTTATACCAGATTTGTAGTGTAAAATTAAGTGAGTTTGATGTTTGTCATTGAGGTTTGTATGTTTCAACATCTAGGGTTTATTAATCAACCCTTGTCTTTAGTGTAATGCAAATCAGATCTAATCAAGAAGGATTATTTGAAAAGATGTCGAGGGTTTTTTGGAGTAGTTTTTTAATTTCTAGTTCACTATTCTCTTTACTAGTTCCAAAATATTAGAAAATTACAAAGGTTTCAAAATATATATTTAAATCCTAAAAGGGGACATTACACAATGAGCTTAATTGTTCTTGCAAATCTAAATGCACCTGATCCACTACATTCATGTTGAGGAGAGACGATATGCCACAGGAATTTGATTTCTAAATAACCATGTCCCAAACCTAATGAGTTTTCTGCAAATGATTTAAATCTTTTGATATACTTGAATTATTTCGCATCTTCCATCACTGTTTTCCACATTCAGTGCATTCGATGTTCTCTGCATTTGGAACCACCTTGATTCCTCACACCTTGTTGTAATCCAAAATTTTGAAGAAAATCTTTGCGGGATTCCGATGGAGGACAAGACATCTTGCGCTTGAGACAAAACATGCAGTCTAGTCCTTAATCTTCGCAAGGTTTTTACAATCTTAAAATAAGGTGAAAATTTGGGATTCTGCTTGGTAATTGGATCTAGTTGATAGAACATTATGTATTTCATCCATTTGTACTTCCACTTTTGACCAGAATTACTATGGTTTAAATGATTATTTCATGGTATTACCGACTAGTTTTTGTGTCAATTTACATTATAATTTGAACTGGATGGGATGCTATTGGACTAAGAACTTCCTTTCATAAATTTAATATCCTGTTTTGTAGATAAAGTCCACAAAAGTTGAAAAGGTGTGTTTCTTGGAATTCCCAGAAAGTGTTTATTGTATTCTTCTCGTGTAGGGTGATGTCCCATGCAAAGACAATGAGGTACGAGTTCAAAGGGGTTACCCTAGCTTCTACAATTAGTTCCACATGGGGCGAAGTCTTAGATACAATTCTTAGACATGTTGATCTAGAGTTCAAACAAAGAATGTACGGAGTAGAGTCTACCAAAAGTGAAAAGAGGATGGTAAAGAATGGAATTGCTCAAGCTACATGATTCACTACCTCAGTTCAATACCCTAAAATTGTGATGGAATGTGCCAAGCATTATCATCTAGGATTGAGGAGGATTATTGTTGATGATAACACATTATTGACTGACCTTTCTACAAGGGCAATAGTTGAAGACTTCCACATCCCCATCAACCCAACTATGGTGATTCTCAATGAAGACATAGGGTTGGCATATAAAAACCAGAAACCAGAGGAGTGTAAAAGGAGTATCAATTCTAGATGGATGAAAACATCCAAAATTGTTCTCTTCAAAATTACAAAAACACTCTTTAGGAGTGACTTCACCACTAAGATCATTGACATGGTGACCTTGATAAGTAGAGTTATGGGTCTACCCTCTGCATCTACTTTTCACCCATGGATGTTCAAATTCATTCATGAAGTTTTGGAGAACAAAGAAATGGTACACTAGGCTTAGATGATTAGTTATAACTTGCACATCTAGTTGACAAGGGTTAGGGTCACAAGGAAATTTTATGACATCTTATCTTGTCTATATGTTACCCAGATATGTGGTGTATCCTATTTTGAGAAGAAGAGGAGCTATAAGAAATGGTCATAGACAATTCCAAGTATATGATTGTTATCCCAATTGCAAATGGAGGAATCCTTAAGACACTATAAAAGGGTAAATGATGCCTTTACCATTTATATCACTAGACTCTTGGAAGGAGACTTAAACAAGAGAATTTCACTACCTGCAACAAAGCTAATCAAAACATATGGGAATTGGTTTATTTAGTTCCCCAAATTTTCCTATATTAGAATTGAAGGATTCACTAGTCCTGCTTACAAATTACCTAAGTACCCAACATACAAGATCATTTTATTGGAACTGACTAGGAAAATATATGAATCCCAACAGTTATTGAGTGAGAAACAATGAGTAGGGGTACAATTTTCTTTGATTTTGGTTGATGGAATGTATAATTTCCTTTCCTTCCCTTTAGCCAAAGATTTAGATATGAAGATTTAGACCTACAACTTATATTTTTACAATGCTATAGTTGGTTTTGATCCATATGGGAAGATGAAACAACTAGTAGGTAAGGAATATCGACATGTATAAGACTATATGGAAGAATTTTGGGCTAATTGTGCAAATGAACATGAAGTGAGAAAGAGAAGATATTGCAGACTATCTTCATATCAAATTAAACTATTCAATATTTATCCAATTCCTGATCAGATATTCAATGATGGGAAGGCATTGTAGGAAGATGAATATAAAAATATAATCACTGATCCCATTCCTCCACCAAACTGGTCAAAAGAAGTCACCTCTTTGGAGGAAATGATGAGGGATGTTTTCAGATGCAACAAGTGTAATGATAAAATGGCAGAGAGCGCGGAGATTTTAAATGCGCCTATGCGCGGGATCTCGCCTATGCGCGTGTTTGTGCCTGCAACGGTCATGGATATGCTTGCCATGGATGGCAAGGTGTTAGATCCCGACGCTGGCCATAAGGATCCTCTGGGCTTTTAGAGTTTGGGTTCCGGGTTGTAGGGCTTGTCTTCTGTTGCAACGGACAAAGAGGAGTTTGTGGCTGGTGGCAACGCTGTCGGGAACGATGGTAGTGGGGTGCCTGATGTAGGTCTCAGGTTTCCTGGGGGCCCGAAGAAATCCTTCTCTGCTGCTATATCTGGCTCTGGGGCTCAGTCTTGCTCACCTCAGCTTGGCTCTCGGCCTATCCCTTGTGCCCGAGAGTCTCCTGTTGTCCTGTGTGGTTCGGAGGTCACAGAAAATGAGGACTACTATCGCAATAATGGTGTGATATGTAGATTTAATGGACTTTGGCCCTCTCTGCCCATCCTCCATTCTTGGGTCATGGAGTCATGGAAGCCGCTTGGTGAAGGTAAGATCAAGTTGTTTCCTTGTGCTCGAGGGTTCTTTATTGTGGTTTTTGATTTCTTTGAGTAGAGAGACTTAGTTCTCGATGGCAGGGTTTGGTTATGGGGAGAACATTCCCTTTCTATCAAACCCTGGACTCTGTCCTTTAATCCCCTTACAGAGCCGCTTAACACCAGACCCATTTGGGTCCATCTCCCAAATCTCCCTCTCCAGTTTTGGGAGGATTCTTGCTATGAGGGCATTGGCAATGCTATTGGTCGTTTCCTCAAGGTTGCTTCTACCACGTCCTTCATAGGGCATTCCACGGTAGCCCACATCCTTGTGGATATTGACATCTCCAAAGCTCTTCATGGAGATGTGGTTTTGATGGTAGGGGATAGGCCCTGGAAACAACTATTAGATTATGAGGGCATTCCCTTCAGATGTAGAAGATGTTTTGCTACAAGGCATTTGGCCTCTGGTTGTCCCCTCATGCGCCGTAAGGGCACTGCTACTTGGTGGAAATATGCTCTCCTGATGCACTTGACTGTTGGTGTTTTTCGGGAGGATTGTTCCTCTCGAGAGGATGTATCCTCTAATGAGGATGAGCTTCTTGTTGCGATTGTTCCTGAGGGGATGGTTGCTGCTTTAGTTCCCTCGCATTCTCTGGACTCTTTTGATCGCTCCTCTGCTCACTTGTTGGCTCCTCTAGCCTCGGGCAAGATTCGTTCTTGCTCTGTACCTGCTTCTTCCTCTTCGGTCTTGCCTTCTTCGACTTCGGTTTCTGCTGCCGGGACATCCTCTACTGCTGCAGTTGGGCCTGCTGGGGATGTTGGGAATGGTTCTTCCTCTCCACTTGCTCCTTCCCCTTCAGAGGCTTGTGCGAATGTTTCACCGCCTTCTTCTCCCACTTCTGCTATTGGAGAGGATGATGTCTTATGGATTGTTGTTCATAGAAGGAAGCAGGGTCTTCCTAAGCATGTTTCCCTAACCCATTCTCGGGCCAAGGGTGTTCGTCCTACTAGATTTGGTTCTTCTTTTGTTTAGCTGTTCCTCACTGCCTTGTTGCAACTGTTTTGTCTGTGTGCCGTCAATGTGCTGTTTATGGCTCATTTTAGCCTTGTTTTGCCTTGGGGGCTGCTCTGTATAGGGTTCTGGACCCTCTTTTCCAGCCGATCTAATAAAAAACAAGGTATGGCTTGATAACAAAGTTGCTATATTGGAAAAATAAGAAGTCCAATTGACATTCACTAAGGACAAACCTAAGAGGCAGAGGGAGAAGAGGGAAACAAAAGAAGAAGCACCTAAAGGAAAAGAGAAAGAAAAAGAGGAAGAAGCCCAAAGATCCAATGGAAAAGAAATTGAAAAAGATGATTTAAGTGTTGAAGAAGATCAACAACTGCTACCCCCCAAAGGGTAAAGGTAAAGTCAAGAAAGTTGCTACTACTATACCTAGGATGCGAGGGAGCAAGAAACCCCCTCTTGTACAAGTATAAAAAAGAAAGAATAATGAAGAAGTGGGTGACCCAAAAGGAAATATAGAGCCTTAGTTAGTGAGAAAGAGAAAGAAGGATGATGTTTCCACTACTGTAGTTGAGAATATCTTTATCACATGACACTTCTCCATGTCCTTCACCTCAACCACCACTATCTCGAATCTCTCAAGCTTATAATCCCTCTCCTTCCACTCAAATTGTCATTCCCATATCCATAATACATCCCACTCTCGTCTCTCCTCCTGACATGTAACCATCTTCCCCTTCGCTACATGTTCAAGCCACCATTCCTGTCCCAACAACAGTTGTAGCACATACTGCCCCCACAGTCACTTCTCCTATTTCACAAACTTTCCCTTCTTCATCCACCTCTCAACTTCGACTTCCTTCCACTGCTCCCACATCCACCATTTCCACTACTTTTTCTATACCACCTGCATCATTCTTTTTAGACTTAAATAAAATTGTTCTAGAACAAGCTAGCACACATTTAGTCACCCCACCTGGTTCATTAGACAAGCCTCCACAACTACCATCTTTGGAAAAAAATTGATAGAGTAATGCAAGAGTTGGAAATGCATGAAATTTAGCCTACTATAGAGGTGACACCAAAAGTAATAGTTGAGAAACCTCAACAAATTAAGGAGCTTCCTGAGAATATTATGCAATAAGAAATCTCATCTTCGGCTCCAAGAGTAAAAAATATATTGATTTACAAGCTAATAAGGAGGCATCCCTCCAAGGCGAACATAATGTGCATGATAGTGAGGAGCAACTAAATAAGGACCAAGGTCCAAACATTGAGCAACATAATGTGCAAATAGAAGTTGTGGATAGCATTCTTTCTGCCATTGATTCAAGCAAAGATAATGCACTAGTAAATAAGTCTATTAAGGCACAAATAGATCAAGTTTCTCAACAACAACTGCAACTCCCTCCATCACAACAGAAAGGAGTGTAAACAATAAGTAATGATTCTTTGGTGCCATAATGGTTGAAAGTAAACATTCAACAAAGGTAACCAATAATAAAGCCAACATCCTTGGACTTCTCTAGTGTAATGACAAGGATTGATAATCCTAGGGGAAGAAAGCTCATGATTTTTTCTTATATAACAAAAGATGCTATGGGTCAAGGATTGCACAAATTGGAACTCCTATTTCTAACAATGATGATAAGGATCTCTAAGATGAGGATTATCAGGTAACTACTGTTAACTTTGGATAGGCTACAAGAGTCCAAGAAATTGAATATGTGCAAAATGCAATCTCCTTAGTTGTCACTAGAATGCATAAAGATGAAAAACTAAGAGAGAGCTAAAAGAATAGGTAGTTGAATTATAAGCATACCTCAAGCATCTGGTAGCCCCACTATAACTGGAGGATGGGACAATAACTCCTCCAGTCATTTTGTCACATCAAGAAGCTACATAAATAGGGAAGATGAAACAAGTAGCTAGAACTACGTAGGAATGGAGGTGTCAAGTGATTGATGAAGGTGTCCAAGCTGCAAATGATTTTAGAAAATTAAAAGAAAAAATAGAAACTCTACGGAAGTCATGTAATATAGATTTGGAGAATCATTCATAGATCTTTGCAAGAGTTGAAATGATATGTAGATTGTAGCCAACAATATTGATGAAAGAAAATATACTTATGGAAGATTCTCTTGAATTTCCATTTATGTGGGCATAACTTCTCAAATTCAAAAAGGAGATTGTTGACAAATGCCATGCAGAAATAGACCACATTGAGGGACGAATTTGGGATATATAGACTGACATTTTTGATGTGCTGCATGATTTGATTGGGTTATACATAGATGTTATCACAAAACTGCATATTGATCACATTAAGTGCTAATTGAAGCAAATCCTAATGAATGGATTACAAGGGGCACCATACTCCTTTGGTGTTGCAGATATGAATAAATTAATGGATGTAAAGTTCACAACCAAGTCATTCTCAAAGGGAATCCACAAGAGAAAAGCTTCATTTAATATCTTTTTCAAAACATATGATTTTGTCATGCCCACAATTTAACACGTGGACATGAAACACAACCAACAATTTTTTTCGATAATCACACAATGCACTTATGCTCAACACACACATAGGTTGATCATGCACACATAACATCGTTACTCATGCAACACATGTTTGGCACGCCACACTAAGGTGGGGAAGTATGATACTCAGAAAGGGTAGTGTGAAACTCCTTTCACACCCCTTTGATTATGAAAGCATCCTAGTTAGGGCTAGGATACACAATGTGTGTCACCTTGAGGGGAGCCCCTGCTACGAGGTGACATTCCCTTAGGGTCTTCTAAATGATGAAGCGAGAGACGATCCACTTTAAAAGTAGGACGTAAAACACTAGTTAAAACGATTAATTCTAATTAATTAAATTAAATATTTAATTTATTATAAAGCATAAATGAACAATAAACAAACTGTATTTTCTAAAGAATAAAATACATCATTAACAACATTTAATAAGTTTGTGGAATAATAAGTAAATCAGGGATTAATGCCTATTTAATACACTAATTAACTAGCAATTAAAAAAAATCAATCAATTTTGACATGAAAATAATAGATACAATTTAAATAAAATACTAAGGAATTAAATTCAATATTAATCCTATGTTCACATTGTCTGAAAAAATACAACTTTCCATTTATTTAAATATTCTCTAAAAATTTTGGCATTGTAACTTTACATTTTGCTCCTCACACAATAGAATAACTCACACAATTAATTAAATTCCCCACTAAGGAACCTTACAAATCAGTTTAATAATCTCCTAAGTGTGATTAGTTTTCCAAAACGGGGTTAAAGTTTCCTAAAAGTTAGAGCAACACTCTCAACCCTAATTTGAGTTTATAAAAGAGTTTCTAGGCTAATCTCCTCTCACAATTGTTGGTTTTGTTTTGCAGGTTGGAATTTGGAGACTTAGGGAAATCTCTTCCCTATGGAAAGATTATTTCCCATCTTTTATTTGTTTTCTAACATTTTTTTAATTTTGTTTCACAAATATATTTAATATTCTTAAGTTGCATTTTCAAATTTTGTTTTCCCTCCAAAAAATATTTCAAATAGATAGTAATGTTTATAGTGTTTATATATATATTTTTTTGAAACCTCTTTATATATATATATATATTTACATTATATATATTTCATAAATAAATATTTAGGAGGAAAATCCAAATAGGCAAGTGATATACACAATTATATATATATATGGTATTATTTAAATTCCACAATTACATATATATATTTGGTATTATTTAACTTCCATATAAAAGAAAAATAAATTTGACCTATGTGTATATACATAGAAACGTGTATATATACAGAGCTTTGTATATATATATATATATATATATATATATATATATATATATATATATATAGAACTACGTATATACACAAAGCTCTGTATATACACAATTCTGTGTATATACAAAGGTGTATATATATATGACACAAAGTATACAGGGAAGATAAAATAAACAACAGGGCTCGAGCCGACCACCCCAAACAAATATTTTTATAAATTTTTTTAAAATCTTTTTTTGTTTAACAAAAATAGTGAACCCTAACTTCATTTCTTTTTATAATGTTGCAACTATTACATATACCCTTAGATATATATAAATATAATCCTCTCAGTGTTTCTATTTAAAAAAAAATCCAGAGGCATAAATAAATAAAAAGGAAAACTAGAATGTTACACACAATGTCTCTCTCTCTCTCTCTATATATATATATATATATCTGTGTGAGATAAAAAAATATACATTTTCTCACACACATGTTTATTCCATCAACTTGAAATATATATTTCATTTTGTCACAACAATGAGAAAAAGAAAGGAAAAGTAGTGAATTTTTTTTGAATTAAATAAACCCACCTTACTAATAAATTTATTTTAACAACCATTTAACTTTCAAGAGGTAGGAAGAAAAATATATTTCTTTGGTTACATAATAAAACCATCATTGCTATTATTTCTCTTTCTTTTGTAGCTTTTAAATAACAAGACATTTCAATGTAGAGGAAGGAAAGGGAGAGACCATTACTAATTGTTTAGGGTAAAATTTGGATTGCTTAATGTTTTGGTTGTTAGATGTTTGAATCCTCCTTTCACCTAACACATTCAAGGACATTCGGATCGAGTGGCAGAGCACTAACAGGTCCTTGGTTACTTACAAATGTAGGGAAACTTGGATTAGGGTGTTTAATTATCAATTTTCCTTCTCTTATGCTTAATTGACCATTAAAACCCTAATTTTGGAAATGCGATAGTAAACAGATGAATTACAGAAAAAGCTCTTGCAGAGGGATGTAAAATATCAAATCATAGAGTACCTGTTTTCGGGGTTTCGAGGCAGACAAGTAGGGGACACTAGAGCAGGTGCTCAAGTCCAAGGCCTATATTTTTGTCCGGATTTGAGAACTCAGTGTGCAACTTTCTCCTGCTGTTCCAGAGATTTTCTCGTCATGGAACTTGGAGGACTAATGAGCGGGTGTCCAAGTCTAGGGGGTAGATTTTCTTCTTATTTTGCAATTCTGACATTCCAAGATGCCTTCCTGCAACTTCACTTTGTTCAGCTCCTCAACCTGTAACCTGCAACCATGAAAACTTTGGGAGGGGGTTTTGGTGTTTAGAGGCTTGCCTCAATCAAGCCCCGGAGGACACTTAAGTCTTCGAACACCTTTGTCAAATAGAGAGTGCATGCCTAGGGAGGCAGAGGCAGAGGCAAAAACCAAATGAATAATTGATCACAAACACAATATAATGTCACCTTGTAGTGAAGATCTCATGGGAGGAAGATGCCCTTCATTTCATGATGAAATGGATGCTCAAATCTGCAAATACAAATACATAAATAATTGCATGCCCCGGAGGACATTTAAGTCTTCGAATACCTTTGTCAAATAGAGAGTGCATGCCTAGGGAGGTAGAGGTAGAGGCAAAAACCAAATGAATAATTGATCACAAACACAATATAATGTCACCTTGTAGTGAAGATCTCATGGGAGGAAGATGCCCTTCATTTCATGATGAAATGGATGCTCAAATCTGCAAATACAAACACATAAACCATACAAGTCTGCTCTTGCAACACAATGAAAGCTTTGAATCACCTTGAGAGTGCACAAACATCACAATTGCCAACTAGTTTCTAAATAAATGCCTAAACATGTTTTTATATGCAACTACAAACATTCCCACCAAGATTTTGTAAATTCAAACTTATCCTGTCGGCATAGGACCCAAGTAATGGTCACAAGTCGATACCCAAGAATTGGGACTGCCCCAAAATAGGGCAGGACTAGGGTGCGGGCGCTTAAGTCCTCCCCCCCTATTTTGGGCAGGGCTAAGCTCAAGGGGTTCTCTTAGGTCCCATTTGTCATGTTACCTAGGGCTCATTCCATCGGGATGCCAAATTATGAAATAAGATGTCCTAAATGCATCTAAAGACCTGTGAGCTAAACCTAAAGATGGAAAAACCCCCAAGGGGACATTTTCCGACGTTACACTAATTTCCTTTTTGTTCAACCAACACTTCAAGATTTCAAATAATAATGAAGTATAGTAAACTTTGTCTTTCATTACTTTATTTTGCAAATAATACATCATTTCCAACATAGAAAACAATAATAGAGATTTACAAGGGGCAAGGTTAAACCCTCATCGTAATACTACCCAATACAAAGCTCTAGAGTTAATCTTTTACAAATCCTTAACACATTACTCAGGCTCTAAACATAGCCTAGGATCCTCAAGGAGAATCTTTTCTCCTCCTTTCCCTCTATCTTAGCTAAAACCTACAAAAACATAATAACACAACAAAGCCAATGGAGGTGCCCACCACCCAACCATAGGCTTGCTCACAAGCTTGCCCCGAGTTAGGAGGTCTACATGTAACCCCAAAATACACACATACACAAAGGATGCAACCACACACTCAACAAAGAAGCACATTCCCAACCAAGGTTATTTACAAAACAAAAATCTATATACCATGGATTTGAAACAAAGGGGAGAGAGTGGACTACTCTCCTCAAGGGGAAAGACATCAAATACCAACTTACTCATTTCTTCAACACTAATTTCTCATATCTTAACCATTTTTTCATCAAAATCATCTCCTATTACAACTTAACCATTTCATTACTCAAATAATCACAAGGAGGGCATTATTGCCTCTCAACATAACCACAAACTCAAAATAAGGCCTTAAGCCAAATAACCTCCTCACAAGGAGTGAGCTTTCCCCAAGGAGGTTCTCACCTCTCTCCAAACCTCAAATAGAAGGCAAGCTCTACCACACAAGAGGTGAGCATTTGCCTTAACAACCCTTGCCAACACAATAACATAACCAAACAAGAACATACAAATACATGCATTCCATAAGCAAAATACAAAAACTACTAAAAGCTTGAAGACTCTTGAGAGCTTACATCTCAAGCTCTCCAAGCTTGAAAGAGTTGAAGAAGATCTACTCGAGTTCTCCAACACTTCAAAAATCCTCTCCAAAGCCCAAGCTCTTCCCAAAAATCCAAAAAGACAAAAAGCCCTTTCTTCTCTCTAAAGAGAGATAAATAGGGAGGAAAATCAAAATCCCTTGAATGGGGAGGTGACACTTGTCAACTTCCCATTCACTCTCATGACACACCTTTCCACAAGTGCTCGCACACGTGTAAGACATTGGGGAAATGGATGTCCTTGGGCTCTTTTTCCATGAGATATTATATTGTGTGCTCACACATGTGAGAGCCTTGAGAGCCACCCAAATCAAACCAAGAGCTTAGGAGTTCGAGATTGGGATGGTAACAAGTCTCCATCCCTCTTCCCAAAACCTAATCTTGTCACCTTTCTTCTAAGGTCTATTTGAGGGATCATATCTTGGTCTAGGCTCAAAATGTAACATGCCATTTGTTCTACTAAGTAAAAACAACTAAGTTTTAACCCAAGAGTAAATAAATCATGAATCCAATACATGAGTAATAAATTTTTTCTTTTCCTTTATTTGATAAAATGCACATTTGAAACACATTCCAAACTTCCATTGCATAATCAGATTACATTTCTTCAATAAAATAATTGAATATTTCTCTTTACAATTTTTCTTAACATAGATACATACAAGCTTCAAGAGCTAACTGAAAAATACAGATACATATGATTGTATACTTGTCTGTCTTCAATATTCCTACTGACCAACTGCATGCTAATTGCATGAGGGGAAGCATCACTCAAGCGCTTTTCCTTCATCTACGGACTCATTGCGGTCCCCCGCACATATACCAAACTGGTAAACGGACCTACCCTTTGACGAAGGGATTGGTATGGTAACCCCAAATAAAATAGGCCTAATTTGAGGAAGGTGTTGTGTCCTACATTAACTAGTACTATCATACTATGACTACAACCATTAAAATATGAAATCCCTACTAGAAATGCAAACCTGGATCACAGTGAACTTAGATAGTGTAAACATTGGCAATTTATACCACTTTGGCCAAAGTTTTCTTGTCTCATATTCACCCACCCTTCTATCTCGATTGGGAAAGACAACAATCTCTATACAAAAGTTATTCCCTTACCCATGGATCAACAAATCCTAGAAATAACCCTACTTAACAAATGCATCATTCTCTATACATAGGATATTCCCTTTCCCATGGATCAACAAATCCAAGGAATATCCCCGCTTAACAATTACATCAAACTCTATTCTAGGTTATCTCCCTCTTCCACAGATCACATATCCCAAGGTTAACCTATTCCAAGTTTCATTATGACACCTATGTCGAAGTAACACTACTTACAAATTACAGTTTATTGTCTTTCCCCTTATACAATTAACTAATCATACTCAAACTGATAAATATGCATAAAGTCCCATATAGAGACAAATCTCTATTACTGAGATTAATTTCACTTTCACAACACAATTTTCACTTACTATATATATATATATATATATATAATCAAGTAGACATTCACATTGATAAACAACAATGCATTCCACAATAACAAATGACACAAAATGCCTTCAGAACAGAAAAGCATAATAAAGGAGAAATCCCTATGCCTGTAATATAAGCTCCCAAACAAATCAACGAGAATCCCTTGGTTAAGCCATTTTCAATGAACTAAATCTCCCTTCCAAGTAAAACAACTCTCTCTAATCTTCCAAAACCTCTTCTCACAACTTCAAAGCAAAATGGCAAAAACTCGTAACACTAACTCAAAATGAAAATGGCAGAATAAGAATGCTCTTGGCAAAAACTTGTGTGTATAGAATGAGAAAGAGGTCCTCATTTTATACTAAAAATCCAAGAGAGAACAAGCTACAATTTTGTTTGCCAAATTGACACAACTTCCTTAGAAAATTAGAGGTGGCAAAGAAATAATAAAATATTGACACATATAAGGACACTTGCAAAAACAATAACAAAATAGACTTCTAAAAGACTAAACACTCTTCAAAATATTGCCACTTAAAATCACATTACCAAATATGTAGAAAAATTGGTTTAAAAAGACAAAGTCAAAAAGCACGTTGAAATAAAGAAACTTCTCTCAAAACTGATTTTTATCCGCATAAGACAAAGTCAAAGATGATAGAGTTTGTTTTCAAACCCACAAGGCACGTTATAAAGTTTGAGCGCTTCATAAGCGCTTTTAAAAAGGCTCTTTTAAGAAGCTTAAAGCTTCTAACTACCTTCCATCGGCCTATACACATGGCCTCCATGTTGAGCGCTCATAAGCCTTCTTTCTTTTTAAGACTTTATAACCTTTAACAAGTGCCACATAGTGGCCAGTACCTGCCTTGTAGTGTTGTAATTATAGTATGTGTTTTAGTTGTAATTATAGTTGTGTTTTAGTTTTAATTTTTTAATTCATTAGGTAAACAAATTTACTTTTTGTCAAACCAACAAAATCGTTATTATTTATAGTTATAATAATAATAAATTATTAATTATATTATTAATATTTATTATAACACTTGATATATCATATTAATTGATATTATAGTATTATAATAATATAATAATAAACATAAACATAAATATAATATAATATAATAATACAATAATAAACATAAATATAATATATAATATTATAATAATGCAATTATACAAATATAATATTAATATATTTAATATTGTAATAATATAAATATAATATTATATTATAATTATAATTAAAATATAATATTATAGTAATATAATAATTATAATAAATTTATAATAATACTATAATTAAAATTAAATACAATATCTCTGTTTTCTTTTGAAATTTTCTATCTTTGGTATCAATCAAGGGTTGTATAAACACTTATTAATTTAATTTAAAGCATTGCCTTTTAGAATATGGTTTTCAAATACAACTATGGACAAAGTAAAACCAAAAAGAAAAAAAAATTATTCAAGAATTCATGTTAGCCAAATATTTTCCATGTTTATTGTAATAACCATTAAAAAATGAATGCACACTCCCATCAAAACACAAAAATTACAAGATAGTGAATTTGATTCAATTCTCTATTACACAAAAATAGTTACTCAATAAATGGAAAAAATAAGTAAATTCTACTTTGTACACCTTGTTTTAATAACAATCCATAGTTAAGACTAACTGTGAACTAAAGCAGCAGATAGTATCCAATAAAACTATAGAATAAAACACTTAATAAGTTATCTATACATCTGTACATAGAGTACCTACCATGGCATAGTTTCTCAGGCTGAGGGATTTCAACCAAGATATACCCAAACATTATTGCCCAAATTATGTGACGTTTCTTTAGAAAAGGCAAACTTACGCATCTGGGTGAGTTATATAATTATATTAGATTTGAGATGTACAAAAACAAATAAATTATCAATTAAAATTTATCATGCCTAACAACAGGCCACAACAGGGTTCCCATACAAAAAAAGCTTACTTTAAAGTTTAACATGTATTATTCAGATCCTCAAACATGTAATAACCAAATTCTTCAAGAGGTTAGTATCTTACACACTGAATGACATAAGGGAAAAATGTCATAGCCAAACATTTAATTGTAAATTACAGCGCACAGTTACTGTGGGCTTAACATAATAGATTGTAAAATCTTAAAGAGAGTTCATTGAACTATCAAATAGACTATAGTGCTATCTATTTCTTGCACAAGATAAAAATCTCATGGCTAAACCTTTAAAAGCAAATTCCAACAATTGTTACTTTAGACATAATTTAACATAAAAAGTGTGAATAATCTTGAGCCTTAAAATGCCCCAGGCTTGTGACTCACCAGTATGTCGTTGCAATGGTTACCACTAGGTCACAGGTTTCATGGAGTGGGGGCAACTTGTACCACCCCAGGGGATTAGTGTCTTGGCCTGTGCTTTGTGTGAAAGCCAAAAAAGGGGACTAATAAACTAGGTTCTAGGTCACTGGGCTATCACAATAAATAATAATCAATAAATCATATTAAAAAGGATTTTTTTGTTTTTTAAAATTTTGAGACTTAAAATGAACAATGAAAGAGTGTTATATCTAGTTTCTTGAAGGATAAATAATTCAATATAAACATGAGCAACATAACCACTCCCAAGTTCTTAATAGTTTGGTAGGGCATAGTCTGGTGGTAAAACAAAGCAATTTCTATGATATCACTAATGTTCAAGCCTCAAAAGACATGCTCCATGCCTTAAGATGAAGCTATTCAAGCAAAGCACGCCTATACAAGGCTGTTTGCAAGCCCCGAGATAATTTTGACAGAACAAAAGGCTTCCAAGCTGAAAGGTGTTCTAAGATTGATAATGCAGTGCCTTGTGTTATTATTTATAGTTATAATAATAATATTATTAATTATATTATTAATATTTATTATAACACTTGATATATTATATTAATTGATATTATAGTATTATAATAATATTATATAATAATATAATAATAAACATAAACATAAATATAGTATATAATATTACAATAATACAATTATACAAAGATAATATTATTATATTTAATATTGTAATAATATAAATATAATATTATATTATAATTATAATTAAAATATAATATTATAGTAAAATAATAATTATAATAAATTTATAACAATATTATAATTAAAATTAAATACAATATCTTTGTTTTCTTTGAAATTTTCCATCTTTGGTATCAATCAAGGGTTGTATAAACATTTATTAATTTAATTTAAAGCATTGCCTTTTAGAATATGGTTTTCAAATACAACTATGGACAAAGTAAAACCAAAAAGCAGCCTAACAAAAAAAAATTATTCAAGAATTCATGTTAGCCAAATATTTTCCATGTTTATTGTAATAACCAATAAAAAATGAATGCACACTCCCATCAAAACACAAAAATTACAAGATAGTGAATTTGATTCAATTCTCTATTACGCAAAAATAGTTAATAAATGGAAAAAAGAAGTAAATTCTACTTTGTACACTTTGATTTAACAATAATCCACATTTAAGACTAATCGTGAACTAAACCAGCAGATAGTATCCAATAAAACTATAGAATAAAACACTTAATAAGTTATCTATACATCTGTACATAGAGTACCTACCATGGCATAGTTTCTCAGGGCTGAGGGATTTCAACCAAGATATACCCAAACATTATCGCCCAAATTATGTGATATTTCTTTAGAAAAGGCAAACTTATGCATCTGGGTGAGTTATATAATTATATTAGATTTGAGTTGTACAAAAACAAATAAATTATCAATTAAAATTTATCATGCCTAACAACATGCCACAACAGGGTTCCCATACAAAAAAAGCTTACTTTAAAGTTTAACATGTATTATTTAGATCCTCAAACATGTAATAACCAAATTCTTCAAGAGGTTAGTATCTTACATATTGAATGACATAAGGGAAAAATGTCATAGCCAGACATTTAATTACAAATTACAGTCCATAGTTACTATAGGCTTAACATAATAGATTGTAAAATCTTAAAGAGAATACATTGAACTATCAAATAGACTATAGTGCTATCTATTTCTTGCACGAGATAAAAATCTCATGTGGCTAAACCTTTAAAAGCAAATTCCAACAATTGTTACTTAAGACATAATTTAACATAAAAAGTGTGAATAATCTTGAGCCTCAAAATGCCCCCAAGCTTGTGACTCACCAGTATGCCGTTGCAATGGTTACCACTAGGTCACAAGTTTCATGGAGTGGGGGTGACTTGTACCACCCCAGGGGATTAGTGGCTTGCCCTGTGCTTTGTGTGAGAGCCAAAAAAAGGGGACTAATAAACCAAGTAATGGGTCACTAGGCTATCACAATAAATAATAATCAATAAACCATATTAAAAAGGATTTTTTTAAAAAAATCTTGAGACTTAAAATGAACAATGAAAGAGTGTTATATCTAGTTTCTTGAAGGATAAATAATTCAATATAAGCATGAGCAACATAACCACTCCCAAGTTCCCAACAGTTCGGTAGGGCATAGTTTGGTGGTAAAACAAAGCAATTTCCATGATATCACTGATGTTCAAGCCTCAAAAGGCATGCTCTATGCCTTAACATGAATCTATTCAAGCAAAGCATGCCTGTACAAGGCTGTTTGCAAGCCCCGAGATAATTTTGATAGAACAAAAGTCTTCCAAGCTAAAAGGTGTTCTAAGATTGATAATGCAGTGCCTTGTGTTTAGTTGATAGCAGGAAACATGTACAATTTACCAATAAAAAAACATTATCGCTCAGAACATAGGATTAAGAACATGCCATCAATAATAAATTTTATGTTGGACCACCTTAGATAGTTCAATATCGGGCATTTTGTAAAGATCATATTGGTGAAACTCATCATTAAGCAAAGTAAACAAATCAACACTTTGATAAAGATCAAAGAAATGTTAAAATTAGAACCTCTTAAACTATTTATAAGAGCTAAACAAGGCAATTTAATTTAAATGCCAATTTCTCATGCCGCTCCATATATAAATGCCTTAAAATCTGTGCAATAATGGCCATCAGGAGCACAAATTCCTGAATATGCAAACAATTGTAGTCAAATGAATAGAACAAATATATATATATATATATATATATATATATATATATATATATATATATATATATATATATATATATATATCTGTTGGTAAATAGATTTGTTGCTTTTAAATAACCTTCGTGAATAACTCTGTTTCGCCCTTGAATCAGCAACAACCTGCTTACGACAGTTGAAGAATCACAGGACTATGTCGATTCCTCTCTATGTTTGAGAGGGCTAGCTCCCTCGTATGATAGGGGTATATGGATTTTCTGGGATTTTTAAGAACAAATTAAAAACTAATTAAGAAATGAGAAGTAATCTTATTGATTCAAGTTCCACACATTCAAGTTGAGATACCAAAACTTAACATGATAATCTTTTCCACATGCAACATTTAAGGGAAAGCAAATGGTTATCATTGATTAAACATACAAATATCAACAAAAACACGTGAAATGGAATTGAACATACATCCAAAATGTTTCTTTATTGCTTTCTTGCTTGAATAATACTATTCGAGTCCTTTACACAATGCCTTGCGAAAAGGTGGAACCCTTTGATTGAATTACAATGTTGTATTTATAGGCGAGGTTAGTAACCACTTAAGGTAACTACCTTAACCACTTTTTGTAACTACTTGGTATAACTACCTTCATAAGTGCACTAATTTTGAATAACTTTCTTTTGTAAAGATAGCTACTAAGAGTAACTACCTAACTTAGGCACTTAAAATAACTACTTTGTAAGAAAGAGTTAGGATGAACCTAACTTTACAATTAAAGATAGAAAACTAGACTCAAACAGGAGAAACTCAATCATGACTTGAGCCACACACAAACACATCAAAAATAGGAACTATACAATATGCAAAAATTGCATTTATTCTTTGCTTGCCGATGGTACCGTTGATGAAGCTGCTGGTTTTGGAAACTGATTTAGTAGATCGGATTCTCTTTCTTTAAACATCCTGAAAAGTCTTATGGCCAGAGTAACAAATTTCCCTTAGCGTTTGAACTTCATTTCACCATAGGCATCAACTTAGATCCATTCCCTTTAGAGTGCTTCTCAAAGCAACTAAATGACTTATCTTAATATGAAGGAAGAACATATAGTGTATATTTAAACCTTAATAGCATAGACCTCCAAGTTGAGTGACTTTATTATGATCATCTAAACCATCTTCTCTACGACTGGATTTATGAACCTCCTTAAGTATCTTGTTCATGCGGCCAAACAACTCATATCCCTTGTCAATGGTTTCATAATTTGCATACATGTCAACTCATCTGATAGCAACTTGATGCTTTGATAGATATCTATACACTCATTCAAATGTATGTCTTCTTTCTTGGTGAACCCATTTTAAATAGTAGTAAGCCAGTAAGTAGTTGTCTAATATAAATAAAGGCAATGTGTAAGGTAGCTGAAGTTGCCAGATTAAATATAGGAAAATATCTTCACATTATTAGTAATTTGTCATCAACAATCTTACAGATTATTTAAACCTCATAAGTGATTCCATCCCTTGTGCATATGACAAGAAAAACATCACAATATCTTTATACTTTCCAATTGTATTGCGTATTCCACGATTATGAACTCCATGAATGATGATGTTGTTCAGATATTGTATTGTAATGCAAGCTCCATGAACGTTGGCTCCTCTACTGTTAATAATCTTATAGATGCTCATGATAATCTCCTCCTTGAGCTGAATAACCATATCTCTTTGGGAAATAATCTAGAGGGGCTCGGTCCGAATGACAGTGTAGCACATAGTGTCAGGCCGAGGATTGACGGGGTCATAGTCATTGGGATTTGTAACCACATAGAATCTACCCTGTTGACCTCCAATGATGTTCTCTCCAAAACCACTTTGTGTATATCCAGCAATGATTACATTCCCTGAGAAGACCATTTCCAACTATCATAAATCGGACAAAAATCCCGCTTCCATTATGCTTGGACGGATGCCCTACCCTGCTTGAAAGTCGCACGACACCACGTTTCTCTGAGCCATTTTGTCATACTATTCACATGCTCTTCATATGCTTCCATATTTTCGTATACTAGTTTGCCAGAGAACTTTGAATTAAGATGGCATTTGTACCCATAGGAGGCTCAAGGAATTCACCGTTAGGAACAATCGACGGCCTGAGACATCTTTCTAAGACATACTGTCAAACAGTCTGTGTTCATTGTCAAGATTCCACATGCTTTCTCTTATGCTTTCACTTTGTGCATTTCTTTTGATGGCTATCCATATACTAGTGCGAAGCTCTTACTTTTGGCATGGGAAAGGAGATTGTTGCAAATGATTTTAGTTTCTCCTACTAATTGCATTCACTTAAAAGATTGTAGAATCTTTTCAACGCACCCATTTTGTACACCTCTTGTAGTCATTACAGTTCATGAGAACACATTTCTTTGAAGCATTTTGCCAAACAATTCGCATGCCTTACTGTGTATGCCTCCATATTTTGTAATCATGCCTGCGTGTTTAGAAGCTGCAATCATTGCACTCTAAGACCAAATCTATTTGAAGTGTTCTGCCAAAGTTTATCTGTGATGTTTATACTTTCATATTAGTTGGAAATGGCCATGGCGTTTAGCTCTACACCTTTGATTTAATTTTTCTTAAAAGAATCTAAGTCTTTTTCAACAAATCCATCGCATTTTCCTGCGTCCATTGTGTTTTACCACAAATTCCTAACTTCTTGCACGAGCTGGGAGATTGCTGGCGAAGGTTGTGGAGTTTGGGTTCAAGTAGGAGCCTTGATCAATACTTTTATAGAGAAATCTTTACAACTATGAATTGCATCTGCTTTAAAGTTTCCAAGGCCTCTCGAACAAAACCATTTTGTCCACATTGTGTGCTTATTACAATCCATGAGATTGCATCTCTTTAAGGTATTCTGTGCATCATTTCTTTGATGTATTTTTGATAAAGGTGGTCTACAATGATTAAAGATATGCAGAGTAGCTGAATGTGTTGTGCCTCCTCCCACTAGCTCTCTCTAAATGATATTGTGAGAATGATATTAGTAAGTGTTGGCAAAGGCTATGGAATATGGCTGTACACTTGTGAATTTTGTTTTCTTGAAATTAGGTAGTTAATATAACTACTTCCTGTTTCATTCACCCACCGACCTTTTATCTTCTTTCAAAATCTCTGTTAGTTTAAATTAGTTTTGAAACATATCAAAATGACTGATGCATGAAGATTTAGCTCCTTATGTAGTTATAATAACTACTTGTTTCTTGAGAAGTTCTTAGAACCTTATCGCTGGCCGAAGATGCTTTTGAAACTACTCATATTGTCCGATAACAAAAACATGACCATCCTTTGTCAGTGTGTTGATCACGAGGTTTACAGCTGGCTCTAATTAGGGACAAGGACCTTGCGAACGTAGGATGAACCTAGAATCTCTAGAAATGACCAGTGCCTTATCCATTGGGAAAATAGAGTCAGGAGATAACACGAAGTACAAGGGGAAACAAGGAGACTCCAACGAGACAAAAGGACAAATGACAAAGACACTTAGAGATGAGGCAAACAATGAAAACCAACAGAAACTAAAACAAGATAGACACAACAAAAACTCCTAATTAACCTATGTACATGGTAGGTGATTCCCACCTTAAACTGCTTCAAGATGATCATGTGAAACCATTAACGGGTTGAGAAAAATAGTCACCTGTACAAAAAAGAGATTTACACGGATGAGGCATCTGTTGACTCAGTAGACATTTTAGGATGATGAGAAAAATGAAATACATGAAATGTGAGGACTCCTTGAAGAGTCCACCGAACAACCATTTCTCATCATAAATTTCTGAGTCTTTTTGAATCACATTGATAATGCTCTGTGTGCTGTTGATCATATCTTCTGGCATCATGTCAAGCATACCAATTTTCTCTATCTAAAAATTCTTTTGATAGCTTGAATCAAAGAAAATTAAATCATGAACTAGACATCTTTCATGTGAACCAATCAACGAAGAAAACTTGATATTCTGTGACTGATCCTTCTTATGAATAACGCCTTCTGTTATCATTGAATCATCTTCTACAAAGGAAAATTCCTCCTCCTTTAGCATTACTAAGTTAGGATCTTCTTTATCAGAGGGTTGCACATGAGGAAGAGAACGTGATGAATCTACATTATGCACTTTATCCTCCTGAAAGTCTTCTTGTATTGTCGGTGAAGAAGAAATAATATTTTCCTCTTTTGGAAGTAGTGAAGGAGAAGTTAAAACATGCAACTCTTTGTCAATCCTTTGAATACTGGTATCCTTATGATCTTCTTGCATATTTGGAGTCAGAGTACTCAACGCTTCATCTTGAGTAGTACCTTTAATTTCAATAGTTGAGTATTCTTTTTCAACAAATAGTAAAGGAGAAATGATAACAACTTCTCTACAAAGAAAATCATCATCAGGTGTATTAAGACACCAATCTGGGATGAAAACCTCATGAGAGAGCTCTTGGAGAATTCTTTCTTCATTATTCTCCTCTTGCTCAGATTGTATGCATGTCAAGAAAGCATTTTCTGACTCATCTTCATGCTCTTTGTTTACACTTTGATCCAAAATTTCTTCTGCATTCCCTTGAACATTAACCATGTCATGGAAACCTTCCTCAGAAGATATAGTTGTCAAACCGGAGAAAGATGCCACAAGAGGAGTGACATTCTTCAAAGAGACTGAGAACATGCCATCATTTGGAAAGATTTCTCCTTCATTATTGTATGTTTTCAAACAATCTTCTTCTTCTGTTTTCATCACTTCTTCTTCTTGGTCTTCCTTAAGTGGACATCCGTGTTATGATGAGTCTCTTTCGGACACTTCCTTCAATACAGGTTCATTTGTAGGAAAAATCTTTGCCTCTTCATTGCTATCCTCATCACACAAATGATATATCTCAGCATAGTTTCTTTTATCTTCTGGTGCATGAATCTCTTCTGATAGGGAGTTTTGATCACAAGCAAGAAAATGAGTCTCTTTCCCATCTTTTTCTTCAATTTTCTGCAATGTTTGAAGCAAAGAAAGATGAACTTGATTAGTAGCAAGTTGCATGCCACCATAGAAACTCTTCAAAAACTCCACTTTCTTAGGGTCATCAAGAACTTGATTTTGTTGAGCAGAGGATGCAGAAAAAGGATAATCTTCATCTTCACTGCCACTGTCTAATTCAAGAGACTGTAAGTTATGCACCTGGGTTCTTCGATACCAAACCATCTTTCAGGATTCTTCTTTCAGATAGAGTCGCCAATTTCTTTTCTGGGGAGATAATTGTATATTTTTGAGGAATGACTAGCACCAACGCTTTAGCTCGTTTCCCCAATAGAGTCACCAAAAATCTGTTGGTAAACAGATTTGCTGCTTTTAAATAATCTTCGTGAATAACTCTGTTTCACCCTTGAATCAATAACAACTTGCTTACAATAGTTGAAGAATCGCAGGACTATGTCGATTCCTCTTTGCATTTCAGAGAGGCAACTCCCTCGTATGATAGGGGTATATGGATTTTTTGGGATTTTTAAGAATAAATTGAGAACTAATAAAGAAATGAGAAGTAATTTTATTGATTCAAGTTCCACACATTCAAGTTGAGATACCAAAACTTAACATGATAATCTTTTCCACATGCAATGTTTAAGGGAAAGCAAATGGTTATCATTGATTAAACATACGAATATCAACAACAACACATGAAATCAAATTGAACACACATCCAAAATGTTTCTTTATTGCTTTCTTGCTTGAATAATATTATTCGAGTCCTTTACACAATGCCTTGCGAAAAAGTGGAACCCTTTGATTGAATTACAATGTTGTATTTATAGGTGAGGTTAGTAACCACTTAAGGTAACTACCTTAACCACTTTTTGTAATTACTTGGTATAACTACCTTCATAAGTGCACTAACTTTGAATAACTAACTTTCTTTTGTAAAGATAGCTACTTAGAGTAACTACCTAACTTAGGCACTTAAAATAACTACTTTGTAAGAAAGAGTTAGGATGAACCTAACTTTACAATTAAAGATAGAAATCTAGACTCGAACAGGAAAAACTCAATCATGACTTGAGCCACACACAAACACATAAAAAATGGGAACTATACAATATGCAAAAATTGCATTTATTCTTTGCTTGCCGATGGTGTCGTTGATGGAGCTGCTAATTCTGGAAACTGATTTAGTAGACCGGATTCTCTTTCTTTAAACATCGTAAAAAGTCTTATGGCCAAAGTAACAGATTTCCCTTAGCGTTTGAACTTCATTTCACCATAGGCATCAACTTAGATCCATTCCCTTTAGACTACTTCTCAAAGCAACTAAATGACTTATCTTAATTTGGAGGAAGAACATATAGTGTATATTTAAATCTTAATAGCATAGACCTCCAAGTTGAGTGATTTTATTATGATCATCTAAACCATCTTCTCTACGACTAGATTTATGAAGTTCTTTAAGTATCTTGTTCATGCGGCCAAACAACTCATATCCTTTGTCAATGGTTTCATAATTTGCATACATGTCAATTCATCTGATAGCAACTTGATGCTTTGATAGATATCTATACACCCATTCCAATGTATGTCTTCTTTCTTGGTGAACCCATTTTAAACAGTAGTAAGCCAGTAAGTAGTTGTCTAATATAAATAAAGGCAATGTGTAAGGTAGCTGAAGTTGCCAGATTAAATATAGGAAAATATCTTCACATTATTAGTAATTTGTCATCATCAATCTTAGAGATTATTGAAACCTCATCAGTGATTCCATCCCTTGTGCATATGACAAGAAAAACATCACAATATCTTTGTACTTTCCAATTGCATTGTGTATTCCACGATTATGAAGAACTTTTTCATAACTTGCAATTTCTCTATCGCTTCTAGTTTTATACCCATAATGGGTGGGGGAAGCTCCTAACATTTGTATTTCACACAGGTTTACAGTCATGTATATGAACTCCATGAATAATCATGTTGTTTAGATATTGTATTGTAATGCAACCTCCATGAACGTTGGCTCGTGTACTGTCAATAATCTTATAGATGCTCATGATAAGCTCCTTTTTGAGCTAAATAACCATATCTCTTTGGGAAATAATCTAGAGGGGCTCGGTCTGAATGACAGTGTGGCATAGAGTGTCAGGCCGAGGATTGATGGGGTCATAGTCATTGGGATTTGTAACCACATAGAATCTGCCTTGTTGACCTCCAATGATGTTCTCTCCAAAACCACTTTGTATATATCCAGCAATGATTGCATTCCCTGAGAAGACCATTTCCAACTATCATCAATCTGACAAAAATCCCACTTCCATTATGCTTGGACGAACGCCCTATCCTGCTTGAAAGTCGCATGACACCACGTTTCTCTGAGCCATTTTGTCAAACTATTCACGTGCTCTGCATATGCTTCCACATTTTTTGTATACTAGTTTGCCAGAGAACTTCAAATTAAGATGGCATTTGTACCCATAGGAGGCTAAAGGAATTCACTGTTAGGAATAATTGACGTTCTGAGACATACTATCAAACAGTTTGTGTTCATTGTCAAGATTCCACACGCTTTCTCTTATGCTTTCGCTTTGTGTATGTATTTTGATGGCTATCCATATACTAGTGCAAAGCTCTTACTTTTGGCATGGGAAAGGAGATTGTTGCAAATGATTTTAGTTTTCTCCTACCAATTGCATTCACGTGAAAGATTGTAGAGTCTTTTCAACGCACCCATTTTGTACACCTCCTGCAGTCATTGAGGTTCATGAGAACACATTTCTTTGAAGCATTTTGTCAAATAGTTCATGTGCCCTACTATGTATGCCTCCATATTTCGTAATCATATCTGCGTGTTCAAAAGCTGCAATCGTTGCACTCTAAGACCAAATCTATTTGAAGTGTTTTGCTAGAGTTTATGTGTGATGTTTATACTTTCATATCAGTTGGAAATGGCCATGGCATTTAACTCTACACCTTTGATTTGCTTTTTCTTAAAAGAATCTAAGTCTTTTTCAATAAATCCATCACATTTTCCTGCATCCATTGTGTTTTACCACAAATTCCTAACTTCTTGCACAAGCTGGGAGATTGGTGGCAAAGGTTGTGGAGTTTGGGTTCAAGTAGGAGGCTTGATCAATACTTTTATAGAGAAATCTTTACAACTCCGAATTGCATCTGCTTTAAAGTTTCCACAGCCTCTTGAAGAAAACCATTTTGTTCACGTTGTGTGCTCATTACAATCCATGAGATTGCATCTCTTTAAGGTATTCTGTGCATCATTTCTTTGACGTATTTTTGATAAAGGTTGTCTACAACGATTAAAGATATGCAGAGTAGATGAATGTGTTGTGTGTCCTCCCACTAGCTCTCTCTAAACGATGCCGTGAGAATGATATTCACCCACTAGCCTTTTATATTCTTTCACAATCTCTATTGTTAGTTTAAATTAGTTTTGAAACATATCAAAATGACCGATGCATGAAGTTTTAGCTCCTTATGTAGTTATAATAACTACTTGTTTCTTAAGCAGTTCTTAGAACCTTATAGCTGGCCGAAGGTGCTTTTGAAACTACTCATATTGTCCGATAACAAAAACATGTCTTTCCTTTGTTGGTGTGTTGATCATGAGGCTAACAAAATAGAAGCAACCCAGAATTATTGGGTCAAAATGAATAGCTTCTGTAAACAAATAATTGTTTGACAACAAGAAACATGTCTAGCAGGCTTTGTTTTGAGGACGATACAACATATGCTAAGATGATGACCGAGCCCACAAGAAAGTTTGGGTACATGCCCTGGTGAATTTTGACAGAACATAAAAAGCTTAAAGGTAAAGGTCGTTATTTATTGATGGCTGAACCGGGCACAATCTACCCCATGAAACCCTTCTCGTAAAAGCTCCTAAGGGAATTTCTTTCCATTTAACTTATTTCCTTTCCTGAACTTTGCACTCCTGGGTTTCGAACTGGTGGTCAAAACTTATCATAAACTAAACCTTGTCAATCCACACCAAGAGCACAAACAAAGGACATTTCTTCTAAGCAAAAGGGTATTCGAAGGTTGATAGTGCTTCCTCCAGTGCATTAGATAACATTGCAGATGAAAACTCACCAATTTACATACCAAAAGAAAACACAGAATGTCAAATTTACAGTATAATTGGGGGTAAAACCTAAGTTACCGGATTCCCCTGTTAGAGGCTCGGGTGCGGGTGCGGTGCGGCTCGGGTGCGGGTGCAGGTACCCTGTGGGTGCGGGCAAGGTGCTGAACAAGGGTGTTGGGTGCGTCCTGGACGTACCCGGGTTCGCTGGGTGCAAACCCAGCCTTAAAACATGGCACCCAGAGCGCACCCACGCACCTTTCATTTTTTTTTTATGTTTTTTTCAACTAAAACACAATTTAATATTATTTTAAACATTGAAAAATGCAAATATAACCCTAAAAAGTCATTATAAACACACTTTTGCCATTTTCAACTCATTCTTTCATTCCAAAACACAAAAATTGTCCATTGTGGCTGAACTCAAGAATTTTTTTGTGGTTGAAGAAAGAAGCTTGAAGATTGAATCCTAAAGGTTGGAAGTCGATTGCTCCACCATTCCTACTCATTTCCAACGGTTTAGAGGCTACCAAGAAGATCAAAGGAAGAGATTTTTGCAAAGAGGTAGGTTTTCTATTCATTTTTTTTTTTGCATTTTTGAACAACAAACAAATTCTTTTCAACTTGTTTTTTTTTTTAAACTATTTATATGAATCATGAATGTATCACCGTGCTTTTGTTTTTGTTTTGATTCTTGAAAGTTTTGAGTTTTCATTGTTTCCATTTTGTTTACAAAACTTATTGCCACACCCACAGGTGACAGGAATCACAATGGCAGCTAGTTCTAGCTCAGTATCACAATCAAAATTCAAAATTGATCCACACTCACCTCTTTGGAGGCATGTTGAAATGATTCAACAACAACCAGGTGGTGGGGGTTACCTTTGGAAATGCAATGGCTGTGATGTGCAATACAACAGTTCATATAGTCGGGTGAAAGCCCATTTGTGTAACATCCCTGGGATGGGAATCAAAGCTTGCCCAGGAAAGAGTAATAAACCTATACCACGAGAGCAAGTGCTGGCATATATCACCGAGCAAGAAGCAGCAGATGAAGCAACAGGCCGTAAATCAGTAGCAAACGTGTTAAGGAAAAGAGGCAGAAATCAAAGAATGGGTCCTCCATCTATTCCTAGTTCCAATGTTGTGATAGAGAGCCACCCATTTTTGGTCACTCCTCAAGAGCAACCCACAAGCACTACAAACAAGAGACCAAAGGGACCTTTAGAAACATCATTTCAAAATGAGGCTCGAGATATTGCTGACCAACATATAGCCAGATGCATTTATGCAAATGGTATGTCATTCAATGTTGTTCGCTCACCATATTGGCAAGAGATGGTGAGAAAAATTAATGAGGCTCCAAAAGGGTATAAGAGCCCAGGTTATGAGAAGGTGCATGGCACCTTATTGGAGAATGAGGTGAAGAATATAGAAGATGCATTGAAGCCCTTAAGGGATTCATGGAGTGAGACAGGGGTGTTGATTGTCTCAGATGGATGGAAAGATGCAAAAAATCGGCCTTTGATCAATGTCATTGCAGTGTCCCCTAAAGGGGCAATGTTTTTGAGAGCTGTGGATTGTGAGGGACAGGGGAAGGATGGTGAATTTATTGCTCAGA
Organism: Cunninghamia lanceolata; assembly: GCA_027924645.1. Taxonomy (NCBI): domain Eukaryota; kingdom Viridiplantae; phylum Streptophyta; class Pinopsida; order Cupressales; family Cupressaceae; genus Cunninghamia; species Cunninghamia lanceolata. The sequence continues at coordinate 3,594,822 of BSBN01000614.1, forward strand.
TCCTCATTGCAGCCATTGAGGATGTGGGACCTCGTAATGTTGTTCAAGTGATAACGGACAATGCAAAAAATTGTAGAGTTGCTGGGTTGTTGGTTGAGGAACGATATTCACATATCTTTTGGACACCTTGTGCTGTCCACTCTCTCAATCTAATGCTACAAAAGATTGGAAAAAAAATTGACTGGATTAGAGAGTTGTATGCAGAGGCCGAGGAGATACGAATGTTCATCACCAACCACCACATGTCCCAAAGCATATTTAGATCATTTTCTACATTGGAGTTGTTGAAGGTAAGTGAAGCAATATATTTTTAAATTTAAATTTTTCATAGTGCTTTAAATTTTTAATTTCACATATTCTATTTCTTCTTAAAAGTTATAGTTTGTTTTCAATTTTTTCAATGTTTAAATTAAATTTTATTTATTGTACTTTTTATTTTTGATATTTCAATAGGTTGCTGAGACCCGTTTTGCCTCAAACACAATTGCCTTGAGACGACTTGTGAAGGTCAAACAGGCTCTTATCAGCATGGTAACAAGCACTACTTGGTCCGTATGGAGGCAAAGCAACACTGAGAGGGCAGCAAATGTTAAGGGGATGATCCTAAATGACTATTGGTGGGATCGTGTGGAGTATCTCCTTAGTTTCACTGAGCCCATTTTGAGCATGATTCGTTATACGGACATGGACAAGCCTTGCATGGGGGAGATATATGATGGCATTGATTCAATGATAGAAGAGATAAAGAACATCATAAATGAGAAGGAGAAAGATCCTCAAGAAATTCTCTTCAAGCAAGTGGATGAAATTATTGAGGCTAGATGGAACACAATGACAACCCCACTACATCTTCTTGTATTTGCATTGACTCCAAAATATTACAGCAGTGAGATTCTTTCGGTGACAAATAGGATTCCCCCATGGAGAGATTTAGAAGTGTCTGAAGGGTACAAGGCAGCATTTCGTAGACTCTTCCTTGATCCAGATTTGCATGATATGGTCACTGATGAGTTCACTGATTTTGTACACTCCAATGGTCTAAGCATTGAGGCTCTTCATGATAGATTCAAGAAAGATGCTCACAATTGGTGGTACTTTCATGGCCAACAATTCCGGTGCCTACAGCCTCTTGCAGTCAAAGTTTTATCACAAGTAAGTTTACTAAATTTCTATGTTTTTTATGATTTATAATGTTATCTTAAAGACTTTTAAAAATTTGAAGTTTGAAGTTCCATAATTTTTAATTATTATAAATTTTATAACTTGTAACTTTATAAGTTTTAACTTTGTAAGTTTTTATTTTTAACTCTTTCTCTCTACTTTGTCATCATAGGTTGCTAGTTCCTCTGCATCTGAGAGGAATTGGAGCACGTACTCTTTTATCCACTCGATAAAGCGCAACAGATTGCACTCCAAAAAGGCAGAGAATTTAGTGTATGTGCATTCCAACTTGCGCCTCCTTTCACACAAAAAGCAAGACTATAAGGAGGGGGAATCAAAGTTGTGGGATGTGGAGCCAGAGCAAATTGACTTGGATGCTTCTACTTCCCAATCCAAACATGTTGCACTTGAGGGATCAGAGAGCGAGCATACTTTTTCAGTGAGTGGCAGTGGTGCTGGTTGTGGTTCTTCAAATGATCCTGCTAATGTCCAAGAAGATGATGATGATGTGGAGGATTTAGCAAATCCATATGATGATTGACACTTGTCATTTGACATTGAAATAATGAAAATTGATTGTTGAACATGATATTATTATTTTGAATCTTGTTATTGAACTTGAAGTTCGAGTTTTATGTTTTATGATATTCAAGTTGATGGTGGTTTTGTTGATTATATGATGCTATGTGGTGTTCTACACTTTATTCTTGCATTTCTACACTTAATTCTTGCTTCTATGCTTAATTTTTTTGCATATACATATATTTTTTTATATATATAAAAAAATGAACCCAAAAACAAACCCAAACCCCAAAAAAAATTTTGGCCGAACCCGCGAACTGAACCCACGAACCCGAACCCGCACCCGCACCAGAACCGGCAACTTAGGGTAAAACTAAAGGCTAAGTCAAAACCACATGATAAGATGAAAAAAATGGAAACCCTCAATAGATCCATTGCCCTAAACCAAAATGTATGGTCATAAAGTGATAGAATGTTAATTAACATAAATTACAGAAAATCTGTCAAGAGTTCGAACTCCATGAGGCCACTTAATTCCATAGAGGTAATCTAGAATACAAGCTCAGAAGCCATGATTTCAAATCTGGTAGACTAATCCCCAGTGCAATTCAAAAAAAAATATCATAATAATAATAATAATGATAATAATAATTTTCCCGACCCAATAAAAAACTATAATAGTAATTTGCTATCCATTGAATCAGTTATCATGCATTAAACTAAAAATAGTATCTCAGACAATCCACCTCCTCCCTTTAATATGAATTTCTCTCCACATTTATTAATAGAGCTCACAACAACTTAGCTCTCTGTTAATAACTATTTGTTTTAAATAATCCCCTTATTCCACAAAGATAACTATCTTCTAACCAACAACTTCAAAGGCTTTACTAAATATAGATTAAAAATAAAAATTTCAAATAAAATTATAGAAAAATGACAAATACATTAAATATTCAAGAATTTTCTGTTTAAGTAATAATAGTAAGTACTTTTAGAGAACGTGATATTAATTATTTTAATTAATCTAATATTGTGGTTTAGTAATAATTTTTTTCTAAAGATAAAGAATTATTTATCTAGAACTAAATTTATAAGGAAAAATTTATGTGAACTGGTTTTGAAATGTCTTGGTAAAATAAAATTGAAATCTCAAAAATAATCTAATTGGTAAAAATAAAATAGCACTAAAATATTTCTTTAACTATAAAACTAAACTTTATAAAGCTTATTAAATAACAAAAATATTTTCTTAACTATAAAACTAAACTTTACAAAGCCTGCATATTTGTATTTATGTGGAGAGCCCTGGCCCTAGTTGAGTGTATAAAGATTTGAAATGTCTCCTTAAGATATTAAAATGTAATAATACTAATACTTTTATAATTTAAAATGCATTTAAATATTGTAAGTCTGAAGAATAAAATAAAAAATGTAATAACATGGCAAAATATTTTTCATGACACTGTAATTTTTAACTTTTGACTAAATAAAATTGAAACCCTAGATTTTTAACTCTTGAGTAAATAAAATTAAAATCCCAAAAATAATCTAATTTCATCAAATAAAATGTGTATAACCCTAACCCTAGTTGGGTGTGGAGAGATTTGAAATGTCTGCCTAAGATATTAAAATGTAATAATATTGAATACTATTACAATTTAAAATGTATTAAAATATTGTAAGTTTGAAGAATAATTACACAATATAATAACAATAACATATTCATATTTAGATCACAACAATATTTTATCTTAGTCACTAAATTTTTTGTTTAAGTAATAATAGTAAGTACTTTGAAAGAACCTGATATTAATTATTTTAATTAATTTAATATTGTGGTTTAGTAATAATTTTTTCTAAAGATAAAGAATTGTTTATCATTTCAAATTTGTAACTATTAGATTTCCAGAACTAAATTTATAAGGAAAAATTTATGTGAGCTCGTTTTGAAATGTCTTGGGTAAATAAAATTGAAATCTCAAAAATAATTTAATTTGGTAAACATAAAATAGCACTAAAATATTTCCTTAACTATAAAACTAAACTTTACAAAACCTATTAAATAACACAAATATTTCTTTAACTATAAAACTAAACTTTACAAAGCCTGCATATTTGTATTTATGTGGAGAGCCTTGTCCCTAGTTGAGTGTATAGAGATTTGAAATGTCCGCTTAAGATATTAAAATGTAATAATATTAATACTATGATAATTTAAAATGCATTAAAATATTATATGTTTGAAGAATAAAATAAAAAAACTGATGATTCTTCCCTTTCATAATTATTGCCATCCATTTAGGCATGACTTAACTAGTGGGAGACAAAATTTGTGTTCATAATTTGTTTACTTGCCACATCCTCCCCTCAAACCAAAATTATCCCCTCATTTATAGCTTTTTGTTGCACTCTCGACAATCCGCAAGAAGAGGTCATTTTTTTTGAGCCAATGACACTACAGATAAATCATTTTTCAATGATTTTTTGTTAAAAATTTATCATGTTGACATAGGAAAAGTACAATTTTAAATCAAATTTGCCCAACAAGAAAAATAATCTTGTCTTTTGATTGGTTTACAATCAATAGATTATAACTAGATAAGTGCCAACTCATTGCAATAGTACCGAGGTAGGTACTAATAAACATCTTCCCCTTTTTAAGGGATACACGCCTTTTTAGATTTTATAACCTATATATATATCAAAACAATATCATTTCTCTAAAAGCATTATAATTACATATATTACAAACATAATAACATATATATATATCATAAAACGTAAATAAAATTACTTCTAACATATTGATCACACATTCTTGTATTACAATAAAATTGACATAGACAAAATATTATAAAAATGCATAAACACTAAAGAGATAATTCTCGCACGATCCAATTGATATCCCCATACCGGTGAGCAATATGCTTATGAGTGTACGTAGGTATGCCTACCTACGTATACTCATGCTTGTATCGATTCATATGTATGAACATATCGTGGACTTGCACGAGTTATATCCAAACCACAATAAACCTTACCTATGCAACTATAAACTTATCAACATGCAGATTAAATCACAGTTCTCACATGATCATCCAAACATGCAATCAAGATTCACAACAAAGATCACTTACCGCTACCCAACTAACTTGACACAACTTAGGTCAAAATAGGGTTGTGTGTGTGTGATTGCTCAATATAGGTTTTACCAAGGTTACCAGACCAAGTCCTTCTCCTAAGTGATACTTCCCCTCCCTTTTGGAGGAGCAAATCTGTCCCTGCATCCACTTAGATCACCATCACAGTAGTTAGCTGAACAAAATATAATTATTTGCTTCATACATTTTCTATCAATAATCAAATATAATACAAAACATTGCATTATTCCATTTTTTGACATATTTCAAATCAAGATTCATAAACACATAAATGTAAAGATTTCACAATCATTCATTAATCAAACAAATTAACCAATCTAGGTAAATAGTAAATAGATAGAAATATACGGGGTGTAACACAAAAGATACCTATACCATAGGTACTTGACCTAGGGTCTCTAAACCCACACAAAAATCAATAAAAAGCTTTAAAAACATACTTTAAATGTCTCAAAATCCCATGAACGAAAATGGACATGTGGATGAAAACTCATCATCCACCTCACTAATTGACAACCTTAGAAAACTTATAAATCAAAGTGTACAAATAAAACACATTACAAACATTCCAATTTCAATAAAAATCCTTAATCCACCTTAGGGATTAGGTTGGCATTACTAGTTAAATACATGAGTGACTTAGTAGACCTCCAAATTTCCATTGGCTATGGAAATGCCTGCACACTTCAACACACACATTAATAGGTCCAACACATATATATAGCCGAAGCAACAAGAATTAAACACACACAGAGTCACTCAATAACCAGGTGTTTCAAACACAAATACAATCACTTTTAAATATCAATAATGTTGACCTATTTTCCTCTATCTAGAGTTAAATAGTTCACCTTGTATTTTCCTTGAAAATCCTTTAGAAGTGACCATACAAAGCTTAAATCCTTCAAATACTCATGCTATGCCTTGTCAAAAATCCCAAAAATCTCACCTTGAGAATCTTTGCTGAAAACCTAGAAAAACCCAGAAACCCTTTGTCTTCAAGTGCTTTCCATCGCAGAAATTTCTTAGTTTTTATACTTAGCCATTTTCATGTATATGATGATGACGTCATCTTTGAGTTGTTTTTTTTGTCACTGGGTCGGTTGCATCTTAGATACATTTTTCTTTGTATCTTGGTCATGTATAATACTACTGTACATCGGGTTCTTTGTATGCATCTTTTTGCTTGTATATTTGTGTTGTATGTTTAGACATACAGGGGCAACATACAAAGAAAAAATACAAGAGGAAACATGCAAGGAAAAGATACAAGTAAAAGATGCAAAGGGAATATACAAGGCCAAGACATATAAGGCCGACATACAAAGGGGCACATACAAAAGAATGTATATCGGCGGCTCAGGTTTTTGTCTATCTGATGGTTGATCATGCAAAGGATCTGTGCAAAGGGATATACATTCGCCATTGTATGTTCAAATATACAAAGGCGATATGCAATTTTATCATACAAGGAGGAAAATACAATGGCCGATGAATGTACAAAGCAACATACAAAGGGAAATATGCGTCGAGTTTCCATTGTAGATACAAAGAAAAGATGAATGTATATGCAATAGTATGATTGCATATACAATCCAACATACAAAGACAGATACAATTGGTGGGGTCCACCAAAGGCACAAGCAATGGTATGTTTCTTTGTTTGTATGTTCGCTTGTATGTTTCCACATACAAAAGAAATATACATCGGTAACATACAAAGGTACTTGTATCTCATATACAAGTCTCAGATACTAAAGGAGATACAAATGGTGGGGCCCACACATTATGTATATCGCTATTGTATATTCGCATATACAATGCAATATACAAGGTAAGATGCAATTGGTGGGGTCCGCCGAATGTACAATGGGTGATATACAAGGCGAAGGTACAAATAAAACATACAAGCCAGACCCGACCCAGAAATCAATTTTGGCAAATACAAAGTTTGAAGTCTGCGACTTGTATATTGAGTGCTTTGTACATGGCGATATGCAAAGGAAATATACAAAGCCAAGACATACAAGGCAGATCTGACTGGGGAATCAAATACAGCTGATAGTCTTTTTGGGGTCAGCGAGTTGTATGTAGAAGTCCTTGTATATGTGATATGCATTCCAGAGATACAAGGCCCGGACCCGATAAATATGCAATCTGGTCTATAAAGGCAGATACCTTGTATGCACCCTTGTTTGTATGTTCGCTTTGTATGTTAGTAATATACAAGTCATACATACAAAGGTCATAAACAAAGCTCAAAAGCAACAGTTGTCTATGAGATGTAATTGTATGCATGTTTGGCTTGTATATTGCAATTGTATATGCGATATACAAGGCAAATATACAAAGGGAATATGCAAGCCAGACCGGACCCAGAAATCAAATTTGGCACATTCAGCATTAAGTCCACGGTTTGTATATTTGCGATTGTATGTTTGTATATACAATGCGATATGCAAAGAAAGATACAAGGAAGAAGATGCTATTTTTAGAGATGGGTCCCAACTTCAATGCGGCGGCGAATCAGGTGGTACCATGTGGCAGGGGCGGTAAATGTAAAAGGTAATACAAAGGCAAATGAATATACAAAGGCATTTCAGAGGCCGATTTAGATGCCGAATGCAATGTACATGCAATGATAGATACAAGGCAGTTTGCATATACAAACACAGTTTCAAAGGGTCATACAAAGGCATATACAAGCACAGATGCAAAGCAATATATACAGGCAGTTGACCGAAACTTTGATCTCCCGTATCTCCTCCATTCTGCCAAATTTTGACATACTTCAAAAGGCAAATATGCTTATTTTTGCCTCTTTCATTTGGT